>CM067484.1:2442722-2566659 GCA_034552555.1 Semaprochilodus insignis | reverse complement strand
AACAACAACAACAACAACAATAATAATAATAAACGGTTGTTGCTACTTTATTATTATTGTCACTGTGATTTACTGAAATTTATATTATTATTATTATTATTATTATTATTATTATTATTATTATTGGGGTTAATATTGTGCCTAATAATGTTAATTAGGAAGACGTTTTAGAGTAAATCAGTCAAGAGTTAAACGAATAAATAAAGGGACGTTTCTTCTTTTGCTTATTTCGCTGCGTAATACTGTACTAGACTTCCCCATTGAACCCATGTGGTCGTAAGATCTGCGCCCCTGTATGCTTTTATGTCTGTGGATTTTAAAATGCAGTAATAACGCTGGGAGGATGAACCCGCGGAGCCTAAATCGCTCGTTTCTGCCTTTATCAGTCAGCGAATGTTCCTCCATTTATTCATGAGTCTGAGAGCTGTGCTAGCGCTCTGGCGCCTGAGCGCAGTCCAACTGGAGCCCCATCCAGTCAGCCTGCGCGGCCTGCAGGAGTTTCCTAAAGCAAACAACAGGTTGGATATTGTTGCTGTCCATTATTAAAGTGTCCCCAACACAAAGGCGACTCTCTGTTCCATTGGACACGCCTGGGGAGCCTTTGGAAAGTGGGCACAGAGTGAGTCTCCGCGGGGCTTCAGCGCGGTGGAGTCTGCAGGCTGGCCGCTTCATTCCTGTCTCCTGGGAAACACAGAGATATGGAGCAGCGCGATAAAGGGGCTATATATTACCTACAGTGACAACAACAACAACAACAATAATAATAAGTATAATAATAATCACGACCAGAATAACAATAAAACTATTATTATTATTATTATTATTAGAAATATTACACTGAGGTTAATAGACTAATTGATTAATTGATTAGTCCATGTGAGACGCGTCACTCACCTCGTCGTCTGAAGCAAGTGATGTCTGAAGAGGGAGTTTTCAGAAATAGATGTTGCTGATTTTGTTGCAAGTCGCTTAAACGGAAAAAAAAATTGGAATCGTGTTGGCTGCACAGGTGTCTGTCTCTGGCAGTCGGAGCGCTCAGAGGCTTACAGGCGACATCCAGTGGACACTGAGAGCATCTACACCAGTGCAAGCAATATTTAAAACCCCAGGGAATATTTACTAAAACATCAGAAGCAGACAAAGAAGACGTAGAAGAAGAAAAGTTTAGAAATAACCAAAAATTCTACTAGTAATTCTACTTTAACTATTCTCTAACTTTAACACTGAGAACTTACTTACTTAGCTGCATAAAATAATGAATAATAGTTATGAATGTACCATCTAGGTCCTGAATAGATATTTACTACCTTACTGCTTACATCAGCTTTTCCTGAATGCTTAGTTAATCATTATTATCAGTGGTTAACATATACATTTTAAATACACTTTAATTGGTTCCCTTTTATAAAGTTGTCTCTATTCATAAAAATATATGATATTACTCTTTATACTTAAATCTAAATAATGAAACAGTAAGTGCAGTAAGTAAGTGCTTAATAATTCAAATGATAGCACTTATAGCACATGTAACAATGAAATAATTATCAGCTATTAATTACATATATCATATATTAAATGTATTACTATATATATATATATATATATATATATATATATATGTGTGTGTGTGTGTGTGTGTGTGTGTAAAACACGTATATTACAGAGCGAATAACTTGGTATTCATAAGAGCCAGTTATTATAAAGGGTTACCTTCAAGGAAAGTACACACATTATTCATATAAGCATGCTGATTCAAGAACTTGGCCTTTTGAAGCACTTCGGACGAGACTGGTGGGGCAGCCTTGGCTCTTCTCTGCTCGCTCAAGCATGATGCGATCTGCTGCTGTGCTATTCTGTGTGTCTCTGAGGGCATGACGTCTGGTGCACACGGTCAATGATCAGCCAAAACCAAACACTTTGTCCATGGTACCTGCGGTGTGTTTAAAACTCGCTGCATAGAAATTTGGGAATCTCATCCTGCGCATGGTCAAATATCAATAAAATGCTTCAACATAGAGGACATCAAAACTCTTACTGACTGTCATTTCACTGATAAGAGCAAAGTGGGTCCTAAACTAAGTCTTCTGATACAGCAAAGACAACTAAACCCACTGTAGAAAACATGTTTATTAGACAAATTATACACAGAAAGCTTTGCCACTTGTAACAGAGGCCTCAGTTTGTTCCATTTGAATAATATGCAACACATACAACAAAATAGGCCTATATTAAATACTGTACATTATAATCAGTCGAAAATGATCAAGTAAATCCTGTACATACTATGTAAGAAATTAAAAATGTTACAGGCTTAGCAAGTTGTACATGCTTTTTTTGAATGGAAAATAACTTGCCTTCATAAATCCAGAACTCAACATGAAATGAAGCCAAAATCTGAACACCTCACCATCAGAGGGACTGTGGAGAACTCAATTAGTGCAATGATGTCTAACGCGATGCTCGGCTTTTTATGTTAAACTCTATATCTTCTCTTTAATCCGACCAAAAAAATTATCTCCATGTAAAATATACATTTTAACGTCTTCTCATTTATACTAAATAAAAATCTTGAAATTGATACTAAATAAAAATTGTTCCTATTGTCATTCAGTAGCCATAGCTTAAGAAAAGTACATCTAGAATGCTGTCGTCAAAAACACTGTTGCTGTTCTCTACACACAACGTTTGGCGAATTAGTCTGAGGATAACAAAACTGAAAGCTCATTCTAAACAACTAACATTAGTAATATTAATACAGTGTTAGTGAAAACTGTTTGGCTGTTTTTTTTTTGTATTTTTTTTCTTTTTAAACTTCTCAAAATGTGTCTTTTTTTAACCTGTCATCACACTTTGATGGCCTTGTTTTAACAATTAGCACTTAAAAAAAAGTTAGATAAATATTACCCCTTAACATTTATGAAACAAAATAGAAAGTTATTTCAAAGAATTCCCCCAAAAGTGGCCGTTGCGTCTGCTCTTTCGGGATGGCCTGCTGTAGGTTTGAGGACGCATGGCGAAGGATTAAAAAGAGCCCTCCATCTAAGGCTTGTGTCGAGAATCCCTTTGAAAGCTCTTTCTTTCCTCTTGACCCCCGAAAGCTGTGGTGCCTATTAGCCGTAAGCTGGTGAGCCACGCAATGAGGCTACTGTACAAAACGTAGTTGGTCAAAACCCAGGCGTACAGCTGTGAAAGAGCAAAAACAAAAAAGCTTCCTATGACTGAATGATGCAAACCAGTGTAAGACGATGGCACTGAAGCATTTTCAAAACTTATAGAAGTAAATAAAAAAAAACAAGAAAGAAAACAACAGACAGCACTGATTTTTTTTTTCTTGTTTAAACTCTCTGACCAGACACATTCCACGCATTTTAAGATTTGTTATATTTAAAACAAAGTCAGTAAAACACATTTAGAAGCCTTAACTGCACCTCCTCCTTCTACACTTGCCAATGCGTTTTGTTGTTGTTGCTGTTTTGTTTTCAGTCAGTCTTTCTGTTCTACAGAGTGTCCCATGTGTGTATGAAGGAGCCCGGCGGGTACGGTGCCATTGGTCACAGCTCACTGTTAAAAGATACCATTAACCAAGATCCCAGTCCAGTGTGAGCTGAGAATTAGGCTAGGCGAGACTTCTTGAACAAGCCTCAGGTTATTGCGGGTCTGTAGGTCACTCTGCAAAGTGCAGTATTTTTTTTTTAATCACTGTCTCGTTTTGTCCAGAAACAAAACCAAAAATAAACGTAAACATCCCATGGTTGTAAGGTTCATAGTAGTCTCTTTCTTTTTACTCTCTCTTCAAAAACTCGAACTTCAATCGTGGAAAAAAACCCAAAATAAAAACAAAACTTGAAAGGTAAAGTCATCTTTGTTCACATTAAGAGATCTCCAACTGACCACAACGACAAGAATGAAACCAAACACCTTCCTTATCCTTAACAGGGAGGTGAATTCAGACAGGACCAGCGCCCCCAACGCGTCCACCGGCCAGTAAAAGTGGGGGGAAAAATAATGTGAAAAAGGAAGGGACAACCGAAAGACTGGTATTTACATTTCCATATTCTCTTTGTGGTTTTTTTTCCATTTATTTTTATATTTTTTGTTTTTTTTGTCTCCATTCTTCTGGGCTCCTGGTGGTCTCTTATATGGAAGTGCCCCTGTCTGGGTCGTTGCCATAGCTGAAGCTGGGTGCTGGTGTGGGCTGGTAAGGGATGCTGGACATGGTCTTGATGGGACTGCGGAAGAAGCCACCGTTGGGTGCCCGTTGGCGGAAAGGCCCAGCGCCCCGCTGGTCAGGCACGGGCCCAAACGCAAAACCGGCGGCTGCTTTGGCTGACAGGCTGCGGCTCAGCGTCTGGATCTGCTCAGGGATGAAGGTGGTGGTAGTGATGTGAGTGTTGCGGAAGTCGCTGATCTGCTCCAGCGCCTGGCGGGCGGCTGGCAGCGAGTCCATGTCCAGGGGTGTCAGGTCGATGGAGGAGGCAGAGAACTGCTTGTGGGGGCTCTCGTCGTCCGTGCACAGGCTGTTGACCCGCCGGTGGAGGTGCTCCAGGTCAATCTCCTTGTCGTCCTGTTTGGGGAGGGAGGGGTTGGAAAGGTAGGAGTAGTGGAGCAGGGAAGGGGGCAGGGGGTTTGGGAGTCAGAGGAGGAAATAAGGAGAGAGAGAAAGAAAGACAGAAGAGGAGGAGGGGTGAGGGTTGTTACAGGAACAGAAGAGAATAGAAGAGGTAACGGGTATAAAGTGAGGAGAGCGGGGAAAGTGCGATCGTAAGAGAAGAAACAGAGGAGGATGGGTTAGTGTGGCGTGGAAGCAGCATGGTTAGCCGACAAAGGAGGAGGTAATGGAGTAAGAGGATGGGTTATGTATAGATGGAGTAAATAAAAGTTGCAGGTACAAGGAGTTCCAGAGATTCACGTTGGAAAGGGAATTGCAATAGATTAGATGGGAATTGCAATAGATGAAGTAGTGAAATGGATGTCAAGTGAAGTTGGTGATTGCAGTATGAGTGAATGATGATGGGGAAGAGAGGGCACAAAAAAGGACAAAGGCTGAGCTATAGTCAGGAAGGTATATGTACACGTCTCTATCAGGGGCTCGTCAGTTAACACTGTTTCATAGTATTGTCTTCATTGCTAGTTGCACACTCAGACTGAGCACATTACTACACTACTATACTCCTAAAAATAAAACTGCCTAATTTGTGGGACAACTTAAGGGTTCTTTAAACTCATACAAGCACGTCTCCTTTATAAAAAAGAGCCATCTAGTGAAAGGGTGCAGGTGTTTAGGGTGTGGGTCTCAGGGCCTTGCTCTGTTCCATCTGGGAGCCCCTAAGGAGCAGTTCGGAAACCACTGCTTTATCTGGCCCCTAGTGAACTGCAGTACTGCACCTTTTCACTATTCCTTGCCCTAGCCCACCTGATTCAGTTCATGGAGGGCTCCATAATCAGCTGATGAGCTAGATCAGGTGCACTGAATCACGCAGTACAGAGTATAGAATTATAGCCTCGGTAACCTTAACTTCCCCCCCCACCCCCTGCCACCTGAATCAAATGAAACTTCTGGACTCACAAATTGCTGGCCTTTCTGTGGGCCTAGAGGTCAAAATGGCTTCTTGTTTGAGGGGAGTTGTGCAGTCCTAATACTAAGCAGTAACGGATAGCAGGCAGCAGGTCCCTGAGGATAGTGAGGAGTAGAGGGGGGCCTGACTGGTCTAGGATAGGGATTTCACTGTAAGCCTCATGCCTTAGAGGGCAAAGTAAGGGGGCCTGTAAGTACCTGATCTCAAACAGCAATGGCCTTTCATAGAGCGGGCTATGAGCATTGTACAGTAGTGAAAAAAATGAATAAGAGATGATGCATAAAGTATTTACACTTCAAAGCGATAATTTGGCAAAAATAAGTAAATAAATCAATAAAAATTTAATTTTCACAATATTCCCTTAACTCCCAAAATTTTCTTAACTCAAATGTGCCTGATCAGCAAAAACATACTTGTTTGCCTAAACTGACAAAGGTTAGCCTACCAAAAATGGCTGCTATTGTTTTTAGCTATGCAACATCACAGTATCAGGAACCTCGTTAGCAAATCTTAGATTACAACCTAATGTGACTTGAGACATGTCTTGGTTCATTGAATATTTTTGGGGAAAGGACTAAAACTGTGAATTTGATTTTTCACCAAAAATATCCCTATGAGAAAGATTAAGGGGTGGGTCATATAGATGATGCACTGGCTATTTGAAATACTGTAGTTTCTAACAAGGATACCACAAAATGCATCTATAATGTCATACAAATGCTTCATAGAATTGGTGTTTTCTGCAGTCAAAGAGAAATCAAAGAAATCAATTCATTTTACATATGTATCCAAACATTGCATGTCTTTACTTTTCGCTTTTTCCAATTTCTTGATTGAAAATAGCACAGATCAATTTTTAAAACGTTAAGACTGCATGTAACCTTATCGTAATCTCAAAAAATATTAAACCTCACACATATACACAGCAATGACCTGTAACGAAATGCCAATAAACCCTTTAGAATACTTATATCAGAATGCCAATAAACCCTCTCTCAAGTGCATTTACTGCCATTATTATATTTCAGTCAATTCATTTCTTAAATTCAGAGTAGTGATCAACACAGAAGACTGACTGGCGCTCAGCATCTTTGATTGTACGTAAACCGTTAAATGGCCTACATTGATAAAACTAAATATTACGACTTACATGTTTTTATTATTTCGTATTTTCGCACTGCTACATCTGTATCTGAGGTGTGTGAAAGACAGACTAGTCGGTCAGTTGATTCAGTAAGGTCTTCGTGACTTGTTTAGGGGGAGTATATTCCACAACCTACGTGTGCTGGAGGCTTGCTGAATGAGGAGACTGGGCCGCTCAGTGTTGGCAGAAGACGGTTCGCGATGGGATGGCGAACGTGTGGCGCAGAGTGGAATCCAGAGGTGTGGCGCAGCATGCAGGCGACAGGTGATTGGATGAGGGCCTGAGTGTGAGTGTGATGTCACTCTGTGGCTCGTGGCATGGCTCGTCCTGTCTGACAGACGGCCCGTCGGCCTGCGTCTGCACAGCCGCAAGCCGGTGCGCGAGCCGCAGGAGGACAGAGGGATGGAGACGGGCGGATAAACGGGCAAGCAGACAGACACACAGACGGATGGAGCAGGCAAGAGGACGAGAAAGAGGTTGTTTAAAGAGAGGTGGGGGAATGAATAGAGAAAGACAAACAAACAAACAGTCAGCACATAGACTTGGCTTTTTTTGTTCTTTTCTATGTCCAACGAGCCAGATACCTGGAAAGGTGAGATGGTAAAAATGGCATTTTTTCATTTCTCTCCCTCGCCCGCTTTAACCCTTCAACACAGAGTACTTATCTACAAAACAAAACAAAAATAAAAAACAAAAACAAATAAAGGAATGCTGTCGTTTCAGCCGGAGACAGTAAATCTCACATGACTTTTTTTTTCTTTTGTCTTTTTCCGACAGAAATCACACATTTCTTGAGGTCAGAAAATGGTCAACACGGAAGATTGTGTGGCGTTCAGCAACCTTGGCAATTTGCAAATGAGTGAAAATGAAAATTTGTAAGTTTTCTAACATTAGCTGCCAAAATTGAATTCACAAAAACTTTTAAAGCTCTCACTCATTACTTAGTGATACAGCTGTTGACTAGAAACTACTGCCAATGTGGGTCTACATTTGCTCTGGTAATTTAAGGGATTCAATAAGCTGACCATGATCACAGTCATGTTCCAAGGATGTTTTTAGGTAATGCTGGACTCCACATAATCGCAACAGCAATGACACAGCAGACATCTGAGGTGAAGGGACAGTATTTTTTTGTTGTTGTTTTCATTTTTTTTTTCTTTGTCAGGCACATGAATAGGACACAGCTTGGCCAGTGGCATAGCTTGCTCATCACACTGTGCGTTCTCTGGATCCAATCAGCCCCCTCTCCCCTCATTACTGGCAGGTGGCACTCAGAAAAACATGACTTGTTCTGAGGGAAAGAGTAACCCGCTAACACGGGGCAGAATGTGCTTTGATGACTTGTCATATCGAATCAGCTCGCGCCAAGAGAGAGAGAGGGGCAGCTGAGAGATCACAGTAAAGCAGAGAGAGAGAGGAAACAGGGACAGGCTAACACCATGACATATGCAGTGTATATGTGTGTGTGTGTGTGTGTGTGTGTGTGTGTGTACATGTTAAGAGACAGAGACACAAACACAAAAATTCGTTCCACTGTTTTAGTGTACACTCAGTGTTAGCACAGGTGTCAAGAGATATTATAGCAGGAAATAAAGAAAGCTGTCAGGAAGGGTTAGGAAAGTATGGAAGCCCGTTCCCACCAGAAAGAGTAGGAAAACATGTTTTGTTCTGCTTGTGGCAGCTGTAGGTCAAAATATTGACATAGTAACTTGAAATTATGACCCATTCTATCAAAATGCTGGTAAATATCTTCAATTACAGCTCGTTTTCTCAAACTACTGACTACATATCTTTAACAAATATTATCTGACTTGAATATCTTGAAATTATGGTTAATTTAGTCAAAACACTGATAATATATTTAGAAATAATGACATCTTTCATGAGATACTATGTTGAAATGAGTTCCAAGAACACACATACGCATTAATTATTTTGAGAAACTAAATCAATATTTTTGTTGCCATTATTGTTAAAAGTTTGTCATACTGCTCCCAGACACAGAGAAGGAAGAACCACAGGTGTTTTGTTTCTTCTCTGCTTGGAGAGAATGGGCTTCCATAGATAGGCAGTGTTTAGATGCAAGGGCACACCACTTAGAAGTTAAGGTGTTAGACCATGCCCATGAGCAACAACAAAACAACTGATGCATAAAATGGACAATGAGAGTTTAAAAATGATGAAAAAAGTCTGAGCAAATACTCGACACGTTACTGATGTCCTTAGTGTGACAGCACCATGACAATGTGTTGGAAACAGACTTTTATCTCAGCTTCACCTTGTGCCCTCTGCCAATCAGTTCGCTGCTAATAATAAAACTGATAGATCATTCGAGCGTGAGTGGTGTGCTCAGCGTTGTGTCCTGGTGTGTGTGTGTGTGTGTGTGTGTGTGTGTGTGTGCGCTTTGCCTGTCAGTGAGCCCTGACAAGCTTCAAGTCTGATGGAACCTTCTGGAAGAGCGCACTGAAGAATGGAGCCGCCTCAACAAGATCGCGCCGCAGGAGCAGAGAAGAGGTTCAAGTGTGACGGTCGACCTTCTGAAAGCCAATTTAGAAATTCTCACAAGAAATCAACTTCCATTTCACCTTATGCTGATAATCATATCAAGGACTGCTTTTAATTACCTTTCGAGTACCATATGCTTATGCATACTCTTAGCAATAATTAGTGCATGCACAGTCCTTTTGGCAGAAAATGTACTCTAAATATTTTAGCCATATGATCTGAAAACATAAGAGAGTATGATTTTTGTCAGTATCCTGTTTCATCCTGTTGAATCTAGGAGACATAGACCTGTGGTGTGTGGGGCTTCTAGGGCTAGGCTCAGTCAGATGCCAGGACACGACTACACGGAAAGGGACTTGGACTTGATGGACGTGAGTAGGTTGTATTGAAGTATTGACTAGAAGAGACAAATGGCTGCAATTTGACATCTGAGAGGATGATGGTGAGCCATTAAAGTTAAATCATTCGTTTAGAAAGAAGCTGTTCAGGTATTGTGGGCTTTTAACATTGGAGGCCTTTTTCATTGTCATACGTTGTAAACATAAGAGTATGAGATATGTAGTATGCTTTCCTTCCTCCAATCCAAGAACTCCAAGAATCCAGGAGATGTAGATTTCCCTCTCCAGCTGGTGAGCTTGCTTTAAATGGGCACTGAAAAAAGATCTGGGTCCAAACGTCTAAAAGATTAGTTTACATTTAAACCTGGTAATAGAGCTTAAGAATTTTGAAACAAACAAAACAAACAACATGTATGGCAAGCAAAACGAAGCAGACATATTCAAGATTCTGCACATTTTTGTCACAAACTATGTTGAGATCTTTGTACAAAGATGCCAATTTTTTAGTCATTTCTGTTCTGTGCAAGCTTGTGTTCAGACGACTCTCAGGCAGATCTGAACTCCTCAAAAGAGGCTTTTACATGAAGATTTGCAGTCCCTCTTGAGAGCACAACTCTCAATAAAGAAAAAAGGGGATCATCCAATTATTAGGAAATTCCAAAAGTCATGTACTTATTTTGAAATATTCCACTTTGCACTCAAATTGTTTGAAACTCAAAAAGAAGGCGTAATAGAAGCATTTTCACTAGTGGTCTCCAACGTTTGGAACCCACTGCATATTTCAGGAACCCATCATCAGCTATATTATACTGGGTCAAGTACTATAGTGTTATATATAGTGTAGTATCTTGTGCACCTGTACTACATATATATCTGGGTCCAGGTATCAAATGTGCACTGTTGCACTCCATTGGAAGTTTTTTTTCCTTGTTGTATGTTGTAAGTTTGGGTCTAAACATGAAACTTCACTTGCTTTTGTATCTTCAAATTCATTATCAAACGCGCTGTAGACACTCTTAACTGTTCCGTGCCTGTGGAGTGGTCAGTGGGTCAGTGGCCTGAGGCCAGGGCCATAACAGAGATGGCGGTGGGGGGGCTGCTGCGGTCATTGCTGCGTGTGGTGGGGTGGTATGCAGCCTGCTGATTCTACTGGCAGATGAAAGCTGTTAGGAAGGCAGGGGAGAGGACGTCTCAAGGCTGGACCAAAACCCTGCTCACTGATCAAAAAGCAGTCTGGAGGGTGGGCTTGTGTTTTTTTATTCTTTATACCTTTGTTTTTTTGTCTGGAACCGAGAACAAAAAGTGTTTGCATGCATTGCCTGCAGCGTTGGGCTTCTAGGGCTAGGCTCAGTCGGATGTCTGGGCAAGTATATGGGAAGGGACTTGGACTTGACGGACATGAGTAGGTTGTATTGTATTGAGTAGGTTGTAGTGAGGTATTGACTAGAAGAGACAAACACCTGCTATTTGATATCTGAGAGGATGATGACGAGCCATTAAGGTTAAATCATTCCTTTAGACAGACGCTGTTCAGGTGTTGTGGGCTTTTAACAGCGGAGGCCATTTCCCTTGTCTTGTACACCACTTCAATTTAGATTAATTGGCCTGCATTTGATGTTTTAAGTGGACAGTATAGCAAAATGGATCCTGTCATTTCGAGCGTCCACACGTTCCCATTTGGAGTGATACAGCTTCATCTTAATTGCTCAACCTGAGCTGCCAAAAAGCAGAATTACATCCTATTTGTTGTTGCCAATTAATTTTCCCAAGCGTTAACGAGCAACACATCAAAATGGCATAAAGACCAAACTGAGGCTGGGCGAAATATCAAAACCAGCCTTCTAGCTGCTGCTCCATTTTATTCAATATCCTAGCTACATTCCTCTAATATGAACGATCAATAGTAGATTACTATGGAACATTAGTGGGGACACTGATTTTATAATTTCTGTATTTTTCCTTTCATAAGAGATTTGAACAATAGAGCTCTATTACGGCTAGTATATCTTTGGCAACTGTCTGTTTTTATGTATGAAGAGTCTGTGTTTATGTCTCTGTCTTGAGATAAGTGTGCCCTCAGAAAGATTTGTGTGCTGTTTTTTTAACCTGACTGTCTCAGACGTCATGTTTTTGACCATTTTGCTGCTTTATCTTAAAACTAAGACAATCAGAGAGGCCATAAAATACAACCCCGTCCTGCAACTAACCAATAAAAATACAGAATTGAATTCAGCTAATAGCAGTGCTGAATTCTAAAGAGGTTTAAAGGTTTAAATTTAACTTGTCCCACTAGAGTGGTCACCTTCTTTGCTAAGCGTTTTTTGTGCCCTTCATCAACCAACCCACCAGCTCTGGCGAAGCTCCGCCCCCCAGGATTCTCACCTCCTTGGAGGGTACTCTGGAGCCCTTCCGCCTTGTCCACCAGGTCTCCACGGTGGCGATGAGGCAGGACAGCACCACGCCGGCCGCCAGCACGAAGAACACACCGGCGAAGCTGTGGATGTCCAAGGCACTGCCACTTTTCTTGGTGCCCACGGCTGAATACAAGTCACAAGGGCTGTCCCTGGGCCACCACTTCAGCTTCAGGATGTCCATATCCCCATTCTGCTGCAGTTCCAAGATCCTGAACACAGAACATCACATATATACACCGCATTCAGAAACAGCTTCATCAAAGCAGCCCAGTCTACGGACATTCCGATGCTTCTTCAATACTACAAGGTAGTAAACAATTCAATTGTCTGACTTTCAGTACTTTTACTTCTTTATTTTAATAGGTTCACATCGCCTGGCACTCATTGAACGTTTTATTAGATACACCTCCTTGTATCTACACTCACTGTCCATTTTATGAGCTCCACATTTATGGTATTTACCTGACACTCTTATCCAGAGCAACTTACAAGGGTATTCATATTACAGGTAGGCCAGTGTAGTGTTAAATTGAGAGGTTTATACTGAACAAAATCCACTGTGCTGTAATTCCCAGTCTGGGTATACTTACCCAGACTGGGAATCAAACCCCCATCTCCTAGATGGTGTGGTAGCTCCCTGGTGGGTAGTGGTCTAATCCACTGAGCCACACCAACCAACCCATGTAGGTGCTGAGAAGGATCCATTTATATGGTAAGTGGTGTGGATAAAATGGACAATGAGTGAAGATACAAGGAAGTGTTTGATGAGTGTATATATATATATTCTTCCTATAAGCAAATCAGTTTGTATATTATATGGTTTGTAATGATAAAAAAGACACTAAATTAAAAAAGCAAAGATGTTAATTCAGATTGAACTGTTTGAATATTATTGTATTATGTGTTTATAGGTAAGTGTTTTTAATGCTTTGCCAAAGTATCTTTTCAATACAGGGCACTGTGATGTTACAATTGGTGGCAGTAACAAACACAAGACTCCTGTATTGTCACAACTCTAGTTCATGGCTGTGTGCATCAGTCAGTTGACTGAGTCTGACCATTCAGTGAAATAATACAGATATAAAAAGAGGTTAATGGTTGGGACAAGCAACTAGGGACTCTATTGTTCTATAAGTAGATAAAAGCAAGCCAATAAAAGAGAAATATGTAGCCTGCATTACATTGCAGTTGCCCAGTAATAGGTATTGACATGGCTTTTCTGAGGCTGTAATGTGTGATTCGAAGCAGCCCCCAGAGGTTTCCACACCATCGTATAATACACTGTTTATGTTCATCCCAGTGGCATCTGTGCTAGAATGGCTGAAGTTCTACTCCACTTGCCAACACTAGAGGGCAGTGTCTGCTCAGGAATAAAAGCAGGTGACAGCATTCTGTCTTCTGAGCCGCTCAGGAAAAAAAAAAATCAGCGTATTTTTAATGTAGAGGGGACGGTTTGCAATAATGCCAGTCCAGCCACTGGATATGAATGATGATGAACACACAACACACGGTTTTATGAGAGCTCTTTGCATTGATTGACTGTCTTCCACGGCAGAGCTCTCTCTGGCCTGACTGCCTCCAGTGGCGAGTGACACCACGTAGGCACTCCCTGAAGGAGGGAGCAGGGAACTGCCAAGTGTCTGCATTCAGACTCGCTCTCACAAGCATACATAAACAGGATGCACGCTAGGTGTATGACAGCACAGTGGATTTTGTTCAGTATAAGCCTCTCAATTTAGCACAAACAGACATCAAACATTACACTCATCAGACTGAATGAAATAAAGTTCTCAGTTTAATACTGATCATATTACATGATGCCCACAAAGAGGACAGAACCTCCCTCCTCTGCAAATAACTTCCCATCTACCTTCAAAATGAGAGCAAGAAGGAAAAGCACACTGCTCATAGGCGTGTATTAGCTTGTGGCCAGCGCATTATTAATAAGACATTGAACTTTTAATTTGTTGAATGCGTTAACAAAACTTAATACGGAAACACGTTTGCAAAACACAGATTTTAATGCACTCGAAAATAATCATAATCATTACACCCCTAATGTGCATCCATGCATCTTGGCATAGCTGCTTACACAAATGCACAATATGGTGTAATTGGTAAAAATGCATAAACCCACACACATTACTACACACAGTACAGCAAACACACGTAAATATAACACATAAAATGTATTTTTGTCTATGTTCTTTTCTGACACCTCTACATCCTTCTAGATACACAGTGTTCAGTTGTCCTCTCACAGTGGAGGAATGAACAGAAACACCTGTGTGTTTTCATGTCTGAATAAAGGGTGAAGCTTGATCTCCAAAGGCAGATATCTGATGGTGGCTGTTCTGGCAGTTCTTTTAATTCCAGTTTTTTGAAACCCTTGCTTTTTCATTTTCCATTGACTTTCCCTTCATTACGCAAGTGTAATCCATCTGATATCTAATATCCTCAGAAATATCTCTTGAAGTTGCCCTTGAAAAAAAAGACTAAAACAAGGGTGAAAGAACTGCAGTCACACTTGGCATGAAAACAAGCCCAGATTTCAGCTATATAGAAAGCAAGCCAAGCAAAAGTAAATAATAGCTCTACTGGTCCCCGTGGACTCAGCCTGTGATAAAACTGCGGTTTGGGGCAGATGAATATTATTTACTGGGTTTTCTAATGCACACAAAAAGACCTGTCTCGTTGCGAGTGTTTCCAGTGCCGTGATGCGTAATTGCCTTGTGTTGTGTTTGGAGGCGTTTATTCCACTGTTTTGCATCACATTTTCTGTTTTATTTGGAAAGGAGAATAGCTCTCGCTTCTGTTACTGATTACTGCTCTGTGCAGGATGTCAGTGATCTGCAAAAGAACATGCTGTGCAGAAATACTTCCCAAGCCTGCACGTCTTTAGCAAAAGCAATATGTACGTTTTACGGCATCCATCATCGTAACGTTCACTTAAAACACTGAACACGTCCCCGAACATACAAAGGTCCTTTTATATTCCGCTGACTACACACAGTGTACTTTATACAGGCACAACAAGGTGAAATGGGTTACTGTTATTACATATTCAAACAAAATTGTATTCCGGATCAAAAAGATGTGAGTAGAGCACAGAATATAAAGCAAACTGAAGTTGTATAAAGTTAGTATTTCGTCTCAAACTTTAGCATCACCAGACCCTCGATAACTTAATTTGGAATGCTTTGCCAAGTCTTCATCTCAGGCTCTATCTTTTCTCTGTGTGCTTCCTTTGGGGATGTTCTGATTTCAGTTTCCTTTTTTAACAGGTGAAACGGATGCTCAACTGGGTTCAGACTTGGGTAGTCAATAACTTTCTACTTTTTCTTTCTGACGAACTTAGTGAAGTGTGCAAAATGCCTACCGCCATTGCCACCATTGTCTTCCACCATTGAAGGTTTGGAACTGTTTACTTAGGCTTTCGAAGACAAGACGAGTAGAATTTATTCTACTGCTACCATCACCAATTACATCATCAGTGAAGAACGATGAACAATGAGCCATCCCAGGAACAGATATGAATGCTCAAGCCATGACACTACCTCCACCATGCTTAATAGATGAAGCGGTGTGCTCAATATCACTTACAGCCCCTCTCTGTATCCACATGTCTCTCTTGCCATCAATGTGATACAGATTAATCTTTACCTATCCTGTCCACAAAACTGCTCCAGAACCTTTCTGGCTCACCTAGAGACAATTTAGTATCTCCAACTTCCCTGACTGCATGTCTGACTGTGGGAGGAAACCCATGTAGACGCAGGGAAAACATACAAAGTCCACAGAGAAAGGACAGCCCGGCCAGGGAATCGAACCCAGACCCTTCTTGCTCTGAAGCACCAGCGCTACCCACATTCTCTTTAGTCTCAGGCTCATCTTTTGATCTGGAATACATATCCTTAAACACATAACGAAAACAACCCAACAGCTATTTTTACTTCTCGCTGTATGAACTACCGTGACTTGTTGAAGCTTGTGTATTCTGTTATGAAATCCCATTTGGAGAGGTTACACAGAGGTCAGGTGGTATGGCTCACAGCCTTTTATCAATATTGAGTGTTGTGTTTTTGATTGTGCTAACACATTTGACACTAGTGACACAAAGGGGGGTGGCAGGGTGGCTTTGCTTGCTGAGATTTGAAATTTTAAAGATCACTTACAGAATGTGTCAAGAACACTTAGTCATGCAACACTGCGCACATGTGTTACAAGAGAAAGCAGAAAGTGTTTTGAGAAAATATCAGGGGCTTCGAGGTCACTCCAGTTCAAGAGAATGAACTGCATGAATAAAGCCTATCATGCACAGTGAAACACTCCACCGTGCATGATGAAGTGACTGAATGAAATGTTATTTTCAGAAGGCGGCACAGATCGTTAACTTAATATCGTAGAAACAAGAAAAGTCTCGTAACACTTTCTATGAATCAGGTATCTGTAATGCATTTGAAGTGCATTCATAAAGATCTGTAAAGCACTCATAATGTGTTATAATGCTTGACATAAGCCTTTGTAACTGGACATAAACGTTCATAATCACACATAAATCGGTATAACACTGGAGTATAAGGCTTCATAGCACAAAGAGATATAATACTGTATTAAGTCATAAACTCTTGCTTTATAGGTGTTATGCATGTAATTGTGACTATTTAGGCTTATGCCCAGTATTATATATGCTATATAACACCTTATGAATGCACTTATAAGTGTTCATAAACGTATAAATGTTCATAATCACACATAAATTGGTATAACACTGGATTATAAGGCTTCATAGCACAAAGAGATATAATATGTTACAATGTATGTATAGATTTTTCCTGTTCTTATCATTATTGTTAAGACCCTTATCATAGAGCTTCATACATCCATTCACACAATGCATTAATTCATAGAGCTGGTCAATAACACCACTTTATTTAAAGCCTGTAAAGAAGGCTTATAGATAATAAGTGCACTTACAAGATCAGTTTCATTTTGAAGACACTAAGGAACATTAGAGAGCGGCCTCACTGGGTCCTTATAGAGCATTATGCAAATGAGCACAACGTTAGTTATTGAACTTTATGATACCGGTTTCACCGATAATGTAATAACAGGAAAAGTATATACATTATGTCACTATGTGCTACAAAGCCTTATACTGTTGTTATAAAAGTTTATGTGTTTGATTATGAACATTTATGCAGTTACAAAGGCTAATGTCTAGTATTATAAAGCATTACAAAGACTTTATAGATCTTTATGAATGCACTTATAATGCATTATACCTGATTCACAGAAAGTGTTACCAAAGTTTCATTACCAAATGCTGTAACAATCCCTGTAGCTCACTCCAATCAATATATATAATGAAAAAAAAAAAAAAACTTCATGAGTCCTGCACTTATAATGCATTATAAGTGCTTTCGTAAGGCATACATTGTGACTTATCTTTGGTGGACCTAGACCGCTTTAAATTCTTTTAAAAATAATGTGGTAGTATAAAGTATAAATATGATGGCTGGTATGTCTAGGCTAACAGGCTACAAGTGCTAGACTGTTAGCAGTTAGCAACTAAAGCTAAATGATAAACAGCCCATGAAGTTGATTTATGTTAGCTAGTAGATAACAACAGTAAATGACACATTCCTTGCTTAGAAACATAGCTAACCTTAGTAATGGCTTTAAGGTAGCTGTGCTAGGTCCTGTATTAACAGTTAGATGTGCTTAAAGCCTGCAATGACCTGCCATAATGCTCTATAGCATTAGTGTTTACAGTGCTCTTATAAACAGATGTTATAGTGCATTATGGAACTTAACTGTATTAAGTCATATACTCTTGGTTTATAGGTGTTATGCATGTAATTATGACTATTTAGGCTTATGCCCAGTATTACATGTGCTATAAAACATCTTATGAATGCACTTCTAATGCATTATGAATACCTTAAAGCCTGTAATGACCTGCTATAATGGTCTATAGCATTGGTGTCTACAGTGTTCTTATAAACAGATGTTATAATGCATTATGGAACTTAACTGTATTAAGTCATAAACCCTTGCTTTATAGGTGTTATGCATGTAACGACTATTTAGGCTTACGCCCAGTATTACATGTGCTATAAAACACCTTATGAATGCACTTATAATGCATTATGAATACAGGATTTACGGGAAGTCTATAATGTGCTTTGGGATAGTCCAACATCTACGGCAGTTTTGCATGTAGCTGTTCACGCACGTTCAGTGTTCTTGATGGTCATTTATAGCTGCTACAGTCCACACTAGCTTTTACACAGTGTAATATCGCCTTGGTGAATGGTTTACAGCCAGGAGATGGCTTGGTATTCCAGAGCTCAGTGTGGCAGCTCTGTTATTTCTTATGACAGAAAGTAACCTTCCACCCACAGAAGGTCACTTCATATACAGTGCTGTCAGAGAGCGGCAGGATTGACATGCTTTAAAAGATCAGCTTCTGAAAGTAATTTAAAAGGCCCATTACTACATTCTTCAACGCCCTATGCCAGTCCATGGGAGATGTGTTGCTTTAGCACCATGCTAATCGTCTAATTACAAGCATTACAACAGGACAGGAAGGATAGAACAAGCTGAACACAGAAGTCCTTTCAAAAGAGTAGCTCATTCTGAGCTGCAATTTCTCGCATTATGTGGTTCTAATTGTTCTGTGTTTTTATCTGAGATCTAAGTGTTCACAGCATGTAATATGCTTGTTCTATCGCCTTTCTATTGAATAGCATAAATGAAGCATATTTCCTCTTCTGAATACCATACAGGAGAGTTCTTCTAGGCAGAGTACTCTATTCTATTCTATTCTATTCTATTCTATTCTATCCTTCAATTCTAGCCGGAAGTATATTTGCTTTGGTTAACCAAACAATGTATAACCAGCAAGGCACGGCTGTCCTTTCCTCGTGTCTGAGACGGCGTTATGAATCACAGAAGCAGTAGAAAAACAGACATTTCCCTGTCAAATTATATATGTCTTCAGCCAATCCCGTCAAAGTGAAAATCCATTCAGTGCAGTTTGTCCCCCTGTATAATTAATCAATTGAAAATGGAGTGATAGAAGCTGGAGAGAACGTTGCTGCGAACCACAGCTCATTGTTACCTCGGCACCACATTCCTTTTTTTCCCCCTTTCTCCCTCCTTATTGATCACCTGCCTGTTCAGTGGAGCCCACAGAGGCGCCGTGCACCACAATGTGTCGAACAAGCATTGTAACATTAATGGCTGCGCAAATCAGCTCCCCCCTCCAGACTAGCATGGCTTCCGAGAGCTTCCATGAAAACAAAATATTGTCAAGGAAACGAACAGCAAGTTTTTCGGAGCTGGACCAGAAACGACCTTGTCGTTTTCAAGCAGCTGGTCCGGAGCAAATTAACACCCCCGGCGGCTAATGAATTAACACCCCGACAGTCTGGTTTCAACCTGAGGAATTCACTACCATGTGAGAAGAGGTGTCTACAAAGACACTGATTATCTCTCAGTGAGGAACACTGGTCTCTTGAAGGAGGAATTAGAAAGATTTTGTGGTTTAGAACCTTCCAAAATACCTTCCTTCAGATTATTAACAGAGTGAGAAGAAATAACAGGTTTGATTATACGTCAAAGACGTCTGTGTATGGTGTTGCAAAGATATCTACTGAAGTTAGCATGCTAACCAGCTAGCCTTTGTACCACACCAGGCGATAGTGAGTCACCGTAGCGTCAAGTCTGCTATCAGTCCAGCATGAGAGTTTCCTTGTTTCTTAGGATAGGATAGTGATATGTTGCCCCCCCCCCCGCCTTGTGTGGAGTATAAATTGTTGTTCTTGTTCTTGTTTTTGTTTTAGTTGTAATCTATTTATAGTTAAATGTTTATTTGCTACACCTTGGGACGGAGAGTAACGCAATTTCAATCCTCTGTATGTCTCTGTATGTACATATTGAAGTATTGACAATAAAACTACTTGACTTGACTAAATTCAGCAGATTGAGTCATCTTAAAGATCGATCCTGCCATAGTAGAACAACAACAGCAAGGTCGTTTCGAGAACGCTGATATGTGGAGGTTCTTCACACTCTTGCATCTCGTTTGCCAAAATGGTTCTTTAAAAGGATACTGTTACAAGCCCAGGAACCACTGGCACATGGAGTCAAACCACCAAACTGTCTAGGGTTTAATTAAGATATCCCGACCCTGGCTGTAACTAAGACACACTGCCCCTACGTTTGTTGCAATATGACGTGAGACGTGAACCTGCGTAAAGGTGTGTGCCTAAAACTGGTTGGACCCACTGAGAGACCAACTCACCTGAAATCACCTCGAAAGGGGAAAGCTCAGTCCATGAGCCCATGGTCGGCCAGCTGAAGCCAAGTTCATGGTAGTGTTCAGGTTTTATAATTTGATGGAAGGGGGTCCACAGTAGAGAGGAGAGAGAGCGAGACCCAAGGCGAGAGATTGGCGCCCCCATGTGGTCCAAGGTGAAAATCAGTATCTGCCCTAGCCAATAACTATCCCTAACAATCCCCCTAAAGCACTGCAGTAAAGGATCCTTTCTGGTCCCTTTATTCTTTATGAGCGTAGACTGGATGCTGAGACTAACATGGATAAGCTAATTCACTCACGAATGTCTTTACTGTCTTTCTTCAGGAGCCAGCTGTTTGCACGTCACACTTGCCCATCTGTCTGTCTGTCTCTTGTCCTTCTCCGTCCAGTTTCTATCTCTATCGCCCTGTCTCCTTCCCTGTCTCCTTCTCTGTCTCCTCTTTAGCGCCTTCACCTAAAGGTGCAGCCGGAAAAACAACAGCTTGCTAATTTGCAACAGTCGACGTTTGATTTATTTATTAATTTTTCTCCACACCTTTCGCGCTGACAGTTCCTTAATTTGGGCCCAGGGTACAGTGAGGTGCTCTGCGACTATGCATCAGGTACTTGAGTAGCATGTATGCATGCTAATGGGAGAGAAGAGGGAGGAGGATGAGGGGTTGAGAGAGAGCAAATGGGATCAAGACAGAGCAGCAGTGAGCACGTACGCTTGCTAAAGCAGCCTCTTTTGATTGATAGGCTTGCAAAGGCATCTAACAGGCAGCAAATGCACTACTCCACTCGCCGCCTGTTCCTTTAAGCCGCCACTCTGGAAAAACTGCCCAGTCGCTGACCCAGCGCAGAGCTGGCTTGGGTCCACGCCTATTTGCGTGGGCTAATCGCAAACGCTTGGCCTTGCTAATGGTTAAAAGGGGCCAGATTGGTCTGATGCACTTTAAAGGAACACGCTAGTGGTGGAGCGCTAGGCGGGTTTGAAGGTATGCTCCACCGTTACATCATTTTGCCTTGAAGCATACTTAAAATAGAAGCTAGTGGGGTTTCTCAAGGGGCGTCTGTTCTTTTAGGGGACGAGATTATCTCGGAAAACCGCTGGAGCATTCCTTTAAATGCGACAAACTCTCGGCCGAGACCCCAGACGACTCCGGAAAAAGCTACCCGAGTTCCGCAGCGAGGGTGTTTTGGATGTATGTCTGCTGCAAAACTCATTTCTGCCTTCTTGGAGGTGTGTTGCGGGCAGGGATTTGTGGCTCTCTCTCCTTTAGGTGTTGTCTGTCATGCAGTGCTCCTCGCTCGGCTATCCTTCCTCCTGGGCCCCGCGCTTCGATTAGAGTGTTGGACTAGCTGGAGCTGTTGCCATGGCAACCAGCTGCGGCAGAAATGATCACGTTATTAGATGTCTCTGACTGCAGGCAGACAAACTACTTGATAGCAGCGAGAAAGAAAGAATGACGAGAGGAAAAAAAAGGAAGGAGGTAAAAATCGAAGCGTAAAAAAGGCGGTCATTTTTGCAGAACACTGCAACGGTGCCCAAACGAATAATCCTAATACAGAGAGAGAGAAAGAGAGAGAGAGAGAGAGAGACAGCTGTATAACCCTCCTCCCACCCCGTACACAAACCTGGAGTCAAGGGATCGGGCTGTGTAATTACTCATAACCGCTCATTAAAGTTTGGAGAGTCTGGGAGGGCCTAGCACACCCGACTCCTCAGAGCTTAAACCGGTAGCCAAGGAAGTGTTAACATGACGCATTTGACCAACAACAGGGCCGGCAGTTGCGCAGAGATAGCACGCCACGCTTGCTAGCACTTTCGATCTGCATGACAATGGACCTGAAATGTCATGTGTTCACAGGCACCGTTTTGTTCACAGCCTTTCATACAGACTGAGCGGAGGCTGCTACACATGGGCGCCTGCCAAGACAATATAACTAGCCGCACATCTGTCCTGCGAAAGGACTGCCACGGTGTCGTGCCAAATGTCGGTGATTAGCAGGTCGAGTTAGCTCTAATGAGTATACGTTAGCTTTCAGGTCAATCTTGTCAGATACATATTTGCCCAAGGTGCAGCATGGATCCTTGATCACAAAGACATGTACTGTAAGTAGTGTGTTGGTCTACAGTAACTCAGTAAGTGTAATGTGTTAGTGTACTGTAAGTAGTGTGTTGGTGTACAGTAACTCAGTAAGTGTAATGCGTTAGTGTACTGTAAGTAGTGTGTCGGTGTACAGTAACTCAGTAAGTGTAATGTGTTCGTGTATCTATCTATCTATCTATATATATATATATATATACACACACATATACATATTCACACATCTCTTTAGCTCCTTTTTTCTTTTTCTTTAATCAAATTCTTTTTTTAAATTTAAACTTACTAGTCTGTGTGCTTGTCTGGTCATTTAATTAGGTTACATGTCATACATATGTGCTCTCATGAAGACTGTGTAACATATGGCAATATAAAGGAATTCCGATTCTGATTCTGAAATATTGGATCAGAAGCATAAAACTGGATTCCATACCTAAATTCAATAAAGTACCCAAGAGAAATTCCGAAAAGGTCATCCAATAAGGTAACAGACAGCCAAGTCAAGCTAATGTAACCAAACACTTTTATGTTTATCCACTTTTCCTTCAAATACATACCCTAAAGGAGCAACAGGCTACGGTATTCCATTAAAACATGGCAGGAAAAATAAAAACATCAGGATTTGTTGTTGTTGAATATGTTCTGCTGGAAAAATAGCTCTTTATTTCTGCAGTGGTCAGGTTCAGAATCTAAGTCATTTTTATTTTAGTATCATGTCATTTACTGACAGGAAATTGACAGGTGCTTTATAGCAACGCTGTTTATTTCTGATCGAACTTCAACGCACTCTACACCACTCAGCAGCTGATCCCGGCCTGGAAACAAGTCCATTTGAGCCTCACTCGACGCTATTGAAACATATATACGTCTCAAACGCTCTTGACCTCTGTGTTACACCTTCAGCACAAAAATAAATACCTTCAGTAAGACTCTCTCACTCCCTTTCTGAAGTGCTCTACAAGCTTAGACACATCGGTCAATAACAGTCCACCTACAGTGTGCTGAAAGAACTGTGCTTGAAGACAATTGGTATTCATAAGGCACACGCTCAGATGCATAGCAATTTTCATTTAAAGCCCCGGGGAACCCAAATCTGTGTTTTCCGTCTAATAAAGCTAATCTGGTTCCTCTGGGCCGCAATATACATCCACAATGTATGTCCTATCAGCATCTTGCCAGAGTCTAATAAACGACTGATATATTTCTTATTTCTACATATTTCTTTCCTCTCCATGTAAACTAGGTGGCCGGAATCTTGGGTAACACTTCAGTAGCCATTACCTAACCAGGGTCTCCCTTGTCCCACCCACACAAACAGTTATAGAGCCAGAGAAACTTAGTGAGCTAAAGCTAACCCAGCTCCTTCCAACTGGGCTCCTTACAGGCCACAGTTCTTCAGAGATCAGAGTTACAAAGTACTGCATTCCTGTAATTCCACTACTACTGGCGGAAATGAGTCTATCTAAAGATGTTTTCACACTTGTCCCGAATACCTGAGTCTGCACCCAGGTCCGATTCTGGACTCGTTCGAGGGAGGGCCTTATTATCGCTGGTTTTCTTTCATACTTCAGAACTCCATCCATAATTCCATACGTCACTTGTAGCACGTCACTTATGCATTACTTTGCTTGGATACAAACACTCAAGCAGTGAGGAACAGAACTTTTGGGATGCATGGCTTTTCACCATGCAGGAGCGCCTGCAAACAAGGAGCCGTCCTCATATGAGAAGGTTTGTATCCATCCATCCAGGCCATGGCCATTTGGGCTTGAATGCCTTCTTCGCTTCATGTATCTATTGAGATATTCCGTCTCCTCTGCTGTCCATAACAGGCCTATCCCTGCCATCACCAAACTTGGAAAGGCAAATAACGAGACAAGTGGAAGCAGTCATGTTACAAAACAAACCAATCACGCTACCCCCCACACGGCACCGGGAGCAGACAGCCATCAGTGTTCACTGAAAACGAACCCCACAACGATTTCAGAAGGACCAGAGATCGGTGCCCTGGACTGCTCCCAGGCTCCAACACAGCTTTTACAAATGTACTATACGTACGATGCAGGGGGACCTGGGTCCGGGAAAAAGGCTCTAGTGTGAAAACAGCCTAATAGCCTTTTTAAATGAACGCAGTTATAATTACTGACATTTAAATGGGTTTTTAAATTGTTACTTTTGTCTTTAATGAACATCTGCAGCCTATTCCCCCAGTTCCTGTTTAGGACCTAACATCACCCAACCTCACGGTGGCACGGAGTGCGTCGGGGATTGTTACCACTGCTGGTAGACCCGTATGACCGTACGCTTCCATACATCTGCAGATTCAGCTACTTCCTTCACACTATGGTCTTTGGCACACCCAAATGCAGCCACGCCTTTTAGCCAATCATTAACATCTGCTTTGGAGCCATTTTCCACACATGGAATGAGACATTCACTGCACCGTACCACCTCTTCTCAATCTCTAACACCCTGCGGGTATTTAAAGGCCATCATCCTCGTGCAGCACCATCTGCAGGCTGAAGTTCCTACCACCTTAAACACCCAAGGTGACTCATTTTTTGTCTGGTAAGCTTATATATAACGAATATATATATCAATCATTTCAAAGCTTTATGCATTCTATTGGATCCCTGAAATCCTGTGTCCTAGCCTGTACTAATGTTGTACAAAGGCTTTTGTTTAGATTCGTCAAAGCTAATCTTGGCGAATTAGCATGCTAGAACTTTAGTTCACTACACGTGTAACTAGTGTAGAGCTGCTGGTGCTCCATCTCCATGTTTGGTTTGCATAATGCTTCTCCAGCAGTTTAACCAGAATGAGTGGGCTTACAAAGTCCGGCTATTACAGCCATAGGAAGTTCAATAGCTTAGCAGCCATCTGGTCCATGCTAGCGGACCAACAACCCAGAAAGCGAGCTGACACATCCAAACCACTAACCTCAATTTTTTTGACTGGGGAGTTTACAATACTATGTTGGTACATGATGATTGTATTCCAAACAATTTTGAACCACAAGAAAAATGGGATTATAAGGTTTTGCTATGCCCGCGTATCATCGATATCCTCCACATACTGGCCTGATGCAAGAAATCGCAACCCGGAGCATGTATGATACAGCTTGGTCGGTTGGCCCTCGCTGATGTTTCACGAGCCATAGGGGACGCATTTAGCAAGCTGCTCTATTAAAATCAGCATTGATGGCTCCCCGTGAGCCCGACAGTGTCCCAACAGTAATGGCAAGGAATTAAATGTGACTGTCAATTAATAGCTTGTTTACTTTCATAAGCACCATTACAGACAACACGGGGCTCTGCATACTGACAGAAACAAATAATAGGAGGAAAGCCCACATACTGGGAGCCACCCTGGCTTCGAATGCTGATGGAACGAGCCTCTTCAAATCTTGCAAGAATACAAAGCTGTTAACAAACCGCCCTAATGGAAACACCGCAGCGTGAAGACCAGCTTATCATTCAGATATGATATTGTGTCTTTGTTGTGCCAAGTTTGCGCCGCAGTATGGACGCAGTGCTGGCTTGAGATGAGTTGAGTCTTGAGCGTGATGCCGGTTGCCGAGTTGCTGTTTACATCTAAGGATCTCGGTTCTTTGAGTCCGTGCTAAGCTAGAGCAGATTGTCATTGTTGCTGTTATACAAGCAAATTGGCATCAGTTTAATCAAACCATCAAGAACTGCGCTTTTACAACCAGTATCAGGGGAAGTGTTCAAAGTGCATATTCAAGTGTTCCGGTCTTTCAGCAAACCTGTGGCTAAGTCCTCCGCCACTGGTAAGGCACGCTGAATTCAGAAACAGCTTCTATAAATACATCTATCACCTGCTGCGAATCAGTATTGGTGCCACGGCTTTCCATAGGTGACAGACTATGTACCCTGGCAGACAGAAGGAATTGCTCAGATGCACCCATATATCATTTGCAGATGTTCAGCAGCTCTTTTGATGCGCTTGAGGGGTTTTATCCCCTCTGCTTACCCAAAGAAGGACAAAAAGCACAAAGACAAGACGGATATTCCAGCCATACAAACAAATGGCTCGTGAAGTGTAGGAGCATAGCTATGACATTTAGAATGGGGTGGCCAGGTACAACCCAGAGATGTCATTAAGGTGGCACACTGCTAGGAACAAACCTGAATAGCATCACTGTGTTAAAACGACATACAGGCCCAGTCAAACGTTTAGACACATAGGCTACTCATAGCAGGTTCTCCTTCTGTTTATCTTAAAGCTTTAATGCTGTAGAATAAAAGTGAAGACACCAAACTATAAAGTAGCCCTCATGGAATTATACAGGCCACCTTAAAAACCTCCAAAATAGGACTTTACAGGAGGATGAACCAGCTTTCTTAACCTGCAGTGGAGGCTGATGGAACAAGGTTTATTTCTAAGCAGGTTTGGAGCAATTCTATTGGTCTGTCCATCATGAATATTCACTAAACTGAAAGGAGAACTAGAGCTTTTACACTGTGCAGAAAAAGAGATCAAAGTTTTTACACCACTAAATATATATTAGAGGTGGAGATATGGAGAAATATCATACTGTGGTACATCAAGAGTATATGTGGTATATCAGGATATGTACTGGTTCAGACTCTCATCAGTTGGAGCTGTTAAGTGTACGACTGTAGAGTCTTTAAGATCACCAGCAACATCCGTTTAGTTGGGTATTTGGAAGTGTTGCTTTGTTTGTTCTATGCATATAATTAAACCTATCCATCATTTCCACATGAATAAAATAGTACTGCTAAAAGTAGACTGAAAGACAAAACTGTGTTGATGTAACATATGAAATGCTGATGTGCTTTATTCAACCATAACAAAATAGTGTATTTAAATAGTGTAGAGTAAAATTAATTCAGTTCAATTAAATCAGCTTTTTTTTATTATTACGAAAAGCATTTAATACATAGAGAGATAATGGGGTTTAGTAATTGAGGCTGCCCTCACAACAGGCTATATATGAGTGTAAAGATTTGAAAGCTAGCCAGACAGCACTGTAGAAGGTAGGCTGGTACCTGAATTTTACCTGTCAAATTGGATTCGGCTGTTCAGTTTGAAGATTTGACTATTTATTCCTTGTTTTTATACAGGATGTCACATCTAGCAATCATAAAATCTGTTGGCATGAGCTTCAATAATTGAGCTTCAAAATGATTCTGACCACACTAACAGAGTCAATTGCAACAGAGTCATGGGAACATATTTTTTGAGCATGTCAAAACCAATAAAAGATGCTGCATATGAGATAACTATTGACTTGTGGCCTATTTTAATTACCCACATCTGATGTCGGGCTATCATATGGATCGTGGGGAATAATGACACAGGTTGTCCGCATGGATTTCTGTTTGGTGGGTCAAATGCCTGCCCTCTCCTGTTGTTCTGGTGGCCAAACATGTCCAGAAAGCAAAAGCAGAATCCTGGACATTTTTGGCAGTTTATAAATCTCAACCTGATGCCTAGGCCCCCAAAAAGAGGACATGTCCAGCAAAAGAAGATGTATGGTCACCCTGTGTTAAGCACTTTAGGACCTTGGACTTGGACTCCAGGCTTAGAATTTAGAACCATTTGTCATTTGTGTTTGCACACAGAATAATTTGTCTACTGCGTTTAACCCATATGTAAAGAGAAACACCCACATACACGCACACTAGTGAACACTAGGGGGCAGTGAGCACACTCAGACTGGTGGACAGCCCTATCCATGGCGCCTGGGGAGCAGTTGGGGGTTAGGTGCCTTGCTCAAAGGCATTTTAGTCAGTTGCGTCCTCTTGATTCAGGGAATCAAACCGTCAAGCCTCCGGTGACAAGGCTGGTTCCCTAACCTCCAGCCCACGACTGCCTCCTTGACTTGACTTGAGTGTCAAGACTTGAGAGGTTACTTGCAACTCAACAAATAATTATTGAGTGGCTCTGTGGTCAGAAACTGGACGCCCTATGGGCTGATTAACACAAACTGTGGATGCCAAACGATGAACTATAGAGTCTAACTCTACACCCACAAGGTGGAGCTACATGCAAGTGTTTCCTATAAAATGACCAATACAAAACATTACCATAACCAACAAGTGCCATGCCAGTGTCACTGCTGTACTGAGAATGTTCCACCACCCAAACGATGTCTGATCACTGGTGGTTCTGTGGCCTTTCTATTGATGGATGGGAAGGGCAAAGCTGATCGACTGCGCATGGGCAACAGTCAGTAGTAATAGTAGACCTCTTTGGATCTGTATTTGAGGTGTTTCTGACTGTAGGAACAAGGTGGGCCTTTCTAATGAACCGGACACCCTTTTGCATGTAGAAGTGGTCTAGCTGAATTCATCATACGGTACCTTTGAGAGAAGATGTCCCTGTAGGGGCTGCCGTGCTGCATGGCGATGCCGTAGCCTCTGTCCGGGGCATTGTTGCTCACCGTGTAGAAGGAGCAGTCCTCATCATTAATGGCCACATACTCCAACACAGCTGCATCCCACACAAATGCAAAGCGGCCGTACTTCACCTGAGAGAGAGGAAGAGAGCGAACAATGCAGTCAAATCAGAGACTCTGAAGAAGATAATCATATTCAAAGACGAGCAGATGCATGAAAGACATATGGATTCAAAAGCAAATGGAGTGCCGAGCGACTCGCTTCTAATAATACGAGCAGGTGCTGACTGTATTGGTAAGAAAACAGCGTGTCATTGAAAAAATGAAAACAGCTGTATTAAATATGGACAAAATGTGCCTGTCTTCTTTTCTCTCTAATTGTTGGCAGAAACCTAAAGCAAGACTCAGCTGGGCAATTCTGACAGTTACAGGACATTTTGTACCTCCACAGGCCTTCAGCTTTTTCATGATCAATAAATAAGCAGGCAAACCTGTCAGTGTTCTACATTTTGGGCCTTCTACGTTCAAATAACAGACAACTTGAAATGTACAGTACCAGTCAAAAGTTTAGACACGGCTCCTTGTAGAAGGTTCTCCTTATGTTTATCTTAATGCTTTACTGTAGCATAAAAGTGAAGACATCAAACTATAAAACAGCACTCATGGAATTACACAGTCCACCTTAAAAATTGCCAAAATGGAACTTTACAGGAGGATGAACCAGTTTCTTAACTTACAGTGGAGGCTGATAGAACAAGATTTTTTGGATAAAGGTTACCAGGAACAATAAATGATGATACATTTAGACTGATATGATCAATATTTATTGAGCTACACATACACAAGTAGTGTCTCTCAGTATGGCGCCGGGCCGCCGTGTTTGCTAATACAACATGCCAGACGTCTCAACATGGATTCCTAATGGTGTCCTGTGATAATCCGTCCCATGCAGCTTGAATATTCTCACACAGTTCCTGCAGATGGTGCGGTAGGGGTGGAGGTGGAGTGACACCAGGCCTTCTGGACGTGGGACGCGTGACAACAAACTGTTCATCTTGGTGCTGACCACGGTGCCTCCACACACAGATTAACTGGCCGCCTCCACCAAGACAAAAGCGAGATTTGTCACTGAAGATGACCTGCTGCCATTCTGAGTCACTCCATGACAGTCTGGCACGACACCATTGCAGTCTTTGGTGATGCTGACGTGGTGTTAAGGGTAGTCACAACACTCTCTGTGCATGCAGTCCTGTGTCGTGCAGCCGCCTGTCAGTGGTGCTGGCACCAATAGGATGACCCATGGAGGACATCACTGCTCACTGAATGTCCCCAGTCGTGGTACAACGATAAGGCTCATCCTTGCTTACATCACATGTGCGGCAGAGTGTGAAACTTGAATCATTCACATGTCTCACAGTGTCAAACATACCCACCAAGTTTTATTCCTCTCGGCTGATTCCTTCCGGGTGCAGCTTATACATCAAGAGTGTATGTGGTGTATCAGGATATGTACTGGTTCAGACTCTCATCAGTTGGAGCTGTTAAGTGTAAGACTGTAGAGTCTTTAAGATCACCAACAACATCCATTTAGTTGGGTGGGTCTAAACTTTTGACTGGTTCTGTATAGTTTCTCTTGTGAAGGCCCTAAAGTATAGAAAGGTCATACAGAGGAGGGGAAAATGACAGCCTATAACCTTCAATTTCATTTCATCAGCTTTCATTTCTACTGGGTATCCACAGTTGGCAGCATACAAGGTGATATCCATGAGCCAGTCACGCAAAAGGGGCCCTTTCACCTCAGTGGGAGCGATTCAAGGTGAGGGCGTATGCAAAAAAATCAATGGGCCCTGACCTCCCCCATGGCTTCTTACTAAAGTACAGCTAGACCTTGAGTAAAGTCACTTTGAAGATTGAAGATATGAAGGGATTTCCAAAACGAGCTAATATTAAGACAAGATGGATGGTTACTGCCGTGCTGAAAGAGTCGAGCCTCGAAAAAATATCCCTCAATTTTGTTTTCCAGCGGTGGATCTGACATTTAAACGTTTTCATGGCTCGCTCATAAAATTTTCACACCTCTGCAATCAAGATGCAGCAGGAGATCTCAAAGAAGAAATGGCCAGCGCATAAACGTGGATAAAAGCCTGAGATGTAAAGAAGCATGCATAAACAACTCAGCAGCTCCACGCAACTCCACTAGCCCCAGCATGTAGCTACAGGTCATTCTGTATAGCTTTGCTGGTTTCTTCAAATGAAAATCTGCTGTAAGAGCTCGCTGATGCCTCCGGGCCCCCCTGCGGAGTTCTCTTCATTCAAGTTTTCTTATGACAGAAGGAGCTGTCACACCTCTGCACGCACAGCAGTCACGACTTCAGCAGTTGTTGAATTTGAAGTAGGCACAAACACATGTCTTTCCCGTGTTTTCCTGTTGCTAACTATGCGTTCCGTGAACGAGTGCATGTTTTATTTGTGAACTCGTCGTTAGCTTCAGCTGTAAAGGCCAGTTCCTACCTGCTAGCTATGCAAGTTACATATGGGTTATGTCTGATCCATGCAATAAACAATACACTCATCAACAAAAATAGCTTCACAAGAAGGAATCAGCCGATGAAACTTGATGGGTAGGTTTGGTATTGTGAGACATTCAAATGATTCAAGTTTCATGCTCGGCCACGCATGTGACATTAGCAAGGAAGAGGCTTATCACTGTACTTGACAGACCCAACAGCCACGATTGTGGACATTCAGTGAACAGTGATGCCCTCCATGAGTCATCCTGTTAGTGCCAGCACCATTGGCACACAGACCGTTACCACGACTGCCCTTAACACCACGTCACCATCACCAAAGACTGCAATGGTGTCATGCCAGACTGTCATGGTGTGACTCAGAATGGCAGCGGGTCATCTTCAGTGACGAGTCCCACTTTTGTCTTGGTGGAGACGACCAACGAATCCGTGTGTGGCGGCACCGTGGTCAGCACCAAGGTGAAAGGTTTGTTGTCACACATGACACCACCCCACCCCTACCGCACCATCTGCAGGAACTGTGTGAGAATATTCAAACTGCATGGGATGGATTATCACAGGACACCATTAGGAACCTCTACAATTCCATGCCGAGACATCTGGTATGTTATGTTAGCAAACACGGTGCCCCGACGCCATACTGAGAGACACTGCTTCTGTATGTGTAGCTCAATAAATATTGATCATATCAGTCTATTTATTTAACTATCTATTTATTTAATTATCATCATTCATTGTTCCTGGTAACCTTTATCTTCCTTACCAATAGCACTGCAATCCCACACCTCCTTCTGGGTGCAGCTAATTTTTTGAGGATGATCCAAAGGAAAACTAGTAGCTCCTAAATGGTAACTTCACAGGAGAGGGCAAAAGCATAATTTAATTATAATGTAAGTCAATGGAACGAGACTTTTTCTAAGCAGTTTTGAGCCATTTCTGTTGGTCCATTCATCATGACATTTTCACACAGTGTAAACAGCAGCTGCTGTGTTCAAATGATGCATAAAAGTTAGATAGGACAGTGAGCATATATACCACCTGTGAAGAAACGCTATGAGTGCTCGTGCATTAACCATTTTAAAACCAGCATGCAGCATGCAAAGACGTGATCTGAGGAAGTCCTTAATAACTAGCTTTTTTTTGTTTTTTTACAAACACTGAAGTCTGAGTAAGACTGATAAATCAGTGTGTTATTCATCGGTTATTATTCTCAGTGCTACTCCACTCTTTTGAGGGATGATTGAACTGAATAGCCTCCTCAGAGACATGGACATGAGTAATAAGACTAACGTCCGTGTTGTTTAAGACTCGTGCAGGCATGTTGTGGTAAGTTACATATATGTCAAGAAACTGAAAGTCTGATTGCTGCCCCCTTTATAGTCAGATTTGCAAGATGTTTGCAAGACGATTGTTATTAGGGTATGACAGATTGTTGGCTCGGTTTATGATATGACAGTGAGTTTATGGGAACAGCAATGGAGCCACAATTATTAAAAATAATAATAATAACAAAGAAGACATATTAACAGCAGAGGGTGGCTTGTTGGCACAACGGGTAGCACTGATGCCTTACAACAAGAAGGGCAAGGGTTTGATTCTCAGCTGGGGTGTCTGGGGTCTTTTCTATGTGGAGTTTGCATGTTCTCCCAATGTGTACATGGGTTTCCTCCTACAGTCCAAAGGTGTGTGGTCAGGCAAATGGAAGATGCTAAATTGCACCCCTAGTTGTGAGTCTGTTTGTGTTTGAATGGTCATAATAATGTGACTCAACTATGCAAAATCAACTAAAATCTGTTTCACCTTACACTTCAAATTGAAGGTGAAAACCACATTCAGAATTCACTTTATTAAAGCAGCCAGACAGAGTTAAACTGGCGATGCTCCAAGAAGCAGGGTATACAATGTGCTAAACCCCTGCTATGATACTGAAACCGTGTTGTTGTGATCTGAAACATGCCCAGACATAATGTGAGCCTAATTTCTTATGTTCCAGATTCTAAAAATAGTGGGCCCGTTTTTTCCTCCCTCTGCTCTCTAAGTAACTGTGTAAGAACACTAAATTAAAGACGAGAGGCAGGAAAGGAGTGTGTCCAGCCATACCGGAGGCGCTTTTTATCGATTGCAATTCAATTGAACTCAGGAGGCAAGGGCAGAAAGCATGCGGGGGGCTCAAGAGCCACAGCCACATAAAAGCAGTTCTGCACTAGAGGAAGCAGATATAAAAACAGGGCCACAACATACACTCTTAAAAAGAGGCGTGCAGCAGAGGGTCCTACACTCTGGTGCCACAAAAGATCCACGTTTGATTCTCTAATGCAACGTACAATGTTGTGCAAATTAAAGGTCCTACTCTTCTCCTTTCCTGCATTTCACTTTCTTCCCTGAGGTCCACTTATGATGTTTGTGTAGGTGGCAAAAATAGTCATAACTCACTTTTACATGACTATAATCCAACCTCTATTTATCCCTTAGAGGTAAACAGGCTCTTCCTGCTGCTTGATTTGTATCTACACTCACTGTCCATGTTATCAGCTCCACTGACCATATAGGAGCACTCTGTAGTTCTACAGTTCCAGACCGTAGTCCATCTCTGTATGCTTTATTACCCTGTTCTTCAATGGTCAGGACCCCCACAGGACCACCACAGAGCAGGTATTATGTGGGTGGTGGATCATTCTCAGCACTGCAGTGACACTCACATGGTGGTGGTGTGTTTGACTGTGTTGTGCTGGTGTGTAGACGTGGGTCAGTGTCACTGCTGGACTGATAATCTTCTACCAACCAAAACTATCCAGCCAACAGCGTCCTGTGTGCAGCATCCTGTGTGCAGCGTCCTGTGACCGCTGATGACCAACACTGCACTGTGCAGCAGCAGATGAGTTGTCGTCTCTACAGTCTGTAACTGTAGAACTACAGAGTGCACCTATATGGTCAGTGGAGCTGATAACATGGACAGTGAGTGTAGACACAAGGAGATGTATCTAATGAAGTAGCCGGTGCGTGTATGTAAATGAACTGCTCTGATTGGCTGCCATGTGCTTTGCCTAATTCAAAAAGCAGTCTGGGCTGAAACACTCCCTATAACTTCAATGGGAGTGGGCGGGGCTAGGAATGACAGTCCTCATTCAATGGGGCAATGCTTTACCATTCCCCCACTAAACCCAGTATTTATTACCTGCTTCTACAGTGAAATGAAACAACGCTTTGAGTGAGGTGCTGCACTACATGCCGTGCATGCCTGATATAAAAGGCTACAGTGATCAACATATAAGGGTTGTGATTGTGTGTGGGCTGCACTTAGTTAAGTACAATTAGTGCAGTGTAAATGTGACTCTCCTGAGTCTTTGGCCATTTAGCACTACCATGGACCCATGGCTCCAGCCCCCCTGCGGTTTTCCGATGGCCTGCTCATGATTTAGTTCTGGTGCCAGTCCTGCATATAAACAGTGCCTTTTTAAACCACTCTCTTCCACATTTCCCCTTGATATGTGCCCTTGAACGGTTAGCTTTGCTTGTTAGCTTTGCTTTAAGGCCAAGAACCATGTCGAAACCCTAATTCTAAAGAGCATGGAGGAGAAACTGGAAGAGCGAGGAAAAGGAAACGCGGCGGTGGGAAAGAGTAAAAGGTTCCCAGTCCTCGAGTTGGAGCGCATTAAGAAGAGGACGACGAAGCATGTCTCACAGTGAGCTCAGAGAACTATAGCCCCACAGCCATGGCAATCAGGGGGGCTGTGATTCTAATTGTGCCAAGGTAATTATTTCAAGCAATTTTCCCCTCAAACAACCGCAGCTCTGCGCATCCTAATCAGCGCATTGTTTCCAGGGGAGGTATCGTAGCACACACATACGCAAGAGGCACACTCTCGCAAGATTCATAATCGCTACATTAAAGCCGTTTAACCCCCCTCTAAACCCCCCACCACCACCCCCCCAAGACTCAGACATACATCTAAATGTTGGAGTCAACACATTAAACATGACATTTTGTTTTACCAGGGGCAATGCAGCCGAACTCGTTTAATATCAAGTGATCAGTGCGAGCCTGGCTTCTAATTACAGTGAAGTGAGCCATGTAGAGTTTGGAAGTTGGTCAGGCATATCAGCAGCTCTTCATCTTCAAAGTGACTCGCTGCTCAGAAGCGGCTGTATTACTCGGGTTATCACAAAGTTCTCCACTGATCAAAACTGTAGATACCTCACTCGGAAGGGAAAGGGAGGTTTCAAGACGGTGACGTAAAAAGACATCTGAAATAAATGCTTTGTTTGATGTAGAAACCTTTCTTTCGTCATGCTGGGAGTGCAGCACGGTCAAACAGGATCTCGAAATGAGAGTACTCCAGATGTCTGGAGAGAGCTGTAAGACAATCTGGTAAATGGGAGCATGTACCTGACTGACCCAACAACCATGATTGCAGACATTCAGCGAGCAGTGATGCCCTCCATGAGTCATCCTGTTAGGGCCAGCACTACTGGCATACGGCTCCACGACGCAGGACTACTTGCACACAGACCGTTACGTCAACATCGCCAAAGACTGCAATGGTGTCGTGCCAGACAGTGACTCAGAATGACAGCAGGTCATCTTCAGAGACGAGTCCCGCTTTTGTCTTGGTAAAGATGACCAGCTATTCGATATGTGGAGGCACCGTGGTCAGCGCCAAGATAAACAAATTTGTTGTCACACGTCACACGTCCAGAAGGCCTGGATTATCACAGGACACCATTAGGAACTCCATGCTGAGACATCTGGCATGTTGCCTTAGCATTATTAACATACTGAGAGACACTACTTCTGTATGTGTAGCTCAATAAATATTGCCCATATCAGTCCAAATGTATCATCATGTATTGTTCCTGGTAACCTTTATCTTCCTTCCCAATAGCACTGCAATCCCACACTTCCTTCTGGGTGCAGCTATTCTTTTGATGATGAGTGTAGTTACTAACATTATCACAAATTATGACTTCCAAACGGAGGGAGATACATGCCATTGCTGACCACACAGAACAGTGACTGGCAATAATTAGAGTTGTAAGGGGTTCAACATAGCATGAGTATATCTGACCAGTTTTTGCAGCTCAGACATTCTGAATGAGGCAGTAAATTTGCCTCTTATAAGTATGCTTTATAAACTGAACAATGGGCAGAATTACCTTGTCATGAGAGCTAACTGAATTACTGTATTCAGAGCATTAGCTAGTCGGGAGAGTCTGCCCTCCGAAGCACATCATTCAATGACCTCTCAGGGGAATGTATTTCTGCCGATTAGCATTGTTCAATTTAGAAAGTATATTATAAAGTCATTAATAAACCATTTATGAGCAAACTTTATGAGTATTTAGTGATTCTTAGCTTACAGAGCTGCGCTGGCTAGTCTGAAAGGCCGACCAACTGAAGCAGCTACGAGGTAACAGAAAGATGTCTCTGACTAGCCAATGCTCCGAATGCAGAAACCCTGAATGTGTAGCACAGTAAGCTAATAGTCATTAAATATTTATAGGGTTGCACGGCTAATTTGATATACAGCTACCACAGCCGTTTGCGCCAGTTACAGATTTTCACTTCCAATACAGTTTAGACTTGAGGAGCAGCTACTCTCTTTAGCCTACAAGAGACAATGAGATGTCACTGACATGGTCATTTTATGGGGGAAGGTCTTTCATTGGAGTAAGCCTGTACGCCATTTTATTTGGACCCCCAAGCTGAGAATTTTCTGGACCCACAAACTGAGAATTACTGGTTTAGGCAGTAGTTCCTTCGGGGGGTTAACTTGAGACTTTACTCCCCTAGTGGAGATATAGAGACATAACGTTGGCTTGGATGTCTGGCGTTCACTGCAGTTATGTACAGGTATTTTTATACTTATTATCTTTCCAAAATGATGTAATGAATTTTAAAAACACCAGTGGAAATTCAATTTAGATGTCTAATCCCATCTGATAGCCCTAGTGTGCCCGGAAATACAATCAGTAAAGCATTTTCTGCAATACTGGGCACATCAAAAAGGTACCACCTCTACTTTTCAAGGAACACGTGACTGATATATTGACTGCTGCTAATGAATTAATGGCAAATAATAATTGAAAATTAATACCATCAGTTTTACTACTGATGTGTGGCAGGTTATATTCATGGCTGGCCACCGTGGCCACTTTATTTAGGTGAAGCATTCCTTCGATCAGTGAAGTTACATGGCAAAAGAATTAACACATCTGATGTAAACATGCCTACTCAAGTCCTACGGTAGTGCCATAGCCGTTTAAAGACAAGAGATGTGTCTTGAAGGTGTGACTACAACTGCTACAATTGCTGTACTTTTTTGTGCCAGCTGGCAAATACACTCGGAAGGGACATAGCTAACATTGCTGTTAGGAAGCCAAACATCTCACTGCAGCCATATTATAACTATACTAACTGAAAATCAGAAATGATTCATCAGAAGAGGAGGACAACAAGCCAAAACTGAAGCTAGCGAAACACTAAAAGCATAGCTGCACCAATAGCTACACTCAGAAGGAATCAACCGACAGGACTGAAACTTGGTGGGTAGGTTTGACATTGTGAAACATGCAAATGGTTCAAGTTTCATGCTGGACCGTGTATGTGATGTAAGCAAGGACGGGCCTTATCGCTGTACCTGACTGACCCAACAGCCACGACTGGGGACATTCAGTGAGCAGTGATATCCTCCAAGAGAGTCATCCTGTTAGTGCCAGCACCATTGGCAGACGGCTGCACCACGCAGGACCACATGCACGCAGACCGTTACGACAACTGCCCTTCACACCACGTCAGTGTCACCAAAGACTGCAATGGTGTCGTGCCAGACTGTCATGGAGTGACTCAGAATGGCAGCGGGTCATCTTCAGTGACGAGTCCCGCTTTTGTCTTGGTGGAGACGACCAACGAATCCGTGTGTGGAGGCACCGTGGTCAGCACCAAGATGAACGGTTTGATTTCATGCATCACACGTCCAGAAGGCCTGGGGTCACTCCACCTCCACCCCTACCGCACCATCTGCAGGAACTGTGTGAGAATATTCAAGCTGCATGGGATGGATTATCACAGGACACCATTAGGAACCTCTACAGCTCCATGCCGAGACGTCTGGCATGTTGAGTTAGCAAACATGGCGGCCCAACACCACACTGAGAGACACTACTTCTGTATGTGTAGCTCAATAAATATTGATCATATCAGTGTAAATGTATAATCATTTATTGTTCCTGGTAATCTTTATCTTCCTTCCCAACAGCACTGCATTCCCACACTTCCTTCTGGGTGCAGCTGTTCTTCTGATGAACTCAGTTTGCCTTCTTTTCTCTGGCTAAATGGGCCATTGGCCTCCATTTACTTCACAGTAAAAGTACAAAAATAGATTTAATGTAAAGAGATTTATTAGCCTATAGATCAGGCTAGCAGTTAGGATCATCTGACACCACAGAGATTCCTAACGTTTAGATCCTGTATTTGCATAATGCATGCAAACACACCGTCATGAGAGAACACCGAATTCGATAAGGCTGAGGAACATAGTGCGGCACCCCAGAATACTGCATAACACAACGAAGAACATACTGAAGTATAGTGTAAGGCTGCGTGAGTTAGGGTTCAAATCAGTTCACCTTATACCTTAACACAGGTGATCCACACCACCATTGTAATGCACTGCCATTTCCTTTTACACAAGCCTTCATCAGGTCTGCTTTTAAAAGGTCATCAGCACCAGCCCACAACACAATTAACGCCGGTGTCGCAGACTTAGCCTCAGAAAAGAGCACGCTAGTTGACAAACAAGGACGTGCCTGCTGGGAGAACAGCTAGCTGCCCTGCGAGACGGTCGGCTCTTTTTGTTGCTGTCCCGCTGGGCCTTCTTGAGGAGCCTCAGGCCCTGAAGGTCTGAAGTCATTACGCCAGCTGAAGGACGATATTAGAGACCGTTTTATCTTAGTCTAGGGTTTGTTGTCACAATCACAAAGTTTCTTCTTCTTCTTCTTTTTTCCTCCATACAAAAGAGTTTTTCTCGTCTGATCTGTTTATCTGGACATCTCTTAACGGTCGATTAGGCCCTTGGTGTGAACGTCAGTGCGAGGGCTGCTTTTGACTCATATTCCAGAAAGAAATAGAAATGCTGAGTCACTGTAGCGGCTTCTTGACGTCTGTTCAGATGTTGCTCACCAAACAAAAGTTGGCCAGAACATTCAGAACTCCGTCATTCCGACTGTGCGCATGGAGGCATTGTTGGCCCCGTACAATCTGCTCAAACATGAACTTGTTAATGTCTATTACTGATGCAATGAGCAACACTATTGTTATCTGACGGTCTATTCTTCTATATCTTCTTCTTCTTCTTCTTCTTCTTCTTCACCTTCTTCTTCACCTTCTTCTTCACCTTTTTCTTCTTCTTCTCTTTCTTCTTCTTCTTTTTCCCTTCTTCTTCTTATTGGCACATATTTTCTGTCCGCTAATTATTCCCGCAGTTTTGTAGATATATCAACAACATTCCAATTCCGGGAATGCTGGAAAAGTGCATGCCCTCTGCCTGACCGACAGACACCATTTTCACATACATCTCAGGGCAAGCACAAATTCAGTATTGGTCTGACCTGCACTCGTCTGTTAGTCTTTTTTCCCCAACCCTCTTTTTTCCCCATGCCATTCATTCATTTTCACCCCCATTCAAACCCTATTGTCTCCTTTAACCTACAGCCACCAAACTGCATGTACTCCCTCAGGGCAGATCCCCAAACTCAAATCCACAGACATACTGACCCACACTCCTCTATGTGTTTTTCATCCCTCCTTCCTCCCATAGGGTCCCATGTATTTTTAACAGCATCAGGAAATGCATTTTTTTGTTACATTATATTTTCTAATAACACATATTAAATATATTTAGATAATATGCAAAATAAAACAAATGATGGAACCCAAAGCTTTAATTAAGTTTGCCAGGGCAACATGTGGTGTCCTTGAAAGCCTTAGGGCTGAATCTTTAGCATAGTTTTAAAGTTATTGTTATACCAGCATTAAACGACAGAGGGGTTGAGCAGTGTGTAGAAAAAGCAACATGCTTGTATCAAGATTTGTCCTCCATTATTACTTTTAGTCTGAGCATATCATAATTATGTATAATACACTGAAAAGTGGTAGGTTTGTATACTTGGCAGGCCATGTAGGCTTATAAAAATGATATGTTTGTGTAAAACAAACAAGATCCAGTGTCCAAAATCCAATCAAATCAGTGGCTTATTGGCTATTAAAGACAATGGCGATGCTGGCTCAATCTAATAAGTGACACAAGCAGTTGCCTTAGGCCCTGCAGCCATCAGGGTCATTCAGAAAATCTAAATCTAACATCTAAAATCTAACCTGGGTAACTCGTTTTAGTGCTCTGGTTAACAGCTTTTTATGTTACTTCAGGTTTAGATAATCCCATTTGTGATTAGTTCTGTTTTTTTAGACTAATGTACCTCTGCCGATTGGTAGAGATGGCACAATCAGGATAAGTTAAGTTCAACACCTTCTTCTTCATATCTAATGATTTAAAATGTGCTCTACCAAAAAGTTGAGAAGAACATTAAAGGGTTAAAGATAAAGACCAACTCCTTGAGCGAGAAGTGGTATTGTCTGCTGCTGTAATCCTCTCAACACGCACTGGATAGAACTAAGCTTTAAAGTTAGTCAAGTTGTCAGATAAACCCCTGGACCAATCATCAACAGTACACAAACCATTACATTTTAAATACAGTAGATCTATTATAAATGTACATAATACAGCTTGTGATAGTCATTGTTATTAGTTAGACTTTAATTACATGTTAATTACACTTTAAATACAGTAGATCAGCTAATAAGGAATATCCTGCTTAGGGCCAAAAGGCTTAGAGCCAAATAAAACACACCGCACACAATGTTCAGAGCAAGGAACGTTTTGGGTTATATTCTTTTACATTCATAAATGAAGATTACTGGCCTGTTTCTTGTGGTCCGTGGGACTACCATCCTGTTCCCTCATTTGCATGCGCCATTACTGATTCATAACAGAAGCTGCTCTTGAATGATCTTCTCTATAATGCTTTCCAACGTGGCTGGTCACACATGCAAGTCAAAAGATTATGCATGAACACCCACTCTGTTGATTAATCAAGGAAAATGTTGATTTGTTTGGATTGAGCATCATGGCAAACACTGCAGCTGCAGCTGTAGGAGCACATGAGAGGGAAGCTGACTTGCTTTAGATAGATCTCAGATTGCCATTAGCTTTCACTGTAACAAATGTTAACGTAGGAGCATGCTATTAAAGCTATAACCCACAAGACACCATGCATGACGGGGATTATAGCACATACATGGGGTGTCGTGGCATAACGTTAAACAAATGAAATGGCGAAATGCTACACTCAACGCAGTTCCTGTCAAGTACTAGGCCTGGATGCGTTTTTATCTTTCACTTTTCTTCTTCTTGTTTTCGTACTTGCCACCTCTTGAAAGGAGATAGAAGTTCTGATATTGTGTTGATACATTATGTAACTGTTTTAAATATTTAGCATTGATTTTCTTTCTTAGAACTTGGTGGCCTGATTTTTGAAAATGTCATTTAATTAATTCAATTTACAGTCAAAAAATATGATGAAGATATTTCTCAGGAGATACAACAAAAGATGAGGAAAGTCAATGGAAAATAAGTGGGGGAAAAAAAGCCTGGAGTTAATTAAAAGATGAATCACATCACAAGCTATTGATAAAGATGAAGTTAACCCTTTAACGTCCTTGCCAAGAAAAGCAGAAGAAATGCAATTTTTTGTTTCTTATATTTTTTATTTGTTCGGGGCAATAATAACAACAAAGCAAGTAGTCAATTTTAACTGCCCCAAAAGGTGTCTAAGCTAAGCTAATGCAATTAAAATTGACTACTTATATTTTTATTTGTTCGGGGCAATAACAACAAAGCTAGTAGTCTGTATTAATTACGTTAGCTTAGCATAGAGACCTTTAGCATAAAGAAACAATTACGCTTGGTAACGCATGTTTTCCAAAAACTGTTTTACCCTTATTAAATTCCTTTTTTATTGTATACAGTTACATATTTCTGTTCAACAAAACCTCTGAAACTATAATATGCTGATAAAATAAGCACACAATCATCCACATGTGTGGAGCGATGTACTTGTCGCTTGCTTCCTCTATGGGTGAGGACAGTAAAGGCGTATCTATTGAAAGGCTCAGTGACCTGTAGTGGATTTTGTTTTAGTCTAACATACCTCTGCCGATTGGTAGAGATGACACAATCAGGTTGAGTAAAATTCAATACCTTCTTCAGTAAGATCTAGTGAATCAAAATGTGCTCTACCAAAAGGTTGAGAAGAAAAGGATGAGAAGAACGGTTAAATGGGACTCCTAACATTCATGCAAGACATGGTAGACCACCAACACTGTCCCCATCAGATAACCAGGAGAACAACTAGCTCCACTCTTGCTTCAGGTCTGAAAACATCCACAGGTGTTTCTGTCCAACTCTACACTGTGAGAAAAAAATTAGTCACCTTGAGCACAAATTCAATATGGTCTAACCTGCACTCGTCTGTTTGTCCCCCCCCCCCCAATCACTCGTTCCTCCCATAGTCTCCCATTCATTTTCCAACCCCACTCAAACCCTATTGTTTCCTTCAACCTATAGCCACCAAACTGCATGTACTCACTCACAGCAGATCCCCAAACACTATCTAAGCCCACACTCCTCTATATGTCATTTATTCATCCCTCATTCCTCCCTTAGACTCCCATTCATTTTTGGCCTTACCCAAATCCTATTGTTTATTCAACCTACAGCCACCAAACTGCATGCACACACTCACAGCAGATCCCCAAACACTGCCTAAGCCCACACTCCTCTATGTGCTGTTTATTCATCCCTTGTTCCTCCCATAGACTCCCATTAATTTTTGGCCTTACCCAAACCCTATTCTTTCCTTTAACCTACAGCCACCAAACTGCATGTACTCACTCAGAGCAGATCCCCAAACACTATCTAAGCCCACACTCCTCTATGTGTCGTTTATTCATCCCTTGTTCCTCCCATAGACTCCTATTCATTTTTAGCAACACATTAGCAACCAGCTAGAAACAGGCACTTTTCTAGTTTATTTGGCCTTTCTTGAGTAATAGCTCTCTTGGTACAGTGTAGCACATAGTTCTTGACTGTACTGCACAGTGTCAGCGAGCGCTGGATTCATCATTATAACCGCCGTAACACACTTACGGCAGTTCTAATGAGATGCTAATATTATACAGAGAGAACAGAGCTGAGTAACATTAATTGGGCATGTTTGGAACGGGACAGCAGAGCTGCAGTCGTCCCAGAGATACGGCACGGGGTGCGGGGGAAGTCTCACACACAGGTGGCCTGCACCCGACGGAGCTGGCACAAAGAGACGCTGAGCTGTGAAGACTTTCTCTCTCGCGTGCTTCTCCTCCTCCCTAATTGGCCTTGAGCTGTCATTAGTGCCTTATTTCTCCTGGAAAAGCTAAAGAAAAGCAATTAATAGTTTATCAAAAACCATATGCAAATGGGCAAACCTCTACCCAAAGACACGGGCTGATAAGGGAAAGGGGAAATAATTAGGGACAGACGTTGGAGAAACAGTCCAGAGCAGCTCACCGAGCTAGAACTCAAACACCGTTACTAAAACGAGATAGTATTAAATGGTGCTGATGTTTCACTGTATCACGAACCGGGAGCTGACTAAGTCCATCACATTTGGCCCCTGTATCTGCCCGTATGTCCTTCAGTATTCAGAAGCAGCTTGGGAGCAGCGGCTTTACAAAGGAAAATTTGTTTTCTCAGACAAGGGTACGTGAACCGCCGCTGGCATCTTTCTGGCCAGTGCCACAGAAGTCAAGACTAATTTCTGTCTCCGATGACGTCCGTCCACGTCTATTGGTTTGTACTGTGGTGTACGGACAAAGCTGACTGTTGCTTTGTGCGCTGGTGGATAACCTGAGAAGTCAATCGTACATCAAAGGTGCATCGGAGAAACCCCACTAGTACAATTCCTCTCCCGCGTTTCTGATGAAGCTGTCAGGGTTTTTTTTCTGAAGGCACTGGGAAGATAACACCATTGTGGGGCTGGTAGTGGAAGCAGGAGCTTTGAAACAAGGTGCGGCAACTGCTCTGTGATTGATGGTGGTAAAAAAAGAACTTTGCCTCGCGCATGTAGGAGAAGGAGGCCCGTATGACTCAAAGAGGGTTTGGTTCTGCATTGTTTAAAGCAGGTTTTGGGTTTTCGGGACCCCTCTGGTGGAAAAGTGGAACTGCAAGTCACACCTGAAAAACATCTTTGTTAAAGGCGGTAAAGGTGGCATGGCTTTTTAGGACATACGTCAAAACACTGCGGTGGTGAGCAGGGACTGGGGCGCTCATCTATGTGAACAGAACTAATTACTGTGCTGCAAAGTTTACATGACACTACTGCTACCGCTTGGCCCGTACTGCTCTCAAAATATTGTGTCAAGAACTCCTGAGGGTTGGGGATAAACCCAGGCAGCTTCAGGGGATCTTGAGAAGTTATGAAACATGGTTTTGATCTCATTAGAGATGGCAACACTGTTGTTATCCAATTCATATTCTTCTTCCTCTTCTTCTTGGTCTTCTTAATTGTTGTACATCAAAAAGCAACTGCTCTGTGATCGATGGTGTTAAAAAAAGATCTTGCCTTACACATGTAGGCAAATGAAGCCCATATACTGTAAAAAGGTGTTTAAAGAAAATGACTTCAATTCGTTACAAGCAAATTAATTGCATTTATTCAACCTAAAAAAGGACTTTGAATGAACGATTCTTTCAATCAAAGTAAAAAAAGAGTTGAGTGAAACTTAATGTCTTGTAATAAATGGTGTAATAAATAATACTGAAACCTTGAAATATGGGTCGCATGAGTCTTTTAAAGTCAATAGTTATGCAATGAAATTTCAGTAGACTAATTGCTAATGACATTATGAATGTCAGGTTCGGGCAAAACAGGACGTTCGCAGGAGAGGCTTTTAAAGGTTTATTAAAAAGAAAACACAATCCAGAGACGTAGTCGAAAAACATGCAAAAGGTCGGTAAACGGCAATCAAATACAACAAAGGGAAAATCCAGAGTCAAAGCAAAGGGCCAGGAAACCAAAATAGCAATCAGAGTAATCAAAGGCTCAGTAAGTACTGGTAAAACAGACTTTACTTCGCAAAGACAAAGACAAACCGACCAGCTAATAAAGGCAATACAACAGGTGTGAATAATCAGTACTCGGGTGAGGCCGATCTGGGATTGGCTGCTGACTGTGAGCAGAGGTCACATGGTCACCAGGGGAGTTCTGGGAAATGGAGTTCACAGGCAATAGAGCCCGTGCAGAGCTTGATGGGCGCATGACAATGAATTAAACCACAGGAGAAGATCAAATGCTCTATGGCTATATGTGTGTATATATATATATATATATATATGTGTGTGTGTGTGTGTGTGTGTGTGTGTGTGTGTAACTTCAATGGTGGTCTGACCGGCACTCGTCTGTTCATCTTTTTCCAGATCACTCGTTCCTCCCATTCATCTTCCAACCCAGCTAATACACTACTGTAATCTACAGCCACCAAACTGCATGCACATATATATACATACACACAGACTGTAAAAAGTGTTTTGTTGGTCCAGCTGAACAAAATTATTCTAATTTGTTACGAGCAAATGAATTGGGTTTATTCAAACAAAATCTTTCAATCAAAGTCATTTTTTGAGTTGAGTAAAACTTATTCAATCGCTTTTTTTTTCGTATATATATAATATACACAGTGTTTTTAATAAATAATAAATACCCAATATATAGTATACATATGAATTTGATATGCACCGGATAAACTCTGTGCTCTAATGCATTTATGAAGTGTTTTAATGAAGGTACATATTTAACTTTGATTAAGATTTTACATCAAATGATCATAGACTTCAGTAAACTGTTCATTAGTGCTTAATTCTCAGTGTCCCCACTGTCCCCAAGTCACCCGGTTATCATTACTATGCCTATTGAATGATTAATTGAGACATTCCATACACCTTCGGTAAGAATTGATAAACTATTATAACATCTAATGGCATCTAAAATAACGTTAGTCCTTATTTATATCATTAGTTAATTATTAATTGCTACAGTACTTATTATTAACAATGTAGTATCGTTACATGCTTATTACCGTCTTACGTACAGTTAATAGATGTTCCATTACTGTAAAATGTTATTTTTAAGAAAGTTGACCTTAGTGCAGCCACTTTGGCCATCAGCTACAGCTGCCTCAACTGCCTCAACCGGAACAGTCCAGCCTGGACAGGAAGTAGTTCTCCTTCATCTAACGCACACCATCCGGCAATAAGGATACATGGCCCCTGAATATTCACTATTCCACTCTCAATTACGCAGCCGTCCACCCTCTCTCCCTGCTCCTCTCTCTCTGTTGCACTTGGCTTGTCCCTCTTCAAGTGTTCTCTCTGTTTCTAAATAAAAGGCTACAAAGCACTATAATGGCAAATCCGACCTCGAAAATGAGTGTGCGTATAAGCCTCTGTGTTTCTTTGATCTTTTCCGCCAACACACCGGCGCAATAAATAATCCTCCTCGGAAGCAGAGGGGGGAAGGAAGATGATCCGGGAGTGTGTCTTTTCAAGTTCCCACACAAAAGGACTACGGCTAACGCAGAGAATATGGCCGTGCAGCGGCGAGCTTAACTTAAGAGGATGTGCATGTTGATTGTAGGGTAAAGCAGTCTGACCTCTGCGCAGGCCCATTGTGCTCCTCTGCTTTTGCCTCTTTCTTCCTTCTTATAAAAGGTATATTTAATATATAGCAGGATTTGAGACGTACTTGCAGGTTATCGCATTTGCCGTGGAGAGCATCGCTCTCCGGCTTCTATTCATCCCTCCATACCATGCTAAACACCGGCCATGGTTTAGTTGAGATATCAGCACATGGCTATGAGGCCAAGAAAGCACAGCTGGCCACTCACTGCGTGGGAAGAATGGCTGAGCTCCCCGCTCCTTGTAGGCACAAAGTGATGCTAGCCAGCTGGAAGAATTTGTTAGGTCACATATACAGAAATGAGCAGTTAGTGCTCAGCACTAAGTGTGTTCAGCTGTCTTATGATACTGCATGAGCCACAGGCTGAGAGATGCAGTGACTAGCCTCACATTAGGCCTGGGATACAATAATAATAATAATAAATATGAGGATCAAACATTGTTTCATTATTGGTATGGCACTGTTCCTCAAAGCAATATTAGGAGTATAGGCTTGAACTTGAACTAGCTACGCCAGTACACTAGGTGGCAATGTGCAGCTTTTGCAACGAGCAGCAATTTAAAGTCTGTATGGGTAGAAATCATGACCATGCCTCCCTCAAGAAGGTATGTCCAGTCATACCAGACCAAGCTCCTATCTGGAACTGAATCTGGAACTGATAGCCAAACAAATGTTATAATGTTATGTAAATGATTAAAGTATTACAGTAATGCGCGATGTGTGGCTCAAACACACACGCGCACACACACACACACACACACACACATGCACACACACACACACACACACACACACACACACACACATGCACACACACACACACAGACACACACACACACATACAAATCAGGTTTACCAGTTTCTCAGGTTGTTCCATACACATGAACATTTCCCAGTCATTAATGCTTATTCCTTTACCAACAAGCTGACTGCTTCTTCCCACTGAAGGCCAGGTGTTCCTGTAATACAGTCATCATGCTAAGAATTACAGTCTATCCCAGGAATTCCTAACCTTGCGCAACTCACAGCTAATACAACTGTATACAACAGCTTATTTCGAGGCCCATAAGACATTCTAACCAGCCCAATCATTTCACATAATCACAATAATCAATGCAGTCTAATTTCACTTCACTATATAAACACAGAACGTTGCACATTCACATGTGCACATTTGGCACTTTACACTGTCCTTCCCCACACTGCATGCTGCTGTAAATGTAAATTTCATATATTCTATATTGTATATTTATGTGTATTTAGTCTATATACTGTAATTACATTCCATTCTTTATGTATATATATGATGTTCATTTAACATCTTGTTCTTATCTTTGTTTTTTTTTTCTTTTCTATTCTATTTTATATATTTTATCTTTATATTATTTTATTGTTCATGTGAGTGTGAAGTTGTCAAAGCAGTTCCCTGTTAGTTGTAATAAACTTTTCACCAAGAAACATTCCTACAGTTTTCAGTTTGCAGCCATGTATCCATGACGAGACATTATACATTGATTTGCACTCCAAACACATCTCGCTATTTAGGATGGTTACAATAGTCAAGCATTCTGCCATGCCAATCAACTGAGCTTGACCTAAATATTTAGGTTTTTTAATGTTTTAGTTTTGCAAATAATTATCACACTAAATTGTCATTTTTAAAAGGCTTGATTGGGTAAAACGTCTATTGTTGCTATTTGCAATTAAAATAAATAAATAAATAAATACATAGATAAATAAATAAATAAATTCAAAAAAAATTCAATGGTGTAGTTACAGCCTGGGTGTCACTTTGGAGGTGTCCTGTGGGTCAGTGACATGTGGCTTCCACGATAGAGGAGAACAAGTTCTACTGTAGAGGGTCAAAGTGTGTGTGTGTGTGTGTCAGTCATGACAGCACACATCACAGGAGTTGCTCCCAACATTGAGAACAAAAGGCAAAAGCCAACAAGCAGGGCTGTTCCCTCAGGATGCACGCACACACACACATACACACACACACACACAGGCTCCCAGCTCACACATCTGTACACACTCAAGCATGTTCATGCATGCAATTCTGTATCCCAGACACACAGATCACACTTCACACACATGCATGCCTGAGGCCTACACAAACACACTCACTCACAGTGCAGTATATTTAGAGTCTTCCTCATTGCTCATGCTGCTCTCATCCTCTGTGTGCTCTCGGTGGCCCCCGAGCCTCACACCGAGCCCACACACACACTCACTCACACACTTCCTGAAGCTGCTGTCATCAGCCTCTCACTGAGCCGCAATCTTCACACTCACGTTTTCAAGAAGACAAACAAAGATACCGAACGAACTCCACCTTCCAGGCCAAAAGTCAGAGACCACCCTTAGCGTACTGAATTCCCAGTGGAACTGGCCGTTAAGTACCAATCAGGAAAACAAGCAGAAAGCATAAGAGCATATCACAGAAGCCTCATGACTACAAATCACATTTCAGTATTAAGCGTGTCCACCCTTTGTCTTTATCACAGCTTCGGAAACTGACTTGCCTTCAGTAGTTTTTTAAGGAAATCTGCAGGGATATTTTTCCAAATTTTTCCAAAGTTCAGTCTTAGAAGTTGGTGGCATTTTCTGCTTCCAAGTAATCCCAAACATGCTCAATGATAATGACAGCTGGACTCTGTGGTCAGTGGTCAGTCCATTGTCCAGAGAGCTCTAGCAGCTCCTGTGTTTGATTTGTAAAGCTTCTTTTGTTCACACCGGAAGGACAGCCAGACACAGCTGTGGAATTTTTTCGGATCTGAAGCAAGAGTGGAGCTGGATTTTCTCCTCTCTCTCAAAGATGAAGGTTGCTGTTGATCTGACGGTGGCAGTTTTGGTGGCCCGCCTTGCTTGGATGTAAGGAGTCCTGTTTTCTCGAGAGCTTTTTAAATAGCTTTTAAAATTTTTTGAGTTTTAGAAACTCCCGTTCCTTCCTTCCGTGCACATGTGGAATATGACGTATTAAATCCTATTTACTATATCATTGTTCTTATTGTTACTGTTCTAATGTTTTGGCAATACTGTACCTTACACAGGTACGGAACTTCAGACGTTTAAAGTCCAGAACAGTCGGTTCCGGTTGTTCCTGCACACCATCAGGTAGTTCTGTAGTACTGATGCATCAGTCAATGGGACTGTCACTACATATCTCACCTATATCATCATCACTGATCTCCATGGACAGTCCACATCCTTAATCTCACCATCACTCTGCACTGCATATCTATACCAGCCCATATAGACTGACATCCTGTTTACCTTTTATCCATGTACTGTATATCTGCAATATATATATTTTCTTATAATATTATTATATATTATTATATATTATATATTATATAAGTATAATCTTATTCAATTCAATTCAATTTCATATGCATTATTGGCATGGCCATATTTAAAAACAGTATTGCCAAAGCATCATCAGAAACTAGATTAAACATTTAAACATTAAGAAACTCTTATTCAATCCACTGTATATACCCTGCATCTTTTTATCTACCTCAGACTCCCCAAACTGCATTGTCACGCACCCATCTAGCCAACTCCAATTCCCAGAACCCCTCTGGTGATCATGTGACTTCCCGTTCGCAGCCGGCAGCCAACCCCAGATCGTCCTCACCCCAATTCCGATTAGATTCACCTGTGTTACTTCCTTTATAAACTGCTCTTTCTGACGTCTTCTTTGCAAAGTAACGGTTCTGTTTGCCAGTGCGTACCGAGCCTTGTTCTACTCTTCTTGTAATTTTGGTTTACGGATTTTCTGCCTGTTTTTCTGACTACGATTTTGGTTTGGATTGTTCTTGTTTGCCGTTTTCCTGACCTTTTGCCTGTTTTGGTGTTTTACGTCCCTGGATTGTTTTCGTTTTTAATAAACTCTTTAAAAGCCTCACTGCTTATGTTCTGTTTTCACCGGACCCTAACATGCATATATGGGAATGTGTACCAGTGGCGTCTCTAGCATGAAAAGCCAGGTGGGGCACAATTCTCTATGGGCAGCATCCCACTTGAAACAGTCAGTGAAATTACACACAAACCTACCTGCTCAATTAATTCAACCACAAATGCACTTTATCAATGAAATTCCAAAAAGATAAACCAGCACCAAAGTCTGACCAATAACAATGACTGCATTTGATATCATACAGCCAGTAATATAAAATCGCATTACAAATACAGAATTATTAAATAGCATAACATCAGTGGTCTGCAACTATGATAATATCCATAGCAACCTTTTAGAGCAGGGAGACCAATTGGCTTTGTGACACTCCAGAAGTTCATTTTGAATAGTGGCTGAAGTGCCTTTAAAGCATGGCTGTGACTGGTAATGCTGTCTTAGCCTAGAATCCCCCTCACACATGGTCTCAAAAATGCTCTTAAAAATACCTGGAGTCGTTGAAGCCGAGGATTCATCGCGGCCTCGTAAAGCAATTTCGCACTTTCCACAAAGTTTTAGGCATGTTATTATTCTACCAAGAACATACCTGTTCTCTTCTGTTTGCCGATTGTGGAGCTCAATGGCACGTTTGTGAGCTGTATCAATCTGCGCGGCGATATTAGCCTTTCCTAGCACTACCACTCCTACCACTCTGTGTTGAAGGAGCGTTTTCTGTCCTTTCCAGACTGGGTGATGTTGAAATCCTCTGGCTGGTGTGGTCCCATACGTTTAATCTCCAGTTTTTGCTGTAATGGCAGGGTACTGAATTTAACTTTGATTAAATTGTCGACGTGATTCATTATATTGCCTTGTTAGCAGCGGCTAACAGATTACGGTGATGTTTTTCAGTGGCAAGCTACGTAACAACGCTGATACCGTAAACGATATTCACTTAACCTCGCGTATTCACATCTTTCATTTTTGATTGGCTGCTCCCAGCATGGGGCCAGTATAATCGTGCCCCACAGCTCATTATTGAAAGCATGTTGAACATGCGCACAGTGTTTTCATTTGCTCACTTGCAGACACACGCTGACGGGCCGGCCCCATACTCACTAGCTAATTGAAGACTGCTGAAAGTACTGACCTTACGCAACAGGTACAGGAGTATTTTCAATGTATTGGGAACTACTGCCATTTTCATACGTCAAATACACAACAATGTTAGAAAATAATATTTATATAACTTGCTAAACAGAATTATTGATTATGTCACACACTGCTGCACAGCGACATCTGGTGGGGCCAGGCCCCACCGGCCCCTAATGTAGAGACGTCCCTGATGTGTACATCTGTATATATCATAGCTTCTATTCATAACTTTATATTACTGTTATATAACACTGTATATGTGGATAAACAGAGCTATTCTGGTGTTTAGTGTTGTGTGTATATTTATTGTCTAGTATGTGTTTTGTATTTACTTACTGCAAGGGACTACACAGATTCACACCCGTGTACATATGACGAGACAACAAATGTGATATGATTAGATTTGATTTAATCAATTCATTGATTTTATCAGTTGTTTGATTGATCGATCGATTGATTGATTGAGGCCGACAGCAAAAGAGTATGAGAGTGACAGATAGTGACAAAGATAGATTGAAACAAAAAAGGAAAGATAGAGAGAGAAAGAGAGATCCAAAAAGTGAGAGATACAGATAGAGACAGAGAGAGGGAGAGACTGAAATTAATAAGAACAAAGAAAGTAAGTGAAGAGAGAGGAAAGAAAGTGTGTGTCAGATTAAATCAATGTGCATCTCTTACTCTCTCTCTCTCTCTCTCTCTCTCTCTCTCTCTCCCTCTCTCTCTCAGATCAGATCAGAGTTACTGAGGCCATTCCCTTGGATAAGTGCTGGCCTAAAGGACACGTTTAAAGGGCCTCGCTGTCCGTCTCGCTCCGTCTTTTTCTCCCTCTCCTTCCCCACTGCCCCAGTGATATATTATTTTCTGTTTTCCAAAAGTCCATTAGGTCTTGGCGGTGGGCCATCTTGTCTCCCGCAGACAGAGATAAAGACATGGCGGAGGGGGTGTGAGGCCAAACAGAATGCGAATGAGCAGACCAGCAAAGAACTGCACTGTGGAAAACACACACACACATGCGCACACACGCACGCGCACACACACTGCAGTTGCCACTTTTCACACACACATTCTCCTAAATTTATGCCACCGCTGCTTCTTAGACACAGCCTGGTGTTTCTTTAATTCATTTACAATTCCGTAATTGAACTTCGGCGCCGGAACAAAACAAAAAAAAGGAGAGGAGGGGGATGAATCTAACACTCACGGCAGGAATACAGATGTGGAATTTAATGATCCAATTTGGGTCATCCCGCCGGCAGACCGGAGCCTTGTTGAGCTCCAGATTAAACTCATCTCTTAGAGGTTGTTTGTCTTTGGCTTTCTCTCTCATCTATGTCCCCCCCAACCCACACCCATCTGAATTTATGCCGCCCGCTTTCACAACTTTTCGCCAAACCACGCCCCCCCCCCCAACCCCTGCCCCCCCCAAACGAGTGTTGAGATTACGCTCCTGGCTGCCTCTTCCTCTCGCCAGTAATGCACGCCATTTGTAATTCTCACCATTCCGATTCGTCTGGAGTGGTTCGTTAAGTGGGTGAGTGAGAGTGCTTTGTTTGGAGCGAGGGGGGCAATGATCGTTCCGAAATGCTGGAAAACTGCTCGGTGGGACGCATTTGTCTTATCTAAGATGGCACCCCTTGTTGGAAATAGAATGAAACACAACAAAACAGTTGGCATAATATCTTGGCCAATCCATCAACTCCCATTTCTCCATTTCTGTGAAATGAGGGGACATAAAAATGGCCAAAAAACAGAAACAAATCAATCCCGGCTTGGGCGGTTATGTTCGGTTTACATCACGAGTGGCATCAGTCTTTTGCTTCCAGAGGGACACAAGCTGTGTACCAAATCAGATCATTCTTGGTACTATAGACAAAGTGTCTATCTGTTGACTGATGAATCCCTAAACTCCTTGAGATTGCTTTGTAACCCTTTCCAGCTTTATACAAACCAACAGCTATTGATCATAGTTCTTCTGAGATCTCATTTTTGGGATGTATAGCGATAGCAAACTCAGAAGTCTGAGATGAAATGCTTTGGAAAGGACAGGCTCCGATTCATCCTCCATGCTTATTAGGAAGGGTATAAGAATATGCTTCTTTAGCCTCTGCTAACTCCTTAGCTAACCAAGTAGCACCGCTTGCTATAGGGCTAATTTGGGAGATGAACTGTCTGGCCGTCTATTTTAGCTGGAAGCCAACCAGATACTGCTGTACCCGGCATTAAAGCGATTTATCTGGTCCTCAGTTCCGAACAGGGCTGGGCGATATTAATTTTTCAGAATCACTGATATGTCTTTTTAAAATATCCTGATATTTGCAAATGAAATGCTCATTAAAAACCCCATAGCCTCTGGGTCTAATTTGGCTCCTTTTAAAATAAAGCAGTGTATTTTACCAGGCTGGGATTTTATTAGGGTGTTCTCCATGATACAATCGCAGTAATGCACGGCCTCGAGAAATGTAGGACCCATGGGCTGGTGAACGAGGTGGCTGTATATTGTGGTCATTTCATTAAATCATGTCATATAATACTGTACTGTTTAATGCAAAATCCTTCGCTTTATAAGTTCTTCCTGGTCACCAGTGTAACCACCCCGAGTCTTATATAGCACCAAGCCAACTGTGTTTCTCTTCCCAAGCTGGGGCTGCATCTCAAACGTCTCCCTGCTCTCCCTACTTAGTGTACTTTGTAGGAATTTAAATACTGGCTCCTGCGGCCCAACAGAGCATTATATGGGATGGATTCAGCCACATCCTCGTCCTCGACAAATAGTGCACTATTGGGCTGTAGAAGTGAAGGTTTCAGAGCTTATATGGCACACTATGTTAGGCAGCACAGAGATTCAGCCTTGGTTTGAAGCCATTTAAGTGACATTCATCAGACCTTTATACTGCAGGTCCACAGTGAATCATACCGTAAGTACTTTATTTATAGCCTGTTATATTAATGATGGAGTTCAGACACAGGTGGCACCTTCATTACACACCCCTGTGTCTGTCTGGACCATTTCCAGGCGCATAGCAGAAGGTAATTTGGTGTCCCGGTGCCCATTACGCGCCCTGCCATTGACAGCCAACCACCATCGCCTTTGTTTGCAGTGGTGTCGTGACCGAGAAACCTGCACTGCTACGGACTGAAACCATATCGTCTTTAGCAACGAACTCAGGTTCTGTTTGGGATCTGGCCACGGTCAGGTTTGATTATGGAGGCCTTGTGGTGAGTGCTTCAATCCTGCCTTTGCTGTGGAGTGACACACTACCCCACCTGCTGGTGTGATGACCGGGAAAGCCATCGCATATGACAGCCGGTCACCCCTAGTAGTGATGCGAGGGACACTAACAGCTCAGCGATATGTGCAGGACATCCACCAGCCTCTCATGGCAGGCCATCCAGCTGGCATTTGTCAGCAGGGTAATGCTCGCCCACACAAGGCAAGGGCTTCCCAGGAATGTCTCTGCCAGATTGCAACACTACCTTAGCCTGCACTGTCACCAGACTTATGGCCAATCGAGCTTGTATGGGATCAGCTGCCCAACCGTTGTATCCAGGCTAGAGGCGGCCCAACAGGGTGCTAGAGCCTACTTTCAATTGTACAGTTTTCCCCAATAAACTTCTCCTTTCACTCTAATACTGTAGTCACTTACATACACTCATCATCAAAAGGATAGCTGCACAAATAGCTGCACCCTGAAGGAATCAACCGACAGAAATGAAACTTGGTGGGTGGGTTTGACATTGTGAGACATGCTAATGATTCAAGTTTCACGCTCGGCTGCGCATGTGACGTAAGCAAGGACGGGCCTTATCTCTGTATCTGACCGACCCAACAACCATAATTGCAGCCATTCAGCAAGCAGTGATGCCCTTCATGAGTCATTCTGTTAGTGCCAGCACCATTGGCAGACGGCTGCATGACAGAGGACTACATGTACACAGAACGTTAAGACGACTGTCATTAACACCACGTCAACGTCACCAAAGACTGCAATGGTGCCGTGCCAGACTGGCACTGTGTGACTCAGAATGGCAGTGGGTCATCTTCAGAGACGAGTCCCGCTTTTGTCTTGGTGGAGACGACCAACCAATCTGTGTGTGGAGGCACCGTGGTCAGCACCAAGATGAACAGTTTGTTGTCATGCGTCACGCGTCCAGAAGGCCTGGTGTCACTCCACCTCCACCCCTACCACACCATCTGCAGGAACTGTGTGAGAATATTCAAGCTGTATGGGATGGATTATCACAGGACACCATTAGGAACCTCTACAACTCAAAGCTGTGACGTCTGGTGTGTTGTGTTAGCAAACCTGTCGGCTGGACGCCATACTGAGAGACACTACTTCTATATATATATATATATATATAAAACAGTGTGTAAAATTTGAACAGGCTAATCTGCTCCCCCTCTACATGACTTGTTAGCGTACGATCAATTACAATCAGCACACTGGGGCTGTACCACTTGAGGAGGGATCTATAATTTAACCCCTGATTAACCACACACATAGACTTAGTGTGTGGCCTTACATATCACCGCTCTCTCTCCCCCTCACTCCGGCATCGTGGCTGGTTGTATCCGAGTCTTCGATTTCTTGCATACTATCAGAAGAATACCATAAACCACTGAACCTGATTCTGAGGTCAAATCATTTGATGGAACGTTAAGGTGTGTGGTGCGGAGACTTCGCTGAAGTGTTGATTTGCAGAAGTGTGAAATGTGAAGAGCCAGCGAATATCCAGAGGTGAAGCTGGAAGAGAAGTGTGTGAAAGTTCTTCAGCAGCTGTCAGATGTGTTGCTAATTAGCCGGCGTCTCTCGCCAGCCTGTTCTCTCTCCACCGCGCTCAGATTACACTGCAAAAGAAGCAGCTCTAATGTCCATTTCCATTCTACTGCTCCTCATCGATTTCCTTATTAGGGGTAATCTATAATAACAGGCCCTGCTGGGCGAGGCGCCTGGACGCAGGAAAGACGGAGCACTTTAGCCTTCTTACGCACTCTCGCTGTTAAGTGTAGCGCTAGCTCCCCATGAGACTGGCTTTTTTTCTTTTACAGTCTTTTTATCTTACCTCAAACACTCTCACACACTCTCTCTCTCTCTCCTTCTCTCCCTCTCTCTCAGTCACTCACTTTGTCTCTCTCGATTGCACCCCTACACTTTAAGCTCCAGCAGCGGGGAGCTCCAGCAGATGCCTAGCAACAATTCACAGCTAAATCAATCAGAAGGAGAGGAGATCAGTCTCAGCTGACTCCCTCCGAAGCTGCTTTCCCTTTCTTTCCTTTCTCAGCTTCTATTTGTCCCTTTGCGTTGACATCCAGCCCCAATTACCCACCCATCTACCTCTCTCTATCTCGATCTCTCTCTCTCCCGTTCTCTGTTTCTCTTTCTTCTTCTCTCACTCCTCTCTTTTCCCTCTTTATCTCTCCATCTCCTGCTGTCTCCCCATTCCTCTCTCTCTCCTATCACCTTTTTCATTCTCCTTTTTCTCTCTCCCTCTTTCCCGTCATTTCTCTCTTCCTTTCTCTCCTTTTCCATTCAGTTCCCTCCTCCTGTCTTTCTCCTCTCATCTTCTCTCAATCTCTCCCCACCTCTTTGTGTCTTCTTTTTACCTCTTTTTCTTTATTTCTCTACTCCTTTCTCTCCTTCCCCCTTAGTTCTCTCCTTCAGTTTTTATCCTTTCTTTTTCTCTTTCTCTCTTTCCCACCGTTTGCATCTCTCCCCCCTTCCCCTTCAGTTCTCTCCTCCTGCTGTTTTTCTCCCCTTTCTTTTCTCTCTCTCTCTCCTTTCCCCTTTATATCTCTGCACCCTTGTTTCCNAGGAAACTCTAACTCTCCAGCTTCCTCAGCTTTCACACGCCGGTTGCGCCTGCGATCGCACTGTTGGCACACGCTGGTCCAGAAGAACATGTTTGCTGCAGAGACTTCAGTGTTTACTCCACCAGATAAACAGCATCTGCTGTCAGGCTCTCAGGTTTGACACCGGCTCCCCGACAGAGAGGGGAATCTCCAGCTCCCCTCAGCTCCCCTCAACCCCCCACCCTCGAACAACCACTACTGCCGCTGAGACCATCAAACACCAAGCTCCAGAGGCCAACCTCTACCTTCTGATAAGTGGCAAACAGGGAGCTGCTAACACACTGCACCGCTTCAGAGCTAACACACTGCATCTCCGGCACCGCAGGCCCCTCTGATCCCACCACAGATTCCTCCAGCATGCCACGCAGGTGCTGAAGAGCAATAATCCTCCTCTCACGGGCGCTCGCCCCTGCGGGACGTCCCGGCTCCCCCTGCCAGAGACTGCTCCAAGCTGGGCGAACCGTCGTGCTTGTTGTTCTGCCTCCCGCCGCACGCCCGTCTCTCTCCATATTTCAGCGTGACAACGAGCTAATGAGCTGACTGAGAGCGGCGTGATAAATAAGTGTTTGTGTAATGAAAGAAAGAGTAAAGCTTTGTTTCATAATGAGCGCTCGCTCACATTCCACGGGATGGAGAAAGGGAACGAGGGAAGCATCATTAGTTCCCCATTTGTAGAGGAGTTTCTCTTAATCTCTCCGTCTTCGCCTTTCCTACTGGCCTCTTTACCTGCCTACCAGCATTCCCCTGTCTCTCTCCCTCCTCTCTCTGTCCCCTCTGTCTATCCTCTCTCTGTCTCCATCTCTTTCTCCCTCCTCTCTCTGTCTCTCGCTCTCTCCTCTCTGTCTCTCTATCTCTCCACTCTGTCTCTCTCTTTCTCCCCCTCTCTCTGCTGTCTCTCTCTGATGTCTCCTTTCCGTATTCTGTCCCCTCTCTCTGTCTCCTTCTCTCATCTCTTTGTCTCCTCTCTCTCTTTCCTTTCTGTCTCCTCTCTCTGTCTCTCACTACTCCCTATGTCTCCATCTTTTCTCTCCATCTCTATCTCTCCTCTCTATGTCTCTATCTCTCTCTCTCCTTTCTGTCTCCTCTCTCTGTTTCCTCTCTCTGTCTCCTCTTTCCATCTTTCTCTCTCCTCTCTCTGTCTCCTTTTTCCATCTTTCTCTCTCCTCTCTCTGTCTCTCTTTTTTCCTCTTTGTCTCTCTCTCCTCTCTCTGCATCTCTCTCTCTCTTTCCTACCTCTCCCTCTCCTCTCCCTGTCTCTCTCTCTCCCTGTCCCTCTCTCTCTCCCTCTCTCTCTCTCTCTCTCTCCCCCTCTGTCTTGATCAGGCTGGAGGGGGTAGGTGGAGATCCCTGTCTAAGCCTCCTGTGGGGAAGCGTACAGCTGATCTACAGTGGAGGATTATTCATAGTGCTATAGCTGTGGGCAGACGTGTGGCACACCTGGACCCATCAGTGTGGGGGCAGAGCAGGTTGTGTGGCCAGTCTGAAGCCGTGACGCATCTGTCCCTGTGCTGCGATAGGCAGGGTCAGCGCAGATGCTTTACTGGACTCTGTGAGGAGTTTTCTGAGATGTTCACTGCAGGCCTGAAGAACATCACTGCTGTGAAGAAACAGGCTGGTCTGTAACGCTCTTCGTTAGAGGCAGCAGAATTAGCCATTAGGAAGTGAAAGGCTGCTGGGGCTGAGTGGACTCTATCTCTCTCTCTCTCTCTCTCTCTCTCACCTGTCTTGCTCTTTCTCTCTCTCTCACCTGTCTTGCTCTCTGACTCCCTCTCTCTTCTCTCTCATCTCCCATGCTCTCTTTCTCTCTCTTGCCCCACTTGATCTCTCTCTCAAGCTCATGTCTCTTGCTCTTTCTCTCATTCACTCACTCATTCACTCTCTTGCTGCATGTGCTGTCTCACCCTCCTTCTCTTCCTCTCTCTCTCCTCTCTTGATCTCTCTCTCTCTCACAGTTTTATGTCTCTTGCTTTCTTTCTCCAACTTACTTGCTCGCTCTCTCTATTTCTCTCTTGCCTCTCTTTCTCTCTCCCTCTCCTCACACATCTCCCGTCCTGTCTTTTTCTCCGCTTGATTTTCGCTCTCTCGCTCATGTCTCTGGCACTTTCTTTCTCTCACGTACTCACTCACTCTCTTACTCTCTCCTTCTTTTGCCTCTCCTACTCTTACATCTCTCTCGCCCTCTAACCCCCTCCCTCTCTTTCTCTCTCGTGCCCCTCTTACTTTCTCACCTCTCTTGCTCTCTTGGCCTCTCACCCCTTCTCTCTATTTCTCTCTCTTGCCTCTCTTGCCCTCTTTCTTTTCCCCTTGCCCTCTCGCCCCCTCTCTTTTTTTCCCTCTCTCTCCCACCTCTCTTGATGTCTCTCTCACAATCATGTCTCTTGCTTTCTTTCCCGAACTCACTTGCTCAATCGCTCTTGTTCGCTCTTGCCTCTATTTCTTTCTTCCACTTCCTCTCTCCTTAGTTTCTTAATTCTCTCACCTCTCTCTCTTTCTTTGCCCTCTCTCTCTCTTTCTCTCTATTCCTTACACATACTGGGCACATAAGCCTTTGTTAATGAAGTCAGCTTGAATGGTATTTCCGGGTTGCCTTAAATAAAAACTCCTCTAATCAAAATTACACACATGCCGTACAGTGCCTCACCGATGGATGTGAGAGTCTATGTACAGTGAAAAGCACCTCTTTAATGAGGCGGTGTCGCACGCCATGTTAGTCATGTCAGCAAGCACATGTTCAATGAAGGTCGTCTATAGGAAGCCATTAAGCAGTAATCCGTTCCCCGGCACTCAAAGAGGCTGAGAGCAATAGAACACGGCTGGCTAGCACTGGAGACACAACAACGAATGCAAATGCCATAAGCAACTGCTGGAGGTACCTGAGCGGCCATTATCTCATTATGTCGGCCCTATCCGTCTTATCTGTGCTGTTTCATCGGCGATAAGGAAACCCAATCTCACCCTGGTAGTACATCACGCCTGGCTGATTTCCATTTGAACCCATGTGGCTACGTTCACACCTTTAACAGGTAATTCACAGATTTGGCAGTGGCAAAGTGTGTGTGGGGGGGGGGGTTTGGGGTGGAGGTTTTGGACGGGGGGGTGTGCAGGCTTTCTGATCGATTTCAAAACAGAGCACCGGCGACAGAGCAAGCCATATGCATGTTATGGCATTATGGCCGAATGAGTTTCAGCTACTTGAACAGTAACGCTATTGTGCGTCAACGGACACTTTCATCAAGGACAAAAAGAGTCCTCGTACTAGCTATTTTCAAGGGCGAACGAGCTCAAAAGCCCAAACGGAGAGAGAGAGAGAGAGAGAGAGAGAGAGAGAGAGAGAGAGCGAGAGAAAAGAGAGGAGGAAACGAGGGGCGTACGTGTTCATGTCTGGAGCTGTGAAGATGCAGCCCTGCAATACAATATTTATCAGAGCACCTGTGAGCGAAGACGGCCTCAACAAAGCGCTGAGCAATGGCAACAAGGCTTAATTAGCCATTCATTAGACGCAGGCGTTAAAGGAACTCGGGCTTTCATTCCCTGCTCGCTCACCGGCCTACTTAATTGCCGCTTCGCGAGCCGACTTAAATTTCCTAAACGAAAACAATCCTGGAAGAGGAGTTGAAGGAAAAACACAAGAAAGCTTTTCGGGGGTTAACAAATAAAGCATTAACCTGTGACGTAATGGCATGGAATTAGCTAAGGGAATGTTTGGAGTGGAATCACTCACACTTTACAAGCATCATTAAGCCACATTAGCCCATTTTCCCTTTTGATAACTTCATTCAGGATACATCAAGGCCGCCTTCAAAGATGTCGGAAATGCGCAGGATGTGCTAATGCTAATGTTCAAAATCTTGGAATTGTAGTCATTGTCATAAGTGTTATTTTCTTTGATAGAACAACAAGAAATATGAAATATTATACATTAAAATCAGATGGTAATCAGCTTCTTAGAGTACTTTAGTATGTTATTCAAGTATTCAAGCTCTTACTTTTATTTTAAGAGCCATCAAACTGATCACACCGGCAGCGTCTACCAGAACATGATCACCCCAGCACATACACACTGGGCTCCACTAGCCCACGGGACTATATGCACTGCACTTTAACTAGACCTCTATACTTGAACACCTGAGCTGTATTTTATATACAGTGTATATATAGATTTCTATATAGTATTTTATAATACAGCCCTGTTCATTGTGCTAGTCACATCTACACTGCATTAATGAAACCTTGGCAAGTAAAATGGTCTTATGTCTAGTTGATAAATCTTATATTTCGCATTTTAAGATTGTTGTAGGCTTATTATAAGATTATGTAACTTATTTCCAGACATGTTTGTACTTGTTTGAAGTGATACTAATAAGACAAGGTTACTCACTATATTGGCAGATCATTATACTTATTTTTTTTTTTAAAGTCTTTAAAACAGGCGAATGTATAGTGAGAAAATGTGGCTTACTAAAACACTTAAAACAAATAAAAAACGTCTTTAAATAAGTAAAATATTCTTAGGTTAAAAAATTAGCTTACAAATTTAATTACAATTAATTTAAGTTTCCCATGACAAGTGGTATTACCAGCATCATCTGAACGTGAGCTTCAAAGGGAAAATCTGACCTTTTATAAAAACCCCCCCAACATGGTCAATATCACACACTGGTTTCACTTTGAGTGGTCTAAAAATAGTGCAGAATCTGAAAAATGTCTTCTTCATCTTACCTGCCGTAACTATTCTGCTGTTTATTAAAAAAAGTTCCAAAATTTGAATGGGGAAAAAATTCCCAGATTTTCAATGACCGGATAAATGACCCATAGCAAAAGCTTTGCCTTACCTTGCGAATGCCTTCTTTGGAGTCTTCCACGTTGTTGTCTGCTCCTCCAGTCCGGTTGATCATCCGCCACATCTGCGAGTACATAGGGTCCCGCTCGAAGGGATTCATGCCTTTACTGCGCAACTGGTCATACACAGCTGAGTCCAGCACGGTGCCGTATGGAAGCTCTGTCTGCTTGGACAGGTCCTGCAGTGACCTGCAGAAAGAATAGAGGTCATTCAGCATGAGCTAAATACTAAACAGAGGCACAGGCTCAGCTGAATCACAATGTAATTCTAAATATGTAGTTGACCTTCAGAGGTTGGGGCTGTCACTGGCTATAGCAAGAAATACACTCATCATCAAAAGAATACTTCCACAAATAGCTGCACCCAGAAGGAATCAACCGACAGGACTGAAACTTGGTGTGTAGGTTTGACATCATGAGACATGTGAATAATTCAAGTTTCATGCTCGGCCCTGCATGTGATGTAAGCAGGGACGAGCCTTATCGCTGTACCTGACTGACCCAACAGCCATGATTACAGACATTTAGCAAGTAGTGATGCCCTTCATGAGTCATCCTGTTAGTGCCAGCACCATTGACAGACGACTGCACGATGCAGGACTACATGCACACAGACCGTAACAACGACTGCCCTTAACACCACGTCAACATCACCAAAGACTGCAATGGAGTGACTCAGAATGGCAGCGGGTCATCTTCAGTGACGAGTCCCGTTTTTGTCTTGGTGGAGATGACCAAGATGGACGGTTTGTTTGTCACGCGTCACTCGTCCGGAAGGTCTAGTGTCACTCCACCTCCACCCCTACCGCACCATCTACAGGAACTGTGTGAGAACATTCAAGCTGCATGGGATGGATTATCACAGGACACCATTAGGAACCTCCACAACTCCATACCGAGACGTCTGGCTTGTTGGGTTAGCCAACATGGCGGCCCGACGCCATACTGAGAGACACTACTTCTGTATGTGTAGCTCAATAAATATTGATCATATCAGCCTAAATTTATCATCATTGATTGTTTCTGGTAACCTTTATCTTCCTTCCCAATAGCACTGCAATCCCACACCTCCTTCTGGGTGCAGCTGTTCTTTTGATGATGAGTGTATAAACACCGCCTGGTAAGACTCCTATGCTAATCCTACAGCCAATTAAAAGTTGGCCAAGCAAGAGACTCACTATCTGCAGTCCCTGAAGAAAGTAATGTTTGAGATGAGCAAACAGAGAAACGTAGTAAAGCGCTCACACCTTTGGGAGCAAAAGGCCTGTGCTAATACAAACCATTACAGCAAACACTATTTAATTAATATGCTGATATTTAACAGTTAATGAATCTGGTTTCTCAATCATGATTCAGCGATAACCATTCAGCTCAACAAGTGTGCGCAAACGGCAGCTCTAATTAGACCTCTGCCAGGAGGTCAGATTGAAGTGTTGCTGCTTTGGAGATTACAGCACACAGCTGAGCTGGCTTTTAATTTGTTGAATATGATTACATTAGACAGCTGTCATCTTCCTAACATCCTCCTCTAGTGCTTAACTCCAGTGCTCTTTTAAGGTTTAATGAACTTGGCCACAAATGTTAATCTTTTATTGCTCCCAATTATTCTCCACACTCCATTCCCCCATCCTAAACCTTAATGATAGTGTGTAGACTAGAGTGTCGCTTGACAATCGTGCGGAGCCCATAAAAGTCTTCGAGCGGGCCGGAGTAACAGAATACTCCTCAGGAGGAGGGCAAAGGGGTGATACAGAGAGGGCCATGAACACTAACTTAAAGGACCCAAATCATGGAAATGTAAGCTCAATGGACGAAAACATGAGTCACCTGTGACTGAAATGTACGTAACAGCATCTAATACCTCTACAATCATGAATAACAGCTGGGATTGGATTGGGCATGTACTGGACAAGTTTCTGGATGTAGGCTGCATCAATGTTCAGACGCTCTTGAGTCAAAGAATTGGTCAGTTGGGCCAGATTTGGTGGATGCATTCCCTGGCGTTTTACTGGTTGTTCCAGGTAGTCCCGCAGATTTCCAAGAGGATTCAAATCTGGGGATTTAGCCGGCCAGTCCAGACGTGTGAATGCCATGCCAATCAGTCACATTTGGAGCCCTGTGATCGTGGTCATCTTGGAATACAGGGATAGGAATGTTATGTTCCTCAGTCAGATGATGGGCTGGTGGTTCACATTTACTGTCACCTCAACCAAAGACCCCGTTTCCACATAATTAAAACACCCCCAGAACATCACAGAGGTGTGTAATATTTTGTCTGCGGAGCTTATTATGTAGTCACTAAAAATGCACCAGTGACAGCCAACTTGGTCCATATCAGCGAATTAGGTGGCTGCTTATTTCAAATTCAGTGGAATTCAAGGTTTATTTAAATAAACACTTTTTAGAACAGGTGTCATCACAAAGCAGTCCAGGCACAAAACGAGCAAGCCAAAGTCAAAGGTCGCAAGGACAAACTACAAGAGGAAGAACCCCAGACTCAAGAGGTGAACCCATCCTTCTCCTGTTGGGCACCAGATGGCAAAACTATAATACAACAAGAGCAGTATGAATAAAGAATGAGGATCTGGAATATACAATAGTGCATATGAAATATTCATTCGGTCATCTTCTGAGCTGCTTATCCTTCTAGGTTGTGGGGGGTGCCGGAGTCTATCCCAGCGCTCACTGTGCGAAAGGCAGGAAACACCCTGGACAGGCCGCCAGTCCGTAACAGAGCAGGACCTAGAACAGAACTAAAATCATAACCTAACCTATATAACACATAAATGATCGCCTTACTCACCTAAATGGGTGGTAATTACTAACTGACTAGCCAGCGGTCACATGACACATTTCTTTTGACACAGAAATAAGCCAACGGCACAGATAATATTGTTAGCGAGTGAAAATTTTAAATAGTTCATCCCGAAAAGAGGGCTAATAGACATCTGTCCAGGTATTGTGCTGGACGAAGGACTGGGAGTTGAAAAACTGGGACCAACAGGGACAGTTAGCAGGTTGTTAACTGTAAAACTGTGTTGGCGCAGACCTGTGCACACCTCCATAAACCATTACAAACAATGGCCTAACGGTTAGCATGCCCAATGCCAAGCATTAGCGGGAAGTGTATAGAGAGCCCCCAGTATAAGGCTGTGGAGAACCACGGAATACCTCTTGGCCTGAATTGGAGTGGTGTTTGTGATCCAGAACTAATCATCCAACATCAGTACTTGACTTCACTAGGGCTCTTGTGGCTGAACACAACCAAATGCTTACAGCAATGTACGGGCATCTAGTGTAAAGCCTTCCCAAAAGAGTAGAACCTATTACTGCAGCAATTTCAAAAACAGCCTATTTAATTCGAAGGGATAATGAGAGCTTGGAAGAATGAGTTAGGATCGTTTTGGTGTAATGCCACGCAAATGACAGTGGACCTGAAGGAAAAATAAAAAAACATGAAATGAAAGAAAAGCGTAGGATATTAGCAATTAGATTAGATATTAGCAATTTGATTAGACATTAGCGATTAGAGAGGGTGATAGCGAGTAGATTTACATACTCCCTTCAAGTGTTTCACCATTACTGAGAATAAAATCATATTGCTTCAATGTAGTGTCTACAGAAACAGCGGGCCCAAACTGTCCATGTACCAGCATTTGGTTCGTCACGCCAACATTGCAATAATGAACTTTCTTAACCCTTAAAAGTTCTGCTCGACTTTTTCGGTAGAGCACATTTTGAGTCAATATAGCTGAATTGTGCCATCTGATTGTGCCATCTCTACCAATCGGCAGAGGTATGTTAGACTGAAAAAAAATCCACTAGAGGTCACTAAAGATTCTTTCAATAGATCCGCCTTTAATGTTCCCATCCATAGAGGATTGTTATTGGTGGGATGTTGAAGGTGGGCTGTGTTTAATCAGCTTAGCAGTGCTACTATGGCTGATGCACTTCTACCAGCACAAAAGACCCACAAACACACTGCCACCATGTTAGTATCACTGTCCTAAGAACGGTCCACCACCTAGATAAGATCTTGTGGTCCAGGAGTGGTGCCTTACCACTGATGGATGGAGTAGAGGGACTTGATAAACTGTACAGCAGATGGGCTACAGTCCGTAACCGTAGAACTACAAAGTGTGCCTCAAGGGCAGGTGTTTCTGATAAAAAGGCCACTGTTGTAGTTGTAGGTGCATGATGTCTACAATACACTGACAGCTATCTCTCACTGTGGAGGAATTTCAGCTCTGCCGTGTTCTTCTGGCTGTGAAATGGCGTGAGGCTGCGCTACAGTGATTCTTCCCTTTGAGGAGCCATTCTCACCCTTTCTGCAGTCATCCATCTGCTGACATCCTGACATTAGAGGAGCTTAAACGGCCTCTTTGCTCGAGCTGAGGAAGTGTCATCTGCAGCCTGAGCTGCCCACGACAGCCCGAGAGCAGGCCCGCTGGCATTGCCGCTTGCTCCTCAGCACCAGTTTCGGTCAGCCTCCGGCCTGCTGGCCCCCACGGGACCTGCTGCCTCTGACCCTCCTCCCACCAGATGGAGACGTCTCGCAAGACTGTCAAACATCCGACACCGTGATCCGGGCAGCCATTCAGAGGCGAACAGCACAGCAAGGGAAGAACACAGACTGCTGGAGTCACTGGATTCAATAACATAAAGCCAGTTCTGTTGCCCATACATGTATATAATGATTCCAATATATTGCAAATCCTCGGAATTTTGGTTTATATTAAAGGAATGTCAGTGGCTTACTGATTTAAGTACTGCCTTCACTCCAAAACATTGTAGGAAACCTGAGAACGTTTTTGTTCACCGGTACCTCCTGTTAGGTGCCTGACGTAGATGCGCTGTATCAATAGCTGGGGAATTTACAGTCAGCAATCAACATCACAGTACAAAATCAACCCCCTTTCCCCTCTCATTTCAAGGGCCACTGTCATGGAAAAGCAAATTTACTCCACTTTTCTTAAGAATAAATCAATTAGATATAGTATGTAAACACTGGAGACTGCACAATATTGGAAAATAAACTGCAAAATATTTCTTTGTCTGCAATATATATTTCAATGTGAAAAAAATAGAGGAATTTTCACCTGATGACTCAAATAGCTCTATTTTCAGATAATTTTTCATTGTAGTGCACTGGGGTGATTTTATAGGGGAGTGCATCTGCACAAATAATAATAATAATAATAATAATAATAATAATAATAATAATAACAAATAAAAATAATTTTAATTGTTTAGATTTTTTAAGTGTTTTTGAGGGATTTTATTAGTTTAATTCATGTTTAATTCACTGGCCACTCTTCTTAAAATTAAAAACTTTAGGTGAGGCCAAGCATCTTTCTCTGAGTAGAGAATTTTTTGAGCCATTTCTTGCCATTTGTGCTGCACACAGAGGAATTTGTCTTCCCCATTTAACCCAACCCACAAGGCTGATTCCCTAACGTCCAGCCCAAATCAATGATGATGCCATGCTATTAATAATGCATGTTGCTTTCCCAAAAATAAGGGTCTCATCTGCTGTGAGTGAAGGAGTGTCTACAAGGGATTAGGGGGGCTGTATTACAGAAACATCCCAAACTCTGAAATCTTCTCTGATCTATTTAGTTAGCATGACAACCTCAGTTGGGCCTGAATTTAGAACAGTAACTATTGCAATCTCCTCTTAACTCCAGATAAGAAAACCATATCCAATTATATATATTGTGTCTCCTGTCAATACATTATATAAATAAAAAATATATATTATTTATTACATCGTTCTTAAATATTGGAATGTTTGCACTATAATTTCATCAAGACAAGAACAAAACAGAGACCAAGCCAGTCCGATCAAAATGAACATTAATTATAGACTATTTTTTTGGTAGTATTTTTTGGTAGAGTTTGACTCTCGCTTGTCTCTCTGCTTTTGGCCTTGCCTCTGCCATTCCTGTTATATGTTTGCTTTTGGTGATTCCATTGTGGCTATCAGCTACCCTTGTACCATCTCCTTGTCATTAAAATCAGTTTGACTTTCAGATTCGTGAGCATCTGGTTTGTCATGACAACATTGCAATACTGAACTTTCTTAACCCTTAAATGTTCTGCCCAACTTTTTTGGTATAGCACATTTTGACTCACTATATCTGAATGAAGAAAGTGTTGAACTTAACCTGATTGTGCCATCTCTACCAAACGGCAGAGGTATGTTAGGCTAAAAACAATCGACTACCAGTCACTAAAGAGACTTTCAATAGATACGCCTTTATTGCTCTCATCCACAGAGGAAGCAAGCAACAAGTAAGTCACTCCACACATGTGGATTGTTATTGGTGGAATTTTTGAAGATAAGCATATTTTATCGGCATATTACAATTTCAGAGGTTTTGATCAACAGAATTATGTAACTTTATACAAAAAAAAGTTTAATAAGGGTAAAATAATTAAAGAAAACATGCATTATCAAACGGTCTAATTGTTTTTTTATGCTAAAAGTGTCTATGCTAAGCTAGTGTAATTATAATAGACTATGTGCTTTATTATTATTGATCCCAACGAACAAACAAGTTAAGGACACAAAATCACAACGTACTGTTTATGTATTTGAAGAAACTGCATAGATAATTGCTTCTACGTCTTATTTTCTCAGATGTTTTTGCACAGTACTGTACATAGAGATAAAAACTAAAACCTATACAAAATAGGAGGTATATACAATCAGGTGACGCAGCAATGGATGTCAAGGGGTTAGTTAGCACTAAATACCTGCCTTTGCAAGAACAATTCGTTCAATACAAAGCCATCCCTATGACTCAGCCCACTCACCGTACTTATGAGCAGCATCTCACAGAATCTAAAAATCCTTTTCGCTCAGACATGCTGCTGCCTTAGAATGAACATCACAGTGCTGTTTCACAAATGAAGCAAGGAAATGACTCTCTTGTTGCTAGTTTATCTTTTCTCTGTCAAAAGCGGAAAGTCCACCGAATGGAAGCACTTCACTGCAGCGTCTGCTCTAGTGGCCGGGCACGGCCGAACAATAGCAAAGAGTTTCTTATCCGTACAGCTTGGGACGACTTTGTGCTTCTGCAAATCAGCAATATTGTGCTGTAAGTCGTTTTCAGTGAAGAGTAATCAGCACAACACAACTCACAGACGGCGTTTCCCCTCAAGCATTCAAGAAAGACTCTTAATATAAGTGATTATTAGTCATTAGAAACTTCTGCACAACTTACAAAAAGTAAAAGCATAAAGTAAAAACTACAGTTTCTCAAAAACTAGTCTACTGAAAGTGACCAAGTGAACAATTTGGGATGGTAACACTTTACATTAAGTACTGACTAACTAAGATGATGTAATACATTAGTTAACATGAAGTAATACAGTTTCAATGGTTACACTGCTTAATTAATGTTAATTAAACATATAACAACTACAGGTTTATGTCAGAATCAACAAAGGGTTTTATTTAACAGAAGGACAATTAGATTCAGCAGCAACAACAAGACAAACATTACCAGAGGGCGAGGCTGAGGCGTAAACAGAGAGACAGGCAGGGGTCGAGAACCAGAGAGTCAGAATAAACCAGCAAACAAAACCAGAGGAGAATCCAAGAGAGTAAACCAATGAGCAAAAGCCAATATAAACAAACCAGCAGACTGAACCTGTTGTTTATTAAATAACGATGACATGAAGATGGTGAAGGAAGCCTCCGCTGACGCCGTCTTGCTTGAATATAAAAAGGTTTATTACAAAATAAGACCAGCATCCAACCAAGCACCCTGGGTTGCTCGGGAGAAGTTTGTCTGCCAATACGCCTCTCCCTGTCCAGCCCAAAAACTCTAACCGTTATATGGGCCGGGTGTTTTCATACAACATATAGAAACATCTGGCCCTTATATGGAAATGGACTGTGTGTGACTGATGGGGTTTAAATGCAGACAGAGGAAATGGGGAGCAGGTGAGGGTAATCAGTATTCGGGTGAGCCAGATCAGGAGAATGGAGTGTAATTGGTGAATTCCGGACTGGAATGTGGCTGTGACGTCATCGTGGAGTGAACTCTGGGAGATGGAGTCCGGGAGATCGGAGGCGGTACTGAAACCCGGAAGCGTGACAGTTTACATGTTAAGTAAACGTATACCATGTGTTAGACATTTACCTAACACTAGTTAACCTTTATTAATGTGATGTATTACTTTGTGTGAACTATGGCATTATTTCACATTAGTTAGTCAGTACTTACTGTAAAGTGCTACCAATGGGATAACCCTTCAAAATCGAAGCCTAGAAGTGGCCCTGTGGGCTTATCTCTAAGTTTTGACTGTAGCTTGGCGATGTATTACATTATTATGAAGTGACCTATGACCTCTGATGACTAGTGCAAATTCAGAAGGGTTTAGTGGGGGATGGACATGCCACTATTTTTTTTTAATGGCCTCAGAGATATTATGTCGCCAGAAGTATACAGACATCTGAGGCTCACACCTAAAGGGATGTACAGTGGCGATTCTGGAGTTTGTTTGGGCCCTAGGCAAAAATTCGCTGGTGGCCCCTCCATAATCTGACACCAACTAAAATATTGCAAACATGAAAACATTTTTATTTCAAAAGTCCACATTACTGTTATTTTCAAAATAGAAATATACACAACGTGAAAATTAACTTAATTTAAAAACATAAATTATATATATTATATTGGGAGGCCTCTACTGGCCTGGGCCCCAAGCAGTTGGCTGCCTTACCTGGTGGCCAGCAGTGCCTCCAGGGATGTTCAGTGTAGTTACTGGACATCCCTTTCATCCCATCCAAAACCATGCTTATTAAAATGACTATTTTTTCCAGGATTCCCTGAACTGACGGGACATTACTCAAGTGCCCTTAAGCAAGGCAACCTAACCCTGAACTGCTGCCCAGCCACCATGGATAGGGCCCCGGGCAGCTGCCCCCAAGTGTGTGTTTTCTAGCGTATGTATGTGGGGGTTTTACTTTTCATGGATGGGTTAAACACGGTAAATAAATTCCTTTGTTTTTAATATGTAAATTTAAAAAAAAAAAACAGGCTGTTTCTTTCTAAGAGATAAAGTGAAGTTGGAGAACGGCCATGTAAAATGAGTTATGAAATATGAAATATGACTTTTGGTACATAAAACCACACAAATATCATAAGGAAAACTAAAAGACAAGAAAATGTAGTATATGGGCCCCTTAGGTTCCTTATAAAGTTCCAATTTTCGATAATTGAAAATCATTTTTTAAATAATTCTTTCAATTTGACAAATTTGGAATTATAACAGAATTATAATTTTTATTTACGCGGCGGTGTTGTAAGTGTTTAGAGAAGGCATGTCAATTCTGGGCTGATTCGGACAGCAGTAGGCTAGCCTGGTCAGCAGAATCGGACAACTTAGCGCTGCAACACTCCAATCAGAGCGCTGTAGCTTTGAGCTCAAAATCCAGTGAGCAACCAACAGCGGCTCTTTAAATAAGCCAGAAATGCACACACTTTACAGCCCATCATCTATCCGGTAATCAAACTCCAATCACTACACAAAACTATCTAATTATGAGATCTGAGCATCTTTTCTTCTTTCTTTTCATAAATCTTTCAGGGCTTCCTGACTGGAGCAGCTCGTCTCTCGCTTTTAACCACAACAGACCCCTGGGTGTGGAGTTTAGGCTGTAATTATTACTGTAATGACCCCGGCACAGTCTACACATTAAAAGATAATGCATTTAAATTTATGGAAATCCTAATTAGCTGCATAGAAGTAGAACCAAGTGATCTAAGCGCAGGCTCATTAATGACAATCTAATGCAAAGGAAAATAAACAGAGGGGGAAAAAAAACCACTGCGCTTATTTCGCTGGTAAACCCTCTTCATAGTTAGATGTTTAGCGAGATGAGAGATCGTACAAGCCCAATTAACTCTATCACTACTAGGCATTGTGCTATATGATTAGGCCAGTAAGTGTGCTGGGTTTACAGGGGCTCATGGAGAGGAAGGAAGATGAGTGAAGTGCATGCTAAGCAGAGTTAATGCTATGCATATAAGACGTTTTGAGTGTGCGGGTGCTTATACATCCTAGAGCTATTATAACAATATACTACTCACAATATGATACATCAGGCGGCACGGGACGCAGTGGGTAGTACTGTCGCCTCACAGCAAGAAGGACCTGGGTTAAGTTCCCATCCAGGGTCCTTTCTGAGGTTGCATGTTCTTCCCATGTCTGTGTGGGTTTCCTCTGGGTGCAAGGTACTAACCCTGAACTGCTGCCCAGGCGCCTTGGATAGGGCTTCCCACCGCTCTGGGCAAGTGTGCTCACAGCCCCCGAGCGTGTGTGTGTTTACTAGAGCACAGTCGAGAGACATGCAGTAAAGTGAATGTCGTATCTTTTGACGTTCCTTGGTTCCAATAAAAAAACGCAGGCTTGTTCCCTGAACAGCACCAAGGTTCTAGGAAGCCTGAACGGAACCAGTTCAAGAACCACAACCATCTTTGGCTGAAATTGGTTATTTGTCTTCCTAAGCTGTAGTTGCTAGTATTTGCTTTGTTACTGTTTATGGTTTGATTTTTTTCATGTTATCATGGACCTTACAATAAAACGAAATCAGCTGACCACCCGTCCAGGTGTAAAGACCAGTGTTCTGCCATCGATGGATTTTTACCTCTCAGATGGCACGGTCATATCCCAAACATTCATCAGGGCTTAAATTGTAAAGAAGTGGTTCAGGGAGCAATGGATTAGCGGCCTGTCCAGGGTGGTTCCTGCCTTTCTCCCATGGAGGGCTGGAACAGGCTTCAGCCCCCACGACCCAGAAGGATAAGGTGGTTTAGAAGATTTGAGTTGAGTTAAGTGAGTGAGAATCCCGACCACCTTAAGCCCGGTGAAAGGTGCTATAATGTGCTGGGGCTTTTTTAAAACTTTTACTATTTATTGATTAGGATCAAATTAGCATTGGGACAAATAGAACAGACAGTAGATGAAATATATTTGCGAGGGTTTACATACCAATATTATGAGCAAGAGAAAATGAGTATAAGCATAACTATACTACTAACAACAGTNCCTCCACATAAGGTAAAGGTTCTACACCAACTAAAGGTGTTCTCTAGACTTTTAAAAATAAAGATGTCAAAAATGATTCAGACCAAAAATGGTTGCAGACCAAAAGGTCCAGTTAAAGACCTTGGTGTGACACTGGATGTTTAACATTTGAATCTCATATCAGTAGCCTCTCATTTTATTAGCATCGTATTTGGGTATAGTTGGATCATATCCCAAATAAGACAGATCCTTCTCCCCGCAACAATAGTGGGAACTGTGGGAGAGAGGATCTGGCAAAACTTCCTGATTTCATGATCTCCCTGCTCTAACACACCAACAAAACCTGCTAATTAATCAGGTGGGATTAACCAGCATGTTCACCAAACCAGAACTGGATCTCCTTCACAACTGCCCAACAAGCTGCCAAGAAACTGGTTCATGTTTTCATACCTACTACTAGACTAGACCCCAGTAATCTCAGTAACACTGTACTTGAAGGGTGTCTACATAACACATTCATAACATCTCACATAATACGATATGATATTGATATGGAGTACTAAGTAATTTTAGTGAGAGGCAAAAATTTTTTCAAAATAAAAGTCTTCATTAATTATTTATTGTTTTTTCACATTTTACTGAAATGAATATATTTTGTCAAAATAATAAAAGTGGACTTTTATTTTGAAAGTTGATAGTTCTCCACATGTAAAACATGGACACTTGATAAATGTTGATTTAAACTTTCATGTATATGTTATGAAATGTTTATGTAAGATGTTATGAATGTGTTACGTAGGCACCCTTCGAGTAAAGTGTTGCCGTAATCTTCACCAGAGGCCCTGCTGTCACTCGAAACAGGCTCCGACTAGTTCAGACTGCAGCAGCCCGTGTGCTCACCAGGACCAGTAAGTCTGAGTATATTTAATTCTGGTCTTATTCAGGGAACACTGGCTTCCTGCTGAGTTCTGCACAGACTACAAGGTCTTGTTTATGACATTTAAAGCTCTTAATGGCACATTTAAAGATCCGGCAAGTCTTCCTGACCTACTGAAGCATTATAGCCCGTCCAGACCAGCTGAGCCAGGCTTACTGCAAACTGCTAGGATCGCTTACAGCTCGGTTGGTGGAAGATCATTTTCATATATAGCTTCCAAACTCTGGAACAGCATGCTGGAACAGTAGGACTGGAGGCACGATGGAGGCTTTTAAATCCAGATTAAAAAACATAATTATGGTTATCCGACATAATACATTGTTATCCGATGGTGTATTCTTCTTCTTCTTCTTCTTCTTCTTCTTCTTGCTATACAATTTTTGTCCGCTAACTAGTCTAGTAGTTTTTCGAGATATTAACACCATTCCAACTCTGGAACGTTCGGCCTGAGCGGGCGTGGTGTGCTTGTATACAGTGTTTTGATCCGACTCAGTTTTTAGAAAAAACTTTTTCCCCTTTAAGAATGAATGGGATGGAAAACTCCATGCCCATCTACTGTACTTCTGCTCAACCCGGAGACACCGTTTCTGATAAACCATCTCAGGGCAAGCACAAATTCAATGTTGGTCTGACCCGCACTCGTCTGTTTGTCTTTTTTTCCCATCCCTCGTTCCTCCCATTCATTTTCATCCCCATTCAAACCTTGTTGTTTACTTTAACCTACAGCCACCAAACTGCATGTACTCACTCAGGGCAGATCCCCAAACTGTAATTCACAGCCATACTGACCTGCACTCCTCTATGTGTTGTTTATTCATCCCTTGTTTATGCTAGCATATATCTGGAGTATTGTGGCTGCTTTTTGCTTGTGGTCTGTAATGTGACGTAAGCAAGGAGGGGCCTTATTGCTGTATCTGACTGACCCAACAGCCACGATTGCAGACATTCAGCAGCGATGCCCTCCATGAGTCGTCCTGTTAGTGCCAGCACCATTAGCAGACGGCTGCACCATGCAGGACTACATGCACGCAGACCGTTACGATGACTGTCTTTAACACCACGTCAGCGTCACCAAAGACTGCAATGGTGTTCTGCCAGACTGTCATGGAGTGACTCAGAATGGCAGCGGGTCATCGTCAGTGACAAGTCCCGCTTTTGTCTTGGTGGAGACGACCAACGAATCTGTGTGTGGAGGCACCGTGGTCAGCACCAAGATGAACGGTTTGCTGTCACGAGTCACACGCCCAGAAGGTCTGGTATCACTCCACCTCCACCCCTACCGCACCATCTGCAGGAACTGTGTGAGAATATTCAAGCTGCATTACACTACTTCTGTACGTGTAGGTCAATAAATATTTCCCATATCAGTCTAAATGTATCATCATTTATTGTTCCTTGTAAACTTTATCTTCCTTCCCAATAGCCCTGCAATCCCCCACTCCCTCTAGGTGCAGCTATTCTTTTTGACGAGAGGTGTATATAGCAGGGTTTTTATCTTTCCTATGTTTTCCTTCGATTCCGATGTAAAGCATGCTGTTATTATTTCCGTAAATGGGATGTTCAATTGAGAAGAACCTCTTGAAAGCACCTCATAATGTGTTTTCCTAGAGTCGTCTTAAGAAGCATTCAGAAACCTTTCTTTCAGGAGTGTGGCTCTTGCCTGTCTTATTCGTTCCAAGTACAATACACCCAGCGGCAATAGCACTAAAGCACTTTGTCTCGTCCTGACACCTAGATCAAGTGCAATTGTATCTTATATCTGGAACGACTCCTCTTCTTCCCCCCAAGGAGAGAGGAGCACTGTTGATGTAAGTCCAAATGACCGTGTTGCTTAGAAACTGAACTCAGCACGAAGAAACAAATCCCGTAATACAAGAAACGTGGTGAACTAAGTTGCACGCGTAAGTGCAGGGGTCCAGTAATTCTGACATTAGCCACTGCAGACACTTACTGGATGGAGTTCTCGATGCGGGAGATGGTGAGGAAGGCCGCCAGATTAGCCGTGTAAGAAGAGATGACGATCAGAGCAAACAGCCACCAGACGCCCATCATCATCCTCGTAGCCAGAGTGGTGTAAGGTACCTCTCCACCTAGGGAGAAAGACAGAGAGACAGAGAGAGAGTGAGTAAGTGAGTATGTATTCATTCCCTGCAGGCGTTTTGACTGGAGGCATAGTGCACACAGGTCAAGAGCGAACTCTCTTTGAGGCTGTAAGGAGGAGACATCTGAAGCTTGCTCTTTTGCAGTATGAGTTTCTCAAACGTGGCTACGTCTACACCAGGTGTCAAGACATGCTGCTCAATCACTCAGAAAGGAAGCTCCAGTTCAGGTCCTGGTGAAGTCTGAGCTTTATTACGAGCAGATGTGCTGTAAAAGAGGTAACAGTGGTTCAGCTCCATTGAGAGAGCTGGCAAAAGGTTTCTGAAAGGCCATTAGTTTTAACATGGGTGTTAATTCCCTCAGCCAGGACGATTAATGGAGGGACACATCTGGTTGGTGTAGGCCTTGATGTAAAGCCTCCTCCAGCCCATCACTGACACATTACCAACTTCTCCCGGTTACTTTTCAGGGTATAAATCCCAGTATTTTTCCACACTACCAGTCAAAAACATTCGGACCCACCCAACTAAATGGATGTTGTTGGTGATCTTAAAGACTCTACAGGCTTATACTTAACAGCTCCAACTGATGAGAGTCTGAAACAGTACATACCCTGATATACCACATATACTCTTGATGTACCACAGTATGATATTTCTCCATATCTCCACCTCTAATATATACACAGTTGAGTCACATTATTATGACCGCAGCTAGACGGGCTGGGAGTGACTCAGTAAGCTCCTGGTAGGTTGTCACAGGTATCTGGAGCCATGCTGACTGCAGTGCATCCCACAGCTGCTGGAGGGTCTGTGCGGGAAGATCCATAGAGCGATCGTGATGATGAGGTCATGTTCTTCCAACCAGTGTCGGACATTTCTAGCCATGTGACACGTCCTATTGTCTTGCTGGAAGATTCCATGCGCCTCAGGGAAGACAATCAGCATGTACGAAGACAATCAGGGTGTACGTGATCTGCAGGGAGGATTCATACCCAAATCGATTGCCTGGACGAGTGGGCCCAGAGTATGCCATGAAAACGTGACTTCCTTCATGAGTCACGCGCTGCCGCTGTCGAAAGTGGTCATAATAATGTGACTTGACTGTGTATTTTATTTCGCAAAAAAAACTTTTATCTCTTTTTCTGCACAGTGTAAAAGCTCTAGTTCTCCTTTCAGTTTAGTGAATATTCATGAGGGACTGACCAATAGAATTGCTCCAAACCTGCTTAGAAATAAACCTTGTTTAAACCTTGTTTATTTCTTGTTTACCTCCACTGCAGGTTAAGAAAGCTGGTTCATTCTCCTGTAAAGTCCATTTTGGAGGTTTTTAAGGTGGACTGTAGAATTCCAGGAGTGCTATTTTATAGTTTGATGTCTTCACTTTTATTCTACAGTAAAGCATTAAGATAAACAGAAGGAGAGCCTTCTATGAGTAGCCGTCTCTAAACTTTTGACTGGTAGTGTATATTTCTTTGTAATGAAGTATTTAGCAATTTAGCTTTTCATTGAAAAATCTGGATTTTATGTACGTCGATGAGTTCATTATCAATTTCTAAACTCCTCCTCACGGCAGCCCATTATTAACAGAAGTTGTCTTCTAATACCGGGTTCGGCCAATCAATACTTCATTAAATTAAATCAGTGTTGCTGCTTATTATGCTGATTATACGCATCTCCATTTTTCACATCTCTACTTGCAACCTGAAGAAGCAATTATCTGACTGCTTTATTAAGGCTTTGTTCTCCGTTCAGTAGGGCCAAATTGAAAGCTTCTAAATTAAATCTGGTGGAAATGTGTCATTGTCTGCAATGTGTTGAAGAATGTTTCGGATCTCTTTCCTGAGCAGACGAATCTGATGATCGATAAAAGAATGAATGTCATCACGTCTTCATCAATATAGTCTTGATTTAGCCATTGAGAGCTAAACATCGTTTTCAGCCCATCCATGTGGCATTAATGGGTAAACATGTATGACGTGGGCTGAAAAAATGACACCAAGTCAGGCTTTACAGGACGCCGGTACACCATATTACTGGCTGTAGTTTACATAGACTTTACATAGCGCATCTTTAAAACACCCCTTAAAATAAAGTGTTACTAAATCTTTGCCGCTGTGTTCTGTCACAGTTTACATTACATTTAGACACTTTAGATTAACAAGAGTGACAGCTGTAAATGATGGCATCAGCTAGACATCAATTAGCTAATATAACTAGCTACTATAAGCAAACAATGAAAGTAAATGAAAGGACAGCTTAGGTAGACAGTAAATCTAGTAAAGTCTTGAGCATTTGGTCTTAATTAAGGTCAAATTAAGAAGTAACTAAAAGTAAAAAAAAAAAGTATTTTTTCTGTAAAATGTTACTCAAAAAACTGAAAGCAAAAAGGTAGTGTTTCAATAAAAAATTACTCACAGTAACTAAAAGTAAAAAAAGTAGTTTTTCAATAAAAAGTTACTTACAGTAACTAAAAGTAAAAAAATATTTTTTCAATAAAAAGTTACTCACAGTAACTAAAAGTAAAAAAAAAAAGTTTTCAATAAGAAAATTACTCAGTGACTAAAAGTAAAATGTAGTTTTTCAATAAAAAGTTAATTACAGTAACTAAAGGTAAAAAATAGTTTTCAATAAAAAGTTACTCAGTGACTAAAAGTAAAAAAGTATTTTTTTTTTAAAAAACAACTTGAAAACGCTTAAAGAAACTAAAGCTAAAAAAATTGTTTTTAAATAAAAAGTTACTGAGAATAAAAGTTGTTTTTCAATTAAAAATTACTTAGAGACTTGAAGTACAATTTTTTAAAAAAATAAAATCTATTTACTTATACTTGAGCACTTTCCTTGATTGATAATATTAGTTGTATTCAAATGAATGATTGCTTCAGCACTCTGCACTCACAACAGTACTCTTTTCATCCTCTCAGATGGATTGGTTCTGTTTTGAGCCTGAAAGGCAGCTAGAAATTAGCCTTATTCATCCTCGCCACTCGCTGACATCATCACAGCTTTAAGTGCAACAAGTGCTCGGCATTTCAATCCCTTCAGCAAAGGTTCAATAAGACATCTGACACCAGCTATGCCTGACTGGGTCCTCGGAGATGATCTGTCTGCTGAATGGGAAATTCGCAGTTGACACGCGCTCATACAGGATCCCCCGCAGGCTGTGTACTTTCCCCGCCATGCAGGCTGCTGCTAATATAGTCGAGGCAAACAGTTCTGTAGGCATTAGCTACATTTTGGTGTCTCTTGAGGACCAGTTCTTAACTTATGTTATCTCCAACCTAGTCTGGGATGCAGGAGGCTTTAAGGCTGGGGAGTGTCTTTCTTCAAAGGCCAACTCTTCACTCATCTGATGTTTTAACCTCTCAGTTTTTGGACTTTAATTTGAAGAAATGTCAGAAGGTCCCTGCGAAGGTCCTCCACGGAGTCTTCCTCCCCACGCACACACACTTACACACTCACACAAGCACAGCTGCTCTCCAAACCCAACTGCAGCTTTTACACACTTCACAGCGATTTTTCAAAAGTTCTCCGACACATCCTCTCCACGGGAATTCTTTATGGGCGGGAAGGAAATGCATCCCCGAGGCTGTAAAGAGTGGAAATTTCAAACATATTAGGAGCTTAGCAAACCCACTTTATGCATCCCATGACATTAAAAAAATTGGGCTTTGCTGCTCAGGTTGCAGCATATACAGGTAGAACTGCTAAAACTCAAGAAACTCTCCGTGATGGTGTTAAAGAACAAAGAGACAAGCTAACAAGCTAATGGTGCTAGCAAGATCAGAGCCTTCCGTTAGCCCACCCTTTTAAAAAACGAAGCTGCACCAGGGAAACAAAAGCAATGCAATGTAAGAAACACTTGTTGTTCCCTAAAGGACCTTTTGTAGTTCAGTAGGTCTGCACGATATTAGACAAAACGGATATTGCAATTGGTTTCCCTGTGATAAATGTATTGCAATATGAAAAAATATTCAGGAATTTTCACCAGATTTAGCAATATTTAATGATGTTATTCGGTGTAAAATGATTTGGGGTGAAGATGAAATGACTTTTTAACCCTCTTGTGAGTGTGAAGCGTCTTTTCTGACACTTTCAGGCTCTGTAATGGGTTTCAGTGCACCAAACACTAAAGCAGGTGAGCGCTGTGACTACTCTTCCCTGTGTATCCGAGGAGCCTTAAATCAGAGTCCAGGAACCCGGCCAGGCTCTTCTACTGTATCAATCAGATAGAAAGTTGTAGCATAACACGTTTCACTTCATTTGTCTGACTTAACACTGCACGTCCTGTGATGTGAGTACTGCGCATGTGCACACTGCGATGATGAGGCTAAAACAATATACTGTGCAGCCCTAATCAGCAGCTGTTCAAATTGGCTGGTGAAGGACAGGGGTTTCATGATTCGTGTTTGGATTAGAACCTGGATTAGGTTTAGGACCCCTCTGAGGGTCAGGTTTAGGTTAGGACTAGAGTAAGGGCTAGGTATGATCTTAGATACTAAGATATTTAGATATTTAGATGGATAGAAGCTCACCAACTCAAAAATTGAGTCACACGTGACTGAAACTTACCTAATACCGTGTACCAAGCACCAATGACAACTGTGATTGGATTCAGCATTTAGAGCTGCAAATTTAACCATGTTTTTATTCTACAATGTCTAAAGTTTAAGGGAATGTTTGGGGAAATAACACACCTAATAACCTAATAACACCCAGCTTCTGAACTGACTCACTAAGTTTCACGCTCAAGAGATAATAACTGTCATTATACTGTGATGGACTGGCGGCCTGTCCAGGGCCTTGCTTGCCTTCTGGCCAATAAACACTGGGATAGGCTCCAGCACTACCACGACCCAGAAGGATATGTGGCTCAGAAGATGAATAAATGAATAATTCAGTGAATGAATGAATGAATGAATAAATGGTCTTGATACTGAGACGGATTTGTGGTCTGTCCAGGGTGTTCATAGGCTTCAGTCCCCAAACCCAACACACACACTTTGCAACCCAGAAGCATAGCCAGGTCAGAAGATGAATGAATGAACTGTCTTAATACTGTGATGGATTGGTGGCCTGTCCAGGGAGTTTCCTGCCTTCTGTCTAATAAGCACTGGGATAGGCTCCAGCAACCCCTGTGACTCATAAGGATAAGTCAAAAGACGAATGAATGAATCATCATAATATTAGTCATAAAAACCGAAATAAGATATTTCTCCTACCTGGAACCATACATCCAACCCAAGAACCAATTAGGAACCCTAATGTTTTTAGAGTATGTGGTCCCTTTACCCAACTAAAAGTGAGCCAGGAGACAAGAAAGATGGATGATTTGGTGTGAAAAGCAGCACATAAGACCCGCACGGCGGCCAATAGGATGCTGCTGTGGCTGGGCCGTAGCGGAGGCTGATTGCGCCCCCTTCTCCTGACTGTAGGATGTTGATCTTTAGAAAATGAGGGAGCCAGTAATGTAGCTTTTATCTAGGAGCCTTCTGACTGGGGTTCAAAGCCACCCCGCCATGCACATCAAATCGGCCAGCCTTATTTTCCAGCAGGTTCCTCACTCTGTGCCTTTGATTCAGTAGCAGGCCAGAAGCGACACACTCCTCTCAGCCCCTCACAGCACGTAAGCACCCACTGTGAGAGGTGGCTTAGAGAAAGAGATCTATAGCAGAAAGAGCTCTATTGTACTTGCTTGTGTGTGTCGCAGTGTGTGTTTGTGACTGTATGGAAGAGCGAGTTGTTTTTCAGATCAATAATCAGCCAGATCTGCTAGGTGTAGCTCTGTATATACGGTCTTGTGCAAAAGTCAAATACACCCTCCCACTCCTTTTTATTTAATAGCCGGCCAAAATGGCCACTGAGTACAAGTTATTCATATTTCAGCATCAACAAGACAGATATTATAAAACAACTAAATAAGCACACCGGACAAAACTTCATCTTGCGTGTTTAAGGTGGTAGCAGCTTCAGGCTCCTGCAGATGGCACTGCACGAGGATGATGGAGCTATAAATACCTGCGGGTGTGAGTGACGGGTTTCATAGATTGAGAAGAGGTGGTACAGTGCAGTGAATGTCTCGTTCCATGTGTGGAAAATGGCTCCAAAGCAGATGTTAATGATTGGCTAAAAGGAGTGACTGCATTTGGGTGTGCCAAAGACCATAGTGTGAAGGAAGTAGCTGAACCTGCAGGTGTATGGAAGCGTATGGTCATACGGGTCTACCAGCAGTGGCTATAATCCCAATCTACAGGGAATTCTCCTCGGAATTGTGCCAGGGAAGGCATGCACCAAATCTGGACCAACTGTACAATTCTTTGATGCAAGAGTGTCTGAACATTGATGTGGCCTACATCCAGAAACTTGTCCAGTCCATGCCAAATCCAGTCACAGCTGTTATTAGTGGAGGTGTTACACGCTATTAGGTATTTAGTATTTAGTGTGTCCACTCTTTAATATTGTTACAGCTTCTCTTATCAGGAAACTTGCTTTCAGTTTCTGCTTCCCATGATCCCAGTAATTAGCACTGTATACTCATCCGATCAGTCCAGTTTGAAATGTTCTAGAGCACATTTTCTTCATATTGTCTGTTCTTCCTAACCCATCCTTTCAGATACATGGTGTTGAGTTGTCTTCTTGCGGTGGACATCTGAAGCAAGAGCAGAGCTTGATTTTCTCCTATATCACAAGAACGCACATTGATCATTCATCCAATTTAAAACACCTCCTTGTATCTACACCCATTGTCCATTTATCACCCCCTCTGACCTTATAGGAGCACTCTGTAGTTGTACAGTTACAGACTGTAGTCCATCTGTTTCTCTGTATACTTTATTACCCTGTTCTTCAATGGTCAGGACCCCCACAGGACCACCACAGAGCAGGTATTATGTGGGTGGTGGATCATTCTCAGCACTGCAGTGACACTGACATGGTGGTGGTGTGTTAGTGTGTGTTGTGCTGGTGTGAGTGGATCAGACACAGCAGTGCTGCTGGAGGGTTTAAACACTGTGTCCACTCACTGTCCACTCTATTAGACGTTAGATGTAAAGTCAGAGACGTTAGGGAATAGAAGGACTTTTATAGTGATGGTGTGACAACTTATGTTAAAGAACAGCAGATGTAAGATGGCAGACGTCCGGCATCTGAGGTTGGGTGGACACTACACACTTGCATAATGAAAGAGCCCTACTGCTTTACCGGCCGAGCAGTGCGCACATGGTTCAAACTAGTACATACTGTCTAAGTAGGCGATGTTGGACACAGCCAGACTGTTTTTGAATTGATGTCACAATCACAAACGCGTTTACATATGATCGTTCATTCAGCCTGTAGCGGTTTACCCCTTCATCTCTATCACACTGAAATGATGCAGTGTTGTCGAGCTACTGAAGCAGAACAGAAGGGCGACAAATTGTGCTGTCCCTGGGTGTCTGGACGTAAATGCATCATTGCAGCCTTACAAAGGATCCAGGTATCCAAACGGAGTGGCTGAAGTTTATTTTGACATACAGCACCAGTCAGAAGTTTAGAGACGGCTACTCATAGATGGTTCTCCTTATTTTTAACTTAATTCTTTACTGTAGAATCAAAGAGAAGACATCAGACCACGGTGTTCATCAACAGAATAGTGTCCGCGGAGTGTGTGATAGCTATGCTACTGGGAAGATGACCCGCTGCCATTCTGAGTCACTCCGTGACAGTCTGGCACGACACCATTGCAATCTATGGTGACGTTGACGTGGTGTTAAGGGCAGTCATCGTAACGGTCTGTGTGCATGTAGTCCTGCGTGGCGCAGCCGTCTGCCAATGGTGCTGGCACTAACAGGATGACTCAGAGGGCATCACTGCCCGCTGAATGTCTGCAATGGCGGCTGTTGCATCAGTCAGGTACAGTGATAAGACCTGTCCTTGCTTACATCACATGCGCGTACGATGAAACCGAGCATGAAACCATGTCTCACGATGTCAACCTTACTCACCAAGTTTTACAGCTGTCGGGTAACATCTTCTGGGTGCAGCTATTTTTGGATGATTTTTGTTAACCTGTTTTCTAAGCAGTTTTGGAGCAATTCTATTGGTCTGTCCATCATGAATATTCACTAAACTGAAACGAGAACTAGAGCTTTTACACTGTGCAGACATATATAGAAATATATATTAGAGGTGGAGATATGGAGAAATATAATACTGTGGTACATCAAGAGTATATGTGGTATATCAGGATATGTACTGGTTCAGACTCTCATCAGTTGGAGCTGTTAAGTATAAGCCTGTGGAGTCTTTAAGATCACCAACCACATCCATTTAGTTGGGTGTGTCTAAACTTTTGACTGGTACGGTATGTATCGGTCTTATAGTCACAGCAAGATGAACTAAAAGAAAAAGGGCTAAAAAGACGTCAGAAATAAATTCCTTTCAATAAATTGACTGAATAAGTCCTAATAAAACCCCTTAGTGAGTGAAACTGAAAGGCTGTTGGATTTACATGTGCAGCCTCGGTGTAATGACCCGCGCTAAGTATTCGACCTGTTAATCAGAAATTAAGAGTGGTCATGGTGTGCTGGCACAGATTTCCCCGCAGGTTCTCTGAGCAGCTAGGACACGCTAGTTTAAGTGGATCCCCGAGAGAGGCGAACTGTGGTGAAACACCACGAAGGGCCCTTCATGGCTGTTAGGAGCCTTGTAAATTTAGCTGAGGGTGAGTGGATGGCCACTCTGCTGATCTCTGTCTCTCTCTCAGGGAGGCTGAGGAAAGGCCAATCAGCTGAAGGTCATGAAGCCCTTCAACCGAACACTCTTTTGCTTTATGGTGCTGCATGTTTTATTCTGACAGTGGTCTGTGAATGTGTATATAGACCTATCGATAAACGAATAGCTGCACAAATAGCAGCATCAGAAGGAATTAACCACCAGGAATGAAACTTGGTGGGTAGGTTTGACATTGTGAGACATGCCAATGAATCAAGTTTCACGCTCGGCCGCACATGTGATGTAAGCAAGGACGGGCCTTATCACAGTACCTGACTGACTCAACAGCCACAATTGTGGACATTCAGTGAGCACTGATGCCCTCCATGAGTCATCCTGCAATGGTGTCGTGCCAGACTGCCATGTAATGACCCAGAATGGCAGCGGGTCATCTTCAGTGATTCCGGTTTTTGTCTTGGTGGAGGTGACCAACGAATCCGTGTTTGGAGGCACCATGGCCAGCACCAAGATGAATGGTTTGTTGTCACACGTCCCACGTCCAGAAGGCCTGGTGCCACTCCACCTTTACACCTACCACACAATCTGAAGGAACTGGGAATGGAACTGCAGGAATGACTTGGGAATACCCACACCTGGATAAGCTGTGAGGTGTTATCTTGTGTGTGAGGCTAAACAGAGGTCAGCGTGCTCATGGCAAGAAGACATGAGTATGAACGAGGCATAATAGTAGGTAACCAGACGGATGGGACATTCCATTTAAATGCCATTTTGTGGGCATTTAACATTCCTCGATCCACAGTGTCACGTTTGTACTGGGAATACCTCACCGAAAGCATTACCAGCCACACGGGACAGCGCAGCGGCCACTCACGGGTGCTTAATCATCTTGACCGGTGGCATCTGGCTAGAACTGTCCATGCGGACAGACAAGTGACTCTGGCAGAAATCACATCCACGTTCAATGTAGGAGGCCCCACACACATATCCCGCAGCTTAGTCCAGCAGTCTTTAGTTTCCATGGGAGAAGAAGACCCACCAGAGTGTCTCTGTTAACAACACAACACTGGACACAGTGCCTCACCTGGGCTCAGGAGGTTACTAACTGGACCCCAGAAGGGAGGCAGCATGTGGTGTGGTCTGATGAATCATGGTTGCCATTGTTTGGGGCTGATGGTAGGGTTCATGTGGGGAGCAGACCCCATGAAGCAGACCCCAGTTGTCAGCCATTAAGAAGGATGTGTATAGCACAACTATTCATTTCCATCAATACACTATTAATAGGTCATTAATAGCTATGAACTCACTAGTTCAAGAGTAAGCAAAAACTTTACAAAGGCTTATAAACGGCACTTCATACGGTTGCCAAATGTGCAAAAACCAAGCAGAAATTAGGACACGTGCTCGAGAAGATCATTAGATTCAGCTTTCCTGTCGATATGGGCGCAAATTCGCTTCCATTTATTTGATGAAAAATTAAAACTCAGCTCAAAGTCAAAACTGGCTTTGGTCTGAACGGCGACAGCAGAGACGCAAAGGCATGAGTTACGAAAAATAACAAAAAATCATTTTTGAGAATTCCTCGCAGGCTGCTTCAGACCCACCAAAAGCATGAGAGAGAGAGGAGGGGGGAAAAAAACTTCTCCCCACTCCAGTTCACTGTCACTCAACGGTTAAATCAACTTCAAATAAGTCCTTTGAAGCTACTGGTGCAGAACATTCAAAGGTTTATATGTAGGTAGCTTGTAAGGCTTTAAATCTCTGCAGCACCTCGAGAGCTGGAGATGGTAGCTGCTGATGAGTCGCGCTCATTTCTCCTGATTTATTTATCTCCTTTTCTCTCCGAGAGCGCTCCGCCGATAAATAACTTAAGGAAACCGCGCCTGGTCTGTTTCGCCGGAGCCGCGCTTCCTGCCACATGGCACCTGTATTGCTCTGGCACGGTGCCAGACCCTGAAGGTTGTGTGTGTTTGAGCGTGGGTGTGAGGGCGTGTGTACATGTGTGTGAAGGCAATTTATTCAGGCCATCAAGTATCTCATTATGAGGCGAGCTGGCAAATAATGCCATCAATTTGCATACAGTTTACTGCTCGCGAGCGTGGCCTCGCCTCCTGAACCGCTATCTCTCCGCACAGCCGCCCTGCAACTCTCAGCCTTATAAATCATCCGCATAAAAAATAAATAAACGCGAAGGTGCGCCTCCCAACACACTTCTTCAGCCGCAGCCCGCCGGACGGAACGGGGATGTTTGCAAGCTTCGGGAGAGGAGAGAGAGAGAGAGAGAGAGAAGGGAGAGGGAGAGAGCAGTTGAAGATGAGACCCATCCAACAAAAAAAAGCAGAAGAGGAGAGAGAGAGATAAAGATGCACAGCAACAGTAACATAAGGAAAGAGAGACAGAGCAAGAGAGTAAAAGAGAAAGAGAGAGAGAGGGGGTGAGAGAGAGATAGAGCAGTAGAAGATGAGACCCGTCCAACATACTGAAAAAAAGAAATTGAGAAGAATAGAAAGAGAGAGCGATAAAGACACAGAGACAGTGGCATAAAGAAAGAGAGCGAGAGAGAACAAGACAGAGGGGGGTCATCCAACATGGAGAGAGAGAGAGAGACTGCGCCAGGGTGAGAGACAGAAAGAGAAAGAAGGCAGGGATAGGAACAGACACAGGGAGAAAAATAAAATAGGAAATAGAGAACAGGAGAGGGTGAAAGAGAAAGAGAGCGTGAGTGAGAGAGAGAGAGAATGAGAGACAGAGAGGGAGTCAAAGAAAAGAGAGAGAGAGCAATAGTAGAAACCCATCCAACACAGTGTAAGAAAGAAAGAAAAGGAAAGAGAGAGAGTAAGAGAGATAAAGACACACAGAGACAAGAACATAAACAGAGAGAGCAAAAGAGTGTGTGTGTGTGTGTGTGTGTGTGTGTGTGAGAGAGAGAGAGAGAGAGAGNCAGGAGAGGGTGAAAGAGAAAGAGAGCGTGAGTGAGAGAGAGAGAGAGAGAGAGAGAGAGAGAGAGCAGTAGATGAGGACTATCTAACACAATATAATGGAAAGAGGGATGGAAAGAGAGAAACAGAAAGCGAGAGAAAGAAAGAATAAGAGAGAGAGAGCAGCAGCAGAGGATGAGACCCATCTAACATAGTGAAATGGATAGAGAGAAACAGAAAACAGAAAGTGAGAGAGAGACAGACAGACAGAGAGGGAGAGAAAGAGAGAGCGACAGACAGAGAGACAGACAGACAGACAGAGAGAGAGAGAGAGAGAGAGAGAGCGACAGACAGAGACAGACAGAGAGAGAAAGAGAGAGAGAGAGAGAGAGAGAGAGAGAGAGAGAGAGAGCACAAAAGATGGGGCTCATCCAACATGGAGAGAGAGACTGCGAGTGAGAATAAGAGAAATATAAAGAAAAAGAAAGAGAGAGAGAGAAAAAGACAGGGAGAAAAACAAAAAAGGAAATAGAAAAAGAGATAGGAAGAGAGAGAGAGAAAGAGAAAGAAAAAAGGTGAAGGTGAAGAGATAGAGAGAGAGAGAGGAGAGAGAAAGGAGAGAGAGAACCAGAGAGGGAGAGAGAAAGAGAACAGTAGAAGACGAGACTCGTCCCGTGGGAGCAAGAAGAAGAAGAAGACTCCGCAGCATCATCTATGAACACGATCTAGCCGAGGGCTCCACTCACGAGTCAAACAGCATTCCACTCTTCACCATGACGCAGGATTTACTGCTCACAGCACATCCTAGAAACCTCCATCACTACGCTCCTAGTACAGCAGACATGTTCTCCACGCGTTTATGGTGTAATAACACAGCCTAATTGCACCTGGAGACAAAGTAGTGCTGCAGAGGGGACGTGTGCTGAGGAACAGCAGTGCCTGAAGAACACTTCCACTGAAAGGAGCTGAGGCGATCTATCCCTCCGTTAGAGGCTACAGAAGCGCCATAGTGCAAGACGCTTATAGCCCTCTTCTGCCTGTATGATCTACAGGGGAAATAAATGGGAGATGGTAATGGCTGCTTATTCTTTTCCCACCGCCAACAGAAAATCTACCAAGATGCATTGTTATCGTCTCCGTGAGTGTAATTTCCATTCCGCCGTGTGTAAAGCATTATTTTTTTCATTGTGGAGGATAACCTGCGTTTCGCAGATAATATCTTGGCAAATCCATTTGGAAACCAATCCAATTCCCTTCTGCCCGTCTTTGTTAGACTCCGGCTCGCTGGATGCTCGGGTTTAGGTGGGTTCGACGCTATCAGAACGGCTTCTTCTCATTAGAATGAATGAGACGTTCCACTTCACTTCTTTAAAACGCTGCCCTGAGGCCATGCATGCAAGCAGGCTCGCATGAAGATGCACGCATGCATGCACGAAAAGACACAAGTTTGACACTGAAGACGAAAGACTTCATCTCCGAGATGTGCTTTATGGAATGCAAATCATAAGAACTCATTTAACTATAGCTGTGGATGTACTACACAACATTTAGACCATAACTGGTTATGAAAAGACTCTGTATCTCATGCTGTCCAGTTGATTTTGTTCCAACTAGACATCATCCTCAACTGCAGAGAAAAAACATCCATCATTTATTTAATTAAAAAAAGTGTGAATCATATTTCACCCAGAAGGAGGTGTGGGATTGCAGCGTTATCGAGATGGAACATAAAGGCTACCAGGAACAATAAATGATGATAAATTTAGACTGATATGATCAATATTTATTGAGCTACACATACCGAAGTAGTGTCTCTCAGTGTGGCGTCGGGCCGCCATGTTTGCTATCCCAACATGCCAGACGTCTCAGCATGGAGTTGTAGAGGTTCCTAATGGTGTCCTGTGATAATCCATCCCATGCAGCTTGAATATTCTCACACAGCTCCTGCAGATCGTGCGGTAGGGGTGGAGGTGGAGTGACACCAGGCCTTCTGGACGCGTGACACGTGACGCGCTGACCATGGTGCCGCCACACACAGATTTGTTGGTCGTCTTCACCAAGACAAAAGTGGGACTCGTCACTGACTTGTTACAATCCAAAGTCCACAGTGTAGTGGCCGTCCACAGGCACTTAATGATCGTGACCGGCAGCCTCTGGCTAGAATTGTCCTTGGGAACAGACAAGCGACTCTGGCAGAAATCACATCCACATTCACTGCAGGAGTCCCCACACGCATATCCCGCAGGTTAGTCCAGCGGTCTTCAGCTTCCATGGAAGTAGAAGACCCACCAGCATGTCTCTGTTAACAACACAACACTGGACACAGTGCCTCACCTGGGCTTGTGAGGTTGCTAACTGGATCCTAGAGGACTGGCAACATGTGGTGTGGTGGACTTCATGCACCTTCACAATGATGGGATATTCCAGCAGGATAATGCACCGTGCCATCAGACTCAGGTTTTGTGTACCAGAATTATGTAATATAACCACAGCCTATTGAAATACACAGCACTGAGAGCATCGCTGACATGGTTTTGTGCTGATCAGCTGTCGTAACGTGATGCACCCTGACTTCACACTGCCAGCGAGAACATCAAGAAGATGCAGCAGGAGGAATGTCTTTTTGGAGAGGTGTTTTTGTTCCCTCTGTGAAGCTTCTGTATCCCAAATGGTGGTGGGATATTACAGGGAAGAGCCAATTAGATTCAAATTCATGCTTGCCAGTAATTACTTTTAGTCTGGCCATTTGAAGATATTCATGCAGGCCAGCTTCGAGAGAGAGATAATGCTAATTTTATACATCCGAAAGTGGCTAAAATCTTCCCCACTCCAATATTTTTTTTTGGAGGGGGCTCGGAAAAGATACGGTTGTAATTGGAATATGAACTTCCGAAATAGATTCCCAAGCAACCTGCCATGACTCTGCTTCAACCTGAAATTATGCTAATGCAGATTCCCAGTGAGATGGCAATCAAAGTCAGCCTCTCCCGCAATTTACAACCAAATGTACTTGCGATACCTTATTGGACCTCATGTGTATTCAACAGAGATTGATCAGCAGCTGTGAAAGCACAAATTGTATTTATCCTTTCATTTCACTCACTACTTACTAAGCGCATTCTCAACGTCAGTAATAAGCTTGGCATGTCAGTAGAAACCCGCCTGTCAGTTTGATGGATCGTATTGGAACAGTGCTGATATGCCCGTGCTGACGCTGCACATACTTATGACTGTATATGTTTAAACTTAATTAAATTCCCATTTGGATAATGCTGCTTGCCACACATATGTTTGCCCTGCCAACCCATACGAGCAGTGTCAAATGTGCCACCATTAATTGCCTGTCAATGTCACTGCCGACTCAGTATGCATGTCATAGTCGCTCTGTTCTGTTTGATCACTATCCAAGACGACCAGTCAACCTACACAAATCCACTGAGCTTTATGTGTAGTGATAATGGCAAAGTACTGGTAAAAAGAGCTTTTAGCTTTTAGCAGCATTTAACAAGCTTTTAGCTTTTAGCGTCATTGGAAATCTGGTTCCTATCAGTACCGCTGGAAGTCTTTGGAAATCTGGTTTCCTATCAGCACCACCGTGACGAAATCTTAGTTGGCAGGCTTCTCTAGAATGACACATCTGAAATCACTCTTAGCTCTTTTCCACCAACATGGTGCCGGTGCCAAAATCTCAAACCGCTCTGCAGTTTTCCACTGTAAAAAACGGGTTAGTGGCTGGCAAAATCGCTGCTGTTCCAGCCCCATGAACTCGCTGGTCTGGAACCGTGGAACCCGAGATGCAAGTGGCAAAAAGGTGTGGCGCTGTCAACATTACAAAACAATGAAAGCACCAGCAGCAAAAATGACGGCTCAGTGGTCTACTGAAGAAAGAGCATGGTTCTGCTTCCGGAATAAGCACCACCCACATCCAGATATGTAACCACTCGGCTCTCGAGCCAGCGGAAAAGGAGGCCTGTTCTTAACGGGTTCGATAGATCCTGGGAACCAGCACAAACTGTGGCTTAGGAAAACTTATGAAATGCTTCCTCTTTTGTCAGTTTAGGTTCCCCAGTGCTTTATAGCTAGGGCTCTGTTAGAAGGGTAGGGGGCGTGGCCCAAAAAAAACCCTGTTCTATCCCCTTTAGATCTCCTACGATATCTATTATGAGCATTTTCCTTCCATTGATTATGCACAGCCAAATGCTTTCACATTTCATTGGTTAAGCTGTGGAGCGTTTGGTAAAGTGTACGCACCCCCATAAGGGTTGATAGGTCCAACATTTTCTTATCAAATTGGGCCACTTTGAAAATGCAGTCACTGGCTTCTGATGGAGATGGAAACAACTGTAATAAAATGAAAGCTGTTAGAGTTTGTTACACAGACCATCCATTGATCTATATGAAGAAATATCAAGTGGAATAATAATTAAGCTATGACTGAAACCCGCCCCCCGGTGTCTCAGGTGAATCCACCACCACCTGGGCCATGACACTCAACCGCTGCATACAGTTAACATTATAATTTGCATTATCATTGTTAACTTACTTTGGCTTGCTCATCATAGTGTGAAGGAAGTAGCTGAATCTGCAGGTGCATGGAAGCGACTGTCATACAGGTCTTTCAGCAGTCGCAAAAATTCCAGTCTACAGGGAATTCTCCTTGGAATTGTGCCAGGGAAGGCATCCACCAAATCTGGCCCAACTGCACAATTCTTTGATGCAAGAGTGTCTGAACATTGATGTGGCCTACATCCAGGAACTTGTCCAGTCCACATGTCCGCTGTTATTCATGCTTACACGATATTAGGTCCATTTCAGTCACAGGTGACTAATCTGTTGTTCAGGTAAGCTTATTTTCAGAATGGCACTGAGCCAAGGAGCCAAAAAGGCATTTTTATGACCCTACCCATTCTCACCAAGATGGGCAATAATTATGGAGCTGGCTATACAAGTAAATGGTTAAGACCCTCAATGCAGTCACGACCAAGAGGTTGCTACAGCAGATCTCTAGGGAAAATGACAAGGCTGCTACATTTGTGCTGCCCTCCACGTTACTGTAAGCCACAGCAGATGTCCTAAACCTTTGCACGACACGAGTGGCTTTTGAAATGCATGGAAACCGATGCAGTGCGCCCAGCAAGGGAGCACTTTCAATCCACATACTCCCCAAAACAAGATGAGATACATTATGCATAGCTACAGTAGAGCAGATTCTCTGGAGTGATCCAATGCATATTTAAGCCCGCGGATCTGAGATCTCTCACATGTAACATACGCACATACACATACAAAAAAGACAAATGGCTGAGTGCATGAGGACTGACTGCTACAATAGATTGTACGATTGACTGGTTCTCACGCCTGATTTTTGTCGAGAGTCATCAAAACGCTCTCTGCAAGAACAGATTTGCTTTCCGAAGAGGCAGAGTGGTGGGATTTGAGGCTTTCCTGGCGTGCGGGTGGAGGATGGATGCAAACGACTGACCTCCCCTATCAGAATTTTATGGAAAAACATTAATTTCCTTTCTTCTTTTGACGACTTCAGCAACAACAACGCAAAATCGCTTCCCTTTGGAAAGCGGGAACGGCTGACTCAGCAGGCCCTTTCCCGCTCGGCCCGTTGGTTTGTTTCTCATTTTAATTTTCACAATCAATACACACAATATAATTTGAGGGTTTGTAATAACTAGAAAAAATGACTTTCTTTTCCCAGATCAGATGGGGCGGCTGCTGCGGCGGTTAATACAGATGGCTTAGATGATAATTTATGAGGGAAAAAAAAGGCCCCAAAACTGATGAACTAGCTTGTTCGTGTTTGTCCTGCCACCTTTATCCGCTTTTCCACTTTCTCTCTCCGCGCCGACCTTGCAGGCGTGACCCTTTTTTAACCTGATTTGAGGCAACATGCATGGAGTCAGCATGAAGGCATGAAGCCTAGCCTTGTGTGAAAGTGCTCGACGGTCTTTCTCCCTTACATTAGTATGCTCTTGCTTTCTTCTGCATTCGGCAAGTGGTGATTGCTCATTCTCTTCCAGGAGCGGATCAGCAGACTTCCACAGCTACATGCCCCAGGAACACTTGGATGGACTTACACATTGTCCAAAAGACAACAATGATCCCAAAAGACAACAATAACATTAGACTTAGGCTGTATTCAAAATGGCATACCACATGCTACACGCATACTAAATCTGCCTAAAAGTCGTGTGTAGTATGCAGTATGTGACCAGATTGTAAATCTGTAGTCCACTGAAGATACCCGGATGGTGTTCTACTCCAGTCAGAGTTTCTAGTATACAGACAGAGCTATCTTCATAGTGTCCTGCATCCCAGCTCTCAGCCTGCTCCAGCCAGAGAAAATGGCGGCAGGTAACACTGGGGAGCAAAACGCAGCCAACTCTGAGTGTACATGTGGGTGTAGTGATTGTAGTGGGGTATGTTGTCATCAGAATGAGCCTCAGAAAGTTAATTAAGATTAATAAAAGATGAACTCACTTTAGAGGATCAGTTTTCGAGTGAAATAGCCGAGAGGAGCTAACAGCTAGGCTAATGTGAGGTAAATGTGAGGTAACTGGTCATGTGAGTGTAGCAGTATACTACACTGTAGGTCAGAACTTGTTACTGTACTGTATTACTACACACATGGGGTGTATACAGTGTGCAGTACATACTACTGTAGAATGCAGTGTGCAGTATAGTACTGTGCCATTTTGAATATAGCCATAGTTCTTAACACTCAGGTAACATCGTAACATCAACTCTGTTGACCTATGCCCTGCAGCATACAGGGAGTATCCAGACATACTGGCACTAACCCCTCTTTACTCATTAGAACATTAGTTTGCTTTACTTTAAACAAGTTTCCTGAAGTAGGCTAGAGCAGGCTTTCTCAACCTGTGGGCTGTGGACCACCAGTGGGCCAAGAATCAACCTCTAGTGTTCCATAGGCCTTTACTCAGGTGGAGGCAGCAGCTTGCAGTGGGCCAGAAATATTATACATAACCGTATTATAGTCACCTGTGACTGAAACGTACCTAATAGCATGTAATACCTCCACGAGCACCAATAACAGCTGTGATTGGATTGGGCATGGACTGGACAAGTTTCTGGATGTAGGCCACATCAGTGTTCAGACACTCTTGCATTAGAGAATTGCACAGTTGGGCCAGATTTGGAGGATGCCTTCCCTGGCACAGTTCTGAGGAGAGTTTCCTGTAGACTGGAAATTTGGCCACTGCTGGTAGACCCGTATGACCGTACACTTCCATACACCTGCAGATTCAGCTACTTCCTTCACACTATGGTCTTTGGCACGCCATTTTGGACCCAATTTCCTCACATGGGACAAGACATTCACCGCACTGTACCACCTCCAGCTCCATCATCCTCGTGCAGCTCCATCATCCTCATGCAGCGCCATCTGCAGGGGCCTGAAGTTACTACCACCTTAAACACACAAGTTGACTATGGAAACAGCGGGTCACGTAAACAACAGGCTAGTTTTGTTGCTCACTTTCCATATATGAACTGTACAAATGTGTACGTCAGACTGAAAATATGCCGTCTTACGCTTAAACGTGTTTTAATGCTTCCGTCACAAAACTGTGAAGCAGTCCGCACCCACTGTGAAGCAGCTGTGGGTTTTCTGACACATATTATGCAAGCAGTGTGTTAGGAGGAGCTGCGCCGAGTAGGCTGGATTTGGGCTTTACCATTAGGGGGCCATTATAGCGTGAGCTTGGGCCCGGGGGGCATGCCGGATTCGCCTGTTAAAGGCGCGAACAACATTTTGAAAAGCCTGGCTTTTCTCAGCAGGGAGTCATGCAGCGCTGCTCATCACCCTGACTTATACATTCCCCAGTCACTCGCTCACCAGGCGCTTAATATTTAATCCAGGCCTTGTCATTGTCAATTTCTCTCATTTTATTTTGCACCCAGATTCCATCACTGAAGAGGATGCAGTGACTCGTCACTTGATTTCTTACTTGATTGAGTCTCGTATTGACTCTCTGATTACTTCATCCTGATGACACGTTTATGTCAGCCATGTACTGGCAGCGCTGAATGAATGATGAACCGCACAGGCTTAAGGCGAACTGCATACATGCGTACGAGTCGAGCATAGACCCAACAAAGACTCTCATCTGAGATAGACCCACCCAAGGATTCAAAGGCAGACTCTGACACAAATGGAAACCAGCACACTGAGGATAACAACGAGCTGCAGAGGGCTTCTACTGCTGTGAATGTGCAGAGTTTTCATCTTGAACTCTTCTAGTGGGGCCATTTCTATATTCCATTAGGGTGTCTGAACTGCTGCTACCAACTGAAGAGTCTACTTGTTACTTATTATGGACTACTTATTACTGACTGGCTCAATTGCACAAGCTAACATGCTAAATAAATGGCTGTCAGAAGCTGCTAATTAGAATTTGCATAATGCTAATCACTGACTATTTGCTTTTATTTGCTTTGAGCTACATTAGCATTAACATACACCCTTTAAATTGCATCATTTAAAGTGGACCATTCTACCTAATCAGTACAAACTGTGGGGTTACAGAAAAAAAAAAAAAAAAATAAATAAATAAATAAATAAAAACAAGTATTATTCAGACCTATTTACAAGGATTATGTTATGATCTGTTTAAAGGCGTTTAGTGAAACAGTAATAAGCTAAACATATGGAAAATCACCATTTATAGGGAATTTTCTACTGGAAGCCCCGATAGCAAGAGGATGTCGGACCACCATTGGCAATACTAATGGCAAAGGCGGCGGCTCACTACTGTTTTGCTCAGGGTTTTTTGGGTACCCCGCTAGTGGTTAAGCAGAGTCATGGACAAATTGCCACTTTTTTCGTTGCTTGATTTCGTTCCCAGCTCAGTTTACTTCTTTTTTATTCTTTCTTATGTTCCTTGTCCTTTATAAATTTGCTTGGTGAGTCATTTTTAGTGTCTACTAAAATGTTTACTAAATACTTTTCTATCAGGCCTTCTTGTCATAATTGTCCTAATTATTGTCCAAAATGAAACTGTGTGTGTGAATCAGTTTGAGGGGATTAAAAACTAGTTAGATCTAGTTAGAACTAAAACTAGACCTGGTTAGATCTGGTCTGAAAATCAGTGTGTAACCTTAAGAATTGTCATTACCCAAACACATTTGCTGCAATGTCGTAAAACTTTTTCTTTATCTTTTTAATGACAACATTATGATGTTTATGAACTGATCATAAGCTGTGTTTGCTAGCCGTGTACTGGCTAGCATTTTGCTCAAAAGCAGTCCTCAGAGTCCACTACAGAAGCAGTCCCTACTGAAACGTCTGGTAAGGTTCCGAAGGGGTTCTTACTGTGTTTGGTAGTCACATAATGAAATGCTGGTTGAAGACAACATTTCAAATCAGTGAGGCCAATCATTCTCTGAGTAGAGAGTTCTTGAGCCATTTTGTGCCATTTGTGATTTTCACACAGAGGAATTTGTGTTCCACATTTAACCCATCCGTGAAGTGAAACACCCACATACACACACTAGTGGGCCGTGAGCACACTTGCCCGGAGCGGTGGGCAGCCCTATCCACGGCGCCTGGGGAGCATTTGGGGGTTAGGTGCCTTGCTCAAGGGCACCTCAGTTGTTACTGTTGGTTCAGGGAATCGAACCGGCAACCCTCCGGTCACAAGGCTGGTTCCCTAACCTCCAGCCCACGACTGCCCCCTTTTACATTTACATGATGCTAATAGGTAGCTGGTAGGTGTTGTCATTAACTGTTAGCAGCATTAGCTTAAACACAAAGTTGATTATTTGTCTCACTATGGCTCTATTCAAAATGGCACACTACTATACTGCACACTGCACACTACAGTAGTATGTACTACATAGTGTATATGCCCCCTGTGTGTGGTATACAGTACAGTAACAAGTTCTGACCTACAGTGTAGTATACTAATACAGTCACATGACCAGTTACCTCACATTTACCTCAGAGCTGTTATTACTGTATCCACTGTTTAGAGCTAGCTGCTGCTAACGCTGCTCAGTTCACCTGAAATACATTTAACCTAGCTGTTAGCTACCCTCGGCTATTTCACTCTAAAACTGATCCTCTAAAGCGAGTTCATCTTTTATTAATCTTCAGACCTGTATATTTGAACTTTCTGAGGCTCATTCTGATGAAAACATACCCCACTACAATCACTACACCCACATTTATACTCAGAGTTGGCTACGTTTGGCTCCCCAGTGTTACCCGCCGCCATTTTCTCTGGCTGAAGCAGGCTGAGAGCTGGTGAGGCCGTGGTGCATGATGGGATACAGTACACCATGAAGATAACTCCATCTGTATACTAGAAGCTCTGACTGGAGTTGAACACCATCCGAGTACCTTCAGTCCACTCCAGATCTTCAGTTTGGTCACATACTACATACTACATACTACTTTTAGGTGTGGTAGTATGTAGTATGCCATTTCGAATACAGCCCCAGTCTCACTTTGTGCTGCACTAGGGGGAAGCATACTGTCATACAGCGAAACTTATTTTATTTTATTTTACGTCTGCTGACTGCATTTTAGGTACAGCTGCAGGTTTTATGCCATCAAAAGGTAGCTCGCCTTTTATAAAGGGATAGCTAACAGGAGACAAGTTAAACCTATAAACCTGACTCGAGCCTTTATGTGGATCCACTAGCCTGTGAACATGCACATGGAAGCCTGGGAAAGTTCTGACACTATAGTTAAATGCAAATGCTCCACTATCCGTGCTTTTGATAAGGATGTAGGATTTCTCATTCCAAGTGCTTCAGGGTTATATCCCTGCACGGCATACAGCTGATCTAACTCATTTACTAAGTATCACGCTCTTCATAAGCCGAACCAGGGGAACGCTGAACTGTGTGCTAGACCCTAATAGAATTAATGTGAATCACTGGTCACTACCCAGTAAACATTTGAACCGTTGAAGCAATTGAAATCACATATCTGACTATATTTAAACATATTTTAGACGTCCACTGACTTACTGGGTATTAGGAACACCTACCCTTCTTGTAGTTCCAACTTGCTGGTATACGATTTACGACTGCAGGCCATCTGTTAATGCACTCTTTGAGTTTTAGCCAATTTTGGTCCTGCAGTTCGATTGCTCTGCATGTTGCAATGTTTTCCCTGTCCTAACATTCCGAGGTCAACTCAGGAAAGGCTTGTACCATATCATAGCGTAGCATAGCGTGCCCTACCAATAGCATAGTAAAATTTCACCTGAGATAACATAGCAACACCTTAATAACCACCTGGCATTCTATGGCAATGGCCTAGCAACAACTTTAGCAGCAACAGCTTAGTCTAACCAAAGTTTGTCAGCAAATTTTCCCCTTCTAGTTAATGGTTATTAGTGTATGACAGGCAAGATTTTTTGCCAATAAGTCATAATAAGTCATAAGTTAATAAGCACATTCTAATGCACAATTACTGTGTATTTGCTGAGTTTAACATACTGGGAAAAAGAAAAGTGCCCTGTGTAAAAAGTTATTGCATAGACACTCATCATCAAAAGAACAGCTACACCCAGAAGGAGGTGTGGGATTGCAGTGCTATTGGGAAGGAAGATAAAGGTCACCAGGAACAATAAATGATGATACATTTAGACTGACATGGACAATATATATTGAGCTACACATACAGAAGTAGTGTCTCTCAGTATTCCTTTAGGATCAATTTAGACTGATATTACCAAATAAAGGAGGGCATTCTACCCCCAAATGGAGGACATCAGAAAGGAGACTAGAACAGAATTAAAATCGTAACCTAACCTATATAACACATAAATTATGCTTTACTCACCTAATTGGATGGAATGGATGACTTACTAATTGCTTACTAATTGACTAGCATTTAGAGGGATGACCTGCAGTTAGCCTTAGGTGAGTCACAATGTCACATGACCTTGTTAAAGAAATGAAATGCAATGCATGTCTTTTGGCACGGACGTGAGCCAATGGCACACATAACATTGTTTGCGAGTGAACATTCTAAATAATTCATCCCGAAAAGAGGATTAATAGGTGTCGGATGGAGGACTGGGAGTTGAAAAACCGGACTGTCCGGCCTAAAACCTAGTTGATGTGGTGTTTAGGGCAGTCGTCGTAACGGTCTGTGTGCATGTAGCCCTGCTACATGCAGTCGTCTGCCAATGGTGCTGGCACTAACAGGGTGACACACGGAGGACACCACTGCTTGCTGAATGTCTGCAGTCGTGGCTGTTGGGTCAGTCAGGTACAGTGATAAGGTCCGTCCTTGCTTACACCACACAAGGTGATGAGGTTTCACAGGTGTGGAACCTGAATCATTCGCATGTCTCACAATGTTAAACCTACCCACCAAGTTTCATTCCTGTCGGTTGATTCCTTCTGGGGGCAACTATTTGTGCAGCTATTCTTTTAATCATGAGTGTATATTTTTACTATTTTCCAATAGGTTAAAATTTCATCAAGAAAACATTTCACTGACCGTGGGTGTTTAAACCTTTGCGAAAAGGCAGATACATCTTCATAAAGTGGACAATAAAAGGAAATTTAAAAGAGGGGGTTCGAATAAAGTGGCCAGTAAGGGGAAATACGAGAGAGGAGTGCTGTGTCTAAGTGGACAACGAGTGTTTAGGCCCTACAGACTTTGCTTTCAGTGTCTCTTTGAGACACCTCTCAATGGGTCAGTTAAGCTGTCAGTGTCTGGAAGCCAATCCATGCCACCACCAGCAGTTGTAGAGCTGTCTGAGTCAATGAGCTAAAAGACTACAGTCAACGGCAGACATTACAGCACTCGCAGGCCTGCGTTCTGTACATCAGAAGATATGGTATTTGACACAGTATGACATTCAGACACATGTCTCGTGTCACTTTGCTTCTATAACGTTCTACCAATTTGCTCCACTCAATTGCCCAGTGATGTATAGACATGTCAAAACAAGTCTGGCAACGGCATTGAAAGAAACAGCTACATGCATGTTTAGAGACCGCATACTTACACTCACTGACAAAAAGATGCACACAGGCGAACAGGCTCTGGATGGTCCAAACAGACCGCCAGTAGAGAGGATCATTTGATCCGCCGACAGCTCCCACAGTTTCCTTGTCCACCGTCCAGACACAGGTGGCACCTTTATTACACACCCCTGCCTCTGCAAGGACCATTTCCAGGCGCTTAGCATAAGGAAACTGGTTGTCTTGGCGCCCATTCCGTGTCCTGGCATTGACAGCCAGCCACCCTCACCCTTGAACTAGAAACCTGGACTGGTACAGACTAGAACCGTATCATCTTTAGGGCCGAATCCAGTTCTGATTGGGATCCAACCACAGTCGGGTTTGAGTATGGAGGCCTCGTGGTGAGCGCTTCGATCCTGCCTTTGCTGTGGAGTGACACACTGCCCCAACTGCTGGTGAGATGATCTGAGGAGCCATCGCATACGACAACCGGTCACCCCTAGTAGTGGTACGAGGGATACTGTGAGCTCAGCGATATGTCCTATCCTCTGGCCACATGTGTTGCCTCCAATGGCAGGGCTTCCACCTGGCATTCTTCAGCAGGATAATGCTCGCCCACACACGGCAAGGGTTTCCCAGGAATGTCGCCACCAGACTGCAAAACTTCCTTAACCTGTCCTGTCACCAGGTTTATCGCCAATCGAGCTTTTATGGGACCAGCAGGGACACTAGCTTAGGCAACCTTACAAGTGTACAGGATCTACAGGCTCAGCTGCAACATCTGGGGGTGAACGGGGCACAGGATGCCATCCGGAACCTGCATGCTTTCATGCCCAAAGATATCTCATCTTGGATACAGGCTAAAGGAGGTCCAACAGGGTACTAGAGCCTACTTTCAGCTGTACAGTTTTCCCCCAAACATGTATCCTTTCACTCTAATATTGTAATCACTTACAGATACCATCATTACATTCACACATGGAAAGACTCATTCCATTCCAACAACTCCTTCTTGGTGCATTCTTTTTTTTTTGTCAATACGTTTATATGCTTATGTTCTTGACTTGCAAAGAAGGCATATTAGGAATAATCGGAACTAGCTTCAAGTGTGTGTGATTTAGCAGCACATTGGATCAAGAGAAACAGCATAATTGCGTTGATGGATAATTAAATTAAGTGGTGTATGGACATATTAAAAGCTTGGAGGCAGGCTTTTAATTAAGTGCTGTGCAGCAGAATATGTGAGCAGTGTGTGCTTGAATCTTTCAAGCCTCATGACCACAATGCAAGGTGCTGTGCTCTTTGTGTGTCCCTAAACCTTGCTTAGCGGAACAGATTAATCTGAGCTTTCAAACTCTTTTAGGGAAAACAAAAAGAACTACTGTTGACACGGCCGCAGAGTAAAACTGACCTTTTCCGTTGACGACGGTGTCCTTTTGTCAGGAAGTGAAAGCAAAAACAACTAATTATGCCTCGCTGTTTTTCCCCTTCGCTACACTTCCCGACGTGCCACTTGCTCCCCCATTAGATGGAACAAATAAGATGTCAGGCCTGAAGACTGGTTTGGCGGCACGTGCTGTGACAAGGTGAAACCACTTCGCCCATTGCAGCCACGTTTCTCGTCCTCCGGCCTTCTCAGTAAGGTCAGCGGCCCTGCAGTGAAGGCTGGGAAGCGGGGCAGGCCGCGGGTGTCAGCCGTAATCGCGGGGTGGGCTCTGAGGGGGCTCTCTCCCGTCAGACTAGGCTAACGAGTAGAGAAGGCTGAAGGGTTCGCTGGAAATGGCTAATCTTGTGAATTTCCTGCTTGGGTCCCACTGTGGGGTTGGCGGGTTTAGGAGGGTCAAAATGAACCCCATCACTTGATTACACTCGTCTCTGCCCGCTGAGCTGTCGTATAGCTGAGGAACAACACAAGCATGAAATACAACAGCCCCAGTTGTCAATGAGGGTGGGTTTGCAGTTTGTGTGTAAGCCAGAGATGTTTACAAAGACGTCTCTCTCACAGCATAAGAGATGGAAGTGGCTGCTCGATTTATGCACTGCTGTCACCTCCAAAAATACGTGCACTCACCAACAAAACCAGCCTACCAATCCAAACTGTCCAGCCAACAGTGTCCGATGAAGACAGATGATAACCATCTTATGACCCAGGTCTATTAATAATGTAATTTTAGCTTGAAAATTAGCAGCTACATGTTCAGAACACGTATGTAGCCTATAGACTACGCTACCGATTGACCGAATGACCTAAAGCTGCCAGAAGCATTGCACCTCTAAGGAGGCCTTTTGGCTCATCTTCTAGATCTAAGTGTTGTAACTTGAAGGACCCGAGGTATCTGTGTCATGTACAGGGCTGCAAATGTCGCCAATTGGCATGATGAACATTCAGGAGCATTCACACATCTGGACTAGTCCGCAAAATATCCAGATTTGAATCCTCTTGGAAATCTGTGGGACTACCTGGAACAACCAGTACAGATTCAGACCAGTTGTTTTCCTAGATTTCCAATGTTTTTCCTAGAACCATACGTTCAAAGAAGTTTTGAGGCCTATGTGGACACCTGGCCATCACAGCTATATAAACTTCCTTTGTGGGTGGTAGTAACTTCAGGCTTCTGCAGATGGCGCTGCATGAGGATGATGGGGCTATATATACCTGCAGGGTGAGAGTGACGGGATCCATAGGTTGAGAAGAGGTGCTACAGTGCAGTAATTGTCTCGTTCCATTTGTGGAAAATGGCTCCAAAGCGGATGTTAATGATTGGCTAAGAGGAGTGACTGCATTTAGGTGTGCCAAAGACCATAGTGTGAAGGAAGTAGCTGAATCTGCAGGTGTGTGGGAGCATACAGTCATACGGGTCTACCAGCAGTGGCTAAAATCCCAGTCTACAGGAAACTCTCCTCGGAATTGTACCAGGGAAGGCATCCACCAAATCTGGCCCAACTGCGCAATTCTTTGATGCACGAGTGTCTGAACATTGATGTGGCCTACATCCAGACACTTGTCCAGGCCATGCCAAATCCAGTCACAGCTGTTATTTGTGTTTGTGGACTCAATACATGGTACGTTTCAGTCATAGGTGAGTCATTTTTTGTCTGGTGGTCTCATATCAGGCATTTTTGACTGCCTCCACTGCAACCTAGATGTGATCCAGTAGAGTATAATGGTCAGTAACTCAAATCTAAATGGATCCTATCAATCCGATGTCCGAAAGTGTGGAAGTATGGTCTTGCACAGCCATTTAGCTCCTTTGACTCCTCGTAAAGTGTTTGTGGGAGTGCTCAGTTTGGTTTAGCAGTGAGCTGCAAGTTGGGTAGAATTTGATCCCTAGTGGTTTTGGGGTGATGGCAAATTTTCAAGTTGCCACAAAGGCGTGAGATACCCAGATTCATACTCTGGTAGGATTATATAAGTTGCGTAGCATATCCAAAGCTTAAGCTGAACGCTGGAAATTGAAGTCAGAAAGCAGATGGCACATTTCCTCTTACTGTTCGGACTGCGTGTCGCTGGCTGTGTGGTGGTGCGAGTGGGGTTTATCTGTGTCTTTCATGTTGTGTGTGAGTGTACTTTTTTCTGATCTCCGTTTACTGCTCTCGTTTGTGTGGATGTGTATGCATGCCCCCCCATCACCATGGTAGATGGTATCAGTACGAGTGTGGTAGCCGGGGCTGCTTGGATCCACAGCGACGCCTCTTCCATTCCCCCTTTGATTCGCTCAGCTGGGTCCCAGTGGCTACTCTCAGCAAGCTCCAAAATTACACACTAATCTCTCTCCCACACTCACTCTACAAAAGATCTGATCATTCGCTGCTCAATTATGCAGTAGTACCTCAAAACTCTCCATGCCTCTCCACAAGTGCACAGAGGAAAGACAAGTAAAGATGATGAAATTGGAGTTAAAGTCAGGGGAAGGAAATGCAAGGCAAAACCGAACGAACAGGGCACAGAACAGACAAGAACGCTTACAACCAAAGCACCAACAGTTTGTTAGCTACACCTATCTTGCACTCGCACTCATTTGCCATTTTGCCAAGTACACCTAACGCATGCAGTCTCAATAGTAAAGGAGAACCTTTCGGTGGATTGAAACCTTTTACTGGATGATCCTTGAAACAGCCCATTGAAGCTCAAAGAGAATCCACTTAATGGAAAGGTTCTACACCAAAAGAACCATCAAGGAAACTTCACTTTTAGGCGTGTGGGTGTGATTTACACATATACCACTTGTCGCTATGTCTCCACTCGTTCAGTCAATAGAAATGGAACCATAGGACCACTGCTAACCAGATATCATTTGGGTGATGGACCATTCTGAACACAGCTGTGACACCACACTAGTCACTACACTAGTCACCTCTGACTGAAACATACCTATTACCTCCACGAGCACCAGTAACAGCTGTGAGAGGATTTGGCATGGACTGGAGAAGTTTCTGCCACATCAGTGTTCAGACACTCCTGCATCAAAGAATTGCGCAGTTGGGCCAGATTTGGTGGATGCCGTCCCTGACACAGTTCCGAGATTTTAGCCACTGCTGGTAGACCAGTATGACCATATGCTTCCATACACCTGCAGATTCAGCTACTTCCTTCAACTATGGTCTTTGGCATGCCCAAATGCAGTCACTCCATTTAGCCAATCATTAACATCTGCTTTGGAGCCATTTTCCACACATGGAACGAGACATTCACTGCACTGTACCACCTCTTCCCAATCTATCATCGTGATCATCATGTACTTAGAAAAGCAGTGGGAGTAGAATGTGATGCTCCTGATCAGTTCCTCTAAAAGCTTTACGTTCAGTCACCGTGTGCAGTGCTGAAATCAGGTAGAGGACTACAAAAGAGAAGTGGACACTGGATTGTGGGAACGGGGAAGTATGAGTATGTTCTTTGGAAGAATGAACAGTGATGCAGATTCAAAGGGGGGGGGGTGAAAAGGTGGCAACATGATCTGCTTTAGGCGAGGTCGAAGGCTGAGGTCACCAGTCACAATTTCAACATTGTCAACACTCTGAATAGTAGATACTGGCACTCAGACTGCTTGGAAACACTCCGGACTGGTACGACACTTTCTGTGTTCTTCTGTCTGACAAGTAGACAAAAGGACATACAAGCCCGTGACTACTTTAGAACAGTGAGGAGAACTGTGCTGGACCTTTCAGCTCAATTTCAGCCTCTAGCTTTATCCAAGCCCAGCTCTATCACATAATACCATGACGTAAGCTTCGAATATAACGATTATATTTAGGGTACGCACACACACTGCCTTGCTCTAAAACTCATAATTTGGTGATTTCAGTAAAGAAATGCAGATTCAAGTAATTTAAGACACTTTGCCAGCTGCTCAGATCATGTTTTGCTTGCACTTACTTAAAAAAGATGGTTCTTCAGGGGTTCTTTAGTAAAGAAAACGTGCTATATAGAACCATGACCACTCACAGTATGTTTTGATATACACTCACGTGTATTCACGCAATTGGTGGTATAATACAGTACTGGAATCCACTGTCTAGTCTTTACTCTAGTCTTTATTTATGAGACTATAAGTCTACGAGATGAAAAGAGAGGTCTTAGTCCTTGGGCAAGACTCCTAATGCTACATATACCTACCATTATGAGTCATTATGGATAAGATCATCTGGATAATGATTATTAGATTATTATGATTATGATTAAAGCAACTGTCAAATATCGTCACTGTCCAAAGAAAGACATGTATCTCTGTTATGGTCGATTTTTACTTTTATGCATCATTTGAACACAGCAGCTGCTGTTTACACTGTGTGGAAATTTCATGATGAATGGACCAACAGAAATGGCCCAAAACTGCTTGGAAAAAGTCTGGTTCCATTGACTTACATTAGAATTCAATTAGGTTTTTGCCCTCTCCTGTAAAGTTGCCATTTTGGAGGATGTTTTTCTTTGAACACCAATGATATGTGAATACGGGGGGAAGTATTTTGAATGTTGCTACTCCTTCACAATTCTGTTTTAAAAACATAAAACTAGACAAAAAAGTAATGAATCATAACGCAGTGCAATGTGTCATGCAGTAGTATAACGGCACATGCAGCTAGTTTATTAGTTTAGTATAGTTTGTCTTTTCCTTTCCAACTTCTATATGTTTTGATTAACTCCAAAAAAAACATATTGCTGCTTACACTTACATGCCTGCAATGCATCATCCCATCATTAGGGTGAATGGGAGTTTTGCCAGTGCTCCATAAGGCTAGTTCAACTTCACAACAGGCTCTAAGAATGAAAGCATTTGTGAGCAGGACATGTACTGGGGCATGTGTTGCTGTTGAAGAAGCAGGTGTCTGGCCATACAGCATACTGAGCTTCAAGGTCAACGTTTGCAACAACAGGATATAGCTGCGCCACCCCCCACCCCCCGACCAGGTCCCTTCCCATGTGCTGCCTTGTTTCAGTAGGGTCATCTGGGACTGGTTCCTTCACTCCTTTTCTTCCACCGCCTGACAGACCAAACAAGGGGAGAGCAGGCCTCCAAGCCAGGGGCGGCTGTGTTAGTGTGTCTGGCCCGTGGCTGAACAGATTAAAGCTAATAGCAGGCAGAGGAAATCCTCGCTGTGAATCCCTGGCACCGGGGTCCCTGTGTGTCAGCGATAAGGCAAAAAGGCCAGGAGGAAAAAAAGGAAAAATCAGCATGTTCGGTCGCATTTTCTCTCTCTCTCTCTCTCTCTCTCGTGTCGGGACTAAAAAAGGCTTCTTCAAAGCCATTAGGAAGGTCCCTCCTCAGCGCAATTCCAGAGTGAGGGATGACGAAGGGGGAGAAAAAAGAAAGAGAGAAATCTACAACGTCGGAGCGCCGTGCTTTTCAGATTTCAAACGCTGGCTGGCGGAGGAGAGGAGGAACGAGGGGAGAGAGGTGCGAGGAGAGGGATGAAAGCAAGGAGAGTGAGAGAGGGGTGTTGGAAAGCGGAGATCAAAGAACTGATAGAGACCTGTGGCTCTGGTACTTACTGCGGTTCTGTGTTGGGTGCATGTGAGTGCATGAGAGGGGGAGAGTGAGATAGGAAGGGAGAGGTAGGAGTGGGCAATATGGTGAAATGCTATTATCATCATGATCAACTACATAAAAGGGACATGCTGCAACCTGCCAAGCAACAGTAGTGTCTGTCAATCAGCTGTGCTAGCATCTGTTCTGAAAGGTAGAGGTGTGCTGGAGTAAACTGATATAAAAGTGAATGAGAGCTTCTCTTATGATATGGACTGGTACAGCTATTAACAGTACTTCACACAGTTATAGGCATTACCTAATACACTCAGTGTCAAAGGAATAGTTGCACAAATAGTTGCAGTAGAAGGAATCAACCGACAGGAATGAAACTTGGTGGGTGGATTTTACACTGTGACACAAGCGATTCAAGTATGATTCAAGTATCATGCTTGGCAATGCATGTGATGTAAGCAAGGACGAGCCTTATTACTGTACCTCAATGACCCAACAGCCACAGACTGCATACAGTCAGCGAGCAGTGACACCCTCCATGAGTCATCCTTGTAGTGCCAGCACCATTGGCACACGGCTGCACAACGCAGGACTACATGCACACAGACCGTTACAACGACTGTCCTTAACACCACGTCAACTTCGCCAAAGACTGCAATGGTGTTGTACCAGACTGTCATGGAGTGACTCAGAATGACAGCGGCTCATTTTCAGTGACGAGTCCCGCGTTTGTCTTGGTGGAGACGACCAATGAATCCGTGTGTGGAGGCACCGTGGTCAGCACCAAGATGAACGGTTTGTTGTCATGCATCACATGTCCAGGCCTGGTGTCACTCCACCTCCACCCCTACCGCACCATCTGCAGGAACTGTGTGAGAATATTCAAGCTGCATGGGATGGATTATCACAGGACACTATTAGGAGCCTCTACAACTCCATGCTGAGACTTCTGGCATGTTGCGTTAGCCATACTGAGAGACACTACTTCTGTATGTCTAGCTCAATAAATATTTCCCCTATTTCAGTCTAAATGTATCATCATTTATTGTTCCTGTTAACCTTTATGTTCCTTCCCAATGCAATGACACTTCCTTCTGGGTCCAACTATTCTATATTTTTGGATTCGATTCCCAGCTGGGGCACCCGGGGTCCTTGCTGTGTGGAGTTTCCATGTTCTCCCCATGCCTACGTGGGTTTCCTCCAACAGTCGAAAGACATGCTATCAGAGATAGCCCTTAGTATGAAAGTGTATGTCTATAGATGTCAATGTGTCTGCCCTGTGATGGACTGGTGGCCTGTCCATGGTGTTTCCTGTCTTCAGCCCAGTGAGTGCTAGAAAAGGCTCCAACACCCAGAAAGAAAAGCTGCTCAGAAAATGAATGAATAAATGAATGAATGAATGAATGAATGCAATGGTTGCCCTTGACTTGCTCATTTGGGCCTTGGACCTGGATTTGCCTGAAGATCCTTTGTGACAGTGGTCATGGTAAAAAGAGCAAATCCGAACGGACTGAACTAAAGTGAATGGAATTCAATATGCTGTACCCCACTTCCGACCCTGGCCCCACTGTGGTTTTTCCGATGCTCCACTCTTGATTAAGTTCTGGCACCGGGCCTGGTGTACATGCCTGTATTCCTGGCTGCTTGCGTGTCACAACAAGAGAACGCCTCTTATGCACCAGTGGTTCAGAGAGGAGAACATGTCACTTCACCACTGTGACCTTTCTTTTCTTATATCCTCTATTTGTTCTTTCCCACTGACACTCGGCTTTAATTATCCTCCGGTCCACCCCTCTCTCCCCCTGTCTCTCTCTCTCTCTCTCTCTCCCTCCCTCTCTCCTTCAGTACTATGTGGACTGTGACTGCCGACATCATCACTAATTAAAGAGTCATGAAGCAGTCATCTCTGAAAAGCCAGCCATGCTAAACATATTAAAACAGTCCTGCGACTCTGACTCTAATGCTGCCATAGGTTAATAAACACTACCTTGAGCTGTCAAATGTTTCATTTAGCATGAACCAAAGCCTCATTTCAGACTCGCTCAATCAAATGCACTACCAGTCAAAATTATGGACACATTTACTCAATAGCTTTTCCTTGTTTTACTATATTCTACATTAATGAATGTTCACACAATGCTGTGGATTTACATGGTATTCTTTTTTTAATAAAAACCAAGAACCAATAGAAATGGTACAAAATGACTTGGACTAAAACTAAACTCATCATCAAAGGTTGCACCCAGTTCCACCCAGAAGGAAGTCTGGGACTGCAGTGCTGTTGGGAAGGAAGATAAAGGTTACCAGGAACAATAAATGATGATACATTTAGACTGATATGATCAATATTTATTGAGCTACACATACAGAAGTAGTGTCTCTCAGTATGGCGCCAGGCCGCCGTGTTTGCTAACCCAACATGCCAGATGTCTCGGTATGGAGCTGTAGAGGTTCTAATGGTGTCCTGTGATAATCCATCCCATCCAGCTTGAATATTCTCACACAGTTCCTGCAGATTTTGCGGTAGGGGTGGAGGTGGAGTGACACCAGGCCTTCTGGATGTGTGACTTGTGACAACAAATCTTGGCACTGACCACGGTGCCTCCACACACGGATTCGTTGGTCGTCTCCAACAAGACAAAAGCGTGACTCGTCACTGAAGATGAGCCGCTGCCATTCTGAGTCACTCCATGACAGACTGGCACGACACCATTGCAGTCTTTGATGACGTTGACGTGGTGTTAAGGGCAGTCGCTGTAACATTCTGAGTGCATGTAGTCCTGCGTCGTGCAGCCATCTGCCAATGGTGCTGTTGGGTCAGTCAGGTACAGGGATAAGGTCCACCCTTGCTTACGTCACATGCATGGCAGACTGTGGAACTTGAATCATTCACATGTCTCACGATGTCAAACCTATCCACCAATTTTCATTCCTGTTGGTTGATTCCTTTTGGGTGCAGCTCTTCTTCTGATGACGAGTGTATATTACATTAGTGTATATTGTCCCCTGCTATGGCCTACTGGCCTGCCTTCCACCCAATTAGCACTATCATACATAACTTCACTGCCCAATGAAAAACATGTATCTCCAATTTTTGTTGATTTGTACTGTTATGCATCATTTGAACACAGCAGCTGCTGTTTACACTGTGTGGACATCGATGATATATTGACCCGAACTTCTGTATTGCCTGTAATGCCACATGCATATGCACTATTAATACCATACATTGGGTCCAGTCACTTCAAACGAGTCTAACTGTCTGTCTGTTTCGCATTTTGAGTGGTGGGGTTGGAGGTGGAGTGACAACAGGCCTCCTGCACATGTGACGTGTGACAACAAACCATTCATCTTGGATTCGTTGGTCGTCTCCACCAAGACAAAAGCGTGACTTGTGAATGAAGATGACCCGCTGCCATTCTGAGTCACTCCATGACAGACTGGCACAACACCATTGCAGTCTTTGACAACGTTGACGTGGTGTTAGGGGCAGTCGTCGCAACGGTCTGCGAGCATGTAGTCCTGCGTCATGCAGTCATCTGCCAATGGTGCTGTTGGGTCAGTCAGGTACAGGGATAAGGTCCACTCTTGCTTAAGTCACATGCGCGACCAAGTGTGGAACTTGAATCATTCAGTTTTTACTTCTATGCATCATTTGCACACAGCAGCTGCCGTTTACACTGTGTAGACAGCGATGATATATTGACCCGAACTTCTGTAATGCCTATAATTCCACATGCATATGCACTGTTAATACCATACATCTCTCTCCTGACTAGCTATTTCTGCACAAACACTCACTAGAACTATTTCATATCTTAGACATCACAGTCATACATCTCACGCTAGACACTAGACCCAAGTAACACATATACATACAGTACAATAAACAGTCTGTTTTGCAGGGGGGCCATTTGCATATCGCAGCTTCTATGCCCCTGAGAGGCTGTAATCCCCCCTCTTGGCAGCCACCACAGTATACTACATTTAAAAGGTTTCTTTTAGGCTACTCTCATAAACTTAAAAGCTCAGTATAGTCCTGGAGTTGTTGGCCGGCTACACAGGCTATCAGCCAACAAGTCATGCATGTATAAGCCTCCTATAACTGCAACTGCTGTCTTATAACTCAACAAGAACACAGACAATGTCAGACACTGTCTGCTGTGTGTTATTTCTTTTACTTTAGTCTTTGCATTCATTTTGGATGGTACAGAATGAGGATCCCAGACACAGCTGCTATTATCTTTCAGTGTCGTTCAAACAGAACTATGTGGGCACATCCTTATTGAGCATGGACAATCGACTGGTCAGCATTGGAGAGCTACAATATTAAACTTTTTCGTACCTCATTATTCACTTATCGTCAAAAGAATACTTGCACAAATAGCTTCACCCAGAAGGAATCAACTGACAGGAATGAAACATGGTGGGTAGGTCTGACATTGTGAGTTTTATGCTCAGCTGTGCATGTGACGTAAGCAAGGACGGACCTCATCGCTGTACCTGTCTGACCCAACAGTCGCGATTGCAGACATACAGCGAGCAGTGATGCCTTCCATGAGTCATCCTGTTAGTGACAGCACGATGCAGGACTACATGCACGCAGACCGTTGCGATGACTGCCCTTAACACCACGTCAACGTCACCAAAGACTGAAATGGTGTCGTGCCAGACTGTCATGGAGTGACTCAGAATGGCAGCGGCTCATCTTCAGTCACAAGTCCCACTTTTGTCTTGGTGGAGACGACCAACGAATCCGTGTGCACCGTGGTCAGCACCAAGATGAACGGTTTGTTGTCATGCATCACATGTCTATAAGACCTGGTGTCACTCCACCTCCACCCTTTCCGCACCATCTGCAGGAACTGTGTGAGAATATTCAAGCTGCATGGGATGGATTATCACAGGACACCATTAGGAACCTCTACAGCTCCATGCTGAGACATCTGGCATGTTGCGTTTGCAAACATGGGGCCCCGACGCCATACTGAGAGACACTACTTCTGTATGTGTAGTTTAATGAAGATTACCTATATCAGTCTAAAAGTATCATCATTTATTGTTCCTGGTAACCTTTATCTTTCTTCCCAATAGCACTGCAATCCCACACTTCCTTCTGGGTGCAGCTGTTCTTTTGATGATGAGTGTATATCAACAAGATATAAGGTCATTTTGCCAGAAGGGTAAGTTAAAGTGACCATAAGAAACAGGAGGCATGGATATGCGGACAGTCCCACATGTGCAGCACAGAGCACAGCCTAGTAAGACATGTAAATATAAGACAAAAGTAGAGGTTAAGTTTAAAAAAGCCTGTGAGCTGAGAATGAAAGCCTCCAAGGTGGGTGCTGCGTGTGGCTGGGAGCCTAACAGCCTGTGGGGAAAAAGCTGTTCTGCAACCTGGAGGATCTATACCATGGATGCTGCAGAATCTCTTGCCAGACGGAGGAAGATATAACAGTTTGTGGGAGAGGTGGGAGGAGTCCGCCACAACGGTGGAGGCCTTGTGGATGCAGTGAGTCTGGAAAATGTCCCGGACTGAGAGAAGAGAGATGCAAATAACACGCTCTGCTGTCCACACGGTGTCTTGTGGTCAGCGGCATGGCATTTCCCAAACCAGATGGTAATACCACTGGTCAGAACTCCTTCAGTGGTGCAGAGGATGAGTGTGGGCCTTTCTCAGTCAATCTAAGAGAAGTACAGAGATTGTTGGGCTCTCTTGGCAAGGGGTACTGGTGTGGGCTGTCCACGTCAGGTCCTCTGCAAGGTGGACACCAAGAAAGAAACCTGGCACTCTTGACTGTGTATGCTGCAGAAGATCTTGCCAGACGGATGAAGAGATAACAGTTTGTGGGAGCGGTGTGAGGAGTCAGCTGCTATGATGGTGGAGGCCTTGCGGATGCAGTAAGTCTGGAAAACGTCCTGGATGGAGAGGAGAGAGGTGCTGATAATCCACTCTGCTGTCCACACAAAGAGTGTGGTGATCAGCAGCATGGCAGTTCCCGAACCAGATGGTAATACCACTGGTCAGAACTCTATCTCAATGGTGCAGAGGATGAGTGTAGGCCTTTCTCAAACAATCCAAGGAAGTACAGACATTGTTGCGCTCTCTTGGCTAAGGGCACTGGCATGGGCCATCCAGGTCAGGTTCTCTGCAAGATGGACACCAAGAAACCTGGAACTCTTGACTCTCACTAATGGTACACGGTTGATGGTGAAGAGGCTGTAACCAAAGTAGCATTTGCTCATTGCATTGCAGCTGATGGTGGTGCTGCTAAGTATGAACTTGGGTGAAATTTTAAGAACTAACCGGCGTGCAGTGAACACGTACCATCCGATTAGATATAGTGAAGTTTTAAAGAAACTTTCTGGCTCCGATTTTTGTTCCAGTCATGGTGATATGAACTAACAATAAGCTCACCAGCCAAAAAAACAATGAGTGACCTGTTACAGTACTGTACCTAATAGCGTGTAATACCTCCACGAGCACCAATAATGGCTGTGATTGGATTTGGCATGGACGTTTCTGGGTGTAGGCCACATCAATGTTCAGACACTCATACATCAAAGAATTGCACAGTTGGGCCAGATTTGGTGGATTCTTTACCTGGCACAATGCCGACTAGAATTTCCTGTAAACTGGGATTTTTCCACTGCTGGTATCCCCGTATGGCCTTTGACACGCCCAAATGCAGTCATTCCTTTAACATCTGCTTTGGAGCCATTTTCCACACATGGAACGAGACATTCCCTGCACGGTAGCACCTCTTCCCAATCTATGAATCCCGTCACTCACATCCCGCAGGTATTTATAGCCTCATCATTTTTGTGCAGTGCCATCTGCAGGAGCCTGAAGTTACTACCACCTTAAACACACAAGGTGACTCATTTTTTGTCCGGTGAGTTTATCTGGAAATAAGATAAATAATCTTATAATGAGCTTCCAGCAAGCTCAAAATTAGAATTATAAGATATACCGACTAGATATAACCTACGAGTGGTGCAGTGGATAACACCACTACTTCCCAGGGAGCTAACACCCCATGTGGGAGAGAGGGGTTCAGTTCTCGGTCTAGGTAACTATGTTGTGCTATACCAATAAGAGTCCTTGGGCAAGACTCCCAACACTACCTGCCTACCTGTAATATGATTAACCTCGTAAGTCACTCTGGATAAGAGCATCAGCTGAATGCCACAAATTTAACGTGTCTTCTGAGCTTTATATGTCATATGCTGATGATGGTAAAATAGTAGTAGTAATTCAGGACAAATTAAATCTGGGGACTAACTTGCCTAACCACTTCATCTAACAACTTTTGCAACCGAACTTTCTTTGAAACTGTGAACAACCTGGACTTAGCTTTCTCAAGATTGGAGCACTTCACATCAAGCAACCCTAAATGTCTTTGTTTACCCATCTTAACCATTTAGTTATGCAGACATCTTGAGAAACCGTTGGAATTCCCACTTGAGGTTATGAAAAGCATATGTTTAGTATAGAGCTGGGCTATGACAGTACAGACAGCAATGTACTACAAACAAAACACAGCTGGAAATGTAATAACCTTCAACTGCTACGGCACGGAAATGCTAACTCCAGTTCGCTAAGCTATTTTTCCATTCTGTGCACTACGGTTATCTTATTATTTCCGCCTCACCGCCAAACTCCCCGATGTTTTCGGATGGCCATCTTGTGTGATTTCTTTCAGCATATCACTTTATTAGATTTCTATGACATGTACGCAATGTTTTTGTGTTGAGAGTATAGATTCATTTAGTAAGGACAAATCTAAAAGCACACAACAGCTCTGAATCTCCTTTGCGCTTTTTCATACCCTAATATGATTATATTTGTATCAAGTGTCATGAGGCAAGAAACCATTTATCCGGCAAGCACTACATCTCTGCATTCGCTGTTTCGGAGCTATATGTAGGAGTAATTTAGCAGGAATCGCCAAAGGCTTTCTGTGTTGACGTGTCCTCATCAATAGAACTCAACTATTCAATGGAGCAGCTTTACAAACTCCTGTTTTATTATATTATGTGAACACACATCCCATAAGAAGGCAACAGAATTTGGGGCTTTTTTTGAGCCCCTGGAACCAGATTTTCAAGAAGATACTATGCAAAAAAGGCCATTGATGGTACACACATAGGTGTTTTCCACCAACATGGTGCCGGTGTCAAATTCTCAAACCGTTCTGCTTTTCTCCACCGCAAAAAAAATGGTTTGTGGATGGAAAATTCGGTGCTGTTCCAGCACCATTAACTCTCTGGCCTGGAACTGTGGAACCTGTGCGCAAGTGGCAAAGGGGCGTGGCACTGTATGATGAACTGCACTGAGCTGAACTTGGGAACAATCGTATCCCGCCAGTGATGTGCCCGTGGATGAACCCATACAACAGGAGGCGCCCATCTTCTACTGAGCTTAAATGCAAAGCATTCAAAACATTGGCCGTTTAATACGTCAGGAGATCTGTACTGTGGGAAACACTACAGATAGCTATGAAACTTAATGTGCTGCCTTATAACAGTACACCTTCATAACAGACAGAGGAAACGAAACTATGAGTCGTCTTGCGTGCCCTCAAAGGAAGAAGTAAAGTTTGCACTTGAAGATCATGTTCCGCCATGTTGTTTTTATGTGCTGTCCGCTGACATCTGCTTACAGACTAAGGACCGCCCACCTCCAGATACGTAATCGCTCAGCTCTCAAACCAATGGAAAAGGGAGCCCGTTCTTAACAGGTTCAGCCGAGCCTGGGAACCAGCACCAGCATGGTCATGAGCACTGGCACTTTGTTGGTGGAAAAGAGGTAACATAAGCCTCTTCCACTAACATGGAACAGGTTCCATTCCGGCTCATGGCACTGGAACCAGAGAATAGCAGGTTCTTTAGCATGAACTGTGATGACATCCATGGGTGCGTCGGTTGTTGAGGAAAGAGAAAGCAACACCCAGTGGTCACCTGTAGTTGATCCGTACTTGCTTTCTGGATATAAACAAACATCTGGAATAACAGCACAAACACTCGCAGGTAATCTATACGCGCCACCATCTTGGTAATGCTGTTTAACACCACTGTGCAGCGCCCTCTACTGACACTGATTCAATTAAATCAATTCAACTTTATTGTTATTATACCAATACAGGGCTGTACAGTAGAACGAAACGCTCTCAGGCTCCTTCTCCAGTGCAGTGATTACAGCGCAAAGCAAGAAGACCAAAGACATTAGAGTATGAACATAAACAGTGCGACATGTGAAAAATGTGCAAGAGCAGTAACTGTAGGTTAGTATGTTAGAGTACTAGAACTGAGGTGCAAACTGAGGTTAGCATACGCAGCAGAGCGAAGTACGGCTTAGTGCAAGTGTACATATAGGAAAGTACAGTGTGTTGAGGTAGAACCTGGTGGTCCTGGCTCAGATACCTCTTTCCGGAGGTTGTAACAGGGGATGGTTGGGGTGCGTGGGATCTGAGGATATACTGACTGCTTTCCTCTGATGACGTTTCCTTTTGACGTTCCTTGGTTCCAATAAAAATTGGTGGAATCGCAGAATAGCACCAAGGCTCTATGAAGCCGGAACAGAGCCAGTTTGGTTCTTTTGGTCAAAAACGGCTACCAAGCACTGTAAAAATGAACCATATGGCACCTTTTACCCTTTGCATTCATTCACCATTGTCTGAAGACTGTAATAAATTAGCAGACGCGTGGGCTGTGAGAATGAGAAATGGGTCTATCTTCTGTGTATTTCATACGAACTCTGAAAAACACTGTTTAAGATGTGTAAAAATAGTCACACTCATTAAGCCGACTCAAGTTTGGGCTGTAGAATGAGGGATTTGTTTTCGCTCAGAGAGAGAGAGAGAGAGAGAGAGAGAGAGAGAGAGAGAGAGTGAGTCAGTATCACTGGTTTGAATGCACTAATAATTTCAACATGTGCTAATGGCTCTGATAAATCTGCCACCACGAGTTTCTCCCCCCCTCAGAAGCCTGTTTGACTCTTAAACTGAAGACTGAACACACTCACTCGACTCAAACTCTCTTAATTAATTAAAGTGGGCCATTTGGTAAGATTAAGGCATCCGGTGTCCATGCATTAATTGCACGTCGTACCCGGTTTTAATTTAACAAGTGCAAAGCTGCCGAAAAAGGAAGATCCTAAAAGGTTTGTCTGCACGGCATGAAGCAAGTTTAGCACTGCAAACCAACGAGTACACAGTGTTGCTTTTGCTTTTACAGCAATGTTCCAGGGATGCTTTTAAATCTGCACCTCTATCTGCTGTATCTGTAGCAGTTAATCAATTACCATGGTGTCGGACATCAGTGTATTCATGATACCACTACAGTGTATAAGTTCAATGCTTCTATATGTTGTTGGTGGATTTTGCCATTTGTAGAACCATTTGTTACCGTCTGGGAAGAGCTGCGTTCCCGGAACAGAACTTGCGCATTTTACGCATTCACGTACAGGAGTCCTAGGATAGGGTTATCAACAGGGGTATATACCTGTAGGTTAAAGGTCAAATACCTTTATGCTAATTATGGTTAAGAGAGTTGACTGGTGCGCAGTCACGTTGGAACAGGAAGGGGTCGTCCCCAAACTGTTCCCACAAAGAAATTGTCCAGAGTCTCTTGGTCTGCTGAAGCATTAAGAGTTCCTTTCACTGGTACTAAGGGGCCGAGCCCAACTCCTGAAACACAACCCCACACCATAATCCCCGCTCCACCAAACTTTACACTAGGCACAATGCAGTCAGACAAGTACCGTTCTCCTGGCAACCGCCAAACCCAGACTCATCCATCGCATTCCGTGATTGGTCACTCCAGAGAACACGTCTCCACTGCTCTAGAGTTCAGTGGCGGCGCTTTACACCACTGCATTCAACGCTTTGCATTGTGCTTGGTGATGTAAGGCTTGGATGCAGCTGCTCGGCCATGGAAACCCATTCCATGAAGCTCTCTACACACTGTTCAAGAGCTAATTTGAAGGCCACATGAAGTTTGGAGGTCTGTAGCGATTGACTCTGCAGAAAGTTGGCCACCTCTGCGCATTGAGCACCTGAGCATCCGCAGACACCCACTCTGTCATATATATATAGCAGAACAACACTAGCGAAGGCTGGGTTTGTGTATGATGACAGATAAATAAAGTCCCCCGTTCCAGGAAAGGCAGCTGAAACTTGTACTCTAAAACATTTATGTGACATTTGAAGTCTGTCACTGAAGGACCCGCCGCAGACCAGGAAGATAATTGTTTGTTTAAAAGACAAAGCTGTAGAAATGTCAAGAGAAGGCACGGTGAAGAGACAGAGGTCTGTGTGAGTCACGGAGGATGAAAGTGAGTCATCAAAAAAAAAAGGAAAGAAAGAGTTAGAGGCAGAGAGAGACACTCAACCTACATCATTTCATCCACGTACTGCTCTCCCCAAACTTGTATCAGGCAGTGGGGCTTCAGTGTATCATGTATTCAATAAAACAGCAAAGGCAAAAAACTCTATCAAGCAGAAATACAAGTCATGAATACGTTTTTCTTCCTCTCCTGTTTTTTTGCCTTCCGCTTCTGCCAGCCAACAAGGTGGGATGCAGCACCTTGGTCATCCAACATAGATGCTTTCCATCTGAACTGTTTCCGTGCACTTAGAACCTCGAAATCAATTTCCCTCCCTCCAGGTCTTTGGGTGAAATGCTTGGGGAGTTTGGGAAATGGCCAAAGAACTGCAGCAACATTTAAAGGCTGCTATAAGTGCGCTTGGGCTCCTTGGGGTGTGTGGGCTGTGTGTGTGTTTGTCTGCGTTCTTATGTCTGTGTGTGTATGTGTGTGTATATATGTGTGTGTGTGTGTGTTTGTCTGCATTCTTATGTCTGTGTGTGTGTGTGTATGTGTGTGTGTTTGTCTGCATTCTTATGTCTGTATGTGAGTGTGTGTGTATGTGTGTGTGTGTGCGTTCTTATGTCTGTATGTGTGTGTGTGTGTTTGTGTGTGTTCTTATGTATGTTTGTGTGTGTGTGTGTGTGTGTGTGTGTGTGTGTGTGTTCTTATGTATGCTTGTGTGTGTGTGTGTGCGTTCTTATGTTTCTATGTGAGTGTGTGTGTGTGTTTGTGTGAGTTCTTATTTATGTTTGTTTGTGTGTGCATGTGTGTGTGCTTTCTTATTTATGTGTGTGTGTGTGTGTGTGTGCGTTCTTATGTCGGTATGTGCGTGTGTGTTCGCTCTTATGTTTGTTTGTTTGTGTGTGTGTGTGTGTGTGTGTGTGTGTGTGTGTGTGTGCTCTTTGGCTGATCTTGTCCTATCATATTAAATTGACTGCAATCAGTCCTGTTTACCCGTTACTTAAAGAGTGAACAAATTGCTCCATTGTTTTTATTGAAACTCACGGATGCATTAATGAACCGCATTTTGCCAAAGTGACTGCATTTTAAAAAGGCAAAGATTGCAAGTTGGAGATGGATAGCGCAGAATATAAGGGAGCAATTAGCGTGTATCATTATCGTCATTATCATCATTAGCTGATGCAGATAGACAATTTCCTGATTTCCAGATACGCTGGCCGTGTTTGTTTCTCCAAATGAAGACTCCCACAGATCAGAATCCCAAAATATTTTTAATGATTAATTACTTTCAACAATAAGGCCACTCTGCTTTCTTTCATAGTCTCTGCCCCAGCCTCCAGCCTCTAGCCTCATTAGCTGTTTCCTTTCAATGCCTCTCCTACGGTCTACACCTTTGCAGCAAACTGCTCTTCCATCTCTTTGGTTCCGATAACTAGCTTTCAGTTTGAGTGTGCTGATCTAACCCAGCTCCAAACCTCCATCTCTCAGTTCTCCTATCACAAATTCAATTCAATTCAAAATCCACACATATTAAGCTCCTTCTGCACCCTCTCGTGGCCAGTATCCACCTATCCATGGCCTTTCTGGGTGCTTATATATGTAATCTCAGTCATTTTAGAAGAGTGGTCTGCAAATATATGCACATAGACATTTTAACATATTTATTATGTCTGTGGAATGCTTTATTTAACTATTAATAAACCCCAAACCTACAGGGTGAAGCTTTAGCATAACAAGAAAACAAGCACTACGTTAGAATAGCTAATATTTAACATAAGTTGATGGTTAACATAATTCAGTATAGTAGATGGTTAACATAAGTTAACAAAGAATTTGTTGGTTCATATAAGCTAACACAGTTGAATTAGTTGAAAGTTCACACAGCTGATGGATAATATAAGTGTCACGCCTCCGGGTTTCCCTGACACCTCCGATCTCCCAAACTCCATGTCCCAGAGTTCATTACCCGGTGATGTCACTGTCACATGTCCCGAACTGTCCAATCACACCTCATTCTTTCGCCCCCACTCACCTGAGTATTGATTATCACACACCTGCATCTTATTTCACCACTAGCATTTAAACCCCTCAGACACACATACACTCTGTGAAGTATTGCCAAACCCAGTTTGCATACTGAGAGTTCTCTCTTGCCTACCCTGTTTATCTTCTCAGGTTTTGACTTCTCTTTGATTCTGACTCTCTCTCTCTCTCTCTCTCTCTCTCTCGGTTCTCCCCTTTGATCTGGTTGCTGGTTTGTTTTGCCCTTCTGGTATTGTAATCCCCATTTGTTTACTGGTTTACGCTTTTGTCTTTCTCCTTTGGATCTGTCTGCCTGTATCTCCTGCTCTCTGGTTCTCGACCCCTGTCTGCCTCTCTGGTTATTCTCTCTGCCTTGTCCCCTCGGTAATGTTTGCCTGGTCCATGCTGTCGGGCTTTATTACCAATCTGTCTAATAAATCTCAATTGACTTTTAGCTTGGCGTGCGTCGATCTAAATTTGTTATTCCTGGCAATAAGTCGACACAGTTGACAGTTAATGTAAGTTAGCAAAGTTGAGTGGTAAGTAAAAGCAATATGCCCTAATTATTTATGCACCATAGAGTCCAAAAAACATAAACCAACATGGGTGTTCACTTACAAACTGATAATATGTTGTCATTATTTGAAACAAAGTTTAAAGCTGTGATTAAAAGTCCTTATCCTGACTCTACGCTGGTAGATTGAACGGAAACGTGTAGCACGATTAACCCGACTAGGGAACCTGCAGATAGACGTTCATACAATTATGTAATTCTGTTAACATTGCCAGTGTAGGCACATACAATGTCTTTTAGTTTTTGACATACTTCAAAAATGCTCTTGGGCACTCTGTCTAAATTTCATGATGCGTGGACCAAAAGGAAATGATCCAAAAGTACATGGAGGAAACCCATTAAAAGTAAAGTTTGAAGATACGAGGTTTTGTCCCAACAGCACTGCTATAATGAATACACTAATAGACTATAGGCAATTAAAGACATTATCAATTAACCTCTAAAAGCCAAGGACCCACCAGTAGGTCCAAACTGTTACTACACCCTTCTAGAACAGCCCAACCAGTTTGCACTGTAGTCCTTGTAGCTACAGTATAATAAGTCTATTGCTCAGGAATTTAAGGGATTAACAATGAAAAGCTTTTCACCATAGATGAGATTCAGGTTGCACCTGCTGTAAATCGACTGTACCATCACAAAACAACCCTACGTCCACCCCCTCACCCCCTCACGTACGCATGCACCCACACACACATAAAGAAGCAAACAGGTCCTTCCACTCACCCTGCTGCACGAAGGAGCCGTAAACGAACCACATGGAGTTGTAGAGAGTGGTGGAGGAGACGGAGCCCATGGGCAGTCTGGGTGGGTTGAGCCAATTCAGCAGGTACACCAGCGTGCCCACTAGCAGCACGGTGCCGGCGATGCAGGCCCACAGCGAGAGGTCAAAGGGTGCCAGGCAGGCGAACATGTCCATGGTACGCTCAGCCTTCTTCAGCAGCACGCCCACCGAGTAGTCCATGTAGCGGGTGGTGAAGTCGACCACGCTCTCACGCTCAGGGGTGATGGTCAGCGCCGAGAGCCCAACATCCGCTCTCTGCAGGAGAACAAACACAGCCATGCTCAGGTTTACACACACAGCTGGAAAATGCAGCTGCACACCGGAGACAACTTGGAGCTGCACACCGGAGTGCACCCATGGATTTGTCTAGACATCTCGATGTGTACAGATACACAAAGGTGCGGCGTATGTACTATGTACTATTTGGTTTACTATGTGTGCATCTTCTCTGTCCTGGCTCCCAGATGGTGGAATGAACTCCCACTGGCTACAGCAGACTCTCTTGTGGTCTTCAAGTGCAGATTGAAGACCATCTTATTGTAAAGTACTTAAGTGAGTAAGTACTAATACTAAATACTAGGGCGAGTACTTAGGGACGAGTCGAATCGTCAGTCGGAGACCCTTTAAGCTGACTGAGAACCCTCAAGTCGACTGACAACAGTGACAAGTTTTTTTTTCTTTCGTAAAACAGACAAAAGCTTACAAAAT
>CM067484.1:2415799-2428198 GCA_034552555.1 Semaprochilodus insignis | reverse complement strand
TAGTAGTAGTAGTAGTAGTAGTATGAAAGGACTGGTGTTAAAAGATTTTTAAAGATTTCTTAACAATATTCACCAAATTTGCCAGTATTTCCTCACCATCTGTCAACAACCGCACAGATTAGAAACGCTTTCATTAATTGCCAGACAGTAAAAATGATTTTGCACATTAAGTCCTTGCATGGAAAATGTTGCTGCTATCAGAGACAAGTTAAACAGCTTTGATGAAGACTTTCACAACAAGTTCAGTCAGACTGCGTTCACTCTTCACTGTTTACGAGCCCAATGGAAAAATTTAACCGGAACCGGAAAAGTTGTACGTACAAAACTTAACAAAAGCAGGGAAAGTGAACGAGCCGTTCTTCTTCTGTTCTATTTAAAGGCTCCCATTTATGAAAACATTAGTTAACTTGGCTCTTGATGGTACGTGTCACTCATACATTATTCATTTAAGGTCCATTTTAACAGACTCATGAGAGCCTTAATGTTCTGAGAAGGATTTGGGTTTTTACAGTGTTCACATCAAAGAAATTCCTTCTCCTTTAAAGGATTTGGTGAACTTACGAAATGGGAAAAGATATTCCCAAGGGCTTTAGGAGTGAAATCATATAAGCAGGGACGAGTGAGATAAAGCCTGACCAGCACCCTCCTCCATGGACGGAGCTAGACACCATCTGCATTGACTGACCAAGCCAGACAGATGGAGATATAAAGTCTCAGTGGATTACTAAAACCAGAAACCATGCCAGCTATTCCGAGGGCTAGGGATGATGTGATTTGGAACAAGTTTGACCCTTGGGCGCGATTGTGTTCCGTAAAAGGTCTACAAACACGGTCGCAGGCTGCTCGACTGGCTCGGGAGACTCTCTGAAGGTCATCCAGAGAGAAAGCTTTCTCTGGAAAGAAGCTGAGGTTTACTGACCGCCTGTGAATACTAGCGGAACTATTCTAAGGAACACCTGTTCGGAATTACTTGTGTATTCCGTGCAGGAAGTCAGACGAGTGAATAAAATAAAAACACGTTCAACAGAAGATTGTGGTGGGACCGTCAATATTTCCTCAACTACTATGAAAATCAATTCTTATTTTGAAGTCATATTGTGTGGAAGACAATCCATAAGTTTCCAGTCTAGTCAAGCAGCAGAAATAAGCACAGTAGTGTACTGCGAGCGTGACAAGCTCTCCCCAGCTGGAAATAAAAGGCTTGTGAGGAAAAGTTAACCAATGCTCTGTGACGCAGCCCACAATCAGTGTTTGAGTGCTACACAATCAGCTACAATCAGTGGATTTGAAAGTTAAATCACATGCAAATTTACCCTGCAACTTCATCAATAAAACTGTCTTAGCCATCAGAATAGCACTTGGACAATGATCACTGCAAAAACTGCCTCTGCTTACGTACAGTACCGATCAAAGGCTTAGACACGGCTAATCATAGAAGGTTCTCCTTGTGTTTATCTTAATGCTTTACTGTAGAACAAAAGTGTAAAAACCATCAAACTGCAAAATAGCACTCATGGAATTATACAGTCCACCTTAAACACCTCCACACTGGAACTTTACAGGAGGATAAAACAGCTTTTTTTCAGCATTTGCATTCAGGAAATCTGTGCAGGTCTTCATTGAGATGCAGCACAAATAGGAAAAAGCCATAGTATATGACATATAGTATAAAATAGCACTCACAGAATTATCCAGTCCACCTTAAAAAACTCCAAAATGGAACATTACAGCAGGATATACAGCTTTTCATTTTTGAGTATTTGCATTCAGGAGATCTGTGCAGGTGTTCACTGAGGTATAGTGTAAAAGCTATAGTAATAGCAAAAGCTATAGTATATGACAACACTGCTTTGCATATTTTGTTATTCAAAACATGCATATTGCAAAAATATTAATCTTAGCAGATTAGAACGCATCTAATATGTGTCTCTTGAGATGGAAATTGTATTTTTTAATAGATCTATTTCTCATGCAGAAAAATGGCTTGTTTTGGGAGACGAGGCTGGACAGAGGTGAAACTATCCATCTATCTGTATATTCAAATAATGTCACATAATACAGTTATATCAATAAAATATTCATACAGTACCAGTCAAAAGTTTAGACACGGTTACTCATAGAAAGTTCTCCTTATGTTTATCTTAAAGCTTTACTGTACAATAAAAGTGAAGACATCAAAACTATAAAATAGCACTCATGGAATTACACAGTCCATCTTAAAAACCTCCAAAATGGAACTTTACAGCAGGATATACAGCTAATTTTCATTTTTTCATTTTTGCATTCAGGAAATCTGCTCAGGTCTTCATTGCGGTATAGTGCAAATAGAAAAAAGCTGTAGTATATGACAACAACGATTCGGATAGTTTGTTATTCAACACATGCATATTGCAAAAAATATTAATCCTAGCAGGTGAACGCATCTAATAATTCTCCTGAGATTAATTCAAACTATTTCAGTTCTGTCTCTTTTACTTATAGATACATTTCTCATGCGGAATTATCTTACAACATGATAAGACAAAACTGGCTTGTTTTGCGAAATGAGGCTTGACAGAGGTGAAACTATCCATTTATCCATGTATTCTGATAATTTCACATAATACAGTCATGTTATATCAATAAAATATTCATAGAGCACAAGTCAAAGTTGAGACACGGCTACTCATAGCAGGTTCTCCTTATGTTTATCTTAAAGCTTTACTGTAGAATAAAAGTGAAGACATCAAACTATAAAATAGCCCTCATGGAATCATACAGTCCACCTTAAAACCTCCTAAATGGAACTTTACAGGAGGATATACAGCTAATTTTAATTTTTGAGTATTTTCATTCAGGAAATCTGTGTAGGTCTTCATTGAGGTGTAGTGCAAATAGGAAAAAGCTATAGTGAATGACAACACTGATTCAGATATTTTGTTATTCAACACATGCATATTGCAAAAAATATCAATTCTAGCAGGTGAACGCATCTAATAATTCTCTTGAGATTAAATTTTAATTCTGTCAATTATACAGTCCACCTTAAACACCTCCAAAATAGAACTTTACAGGAGGATAAACCAGCTGTCTTAACCTGCAGCGGAGGCTGATAGAACAAGGTTTATTTCTAAGCAGGTTTGGAGCAATTCTATTGGTCGGTCCATCATGAATATTCACTAAACTGAAAGGAGAACTAGAGCTTTTACACTGTGCAGAAAAAGAGATCAAAGTTTTTACACCACTAAATAGATATTAGAGGTGGAGATATGGAGAAATATCACACTGTGGTACATCAAGAGTATATCGTCGCTGTCCAAAGAAAAACAAGTATCTTTACAGAAGACTTTACAGGAGAGGCCAAAAACCTCAGTCAATTATAATGTAAGTCAATGGAACCAGACGTCTTTCCAAGCACTTTTGGGCCATTTCTGTTGGTCCGGTCATCATGCAATTCTCACACAGTGTAAATGGCAGCTGCTGTTTTCAAATGATGCATAAAAGTCAAAATGGACAAAAATGGAGATACATGTTTTTCATTGGACAGCGACGATATGTGGTATATCAGGATATGTTCTGGTTCAGACTCTCATCAGTTGGAGCTGTTAAGTGTAAGACTGTAGCGTCTTTAAGATCACCAACCACAATTTTTGTTATTAATTCATTAGTATTGTTTATGAACTGCACTGTTCTCTGTAGAGCAGTGTTCACCAACCCTGGTCCCAGAGATCTACCTTCCTCCGAAATCCAACCACAATCTGCCACACCTGCTCCAGCTGATTAACATCTGAAACGTTCTCGAGTGGTTTGATCAGAGGCATTGGTGCTGGGCGACAGGAGCTCATTGTTTGGCTGATTTACTAATTGTCTGGATGATTGATTGGTTGATTAACTGACTCTCTGACTGACAGATCAGTTAACTGAGATTTAATGACTGGCTGATCAATTTTATGACCCCTTTACACCCTCCACCCATTTTGATGCCAGTCCCCTCAGTACTAGCAGGAGACTTTGGAGCACTGACTGTGGTATAGCAGAGCATAGTAGTGATAAGAGGAAGCAGGTAAACAGAGTGGATCAGCCAAGGGCTGCATAGTAAGAGGCAGCAACTAAAAGTAACCTGCAGCTCACCATTCAGAAGACACATCCATATTCAGCCCTGACCGTCTCCTTCTGACCGACATGGTTAGGTCTCCTCACACCGATAAGTCAGGCTGTACAAATTGAATTAATAATAAAAAGAAAATAATAATCTTAATTAACTGTTCCTGCTGACATCCATTGAACTTTTCATAATTAAAATCTCCCTGCAATCGCCGGAAATGGAAATCAAATTTGCTGATGTCTTTTGGGGGCAAACACAAATTTAACGTTACGATCATTTAAAGAATGGATGGCGGGTGGATGAACGCTCCGGTGCCACGGCCGACATACTGTATTTTGCATGAGCAAATAAGCTATAGGCAATCAGTGGGAGACTGCCATTGTTTCTTTACGTGGCTGTTTACACTGGAAAGGCCACCGCGTGAACAAGACTGAAGCTTGTTTCAGGAAAAGACAGCACATAATAAGTAGCGGTGGGAGTGTGAGGGTAAAGCTTTGATAACACACTGAGCTGACAAAAATATAGAAACCCTCCCTTGAGGTGACAGCAATTTCTTTGAAATTTCCCCAGCATGTGAACTTCGAGGTATCACCGTTGTTCCTCACATCGTAATGGTATCAAGGCTGGGAATAAATGCTGTACGATCCTCATAACGCTACCACTTACTGCATCTGCAGAACTCTTGGTTTAGATGAAGCAGTCCTTGCTCAACCTCCATATTCTGTGAACACTTTGGATCAGGACTGCCCCGATCGCTCAATCAGGAAATATAGCGATTAAAGTTGACCTTGTTCAATGAGCTGGCAACCTTCCCCTACTGGGTACAGAAAGATTAATGGCATTTATGTATATTTTTTATATTGTTTATATAATCAAATTAAACTTCCTTTGTCACATACATAGTCATACATGGTATAACTAGCAATGAAATGCTTTGACAACTGCCCTCTCACATGTTCCCAGTACGGTGGGGCAGTTGTGGGCTGGAAGTCAGAGAACCAGCCTTGAGACCGGAAGGTTGCAGGTTCGATCCCCTGATCCCACAGGAAAGGACTTGAGTGACCTTGAGCAAGGCACCTAACCCCCAACCTGCTCCTCAGATGCCATAGACAAGGCTGCACTACTCCGGGCAGTTGTACTCATTGCCTCCTAGTGTGTGTATTCACCAGTGTGTATTACACTGCATGGATGGGTTAAATGTGGAGGCCAAATTCCTGTGTGCGCAAGCACGAGTGGTCCTCAGTTCTCGGTAGGGAACATTCAGCGATTTGACCAAAGGTGCCCAATAACACTATATACTTTATGGTCTTTTTGAAAGCCTCCTAGTTCATGTCAAGTATTCTGGGATCTTTTAAATTGTCCATTTTATTGTCCATTTTTATTCTTTTTGATTCAATTAGTCGCCAAAATAATCATACAGCTCAATCACTAATAGTCTGACCACGCTACTTTGTTCAGATCTGTGAGAGGTCTTGATTACAGCAAAGAGGTCCAAGATGGTCCCTTACTTTATCACAGAAAATGGACCTGATTGAAGCTTCAGCAGTGCTTTGCAAGCAGGCAGTCCCTCGCACCCTCACAAATAGGCTTGTTCAAAAGACAGACTAAAGTCAGCCCACCATCCAATACAAACCCCATCGCCCGGCATCACGTGTCCACTGTCAACAGGGTCTTATTTGGCGGCAGCTGAGCCACTGAAAGCAATACACTGCCGCTTATTTTTCATATTCTCTTTAATAAATCCCTATCGATGGCCGGAGAGTTTCTGGGAATATGTCAGGCAGATTTATCACAGAGGGGGCGTTATTGACTGCACGCTGCCTGCACATTAAGCCAGTGCTTTCTAATCCTCGCCAGGCCCCCTTCGCTCAATAAGCTATTAGTGGGAATGTGGACATGCATGCCAACCCTCGCAACAGCCAGGAGGCGCCATCTATCACACCTCCCTCGGAGGAGGCTCTGATGGACCCCCACACCCACCTACATAACCGGGTATCGCGGCTACAGCAAACCGGCCTGTATGAATTCAGCAGTATGTCATTCGTCTGTCAAAGTGCACCTGGTAGCCGTTCCAGTTTATCTACTGCAGCTTTCTATTTTCCATGCATGCAGAGGCATAACCTCACATCGTACCCATGGAACTGACCAGCTGGGGTGTTTCCTCCAGCTTAGATCATGCTGCATCGATTCCCTTTCTCATTAAATGGCCATTTCTTCCACTCAACCACACATGGAGTGATTCAAGGCTGCACAGATTGGGCACACAGTTGCCGCTATTTGTATACAAATCAATAGCAGACATGAGGAGAAGAAAGCATCGTGTGTTCAATACATGTTCCTTTATTATTCCTACTTGGTAAAGAATATAGACTCTAGTTAACTTGGGTAGTAAGGAACAGGAATGAAACAGTGGGTAGGTCTGAAATCGTCATGCTGAACCACGCATGTGACATAATGCAAGGATGGGCCTCATCACTTCACCTGACTGACCCAACAGCCACTCCATGGGTCACCCTGTTAGTGCCAGCATCATTGACAGATGGCTGCTTGAAGCAGGACAACATGTACAGCGACCATTACAACAACTGCACTTAACACCACGTCAACGTCACCAAAGACTGCAATGGTGTCGTGCCAGACTGTCATGGAGTGACTCAGAATGGCAGCGGGTCATCTTCAGTGACGAGTCCCGCTTTTGTCTTGGTGGAGATGACCAACGAATCCATGTGTGGAGGCACCGTGGTCAGCACCAAGAGGAACGGTTTGTTGTCACATATTACACATCTAGAAGGCCTGGTGTCCCTCCACCTCCACCCCTACCACACAATCTGCAGGGGCTGCGTGAGAATATATAAGCTGCCTGAGATGAATCATCACAGGACACCATTAGGAACGTCTGCAACTCTATACTGAGACATTTTCTGAAATGTTAATATGCAAAGGAGGCATTATATACTTACATACAGACCAACTTGCATACATTTCAAGAGCAGAAGTCTGAACAGTGGATGAAGTCAGGTCAAAATTCTCATTTCATTTTGTTGACATACTAGAATCAAAGGCTTTTAGATCCAAATTTTGGATTTCTTTTTTTTGACTTTACACTTAATAAATAACAACATCCTGTCAACAGCCATATAAAAAAGAAGCCATGTTTTTAGGCATACAGTGTTATATAACTATATAAGTTGCAAATGTAAAATGATCAGTCTTCTCCATAAAAACCTTCAGGATATGGATATAGATGTTGTATGGATACAACTGGAAAATTTGGTGCTACTGAAATTTTTACTGAAACATTTTTGGCTCAGAGTGCGAGGAAACACTCTCTTTGAAAAATATGTGTTATAAAATGTCATATATTTGTATTGGAAACCACTATTTACAGACACAATATCTAATCACATGCTTAGCAACAACAATATAGAATCTCGGTAGTAATAAAAACATAAAACAACAGCTATTTATTATGTTGGTATCCATGTTCTCCCCAAGAAATCTGTGGGTGCAAACTGACAAAGTGCGGAAAAAATGAACACCTAAATGTGTATTCTGTATGTTTTCTTTTATGTAGTGTGAAAGAAGATACGTTATGAAGGCAAAATGACCCAAAATTCCAAAACTGACCAGTGCATAATAAAACAATGTTTCTGCCTGTCGTGTCTCGCCTTAAGTAGAAACAATTTATAGACCAGTGGCCCTCAGTCCTGGCCTGGAGATGCAATCTAGGCTCAACCTTACTTTCCCACGTAACTTTTTCAGAAGTCCTTAATTGACTGAATCAAATGCATTAGTGTTGGATAAAGGGGAGCCAAGGCCAAGATTGTTTGATGCAGATAGGAAGTAAACTCTGCAGGAAAATAGATCTCGAGGAGTGCTGACGACCATTGTTAAAGGCTTTTAAACCCAAAGCTAGCAATAGCTTTAAAGGCCTGTATATCAGTCTCAGTCCATTCTGAATCTGCATATCTTCCTATTATTGTATTTCACCCACTGCCTAGCCCTGCATATGGTTGACTCTGGCAGCATATGGCACATCCTTTCCCTCTAACTCGGTCTTAACTGGAGGATATATGCCTGTTCCTTGCTTTGCAGACGACTGTTATTCACAGTGACGGTGATGGAATCAAGCATACGGGTGGTAGGCTGGGAGTGGGGGGATTCTGACAAGCTCCAAGGCACCAGCAGTAGCTTTCCTGCCAGTCTACCCATGGTTTGAAGCCCACATTGTTGCAGACCTGAGGGACTCAACCGCTTGGCAGAGGCTCCGAGCGGGCTGTATGCACTGACACCACAGTCACTGGGGCAGCCGGCGGAGGCAGGGAGTCAACTCTGCTGAAGCAAGAACGTGGCTATTTTTGCTTTTTGGAACAAGTCCTCTTCTTTAACCACAAAACTTTTCAATTCTGTTTTTAATGTCTCAGAAATGACCATTTTAGGCTACAGAATCCGCTTTTTACGCCGTGATGCATCAACCTTCATGGGTCCTAGCCTCTACTGTACTGGCTGAGGTTCTCACTGTTTGAATAGATAAACAACTCAATTATCATTCTGTCTTTGGTGAATTGATAAGGTGAGTTAAATTTCTTACTCCAATGAAGAAAAGCAAAGTTTGGTGCAAAGTTTGGCTCTGAGGTTAGCTAACTAGTGAATCTGGCTAACATTAGCACGTACTGACAAAAGCTGGCTTTTTGTGGATACCCTTGATATAGGCTGCATTCAAATGGCATACTACATACTGCTCATGTACTAAATCTACTACTGCTCGTGTACTAAAAGTAGTATGTAGTATGCGACCAAAGTGAAGATCTGTAGTGCACTGAAGATACCCGGATGGTGTTCTACTCCAGTCAGAGTTTCTAGTATACAGGTGGAGCTATCTTCATGGTGTACTGCATCCCATCGTGCACCGCGGCCTCACCAGCTCTCAGCCTGCTTCAGCCAGAGAAAATGGCGGCGGGTAACACCGGGATGCAAAACGCAGCCAACTCTGAGTATAAATGTGGGTGTAGTGATTGTAGTGGGGTATGTTTTCAATAGAAAGAGCCTCAGAAAGTTAAAATATACAGGTCTGAAGATTAATAAAGATGAACTCGCTTTAGAGGTTCAGCTATAGCGTGAAATAGCCGAGGGGAGCTAACAGCTAGGCTACACGTATTTCAGGTGAGCTCTAGCTCTAAACAGTGGATAACAGCTCTGAGGTAAATGTGAGGTAACTGGTCATGTGACTGTATTAGTATACTACACTGTAGGTCAGAACTTGCTACTGTACTGTATACTGCCCCTGGTGTGTAGTATGTAGTACAGTAACAAGTATTGACATACAGTGTAGCATACTAATACAGTAGGCCTACTGGTACTGTAGTATGAGGTATCCAGTGTAGTAGTGTGCCATTTTGGAATACAGCCATAGAGTGTGGGTCATCTTATCAACTGCAGACATCTACTCTTCTCTTTCTCATCACAAGGAAAGGGCTAGAATGATGACTGAATGGTTGTAGTTTGACTCAAACACAGAGAGTCTCAGCTGCTCAGTAGAGGGTCAGAACTGGACACGTTAAGAAGCGGAAAGAATATAGACCCTTTTAAGCTTCAGCGGTGTCTGACTAAGCAAGGAAGTGACTGTGAAAATGTTTACTAGTTCTGTTATTGTCATTAGTTTCGGGGGGTCTGCGGACATGTTTGGCCCTGGAAATGGCTAATGCCTAACATTTAGGCAAGAGACCTTCATTTATTCATTTATTTAATTTTGTGCCAAAATATTATATCATATCATAAAGTTTTCAGCCCCAGGAAAAATCAGAAAACATAAATATTGACAGAAAAGCTCATTATGCAGAAGCCTCAAAGGCACATTGTCCTGTGAACACCAACACCTTCTTTGTGTTATTTACTCATTTTCTCTGGAAGATTTTTTTTTTTTTTTTTTTGAGACTCGAAGCAGCAATGGAGCTCGATGTATCAATGAGGACAGCTCCTGTTTTCCCCCTTATTTTCCCGTGCTTTTCTCCTTATTACTTTCTTATCTGTTATTATCTGTATTATATTCTACCTAATCCACTCAAAAAAAAAATAAATTTGGAAAATTAGTAAATTGGACTTGAGAATGGCCAATCCAATGAGAACTGAAATGATTAAAGGCTGACTTTTGACCAGCATTGTATATTCACTATACAATATAATATGTATAATAAAACGCTAACTTTTTCTATGAATCAGGTATCCACAGTGCATTATAACAGCCTCAATAAAGATCTATAAGGCATTCATAATATTTTGAAATGCTTGGCATAAACCTTTGTAAATGTACATAAATGTACATAATACACATAAAAAAGTAAAATGTATAGATTTTTCCTGTTCTTAGCATTGTTGCTGAGACCTTTATCGTAAAGCTAAGTACATTAATTCACATAATGCTTAACATCACTTTACTTCAAATCTGTAAAGAGAGCGTGTAAGTGTTCATTAGCACATGTTACAGGCACTTTAAAAATAATTTCGTTTTAAAGATACTGCGATCCATTACAGGGGATATGCGTTAGAGTGGCGGCCTCTCTGTGCATCTTATACAGCATTATGTGAATGAACACAACGTTAAGCTTAATGGTGGCACCAGGTTCACTCATAATGTTAATATTAGGAAAAATATATAGATATTATAACGCGCTATGACACTGTCATGTTATAACAGTTTATGTGTGATCCTAAACATTTGTGCACCGTTACAAAGGCTTATGTCTAGTATTATAAAGCATTATGAAGCCTTTATAGATCTTTATGTATGCAGTTATAGTTTAGTATGGATAGCTGATTCATAGAAAGTGTACCAACAAATAAATATATATTTCATTGCGGATGTTCTAATTACTCAAGTGCCACATTTAGAGCAGTTAAAGGGCACAAAAAAATTGAAATCTCAAGACATTTCCGGGAATTCTTTCCCTGTTCACCTGAAGCTTTGATTCAGAAAACACCACATCTCCGATGGAGTTCCCTAGGCATGCATTTCCATTTTTATTGATTTTTATTTTTATGCATCATTTGAACACACTAGCCGCCGTTTACACTGTGTGGAAATTACATGATGAATGGCCCAACAGAAATGGCCCAAACTGCTTGGGAATGAAGTCTGGTTCCATTGACTTCCATTCAAATTAAATTAGGTTTTGGCCTCTCCTGTAAAGTTGGCATTTTGGAGATTCTTGTTTTCCTTTGGACACTGAGGATATGGTTCATCACCAGACACTATGGGGCTCCCCTGGCACGAAACCCAAATCTCCTTTATTCTTCTTCTTCCTTGACTGACAGGAAGTGTTTTTAATACTGGATCCGCAAAAAGCAATTTTACACTTAAATACATCATGGCCCTATAGGCCTCTATGGGACGTGCAGTAAATCAGCATCAGCCTGGCGTCCCTATGAGCTTTAAATAACACTGGCGTGAAATTGGTGCCACAATAAGCTTTAAATAACTCTGGCATGCGGTTATTATTCAGAAGAGCTCATTGTTCTGAACTTTACAGGCCATATCGGCCACGACAAGCCCAAGAGTGTGACATGCCTTGTGACATAAAGCCTAAAGCTTAGCGTACTACCTGCAAAACATCCAGCATAATAAACCCTGTACATCTGTAGTGTTTTGTGTTGGAGATATTAAAATCAGCTGTAACTGAGCTGCTCCAGCGTCTGCTTTGTCTGTGCTTAAAATATCAATGTATAAAACTGCTTAAAATGTAACTCATTTTATTCATGTTGTCGTGGTGACATCTGCACCAATATTTCTACATTTTACTGCTTAAATAAACATGTTCCACGACATTAGCTTTCAAAACACTCCCACATCACTAAAACAGGCCCACCATCATCCATTGGGTGAACGTGCTGTAATCAGTCGATGATAATCAAATAAAAGTCCAAATAATTTCCTCAATCAAGCTGCAGCGGTAAAAATGAAAATCTCCTGCATTTTCAGCTGCTGTAATTACGTTTAACACGTTCTGCTCTGTGGGCTCCAAAAAACTTTACACAACATACTTCTGTTTATCTTTGATTGGCTTTTTGTTTGCACAGTTCATAAAACTTAAACCTCACAATAAAACTATACATCCTCCTCATGACATGGATAATAGCTCACAGTATTCTAATATACTGCTTGTATTATGATAAATATATAATAATAATAATACAAATAAAAATAATAAGAATAGGAATAAAAATAAGAATAAGAACAAAAAAAAGAAAGAAAATTAATAAGAATAGGAATAAGAAAAAGAATAAGAAAAAAACAATAAATACTATTAAAAGAATAAGAT
>CM067484.1:2397799-2415299 GCA_034552555.1 Semaprochilodus insignis | reverse complement strand
CAATTTCAGAATCATGATTCATCGGCCAAGTGCGAGATGGTTTTCCAAGGAATTTGTCTTGGCAGTAGTTGACATAAAGATGGACATAAGAGTGACTGCAATAAATTGAACAGGCTTGAGTGGGAATGGAAAATCGACCAAACATGTTACTTTCTATGGAAAAAAAAGTGTTCCATATGAATTTAATGGTCTTCATGGTTATTGGCTTTTGTTTTTAACCCTCTCTGGTCGACAGTGTTATATACAACATTAAAGGATGTTGCACATAAAGAATAAGTCTCAGGAAAAATACAAGCTAGAGCCTTTACTACTTCTATTTCTTGTAGCATTGTGCCATTCCAGTGAGGACTCCCATTCAGAAACTGGATAATGCAGCCTTCAACTGCACTGTCCTTTTCATGACTTTGTAAAAATCAATCAGTGTCTACTGTGATTAATTATCCATTTTTCAGTGTTGAAAAGAGTGATTTCTGTTGTTAGCGTGGTTTGTAGCCGTCCACTGATGCTTTGGATTGAGTCTGTGTTCCTGACTTGTTGACTCATTAGAAGCTGTGTTCCTGACGTGTTGACTCATCAAAAGCTGTGTTCCTGACTTGTTGACCCATTAGAAGCTGTGTTCTTGACTTGTTGAACCATCAGAAGCTGTGTTCTTGACTTGTTGACTCATCAAAAGCTGTGTTCCTCACTTGTTGACCCATCAAAAGCTGTGTTCCTGACTTGTTGACCCATCAAAAGCTGTGTTCCTGACTTGTTGACCCATCTGAAGCTGTGTTCCTGACTTGTTGAACCATCGGAAGCTGTGTTCCTGACTTGTTGACCCATCAGAAGCTGTGTTCCTGACTTGTCGACCCATCAGAAGCTGTGTTCCTGACTTGCTGTCTTTGTGCTTACAACAGCAAAAAACACCACGCAACAAGCAAACCATACTTCTGATCAACTGTTTTCAAACATTTATTTCTTCCTCTTTATTTTACCACATATCTTACGAATTTTTGGACTAATGCATTCTGGGAAGTGCATGACTCAATGTGACACCTCAACGAAGTCAAGGTGTTTTACATTTACACTGTAGAAGTGTTCACCAAAAGGTCTTTATTTCATGCTAATACAGCAGTTCGCACATGCTTGAGCACATCCTATTTTTGAGCTCGAGCACACACACCAATTTTTTCCCCCCCTTGTCAGAGAAGAAAGATTTCCACTTTGCTTTCGCTCCTTTAATGCCAGCAACAAGCCACCTCTTTTGTTTTAAAGATTTATACCACTAAAGCCTCATTTATTTAGGCCAGTGGCACATACAAGCATGACGCTCTTATTAATCTTGATCCTCAAAGTGGATTGTGGTTATAGGGGTCTTTTGCAGTTGACCTTTTCTTAAGTGTGTGAATGTGAAACAATGGCTCAGCACAGTCTTCTAGGAGTGGGCTTGTGTATCGCTCCATCACACTAAATTTACCTGCGCTCCCATATGCTCACGATCGTATTTCCATATCATTTGAAAACGGATGATTTTTTCCTTCCGTATTGCCATTGGTATGCATTTATTGAAAGAATAAATTGCATTTTCTTGCATGGCCTGGCATAACTGCTCCCTGTATAGCACTGGTGGTTTAGGGGGGGGGCCGGGTAAAATTTAGGCCCGCCAATGGCTTGTGCATGAGCATTTCCTATAACCTGCAAACATACGCATATGAAAGGAGCATAGATCCCTTCACCCATCTCCATACAAATGACACTGGACCGGGAAGGCATCTCTTGTATTGCATTGTCTGTTCCTCAGCTAGCTTATATCACACATTGTTTGTAGATCACATGTGTTAAGGTCGTTGTCATTCTTTCCAGGGGTTATTCGTCTTTCCCAACGCATCTGCCATTCAAAGTGAATTTCTGTAAGGAAGGGAAGGAGCTACACGGCCGAGCCATCCTGCCTTATATGCATATATATGTAATGCATATATAAGCTCAAGGGACAAAAAACGAGTCACCTTGTGTGTTTAAGGTGGTAGTAACATCAGGCTCCTGCAGATGGAGCTATGAGGATGATGGGGCTATAAATGCCTGTAGGGTGTGAGTGACGGGATCCATAGATTGAGAAGAGGTGCTACAGTGCAGTGAATGTCTCGTCCCATGTGTGGAAAATGGCTCCAGAGCAGATGTTAATGATTGGCTAAATGGAGTGACTGCATTTGGGCGTGTCGAAGGCCATAGTGTGAAGGAAGTAGCTGAATCTGCAGGTGTATGGAAGCGAATGGTCATACAGGTCTACCAGCAGTGGCTAAAAGGGAATTCTCGTCGGAATTGTGCCAGGGAAGGCATCCACCAAATCTGGCCCAACTGCTCAATTCTTTGATGCAAGAGTGTCTGAACATGTCCAGTCCAAAAAGTTTTTGTCCGGTGAGTTTATTAGTAGCATTTCATGGTTGGTGAAGGTAGCCATCTGCTGCCCTCACGCACACTTGTAAATACAGTGGTTACTAAATGACTCTTGGCCTGGACAATCTTGTTAAAACACTAGTATAGTACCTTTACAATATGCGGAGGTTCTTTAATCTTTTAAAATTGGTTTCATCCATTGAAATGTTCTTTAAGGAACCAAACGTAGTTCTTTGTGGCATAGAACTCTTTTTGGCAACTGAAATGTAAGTCATCATATCTAAATCATGATACCCAAGTCCTTATTTTGCTCCATTTAAAATCAAAAGTTACCCTTTGCACTATGCGAACATTTCATAATGTATGGACCAACAGAAATGAGCCAAACTATCAAATTAATCTTACTGATTACACATTCAAGTTTTGAGCTTATATTACTTTTGAAGTTCTTAGTGCTGCATCAACAAAAAAAAAACAAACAAACAAACAAAAAACTGCTCACCTGTTTAAAAGGTGTCTAATGTAAAAAGTAACCTGGACTGTGACTGGATTTGACATGTACTGGACAAGTTTCTGGATGTAGGCCACATCAATGTTCAGACACTCTCGCATCAAAGAATTGCGCATTTGGGCCAGATTTGGAAGGCATCCACCCTGGCACAATTCCGAGGAGAATTCCCAGTAGATTGGGATTTTAGCCACTGCTGGTAGATCCGTGTGACCGTACGCTTCCATACACCTGCAGATTCAGCTACTTCCTTCACACTATGGTCTTTGGCACGCCCAAACGCAGTCACTCCTTTTAGGCAATCATTAACATCTGCTTTGGAGCCATTTTCCACACATGGAACGAGACCTTCACTGCACTGTAGCACCTCTTCTCCATCTATGGATCCCGTCACTCACACCCCACTGGTATTTATAGACCCATCATCCTCGTGCAGCACCATCTGCAGGAGCCTGAAGTTACTACCACCTTAAGTTTTTGTCCGGTGAGCTTATTAATGGAGGTCTCAAGTTCATTTTAAAATATCATATTGTAGTATTCTACTTTGATTAATGACCCAGTCTTCTTTTGATATATCAGTTATACATCCTTTGACGTTTACATGGCAAGCTTTTAAAGGGCTTCTTTGTGCTGTAAAACTGAGGTTGTCTGTCTGCTGTTCCAGTTCATTTCCTGTAACTGTGTGTGGGTGTATGTATCATCATCCTGCACATATGAATATACATATAGTGTATCCTTACTGGTAGTAAAAGGGCGTTGTCCTATTGGGGTCTGGGGGGAGGCATTTTGTCCCATTTCCCCCCTATACCTTAAAACAAACACAGCTTCTCACCTTCTGAAAGTTGGCTGATTTTCTCTACCGTGAGGAGAAAGTGCAAACATTTTGTCCTTTTATTCTCTGTTTTGGGGATCACCTGTATTAACCTGCCTCGACAAATTAATTTCATGCAGCCTTCCTTTGGATATTGCCAATTATGGAAATAATCTACAGTCTGGATTTTATTCTCTCTCTCAAATGGGAAAATCACCCGACTGTAGCACTTTGTTCGCTGTGCTGTTGAGACAGTAAAACAACACTGTACTTCACTGAACAAAAGTTAGCTAGTGTTTGAGGATATGTAAGAGCCAGGACACCGTTAGCTTGTGCCTTGTGATGAGCTCTTAAACACTGAATGTAAGATACGCCTATTTGATTCCTGCCGAAGGGATACCTGGGAGGATTTTGCTCTTCATTCAATACCCACAGTGCTCTCAGACGAGAGATGTTGTATTTTAGTCTTGCACTTTTGAGCTGCAAATGCATTCAAATTATACCTTGGAGAGGAGCCTTGCAGTGAAATTACACTGGGAAGTGCTATTTTCCTGTAGAGTGACCTCTTAATCCTATAGCGTGCTATGTTTTTCAGACCCCTCCACTGGGACAAAACATTCCTACCAAGAAGGCTCCGGGAACTGAGCTAATATGATGTGAATATGAATCGCTAAGTGTGTCCATCAAACCTAATTTGCTACAATAAGCACTTTGATTAGCATTGTATTGGTGCAGTCAAAGGTTGGTAGACACCACAGGACCCCAAACGGTCTGACCTTCTTTGGGTCTGGCTAAAGACACTTGTGTCGTAATGTCAAGACAACTAGAGATTTGAGCCCCGCCAATGAATCAGCTTTGGCTGGATGGAAACAAGCACCCGCCTACTAGTCCCTGATTTGCATATCATATGCAACTGACACATTCCAGTTTACCCTCGTATACATATCATTTGCATGAAATGAGGTCTAATTACTGCAAATCTCAACCAGTAAAGGAAAAGCATTTGCAGGCTCAAGAGGTTGTCCTCCCAGGAGAAATGCTCCCAGTCATGGAACATTGTCTCCAGTTCAAGTGCAGCATAGATAGAGGTCCTCTAATACTGCCAAAGCTGCCGTGATTGCCTGCCTAGTCCTCAAGTGCTTGTGTGGTTGTCTGTGCTACACATCTGAAGGACTAATGTGGAAATAAAATAAAATAAAATAAAATAAAATAATGAGCCTATATTGGCATTATTATTATTATCCTTTTACTAATGAGCTAATAATAATAAATAAATAAAAACTAAAAAAGTAAAACAAAAAATATATATATATATATTATTATCATCATTACTTTTATGTAGTAATTTTATTGTACTGCCAAAATAAAGCATCAAAACAGATGAGAAACAAAACCAAATCAAGGAAGAAGGTGCCGGAATCAAGCAAACCCATCCACCAGACAGTGAGAAAATTTGACTGTAAGATTTCTTAAAGGTGGCAGAGTGGGTAACGATGTCCCATCTCAGCACAAAGGGCCTGGGTTCAGTTACCTGACTAGGAGACCAGGCTCCCCTCTGTGTGGAGTTTGCATGTCCTCCCCGTGTCTGTGTGGGTCAGTCAGGCGGATTGGTGATCCTAATTGTCTTCTAGGTGTGAGTGTGTGTGGGAATGTGAATGTCTGTGTATCTGCCCTGCGACGATGGACTGGGAGCCTGTCCAGTGTGTATCCAACCTTCCACCAAATGAGCACAAGAGCGTAGATCGTAGTCCAGCTTGTAAGCTTCATCACTTCCTGTTAGTAAGAAATGGTGCAGTATGCTAATCCTGTGCGTGCTGTGGTTTGGAGATCAATACATAGTCAGATGATTATTATTTCTCACATATACCATATGTATTCCATTAGCTTCATTCTTTTAGTATATTATATCCCGACTAACATACTAATAGGCTTAGGCACTTAATCATAACTTTCTGGTGGACTTTCACTGCTCCATGTGAAAGGGACCACAAATCAGTTACTTCCTTTCATCTGAAGTGGAACAAACTAGCTACTCCTCCAGTCCTAAGTGTAGACCTTATCTGTTTTCTCTATGCTGGCCACAATGAGTTATTGTTCAAGTGACCTCGAAGTTGCATACCAACTCGTCTGGAAGTCTCCAGGTGTAAGGGGCTTCTTAAAACCATATTTGAGCTTCCTTCCCCTTCATTAATTATGCACGTATGTTAACACTCTTTTGTTTATTCATATCACAATTAGGTCTAACCAATGAGTTGTAACTTCTTTGTCTTCTGTGAACCAATGGAAGGTGATACCACCCCATTGGGGAGATATATAACCTTTTGTAACTTGGTCAACCTTCGGAGATCTCTGGGTATTTGCCAGGAGCTTCTCCCCGGCTGAAAGCTTTTCAATAAATCTATTACTTTGGAGCATTAATTGTGACTCTGTGAATTGACTGATTCCTGCTTATTTAGAAAATTTCTACCACAGTGCTAACCTGGAAAACTCATACTGTTAAGATTAGTACATAGTATATACTGTTTGGCGTTAGTGTGTATTTCTTTTTTTTCTTTGTGAGGACATTAAAGAGTTATAAGGACTTATACACGCTGTGAGCAGAAATCAGTCTAATGGCCTGTTTTGACTGCAGGAATAAGTTTTTCCTCTATTGTGTATCCATAAAAGTTGATTTCCTCCAGTGAGCAGCTGTTTCAGCTTGACGTGCATGATGTCAGAGGGTGCATTCATAGATGTATGTATATTCTGTTTATGCGTCAGGAAGGATCTGTTGCTAGGTGACTTGATCTGTACAAATATAAGAAACCACCTCCTGTTTACTTGCCAATAATTCCATTTGGTTTTTAAAGTTCATATAATAGCATCAGGATGCCGGCTCGGCCCCCCACATATCTCCCATTGACATTCTGTTTGGCGCGGCTTGTTGTAATTATTCTAATTATTCCTCTTTCTCTCTCTCTTTCATGTTTGGCCACTGCTGGGTCGTGATTCCCTCCATCAAGGTAAGAAAACGTTGGTCTCGTTTGCCCTTTACGAGTCTCTCTGAACCCGGGGGCGAATGCCCATTTAGGCCCTCCTGTATATGTACGCAGTTCCCTGTCCTGTAATCAACCCTAGTAATGCACCTGCTAGTCTAATGAGGGCGGCAGATTGCTAGCGCATTTTAGCTGGCGAAAAGTTGCTGAATCGGCTAGCTGTTGAGTTTGACGCCTGCGAAATCGCCCGGGACTTGAATTTGCACCTGGACACTGCCGCCGCAGCATTCCCTGACAGCGGACATGGCCAGCTGTGTAGAGGTCTGGCTGTCGGTAGAGATGATGCTCAATAGAGCGTTCCAAGCTGTTCCCCAGCACGTTTATTCCAGTCGCTTGAACCGAAATTGACATTTGACACGCGAAATGTACAAACACGTAGCCCAAAGCTACATCTGTCATATCTTCCAACCCAAAAACAAAATTACTGATGCTCGCCGAAATTGCACGTCCAAGGTACGCTTTTGTCCAGACGCCATAGACTTTATTCCCTCAAATAACTGTGATGATGGTATTGTGGCCCCGACAGAGAGAGCTCTATTCATGCTTTAACCGTGTATCGTTGGATGTATTTTTTTAAACAAGCCACATTTGTGAAAGAGGTTGTGTGCTTTTGAAACTGGAGGCTGGGTAGAGTGTAAAAAGCCTCGGTCAGAAACGCCTGAAACTGTCAGGTGAGTTTAATGGGCCACAACATCAGAGGCTTTTCAGGCTGTGATGGTGCCGCAAGATTGTACCCACTAAAATGTAGCCTCCAGTATGCACTTTTGTCGCTCGCTGGAAACTTGACCCTACACTCTGAAAAATAAAGGCTCTTAAAGGTTCTTGGCTGTGTTGTGTGTTTATACACTCATCAGTAAAGGAACAGTTGCACCCAGAAGGAGGTGTGGGATTGCAGTGCTGTTGGGAAGGAAGATAAAGGTTACCAGGAACAATAAATGATGATCAATTTAGGCTGATATGATCAATATTTATTGAACTACACATACAGAAGTAGTGTCTCTCAGTATGGCGTAGGGCCGCCATGTTTGCTAACCCAACAAGCCAGACGTCTCAGCATGGAGTTGTAGAGGTTCCTAATGGTGTCCTGTGATAATCCATCCCATGCAGCTTGAATATTCTCACACAGTTCCCGCAGACTGTGTGGTAGGGGTGGAGGTGGAGTGACACCAGATCTTCTGGACGTGTGACGTGTGACAACAAACCGTTCATCTTGGCTCTGAGCACGGTGCCTCCACACAGATTCATTGGTCATCTCTACCAAGACAAAAGCGGGACTCTTTACTGAAGATGACCCGCTGCCAATCTGAGTCACTCCATGACAGTCTGGCACAACACCATTGCAGTCTTTGGACACGTGGTTGACGTGGTGTTAAGGGCAGTCATCCTAACGGTCTGCATGCACGTAGTCCTGTGTCGTGCAGCCGTCCGCCAGTGGTGTTGGCAGGATGACTCATGGATGGCATCACTGCTCACTGAGTGTCTGCTATCGTGCTGTTGGGTCACTTGGTGCATGTCAGACAAGCCGTTGGTTCTCTCTCTCCGTGGTTTGTGTAGGTCTCCCAGATCCTTCATGTCACTGGTGCATGCCTTCGTCTGTCCACTGCCAGCAACAGCGTGCTATGGTAGTATCCACACAGCCGGTATGGCGCGCAACACCTCAATAAGACCATCCCTCTTCCCAATACCTTATGATGCGACCCCTCTTGAACTTTTCCAATTGCTCGAATTGCTTTTGAAGTCTTCTCTGAGTCATACTTCACCTGCAAAGGATACTACCAACACAACAGTATGAGTCAGAATAGAAAGCACACGCAACAAGATGACACTGAATAGTCAGTCTAGTACAGTGATAAGGCCCGTCCTGCCTTACGTCACAAGTGCAGCTGAGCGTGAAACTTGAACCATTCATTTCATGATGTCAAACCTACCCACCAAGTTTCATTCCTGTCGGTTGATTCCTTCTGGGTGCAGCTATTTGTTCGATGATGAGTGTATATGTGGAAAGGTGGCTGAATAAGGGGCTGGCTATCTGCTAACTTCTGTTGCTGGCCTAGCTGAAATATCCAGCTTTTGTTGGTTGTTGGTTTTAGATGGTCGAAGCTGGTCTTTGAAGGTCAAGGTGTTCGATAAAGTTAAAACCCTGGTTATGCTGGCCTTCTGGTAGTCCAGATTGGTTATTCTGGTCATTCTGGTTAACCAACTAACCCTGCTGAAAAAACCTGCCCTAGTATGTAAAACACAATACCTCCATACAGCTGACTCTTAGGCTCACTCTATGTTGTTGTCCCTGTTTGTAAGTCAAGTCTACCAGCACATGTCCTGCTGACAGATGGCATAGCACACGCGTCAAACGGAATAACGTGAATGGATCGGCCCCATGGATTAGTCGATACCCGATTCAGCTAATATCAGGACTGATATCCGATCCTAATATCAGATTGGTGCATCCCTAATTAGTATTATGACTGTGTCTTACCTTTCAGCAATCCAGACTGAGGCTTTGATACTCTATAGCACTGCTTTGCTTTCTGCAGGAAAGTGCAGGGATACTGAAACAGCGGCTCTTAGGACAGATAGGGACGGCAATCAGTTTGTGGCGGTGCCCGAGTAAGAGTGAGCTGGGCTGTATGCTCCATCAGTGCAGAGTGTGGAGAAAGGAGCTGACAACCTCTTTAGCTTCAACACCAGTCAATACAGTTATTCTTATCCATATTATCTCAACATGTCGGACAGCTCGGGGGACGCCTTGGTGTGCTCGATCCACACGTCAGTTTTATCTCTGTTAAAGGTTGTTTGGAGCCAAATAAACACAGTGGGTTATCTATATCTCATCTAAGTTATGGCTGTACAGCATGGAGTTCACTCTAAAAGGTTAGGCAAAGCGTTGTATTTGGTCTTTTGTTGAGACCAGTACACAAATTTCAGTCTGACTGCTTTGCAGATTGATTGGAAGCTCTAATTTTTGGCTGGGAGACTTAACTGTGTCGCCAGTCAGGGTACGAATTGCAGGAGGGTATGGGGGGGGGGGTTATGCAAGTAAGCCAACCTCCATATTAACATTTGTATTGTACATACTTTCAGTCTGGGAAAAATAACCCTGCATCATTTCTTACCACTACTTGTTGTCTTAGGCCTGACTGTCTTATTACATATCAATGCACTTTGAAGAGCAAATGTAAATATCTAATAATTAAAATATAGACAATTAGTGATTGCCCAACACTATTTTTATATGACAGTATATTCTTCCTCTTCTTCCATGTTTGTCCACTAACTATTTCTGTAGTTTTTCGAGATATCAACACCATTCCCACTCTAGAATGTTCAGTGTGACCAGGAATGCTGTGCTTGTATATAGCTTTTTGATCCGACATACAGTTTTCCTAAAAACTTCTGATTTTTTTCCCATTAATAATGAATTAGGAGGAAAAGTGCATGTTCATCTACTGTACTTCTGCTCGACTGACAAACAACATTTCACATACATGATCTCAGGCCAGACCCCAGAGCGTGAATACAATGTTGGTCCGACCCACACTTGTCTCTTTGTCTATTTTTTCCCCATCGCTCGTTCCTCCCATAGACTCCTATTCGTTTTCACCACCCACCCAAACCCTATTGTTTCCTTTACCCTACAGCCACGAAACTGCATGTACTCACTCAGGGCAGATGCCCGAACTCTAATCCACTGCTACACTGATCTTAACTCCTCTATGTGTTGTTTATTCACCCCTCGTTCCTCCCATAGACTTTCATTCGCTGTTAGCAATACCTTAGCAAACCACTAGCAACGAGCTTAAGCTGTGCAATCACTTTCCACTGTGTTCAGGAAATGCACTTTTGATGTGTTGTTTCAATATAGCACTATAGCTGTCTGCTAAGTCTAGATGTTGAAGAGTCAAGCTAAGACACGCTAAGCTGATGTTTGATGCTCAAGGTGGACTTAAAAACACACCCAAACTGATTATGCTGGTCAAGCTGGTCATGCTGACTGACCACTTAAGCCATCAAATTAGTTAAGCTGTTAGCTACCGTCTTAAAGCACTTGAGTCACCTTGAGTTGGCCAGCAAACCTAGCTCACCAATCTCGCTAGCTAGATCGTCCCTACAATGCTAGCTACACTAATCACGGTCTAGTAAAACATGTAAGGGGTGTCAGTACGACTACCTTGCTGGTAAATCTAGGGCTGATCAATAGCAGACTTGAGTTCACTGATGCATGTGCCTGCCTTATATCAAGCTACGTGGCTGGGATCTCTGTACAATCACTGCAGGCCAAAGAAAGCAGACCCTGTAAATGTCACTATGAATATAATTCGCTCTCTGGCAATATCCAGATGGTATTCCATCTAAGATGTGTGACTATATAAGATTGCAGTGTCACAGTCTCCTACAGAGATTGTTTTAGGCCACTAGCGCCCGCAGATAACAGTTTTATGTGTTTTCCGCTGCGATCCTGTACTGGTTTTCCTGACAATCATAATTTAAATGTGAATAAACAGTGTTTACAGTGCTCGAGGAATAACTTGTCACTGCTTAAATGAATCCACATAATCTTGAGCTGCTGCGGAGCTGACCCCACTGCTTAGTGCTGTCATTATCCAACAATGATCATTGTTTAGCATCTCCTCCCAGTTGGACATGTAGACTTTTGACTGAATTAAAAAGGCAGGCTAGCATAATGCGTCCCTGGGCTCGAGTCGGAGTGACTAAGACAGCTTCTGAATATGCACAACGTTTTGTTTCTCGCTGCGAACCGGGCTGCTTTTTGAGCCCTCTTGTTGGTTAATTGCTAGCGAGGACATATGCTGAACCTGAACGCTGTCGTAAGCTTGAACGTAAGTGCTGCCAAGGACATTCAGCAAATGGCAGGGGGAGTGAGAGTAGATGTGAACGCAGCCTTACGTATCTCCTCAGTAATGGAGAGCTCTGGTGAGTCATTTTTCCAATACGTATATACTTTCGGGCAAAGTTCGGCACCGATTTGATGGAGAAATGCCCTAAAAAACAATTGGATCAATATTATTTTCCATCAGCATAGACATTCCAGAACCTTTCCAGAAGGGTTTCTGAACATTGCATTTAACAGTTGTATTTAACCCTTAATGTCGAGTGAATCATATTTGATACATGACTTTTTGAGATCTCTAAGATAAGATAAGATAAGATAAGATAAGATAAGATAAGATAAGATAAGATAGTCCTTTATTAATCCCACAGTGGGGGAATTTACAATCTTTCAGCAGCACAGAGGAAAGAACAGAAGTGTCTGGAAATATACAAATAATAAATAAGATCTATATATACAAAAAGTACATAAAATATAAACAAAAATACTAAAAATTTAAATATAGAAGACTAAGGCCAGAGGAAACATTGCACATGGTGATGGTAAACAGATTATGCTTAAGGTTAAGTATTGCACATAGTAGCGCACTAGAGCAGTAATAAATAAAGTAAGCAGTTTTATTGCACATAGTAGAATAGAAATAGACTACTGAGTTATATTGCACATAGTAGAAATAGACTACGGTAGAAATAGACTACTGAGGGCTACAGCTGTTATACAGTCTGACAGCGGCTGTAAGGAAGGATCTGCGGTATCTCTCCTTCACACACCGCGGGTGCAGCAGCCGGGTACTGAAGGAGCTGCCCAGTGCTTTCAGAGTGGTACATGGGGTGGGACGGGTTCAGGTGTCTATATTACTAGTGTGATAATTTCTTTGTTCGAAAAACCTGATGAATACTACCAGTCAAAAGTTTAGACCCAGCTACTCATAGACAGTTCTCCTCATGTGTATCTTAAAGCTTTACTGTAGAATAAAAGTGAAGATATCACGCTGTAAAATAGCCCTCATGGAATTATACAGTCCACCTTAAAACCCTCCAGAATGGAGCTTTACAGGAGGATGAACCAGCTTTCTTAACCTGCAGTGGAGGCTGATAGAACAAGGTTTATTTCTAAGCAGTTTTGGAGCAATTCTATTGGTCTGTCCATCATGAATATTCACTAAACTGAAAAAAAAACTTTTGACTGGTACTGTATATAATCAGATACATGTCTCAGCCTCCCACACCACTGAATGGATTATTCTTGCACTACATGCACCAGAAGACCTTTAACTGACACATCCAATATTGCCGTCGTTAATCAATGACCCATCAATATTTTTATCAATTTTGGGAAAGTTAGAGTAAGAAAAGCATTCAAATTGTTGCTGATTCTTCAAACAGTAATTATACTGAGGCAGCTCATTAATTTGTACCTTATTTTATGATAAAATCGTGTTGAAAAAGTGTGGAGCCTGATGTTACTACTATGTTAATGATTGGCCAAAAGGAGTGACTGCATTTGGGCGTGCCAAAGACCATAGCGTGGCTGAAGTATCTGTATCTGAAAGTGTACGGTCATACGGGTCTACCAGCAGTGGTTAAAATCCCACATGGAATTCTCCTCAGAGTTGTGCCAGGGAAGGCATCCACCAAATCTGGCCCAACTGGACAATTCTTTGATGCAGGAGTGGCTGAACCTTGATGTGGTCTACATCCAGAAACTTGTCCAGTCCATGCCAAATCGAATCCCAGCTGTTATTGGTGCATGTACATTTCAGTCACAGGTGACTCATTTTTTGAAGTAGAAATTGAGATATTATTGCCTGTGTTGTGTTTTCTATGTTTGACCTGCTGTATCAGTGATGAATTGAATATGGTGGTTGATGAATAGCTGGATGTTGCTGTGACTCACTTGCTAATAATTGTCATTGCTAATAATTGTGATTTTTCCTATAAAGCTTACTAGTCCAGAGAAGGAATACACAGGTTGGAATGAACTCATTAATAAGTGTTAAATACTTATATAAAAGTGTTTTGGGGTAATAAATATTATAGTTCTGCATGTTTTTGTTTGCTTAGAAAAATGCTATGAGCAAAAAAAATGCTAAACATTTATGTACAAAACTCATATATCCAAAGTGTTTAATGTTAATTTTTTTTAAATATTTGGATGAAGGTCAAATAAACACTCAGCACATTATAATCTGGCAATTACTGGGTGGTTTAAGCTTTACAGGGTTAAGGTCCACAGCCGGCAGACAATGGTACTGTTGGAGAGATCTATCGTAATCCGGTCTGTTGCACCTTTAACACTGTGGAGGCGTCGGGATGCATGTGCAGAGCGTTTTTATTAGCGCATATCAAAGTTTAAGAGTCAAAGTCAAAGGCAGGGGTCAAAGCACCAGTAGAGATGTGAAACCCAGGAAAATCCATCGTCATAATCAAAGAAAGACAGGCTAAGATCACAACAGGCTTGGAAACACTAGGGGCCTGTATGCACAAAGCTGCTTAGAGTGGGAGTGCTGATTTAAGATTAGATTCATGCCTTATTTACCCTGATTTTACAGACAGGAACAGATCCTAGATCCAGCACTGCTAATATGATATGCTTTGTGAATTTGAGGCTAGAACTAAAAGGGATATCCTAGAAAACAGGGCTCAGATGTATAGATACATGCAAATGGAAGACCTCCCAAAGAATACTGACTAGGACTATACATACACACACACATGGACAAACTAGGACCAAAAGGCAGGGGTGTTGGGAATATTGATTGGGCAGAGCCAGAGCTCCCTTCAGGGAGGAAGAGCTTATGTGACGGCATCTGTAGCACATAAGCTCGCCCGACAGAGGATACCTCATCTGTGACTGAACGGAAATATCAGCATAAGAATAACAGCTGTGACTGGATTTGGCATGGACTAGACAAGTTTTTGGATGTAGGCCACATCAATGTATAGACACTGCCAGATTTGGTGGATGCCGTTCCTGGCACAATTAGGAGGAGAATTTCCTGTAGACTGGGATTTTAGCCACTGCTGGTGACATTCACTGCACTGTACCACCTCTTCTCAATCTATGAATCCCATCACTCACACCACGCAGGTATTTAAAACCCCATCATCCTCATGCAGCACCATCAGCAGGAGCCTGAAGTTACTATCACCTTAATCACGTAAGGTATAAGCTTTTATTAGCTTATTAGCCCAATTAGATCCTACAGTCAGCAACTGGCTGTGCATAAGAGGACTGCAAAACCACAGAGCAGTGGTCACCAGCCCTCCTACTGGAGATCCCCTTAATCTCATGAGTTTTAGTCCCCCCCGCCCCCTCAGTATTGAATACTAAAGCCTCTGATCCAGCCAATTAACAACTTCCGTCGACTTTAATTGGCTGCCTATAAGTGTGAAACTATACGGTGTACCTATATGAAATGTAGGGAGTTGCAGTATGTGGTCATGTTAGGCTAATAAGTCAGGTTCCTCATTACATTTACAGCATTTAGCTGACGCTCTTATCCAGAGCGACTTACAAGGGTATTCATGTTACAGGTAGGCCAATGTAGTGTTAGGAGGCTTGCCCAAGGACTCTTATTGGTGTAGCACAGCATAGTCACCCAGCCCAGGATTCAAACCCCAGTCTCCCACATGTGGGAGATGTGTGTGGTGGCTCCCTGGCGGGTAGTGGTGTTATCCGCTGAGCTACACCAACCACTACATTAAACTCTGGCCTATAATTCTGCTCTGCTCAGATTTGTGTTTCACTTTGGCTGCTTGTTTCAGACTTGCTAGCCTAAAGTGTAATCTGACCAGGCTCAACAGGCCAAAGCATCAGAGCATCATCGCTCAGTAGATTGTGGTTGGAAATAGACTCCACAGAGAGTCAGATCTCAAAGACCGTTTGGGAGGCCAAAATTCATTGAGATACAGGCGAGGACCATTCAGAGCGGATGGGTTTGTTTACAGCTGCCTGCTCAAACTGATGGAGGAGATGATATTTATATCTCAGATGTGATTTGCTGATTCATTTACCTGCCACTGAGCTGCATTACCTTTGGGTGGATAATGTAGGAAAATGAGTAGGGCTGATAACATAATCTCACTGAGTACAGTGCACGTATAGCCTGTGCAATGCCGGAGTCGGTTCCAGTGCATGCTTTCAAACCTAGAGCCCTCGGGCTGTCCAGCCCTCTACGTCTGCATGGTAGTGTTGTTGGCTTAGGACACACATCCATTCATTGTGAGTTTTGCTGTGAAACCACTCCAATGTACTAATAAGGTCTTGTTCTACTTAGCTTCGGAGATCTTTTGTTCTTTCGGGAACGTTGGGTATGCTTCCCTAACCAGCATTTTTGCAGAACAAAGCTCATTTATATATGCGATAACAAAATGGTGCTTTCCAGAAACATGTGATATGTCCAGAAAGGAGCTCTTGATTGCAATAAATGAGATAAAAGTGAAAAATTGATACAACAAAAGTTGAGAACATTCCCAATAATGAAGCAGCTATTCATTATTTAGCACATAGAAATCAATGTAAAAGTGGTTTCCCGAAAGAATCAAAGCTCCACCATCGGGCATGTGCACAGCATGGTCAGTTGCTAATAAGACTAGTCGGTGTTGTGTCGGCCGGCGTTTTTGTAGTTGCCTTGAAAGCGAACCTGGAGTCTAAAGGGACTGACAACATGCCAGGTTTGGGCTCCCGGAGGAGCGTGGCATTTGCTTCTCTTTGCACATGGACAAAAGTGCCTGTAATTGCTTTTGAGATGACTCTTCCTGCCATCTGTTACTCATTAATGAGAGCATTTGTAATGAATTTGTAAGATGACTTTAAATGAGGTCTGTTTGTGTGTGTGTGCATGCATGTGTGTGTGCAAAAGATAGATATATGCTTGCACCTGCTTGTATACACACCCTGATGGTCTGGGCTGCCTCGAGGCTCCACAAGTGTTGCTCCTCCTGCCATAGAGAGCTCTCCTGGTCGGTTATCTGGGCCTGAAAGCTGTTTCGGTGGAAAAAACGCAGGAATCCCCTGCAGGATGCGGCTGCTTGTTTTCTGGCTCTGATGCCGCTTGTCAGGTGCATCCAGATGTGTCCCAGTACACGCGTCGTTTCCCAGCTGGGCGCCACAGCAATCTGTGTGCTCGTTTTCTCGTCAGGGAAGCCTCGAGGATGCTGCGGTGAGGCCGAGGGGCAGAGAAGATCTCTCGCCAGTTGTTAATGGAGCGAGTTACATGAACTGAGTAGAAGGCCCACTGCCACAGCGCATTTAACAGCGCCGGGCCACCTGCGGCCGAGGCCCGTCTCCGTGCAGCGTGGCTAGGGGAGCCGACAGCTCTGACCTGACCTTAACCTTTACGTGCATACCTCAGGTCACTAGAGACGAGTGACCTCATTTCCTCCCCATGCCTCGTCTATTTATTTTTAGAGGAGTGACAAAGAAAATACCAGTGTATTGTGAAGTGAACTGACGGTCATCGTCCAGGCGGAGTGTGGATTAATCAGTGTTGGATATACACTAATACTGCACTAACAGACATGCACAGCTTCTATTGGTGCCATGGGCGCCTATACAGACAGGTCTTGAGAATACATTCAGATTTTTAGGGGCCTTTCTATCAGTTACGTTAGAAATCAGTTAGAAATCCGGCCCCTTAGGACAATAGAATCTCAATACAGCCTTGGACACACAATGACACACACACTGGTAAATCACAATGGATGTACAGGGGTTGGACAATGAAACTGAAACACCTGTCATTTTAGTGTGGGAGGTTTCATGGCTAAATTGGACCAGCCTGGTGGCCAATCTTCATTAATTGCACATTGCACCAGTAAGAGCAGAGTGTGAAGGTTCAATTAGCAGGTAAGAGAGTTTTGCTCAAAATACTGCAATGCACACAACATTATGGGTGACATACCAGAGTTCAAAAGAGGACA
>CM067484.1:2365000-2387802 GCA_034552555.1 Semaprochilodus insignis | reverse complement strand
CCTCTTTTGAACTCTGGTATGTCACCCATAATGTTGTGTGCATTGCAATATTTTGAGCTAAACTGTAAAACTGTGCTCTTACCTGCTAATTGAACCTTCACACTCTGCTCTTACTGGTGCAATGTGCAATTAATGAAGATTGGCCACCAGGCTGGTCCAATTTAGCCATGAAACCTCCCACACTAAAATGACAGGTGTTTCAGTTTCATTGTCCAACCCCTGTAAGTCCCATAGGTAATGGTAAACGTGTCCCATGTGTTACTCTAAAAAGAAAAAGGCCACAAAATGTTCTTTTGCTCAGATCGCTTTTGATTTAGAGAGATCTGTAAAAGCACATTTTAAGGACCTTTGAAGGGTTTAATTGTTCTTTCTACACTCCTTTACGTCACAAAGAGGTTCTTTGAACTTTGTACACTCGGTTACACAGCTCGGTTCTTTAAAGAACCATCCATGGAAAGATCTTTTAGGTTATACTGATACTGGTTGTGCTATGGCATTGCACTAAGAACCCTATTTTGGATATCGTCGCTGTCTATAGAAAAACAAGTATCTGCAAATTGGCAACTTTACAGGTTGCCTAATTTAGTTTTAATGGAAGTCAGTGGAACCAGGCCTGTTCTCCAAGCAGTTTTGGGCCATTTCTGCTGGTCCATTCATCATTACATTTTCGCACAATGTAAATGGCAGGTCATGTGATCAAGTGACGCATAAAAGTAAATATCGTCAAACATTGGAGATACGGGTTTTTTACTGGACAGTGGCGATCTATAAGGCCTACACTACAGGATTTTTAGCCCAGTTTTAGCCCAGATTAGCCCCATTCAGCCCCAGTCATTTTCCAGGTCAGGAGCACAGTTGAAAGTGATTGATGGCTGGGTGATTTGGCAATGTGAGAGGAGAAATGGATCAATCCTTAGCCTTCCGATCGAGCTCCGGAGTGATCAGAGCCCTCATCAAACGTGTTTGATTTTTCGACTCAAAACGTTTACAGGACCTGTAATGCGAGGCGGTCAGTGGTGTGAATGACAGAGCGATTCAGGGAACAGCCAGTAACAGAGCAATGAGAGAGGAAAACAGGTGAGATGTGTATGTATGCAGCATGTGTACTGTAATATCTGTGATCCAGAACAACACGTTTGTCCACTTTCGCTGCGCTCATTGTCTTGGCATAAAAGCACAAACAGTTCTGCGGCAGTTCTTCCTTTCATCATGTGATAACGGGGGAGATCTGAGATGTTGAGTGCTTTTTCATAGCTGAAACTACTATCCACACTCATTGTCCATTCTATCAGCTCCACTGACCATATAGGACCACTCTGTAGTTCTACAGTTACAGTCTGTAGTCCATCTGTTTCTCTGTGTACTTTATTACCCCGTTCTTCAATGGTCAGGACCCCCACAGGATCACCATTATGTGGGTGTGAATCATTCTCAGCACTGCAGTGACACTGACGTGGTGATGGTGTGTTAGTGTCAGTGCTGATGGGTCAGAAACAGCAGTGCTGCTGGACACCTCAGTGTCACTGCTGGACTGAGAAACGTCCACCAACCAAAACAATCCGGCCAACAGAGTCCTGTGGGTGCCATCCTGTGACCGCTGATGAAGGACTAGAGGATGACCAACACTGCACTGTGCAGCAGCAGATGAGCTATCGTATCTGACTGTGCATCTACAAGGTGGACCAGCAAGGTAGGAGTGTCTAATAGAGTGGACAGTGAGTGGACACAGTGTTTAAACACTCCAGCAGCACTGCTGTGTCTGATCCACTCACACCAGCACAACACACACTAACATACCACCACCACGTCAGTGTCACTGCGGTGCTGAGAATGATCCACCACCCACATAATACCTGCTCTGTGGTGGTCCTGTGAGGGTCCTGACCATTGAAGAACAGGGCAACATTTACTATGTGATGTCCTCACTATGGCCCTGGTTGCAGAATAGGTTGAGGGTGGAGATAAAAAGCCTTGCTCACAGGCTGAATCTGGCCCGCTGACCGCTATCTGATGATCCCGTGTGTATGGTCAGTGTGTGTACACCTACAAACAGCGCCTATGATAAAATGGCCAGTGAGAGTGAGAACACGGCGAGTGTACATAATAGAGTGGTGCATCAGTGTGGGCAGCATTTCAGTGACAGATCGCCTTGAACATGGCAAGTTTGCTGAACTGTAGGTTTGCACAGCCGAGCGAAAGCCCTGCTATTTATGCCAGAGGAGGAGGGAAAAAAATCTGACCTAGTACTGACCCTTGCTGGAGAATGACTGTGTAAACAGCAGCCCTGCTGCCATACTGCCTCTGACTTGGCTTGGCTCAATGCACTGTAACAGTTCCACACTGGAGACCAGCTCCCTAGGGCCAGCTGGCTAACCCCCCCCCCCCCCCCCCCCCCCCACACACACACACACACACACACACACTAGCATATACACACTCGTTGCTTCATCAAGTCGCAAGGCACACACACACACCTGCATCCTCGTGATGTGTGTTCGTCTGATTCAGTTCCTGAAACGTCTTTCAGCACGGTCAATTTGCTGGCCCCGGCTATTCTGGATTTGTCTTGTGCTCCGTGTAACCATGGAGATGCATTCAAAGGGACAGATGCAGCTCCCTGGCGAACAGGACCTCTCACAGGCTACTATTAGTCCCTCAGGCTTTAACCTAGAGCATCGCTGACCAAGGTGCCGCGTCCACGGCTAATGGTGATTTGCGCTCGCATTAAGCGTACCTGCTCGTGCTCGACCCAGCCCTACTTGTTTACGTTGGACAAAACAGGCTTTGACGACCAACAGCACGTACAAATAATGCCATTATATGGTAATTAGTGTGATTCCTTTGTGATGAACAACTGTATGGACACGGAGGAGGGCCTTATCAAAAGCGGCTGGTGAATAAGCAAACGTAATCAGTCATAGTTAGTCCCCGCAGTACGGAGGGGATAGAATAGATGTCCATTTTTCTTCCCACCCAACCAACCCCCCCCACCCCCAGCACCCCTTTTTCCCATTATCATTGCATCACTCCACACCCCCTCACCGATGGCTGTCTGCAGACTGCAGGCTTCTGCCGGGAGAGAGGGGGCGTTTGGACATTTATCCATATGATCTTTTTAGCCTTTAGTCTGTGTGCGCATATATGTGTGGCTTCTGTTTTACACTCTCTGCAGCGGGAGCCGAATCGATAATAGGAACATGGAATGGTTCTGTTTTAGCGACGTTACACATGCACTGGAAAGGTGCATTTCTTTTGTCCAATGAGGTTCAAGCAGTAGATTGTGCTAACAAACGTGCTAACACGGCTATAGATAACAATCAGCAATTAGCATGGCTACAGTGGTATAATGACAGTTAGTGGCTATTCACTTTCATTCCATTCTTAGCAACAGCATATAATAGCATATAACAGACTGGCAGTCATGGGCTCAAGGTCAGGGTAGTGATTCTGAACCCTGCTCTTGGAGGCACCCTGCCCGGCACATTTTAGTGCTTTCCATGCTGCTCCCAGCACACTTGATTCAACTTATCAGCTTATTAACAGAGTTGCAGGGGGTGTGCTAAAGCAGGGAATCCATTAAAATGTCCAAGGCAGGGTGCAACCAGGACCAAGGTTGAGAACGCAGGGTAAGGGAACCAGCTTTGTGATCAGAAGGTCACTGGTTCAGTCCCCTGAAGTGCCCTTGGGAAAAGCTAACCTAACCCCCAGCTGCTCCCTGGGCACAGTGGATAGGGCTGCCCCCTGCTCTGGGCAAGTGTGCCCACTGCCCCCTAGTGTGTGTGTGTGTATATGTAGTGTGTCACTGCACAGAGGAGTTAAATGCCGAGGTCAGATTCCTCTGTGTGCAAGTGCAGTTGGTCAATAATTCTAATTCTAACTTAGAATACAGGAATAAAGGATCTGCATTCAGTCCAGTCATCAAGGAAATATTATAACTGTGCTTATTTAATAGCTACACGTCAGACTCTACAGTGGAAGTCAACAAACAGCTGCTGTTCTCCAAACACTAAAGTTGTTCCTAATAACTGAGTAGACTGATAAATCAAAGAGATGAGCCAGCCGTTCTCCTCAGTAGACAGAGGGTTTGTGAGTAACGGGATTTGCATCGGTAGCCATGTTTTCATGCAGCCTGATAATTTGCTAATAATCCAATTAATAGCCCAATAGCCCAAAAAAATAGAGTACGCCTAAGTATAAACCTCAGTCGGAGCACTGCAAAAAATGATATCTTGGCAAAGTAAAATTATTTTAACATCTAGTTTATATGTCTGAAAAGCCTAGTTTTAATATTATTTTAGTCTAAAACTAATAGAAAAGATAATTTTAAGATAATTTTAAGATTATTTAACTTACTTTCAGATGGGTTTTCTTATTTTTAATTTTTTACCTTATTTTATATTGGTTTTAGTAAGTCAAATATTCTCTGTATGTTGGCCGATAATTTGCCTTGTTTTAAGCATGTTTCTTAAAATAAGCTGTGATCTGCCAATATAGTGAGCAAATTTGTCTTACTGCAATCACATCAAACAGGTAAACATGTCTGGGAAATAAGTTACATAATCTCAAAATTAGCTCACAACAATGTAAAAATTAATAAATTAAGAATTTTAACATATATCAACTGGATAAGCTATACATTTCTGAGATGAGACGAGTAGTCAGATTGAGGCGGGTAATCATGTAATTAAACTATTACATAGAAGAATAACAGTCTTGTATCTCGTACTGCATCGCAGCATGGACGGCCGTGAGGCTCACAATAACAAGCCGTTTAGACTTGAGTACTGTATATGAGCACCGCTGCTCCCCTTACCCTGACTGGACTCGCACGATGTTTGTTTTCATGGTAACGTTTAAACTAAGTGGTTCCCTACGCATGCTCTACTCCACGCCATTACTTGTAGTGTGCATGTAAATTGAGATTATCATCAGATTGCTGAGTAATGTGTGCATATGAACAGTTCAGGTTGATCTGTAATTGGAATTAATTCAATCGGAATTGATGAAATGCATGCATGTAGACACTGTTACACAGTGACATCATCTCGTAACACAACCCTTATTGCCCGCCTACCTGCAAATCTGAACACAGCAACTACTTAAGGTCGGGAAGTGCTCTGTTGACTAATCAAAATAGCAAGGGTGAGCTGACCAATCAGGGGCGGGTCTTAAAGACACAGAAGCTCTAACAGAGCGTTTCAGAAAGAGGGTGAATACAGATGTAAGACAGAAATAGTGTGGTTTGGGAAAATTGAAGGATTTAAATCTACAGTAGATCCCAATTTAGCATAACAGGCTCCTCTTTAAATTGATCATGGATGTGTTTATACGCCTTAATTAATCAAGAAATCTGAGTAATTTACTGGGAAAACAGGTTACTCTAGCTAGAGTACCAATTTGTATTACTCTTTTCTAAGGTTGTTTTTAAAATTCAGTGACACCAACTCAGTTTCAATTGCTTGATTTAAGAGTCACAATACAATTTTACTCAATGGCATTGGCCAAACATGCTTCACCTACCAGGAAATGAAAGGACGCATTGATTTTCACTGCTTAAACGTCTTATCCCAAATTTAATGTCATTTTAATATCATTGTAGCCTGTTACTCAGTTAACTATCACCAGGCACTAAAGCCTAAATTAATTTGCATAATGCTAATAAGTGGCTATTAGCTTCATTCATCGCTAGCAACAATAGTCTTTTTCTTGACTGAACTACTGACCCAAGCTTGATAGATTTATGCTCTGTCATAGCGGTATCTGCCCACTGTAAGAAATGTCAGTGGAAAGCTCATATGGAGATAATATTAGGAAAGCCTATCATCGTGTGCAGAATATGGATGATATAAATATGCAGCCCAGAGATTGCAGCTGACTGCCTGCCTGCCTGACTATAGCTTTTATCGTGTTTCATTATTCATGTTGTTTATATGATGCATTAGTGGATCTCCCTCAGTATTATAAACACTGCAATTCACTTTCCTCTCCCCAGGCTTGGTGCTGGAGGAGCCGTGCTGGAGCTCCTTATGAGGGAAAAAAGTTAGCGCCGTTCTAACCAATGCCTCAGGTTAGGTAAAAAGACGTCTCAATAAAACATGCCTTCTGACAGTCTATCAGCGTCTGGCTCAGAACACTGGCTCTCTATGCGCAGACTAGTTCCTGTTTTGCTGCAATCCCAGCAGCCTGGCTTTGAGGTTTATTTCCCTGTATGCTCTGTTGTTGGCATAATTGGTGCATGTATCAATGTGACTGTGCTGTGACATTGACATCAAAACAACTACAATGCAGTCACGACAGCAATGCTATACGGGATAAAGTGGGAGAAGTCCTTGCTTTTAGCTTTTAGATCATGTAACAGTGTAGTAGCTCATCTTGCCCTGAATGTAGCTAGCTAGCTTTCGGTCTGATTCTAGCCTAAATAAGCTACAGTCATAGGAAATATGTACAAATGATTTGCACTGTTCTCTAAAACACCTAGATTGGCGGTAAATGGATTAAGGAATGACATGACTTCCACCCTTAATTTCTGCAATTTCCTTCGGGATCAATAAAGTCTTATCTTATCTTAAATCACACGTCATCATAACTTTGCTAAATACAGTTATATCCAGCTCTTCCATTGGGAGTACATCGATTCTTTGATTGCATCGCTATTTTGTTCCTTTTACAAAACTTCCCTTGTTTCCAAACGATGGAATAATCTATTATTTTTTTATTTTAAATAATCTTAAACTCAAAATCAGACCTAAGTTTTTGAATCTCATACATGCACTGATTATCTTAATTGTTTCTTTTAACTTATTAAAACATTTTATATGCACTGCAAAAAATGACAGTACACTGATCTGATATCTAGTTAATATATATTAAAATTCTCATGTTGAGATCATTGTAAAATACTTTTAGGATTTTTCATCTTATTTCCATCTTATTTTTGAACTTGTTTTAGGTGATTTTAGCAAGCCAAATTACTATAAAAATGATCTTGGAAAGCAAATGTTCTTGTATATACTTTATATATCTTAAATGTGTCATTTTGGGATTGTTTTAAGCAAATATTAAGATTATTTAACTTATTTCCAGACATTTTTTACTCGTTTGAAGGGTTTTTAGTAAGCCGATTTTTAACTATATTGACAGATAATTCGGATTGTTTTAAACACGTTTCTTAAAATAAGTAAATTTATCTGCCAATATAGTGAGAAAAACTGGCTTACTAAAATCCCTTAAAATAAGTAAAATGTCTGGTGTTAATAGAGGCCTATTTTAAAAGTGAATCAGTTGGGTTTGTGGGAAGTTTCCTGTTTAAATTATATTTTCATAATAACTATTTTTGACCTGAGGCTAGTAACAGATGTTGTCACCCCAGTAAAATTGGTGGCAACCGTGGTAAGGGAGTTAGGTAGCACCAAGTAAGGATCAAGGCCAAAGCTGCAATTTCCTTAAGATTTCAAGATGGAATTAACGGATTACAGATGATTTTATGTCTATTTATAGGCTGCAATATGAAAACCATAAGGTGTGGGCCCGCTGCTCATTAGTATTAATACCACACAGTACACCTGTAGTGTATCACTGCTAGAAATTCATAGCCATACCAACATGGGAAAAAATTCGATCTTGGCAAGTAAAATGATCTAATATCTAGATAATATATCTTATATTTCTCATTTTAAAATTGTTATAAACTTATTATAAGATTATTTTACTTATTCCCAGACATTACTTGTGTTAAGTGGTTGTAGTAAGCCAAATTCTCAAAATATATGGGCAGATTATTTTACTTATTTAAAAAAATAAACATGCTTAAAACAAGCCAAATGATCTGCCAATATACCGAGAAATTTTGGTTTACTAAAATCATTTAAAACAAGGAAATCTGGAAATAAATTAAATAATCTAATAATAAGATTCTCCTAAAATGGGAAATTTAAGATACATCACCTACATATTAGATTGTTTTACTTTCCAGCATATACTTTTGTGTATGTGTACAGAATATGATTATAACTGAGTCATCCTATATAAGCATCTGGGGCTGGATCAGGGCTAGTTGATCTTCTCCAGACCATCCAGGCACCTCCAGGCACCTCCAGGCACACACGGGAAATACCATGCCCAGCCATGTAAGGATGATACAGCATCGTTATAACAAATCTGTAAGATCAATACAGCACAATGTGGCTCGTTATCATAAAACCAGGCCATCTTTTGTTGTAGTAATTCTATATATTCTAATTCTATCTTTGACGTACCATTAAAAATCTCCCACACTACCTAGCGTCTCACATGCTGTCAAAAGCTAGAATATTAGCATCACTTTCTGGTCGTTATCTTTCCCTCAAGGCAGATTGCTCATACAGCACTCTCTGACCCCTTGCTGGACGTCTCCATGCTACCAAGCTAGTTTGCTTTGATGTTATCCGGTCTTTTATGACTCCATTTCACAGCACTGTCGATGCTAATCCACAGAGGCCTATTTTAAAAGTGAATTGGTTGAGTTTGCAGGAACTGTTCTGTTGAACTATCTATGACCTGAGGCTAGTAATAGAAGTTGTCACCACAGTAAAATTGGTGGCAAGTGTCCACTATCCTGAGTTAGGTAGCACCGAGTGAGGCGCAAGGCCAAACCTGCAATTTCCTTAAGATTTCAAGATGTAATACAGCTCTGGAGCCCACCTCAAAATGATCAGTTTCTCTAGTTTTACAGTTTCTGGGTTTGTGTTGGACCAAAATGAGCGGTTCTGTTTTATTCTATACACTACTGGAAACACGTCTCCCAAATTCCAGATCAAATATTGTATTTCAGATCTGTTTATTTAGAAAATCACTAATGACGCCTCCAGAAGCCTGTTTTTAGAACCATGCTCGCTGTGCATTTCACCCCAGCCACCGCTGACCAGTCTCTCTGTAGGTCACTTGAGGTCATCTTACGGTGGTTAAGTGACAGTCGAATGAGGTGGCGCTCATCACGGTCAGTAGAGAGTGGGTTTGGCCCTCTGCCAGTCTGTAGCTGTGTTGTCCTGTGTGTTTGCTGCTTGACCTTGTTCTTATGAACCAGACGCTCACTGTATCTGCCAGTAAAGCTAGAACCCAACCTTCTGTTCCTCACTAAGAACCTGCTGTACATGTGGAGATGCTGATTTAAGAAGAAACTGGAGTGGTCTCTTATTTATTTCCAGAGCTGTATATAGATTACAGATGATTTTGTGTCTATTTATATAGACTGCAATACTAAAACCATAAAGTGTGGGCCAGCTGCTCATCAGCATTAGTATCGTCCAGTAACACTTGTAGTGTATCACTGCTAGAAATTCAAAGCCATATCAACACTGCAAAAAATGAGGTCTTGACAAGTAAAATGATCTTATATCTAGTTCATATATCTTATATTTCTTATCTTAAGGTTGTTTTAGGCCTAACATTAGAGAATCATATAATATAACAGATAATAGATATAACTCATTAATAATAAAATAATAGATAGAACATATTTTCAGACATTCAAAATGATATCTCGCCAAGTCAAATGATATCTAGATATCTTAAAGTCTAATTTTGAGACTGATTTTAAGGTCATTTTAAGGTTATTTAACTTGCTTCCAGATGTTTTCACGTGTTTTAAGTGATTTTAGTCAGCTGAATTTTCTCACTATATCAGCATACATAGTGGCAAATACACATTTGACTTATTTTAAGAAGCGTGCTGGACACAGACCACATTTTCAGCCAAACTAGTGAGAAAATATGGCTTACTAAAATCACTTGAAACAAGTAAATAATGTCTGGAAAGAATTTAAACTTAGAATTTGAAATTAGTTTACAGCTCAAAATAAAAATGTAATAATAATATATCGATTAGATACAAGTGAAATAAGTCACTATTATTTTTGTCTTACGGTTGCTCCTAAGCAGTCAGTACACACTACAAAAAAAATTGACCTTGGCAAGTAAAATGATCTTATATCTGGTTGGTATATCTTAAAATTATAATTTTGATTTCTTGTCTAAGTCTTATCTTAATCTTAATTTTAAATTAGTTTTAAGTAATTTCAGTAAGCTAAACTTTCTCATTATATTGGCACATCATGTTGCTTAGGTTAAGAAATGTGCATTAAACAATTCAACTGATCTGTTAGTACAGTGAGGACGTTTGGCTTACAAGTACAGAACTTCTAGAAATGAGTTGAATAGTCTCAAATTCATCTTAAACAATCTCAAAATAAGAAATATAAGCTATATCAGCTAGATATAACATCATTTTACTTGCCAAGATCTCATTTTCTGGCAATGCAATTTAAAACGGCTGTCTTCTGGAATGGATTGTAAGTCAGGAGTGTGATGTCAGAAGCAGGGCAGCTGTCAAAGTGAGCCAGTCTTTTCAGAGAGAAGTTTGGTTAGCTGTCATTAGCCATGTGTCAGGATGATGGAAGACTCTTAAATTCACACATGACATGTAAGTGATTCGTTCTGTCTATTCGTGCAGGTTTTTCTTTTGCTCTATTATTTGCATACACGTTTTTTAAATCTTCCATGTGGACCTTAAATGATTTCCAACTGCTGATAAAAAGTCTTCTAGCAGCGCTCAGATTATTACTGAGAAGAGACTGCAGACCCAAGGTCTCCTATTCTGCCTTGATCTTACGTCTCTCTTCTTTTCTTTCAAAAGAGCATCTGTAACAAGAACCGGCGATCATTCTAATGACTCACGCAGCTCCTAAATTAAAGGTATCTTACACATGGGCTTTTTACAGCTGATCATTGGGCTACCCGTCCGACTGTGTTGAACGAGCACATTCAATTAAGGTTCAATAACTTTTCACTTTACATCACTGCAAATAATATCTTCTCAAGTTTAAAGCTTCTTAAATGTAGTGAATAGATCTAATATTTCTTACTTATGAGATTGTTCAAGGAATGTTCTAAGACTTTTCAGCTTAATTCTCGGCTTATATAGGACAGTCTTATGAAGTGAAATGATCTTAATACACTGGTGGTAAATTGTATTGTACTGCAAAATTATATTTTGGCAAGTCATATGATCTTATATCTAGCTGATAAGTGTAATTTTGAGATTGTTTTAAGCTCATTTTAAGAATATTTAACTTGTTAAAGTTAATGGACTTAATAATAATGACTTAATACTTACTGATAATGACTTAAAATTGATGTGATGTACTTAATAATAATAATAATAATAATAATAATAATAATAATAATAATAATGATAATTTCATACTTTTTATACCGTTGGCAGCTCAAAGTGCTTTACAGACAGTTTACATCAATAATAGCAGATATATCATAAATCAAATTTACAAATAGCACAATAATGTAGTTTTAATTAAACGCAGAGTTAAAAAGATATGTTTTTTAATGTGTATTAGTAGTGAGCATCAGTGGTGGACAGTAACGAAGTAAATGTAGTTAGTTTCTGTACTTAAGTAGTTTTTCTGTGTATCTGTACTTTACTGAAGTGTTTCCATTTTGGACAACTTTGTTCTTTAACTCCACCACATTTCAAACTCTAGTATCTGACTGTTTACTCCACTACATTATGCAAAATGTCTAGTTCCTTTCGGCGTATGTGAGCATAAAAGCGTTAACATGTCAAAACGAAACAAGCTTATTCATGGATTCTTGGCATCCATGGAAATGTCCATGTCAGGCCTGGACTACATCAAGGACCACCTGGAGGAAGGCAGGTAAAGCAGGATGGGGTTAGTAAACAGATCAAACATAGTTCCTGACTTTGTGGGTAAATAGACCACAGTATAGAAATATGTACACACTCGTGACTGGTGAGCGTCTTTTTCTGCATTTATACAAACACTGTTTCCTTTTATAGTAAATTTGTTTTGGTTAGTTTATGTTTATAAACAGAGACCTACAGATGCAGTACAGTAAAGGAGAAACTCAGTTTTTATTATTTAACTTTCAACTAAGTTGCAAATAAATCTTAAACTGAAACTTCGCTTCTTTGCAAAAAGTTTTTTTATAGTTCTAGCTAATGGAACCTGTTCTCCTTCAGTGTTCTGTGCTTATGATCATTTGAACAGACATCAGTGTCAGACTAATGAATGAGCTTCTATTAAAGACTGGTGGACTGAGAGACACTAGAGTCTCTTCACCTACACTGAGCTGATTAAGAGTCTTGTTCCAGAAATGATAATAGGACATTAGAGCCATAATAAATCATGCTCCTGTTACTCTCCATACTTAAGTACATTTGAAGGTAAATACTTTAGTACTTTTACTCCAGTGGAGGTCTAAAGTGAGGACTTTTACCTTTACTGGAGGAGTATCTTACTTTGGGTATCTCAACTTTAACTCAGCTATGTACTTCGTCCATCACTGGTGAGCTCTGAGCTCGATTGTCTAATAGAAGCTGGAATTGAGCTCCACTGTTTAGAACCAGAATAACGGAAACAGTTTCTTGTGTTTTACAGAAGGTATTTGCAGAAAGCCAGCATCTGTAGATCACATGTCCAACATAAACAGAGATAAATATCTCTGTTCGAACATAAACATCCTGTGAAGTAAGCAGGTACGAACTCAAACTAGCTGTTAGTTACTGTTAGGTGATTTTAGTGAGCCAGTTTTTCTCACTATATTGGCAGATAACTTAGCTAATTTTAAGAAATGTGCTTGAAACAAGTAAAGGTATCTGTTAATATAGTAAGAAAACAAGTTAAAAAAGGAAATATGTTAAATAATCCTAAAATTATCCTAAAACAATCTTAAATTTAGACTTTTAGCATACTTTGTAAGGAGGTTTAAGATACATAAAAGTTCATGACACAATTGCACACATTAAAAGAATTGTGTACCAGACAGACCCTGGGATGAAGGCAAAGTTTCTAACATCTTTACACTGGTAAAATCGGATTCATTTGTATATAGTTATTAAATGCGTATAACTATTTAGTACTTTGACCAACAATTTATGACCAATAATTATATATTCCAATATAATCCTCCTCTCTAAATGGGTTCTTAGTCTCTTAGTGTGAAATAGAAAGAAGGTTTTAGGTTTAATTTAATCTTTTTAGAGACTCTTTTTGTACTTGTCTGTGATTGGGCCATGCGTTATTTAGAAGTCAAAAAGAAGTACCATAAACGTGATGCTTACCGAGCTCTGGAGAAAGCAATATGTGTAAGTAAAACAGCTCTTTCTTCAGTTAATATAAGATTTGCTGTCTTATTAAGAAGAACCAAAGGAATACACACTATCAAATTATACTATATAGAGTTGCATCGCATTATATTCTTATGCCTCTAATCTAATAAACTTTCATTCAGTCACAGTGGGTTGAATCAAATTCCACTACATTGCAATTGGGGTGAACCGTATCATACCGCGCCAGCACTAGTTCATATGTTAATATTTGCAATATATTTCTGGATTATTGCCAGTACATTGAGACGTGTATCCTATTGCCGTCAGTGATGGAAACCCCTAATACTTTCTACTATACAATAAAAAGTCCGGTGATGTATTAAGTAGCCTTATGATATTCTTACAACAGTATCTTAATATAAAGTATAATATTTACCGGCTGCACTGGCTATTTTTTTTACAGCACGAGGGAAGCAAATGAATCTGCACTCAGCAGAAAGCTGCTGTGGGTGTTTTTACATTGCTTTGCATGCTCTGCGGCCAAGGGCCTTTTAATGGTGGCATGATGAGGTGTAGAGTGCGGTGCTCGTTAAGGAGCCCGTAGGGTGTATGTGCGTGCCCGTGTATGTGAGTTGGCTGAGACCCCCAGGGGGTGAGATAATCACTCCCGTTATTAATCACATGCACTGGCTGGTCAGTGTGTGCAGATGGGGGAGCGTATGGGGAGAGCATAAAAAACCCTCTATGAGATATTGAAGTAGAAGAGACAAATAGCAGATAACGGATCAAAGAACAGACAGAATTATATCCATGGAATTTGGGAACAAGATTAAGGATTTATATATACTCTATATAAATACATATATAAATTCCTAATCTTGTTCCCACTCATCATCAAAAGAAAAGTTGCACCAGAAGGACGTGTGGGATTGCAGTGCTATTGGGAAGGAAGATAAAGGTTACCAGGAACAATAAACGATGATACATTTAGACTGATATGATCAATATTTATTGAGCTACACATACAGAAGTAGTGTCCCTCAGTATGGCGTCGGGCCCCATGTTTGCTAACCCAACATGCCAGACGTCTCGGCATAGAGTTGTAGAGGTTCCTAATGGTGTCCTGTGATAATCCATCCCATGCAGCTTGAATATTCTCACACAGTTCCTGCAGATGGTGCGGTAGGGGTGGAGGTGGAGTGACACCAGGCCTTCTGGACGTGTGACGTGTCACAGCAAACTGTTCATCTTGGTGCTGACCACGGTGCCTCCACACACGGATTCATTGGTCGTCTCCACCAAGACAAAAGCGGGACTCGTCACTGAAGATGACCCGCTGCCATTCTGAGTCACTCCATGACAGTCTGGCACGACACCATTGCAGTCTTTGGTGATGTTGACGTGGTGTTAAGGACAGTCGTCGTAACGGTCTGCGTGCATGTAGTCCTGCGTGGTGCAGCCATCTGCCAATGGTGCTGTACTAACAGGATGACTCATGGAGGCATCACTGCTCGCCGAGTGCCTGCAATCATGGCTGTTGGGTCAGTCAGAGCGATAAGGCCCGTCCTTGCTTACATCACATGTGTGGCCGAGTGTGAAACTTGAATCATTAGCATGTCTCGCAATGTCAAACCTACCCACCAAGTTTCATTACTGCTGGTTGAGTCCTTCTGGGTGCAGCTATGATGATGAGTGTGTAATGCTACGTCCTATGATCACTTGCAACAAGTAAAAGATGTCTCGGTCTTGAAATAAGCTTACAACAATCTCAAAATGAGGATTTTAAGATATATCAGCTAGATATAAGGTCATTGTCCAATGAAAAACATGTATTTACATTTTAGTCGATTTTTACTTTTATGCATCATTTGAACACAAAAGCTGCTGTTTACACTGTGTGAACATTCCATGATGAATGGACCAGCAGAAATGGCCCGAAACTGCTTGGAAAAACGTCTGGTTCCATTGACATACATTAAAACTAAGTCAGGTTTGTGGCCTCTCCTATAAAGTTGCCATTTTGGAGATACTTGTTTTTCTTTGGACAGCGACAATATCTAGAATAGTCCCTGACTCTATTCTTCTGGGAACGCTTTACATTAGAGGTCGGAACATTTCTGAGAGAATGGAATTGCATTCAACCTTTCAGGGCATTAGTGAGGCCATGGACTGATTTCGGATGAATTGGCAGGATGCTGGATGAGTAAAAAAATGCCAAGTATAAAGCAGCAAGGAACGTCAAACTAAGAGCTTATGAAGGATACACTAATTGCCCAGAAATTGCAGGGCTATTGATCAGACTGGGGAAGCCGAGGGCTGATAGGTATTTAAAAGGGCTGTGCGGAACAAAAACAAGCATAATTGCATCTAATGTCATGTCCTATTCAACCCTAACAGACTGCAGAGTTTATTTGGCTTTCGGTTCCACAAATGAAAATAAAAGTGAGCCAAAATATCCTTAATTTCTTCACCAAAATATTATCTGCAAATGGCCTGATATTTACAGTATTACTGCCGCCAATTGTTTTATTTTAAGCCTGGAATAAAAACTAATTGTGAAATAACCAATTAACAGAGGGGGAAAAAAGCTTCTCAAGTGGGTAATGTGATCTGAATACACTTCACACCACTGTGTGCTTGTTTTAGTGTCGATATCAACTGGACAAGCTGTTTAATTAGCCGGTTTTTGTCTGTTTATTTGTTGCACAGTTTGCGGGCTGAATGTATCGCACTGGGGGAAAAAAGGCATATAATAGGGCCTGGGCAAAAGTCGTGGCACATATTACACTGACACAACAAAAGTGATGGAATAGCAGTAAGTAGAAGTGTTGTTACCTCAGGGGACGGCTTGGGAACACCCACAAGGCGACGTGACTTACTGTAGTATGGACAACGCATGATAGTGGGTCCCAGGTGGATGGGCCATTCCATTTCCTCCGAAGTTGTGGGGTATTTAACATTCCTCGAGCCACAGTGTCATGTCAGGGTCTGGCTAGAACTGTCCATGTGAACAGACCAGCGACTCTGGTTCAAATCACATGTACATTCAATGGAGGAGGCCATACATGTATATCCCGCAGGTCAGTGCAGCGTTCTGTAGCTTCCATGGGATATGGGAGCAGAAGACCCTCCAGAGTGTCTCTGTTTACACCACAACACAGGACATAGCACCCCACCTGGACTCGAGAGGTTGCCAACTGGACCCTAGAGAACTGGCAACGTGTTGCATGGTCTGATGAGTCACACTACCAGCTGATAGTAGGGTCTGTATGTGGCGGAGACCCCACACAAGGCGGTGTGCAGGCTGGTGGTGGTTCCATACTGGTGTGGCATGTGTTCTCATAGCATGGGCTGGTTCCACTCATCCACCTGAACTTGTTATTGGCTAGTGCCTGCTACTTTTCACTGCTTAGTGACCTTAGTGACCAGCAGGATAATGCACCATTGGGTCCAAGTTGTCTGAAATAGGTTTCCAGAGCATTGTGGGGGGTTCTGACGAATGGTGTAGCCTACACATGAGCCCAATCAACCAACTGCTTAGCCATGAGCATGCTGACCAGTGTTCAGCCTCACTCACAAGATAACACCTCACAACTTATACAGGGGTGGGGGATCCCAAGTCGTCCCCTGAGCTCACACCGCTTCATAATCAGTGTACGTTCTTCTACCCCATGACTTTTTTGGTATGTCAGTGTACATGCTGAGCATGAATGGGAGGAGGTAGTCGCCTCAAGTCAACAGAGCCTAGGGAAAGCTGGAGGTTTCAGATCAGCTGAGACCTTTATCATGATCTTAGTCAACAAGCAGACCATGTAATAAAGAGAACGACTATCTGATGAAGTTCTCCATCCAGACGAAGTGCCTGATTTCCCGGGGTGATTCCAAGATTTAGGTTGTTTTGGGTATTAGGTTGGCCCAGTGTAGTGCACCGCGCACAACATAGCACAATTAGAGTTCCTCTGTTATCGCCGAGCGTTCCGTCTGTCTGACCTCTGGCAAAAAGTCTGCACCTGGTGCGAGGGAAAGGTGTTGTTTACAGTGAACTAAGCAGCCCCTTTGTAAAAGCACTAAAAGAGGCCCGCTAGGCTTTCGCTACTGCACAGTTCTCAAAGGCTTCTGTGAGAGCTCTTCACGGGGGCTATTTTAAGTCCAGGCTAATTACTGTCGACTGATTCGATTTATTCATTGGCAGCTCACTAAATTCCGTCTACTGGAGCAACCAACTCCCCCCCACCCCCTCGTCCTTGGTACCCTGGGCCTTGGTGCGCAAGCCTGTTTCTCTGTTGTTCTTGCTTCAAATGAGATACATGAATTTGTAAACACGCCATCATGGATTCAGTCGTTTATTAAGCACGTATTCTCTTTATGCCTCTGATGTCGAGAAATAATGCCTGGATCTTTCTTCACGTGATCCACGGAATGGAGATTAGTCGCTGTCGGCCCAAATGGAGCCCACGGCGAGATGTCTCTCTCGGAGAGACGCGCATTAATGAAGGACTTGGACAATAGCGAACAAATTATTTCGCGCCTCTCCTTTTGTCTCCTCACACGCTCTATAATTCGCAGCGCTATGCATCTTTATGATGAGTTTTTTTTTTTCTTTTCTTTTCTTTTTTTCACCCCTTCCATCTTTTATCATTCAAATGGCGAAAGTGGCCTGCTGGGAGAGAGCGAGAAAAGGCCCACGCTCCCTCTGCCGTGATGACGCTTTTTTTTCCGAAGTGCTTTTTTTTTTCCGCGTCGTCTACAAGTGATAGGTTTAATTAAGTAATTAGCGAGTGAGGTGGCATGTTAGCTGGCGTCGCCTCAAAGGCCCGATTGTTGTGCTTTTGTGTCCCGAGGGTGTGGCATGGGTGCTGGGAAACTTGCTGTCAGATTTTGTTAAGAGCAGAAAAGTGCTGCCGCGTGGCGATGGAAATGAGTCACGGTTGCTCAGCCTTTGGTTACGGGACCTCCTCACCCGGGCCCACACGAGCGAAAAAAGCGTCTCCTCTTCGGTACAGGAAGGTATGAGAGGAAAGAGCTGGAAACCTCTTACATCACAATGGTTCTGCCAGAAATACTCAAAATGCAAAAGTGATGGAAAATGATACTGTAGTCCTTGATAAGGTGTACAGTTAAGGGTACAGATATACTTGCTGCTAACTATGCGTTCGGGTCCGCATGATGGCTTCCTCGCGTATCCTGTGTCCCTTTGGTCCGTTGGTTGTGCATGTCCTCAGAAACACTAGGGGCAGTACAGCCACTCAGCAGCATCAAATCATTTGGGAAAGGCTATGTGACTGCAAAAATATGTCCTTGCCGCTGCACAGTGACAAACGTGCTTGTCTGAACAGCTGGCGAGAGATCAGAATTATTAAAGTGTCCAGTAAGAGACGTACCACATAGGCAAATATGTGAACAGTCATGTTAATGACGCAACTGGTTGTCTATGCCAATGCATGGTCAAACAGCACGTAAATCTCTACCCTAAGGGCAGTCGAAGGCTGGAGGTTAGGGAACCAGCCTTGTCATCATTGAGTCGCTGGTTCGATTCCCTGAGCCAATAGGACATGCCCCTGAGCAAGGCACATGTGTGTGTGTGTTAGGGGAGGGGTGGGGTGGGTGTTCAGTACGGTAGACAAGTTCCTCTTTGTGCAAGCACAAATGGCGAATGGTTCTAAATTTGAAGGATAACAATTCTTAGGAAATAAAGAGTCTACAGCGTATGCCCCATCCTAGACCGAGGTCTTGAAGCATTCAGACCCTCACAGATCCTGCTGGATATGGACGACAGGACCGGGACCAAACTGGCAGTGGTGGTGGGGGGGCAGCAGAACAGGAACTGGCACCTGAAAGTAGACGAACAGGAACGCAAGCTGAATCCTTTTGAAGACAAGCGGCAGACTGCAATAGGCCGGAGTAATGAATGAATGAGAGATGTAGCATTGGAGTCTGCCTGACGGAACTTGCGCTAAAGCTCTCATATCATTTAAAGGTACTTTCTTTGGGAAATGGCTCAGTATATTTTGGAATCTCAAATTTCACCCTATCCGGGTTCCGCCCACATACCCATTCTTTACTAGCAAGTTCTAGTAAAGCTGGGAGTCTAGCTAGCTTAACCCTGAGTCACCAAATGACAGTCTGGCATCACACCATCGCAGTCTTTGGTGACGTTGACGTGGTGTAGTCCAGCGTTGTGCAGCCGCCTGCCAATGGTACTAGCACTAACAGAATGACTCATGGAGGACATTACTGCTCGATGAATGTCTGTAATTGTAGCTGTTGGGTCATTCCGCTCATGGCAGACAATCCATTGGATCCTTCATGCCGCTGGTGCATACCTTCTTCTATCCACTGCAGTCAACAGCTTGCTGTAGTAGTATCTGTACATCTGGTATGGCACCCAAACATCGCTACCATCCCGCTTCCTGGAGCCCTACGATGCGACCCCACTTCACCTCTTCCAATGGCTTGAATTGCTTTCGAACTCTTTTTCGCTCGCAAAGGATGCTACCAGCACAACAGCACGAGAGAGAATGGGTCGCACCCGCAATAGGATCACCTTATATAGTCAGTCAGGTACAGCGATAAGGCTCGTCCTTGCTTACGTCACATGCACAGCCGAGTGTGAAACTTGAATCACTCACATGTCTCATGATGTCAAACCTACCCACCAAGTTTCATTCCTGTCAGATGATTCCTTCTGGGTGCAGGTAATGATGAGTGTATATTTGGCCCACTGATCATACAAATGCCCAGTAGCAGATATAAACATCAAATGTGTGCCAAAAGTTTATTTTGGATATGCTTGGAAATCAGCTGAGAATTTCATTTGGGCCCAAAAACTAGTGCATATGATCTTTAACCTTAATAATAATCATAATCGACTCAGCGTTTCAGCTTTGATGCAGTTGACTCACCGGCCTCAGACCAGCTCGTTGTAAAGGTCGCTTTGAGTGCCTTGGATTAGGCTCATGCGCTCCAGAGAGAGAGTGGGAGAGTAGAAGCATGAACAGGGGTGCACGCAAGGTGGTTGCTCCAGGTTGTAGCCTGTATGTTCTATCCCACTGCTGCTATCCTGGATTGTGATGAATGACGTGTGGGTGCTCCCCTGTTCAATAAATGGTCTCCGTTGCACCGTACTGGCTGCCCTCTGCGTGGTTTTCTCTATGGAGGACGGTGCAAGTAGCTATCCACCGGTTGCATCTCTCTCCACAGGAGCATTTGCCCACAGCACCCACTCGTTACAGCGTCAGTGCTTTTTTTTACACCCCCGCTAGAGATCCTATGAGACCAGGTTCGGAAGTGACCCGGGCCACACTGCGCTAGAAAGAGAGGAGAGGCCTAAAAAGAGGCCCTGTCATGTCCTCTATTGATTTACAGTGATTTATGCTGTAGCCACTGCAAGTGCCAAAAGCAGAACAAAGAAAAGGTAAAAAAATGGAGAGGGATGAAAAGCCTTCGCTATACCGTATAATGTGAAGACAAGAAAATTTCTGTATTACGTTAGACAAGTGAAACAAGCGAGCGAGCGAGAGAGAGAGAGAGACAGAAGGAGGGAGAGAGGAAGCGCATCATAGTGATAAACGATGTAGGGGAAGCAACACTGTGTCTGGGCTTTGAATGGTAATGATGAAAGTCATAAGAGGAAGAATAAAACTGTGGTTTCATGTCACTGCACTGATTTATGAATCCTAGAGCACAGGTGGTGAGAATAGGTTGGAGTGAAGAAAATCCTCTCTCTCTCTCTTTCTCTTTCTCTTTCTCTTTCTCTCTCTCTCTCTTACACTCACCCGCGCAGATTTACATCCGAGCCTTCCCCACAGTCCAGCTTCAGTAGCTCTTCAAATAAAAGTTAATGAGAAAAGACTTTCACTCATAAGGATTCTCGGCTAGCTGTCAGGGATTGGTTATTATAATCACAAATAATTATTTTATGAGTCAAATTTGGAAAAAATAGCATAGATTTTGGTGACATTACTTGGAGCATGCAATAGGGCAGTAGAGAGAAGCCTGATGGCGGCAATCATTCCTGAAATATTCTTGTTTTATTGCAAGCGTTTTCATCCACGTTGCAAACACTACATGGCAAACGCAACATCGGACATTCGTCTGTCAGCGTGGACGGGGGTAAAGTGTAGTACGTGGGGTTTCACTTTACGGATGAGCATTTACAGTTGACAAATTCCTCTGTGTGCAAGCACAACTGGCTAACTGTTCTAAACTGTTCTAAAGGGTGTCGATTCCTAAGGAGTAAAGAGTCTTTGGCGTAGGCCCTCCCGTAGATCCTGCCGTATATGGAAGGCGGGGGCAGGGCCTATTCCTGGACAACTGGACCGGTACTAAATTGATGGTTTGGGGCACCTGAAAAGCAGGTGTTGGACTGTGATTGGCCAGAGTAATGAATGAATGAGTGACTGAGGTTTGGCGTCTTCCTGGCAGAACTTTCAGAACTATCTGTCATTTCATATTCATGCTTTCTTTGGGAAATAGCCATCAAACACTGTGTGGCAAATGCTACACTGGACGCGTTTGTCTGTCAGCATGGGTGGGGTTAAAGTGTGGTATTACATTCATTGCAATGTATTCATTAAGGCATTAGCTCATAGCATACCACAGGGCTCAAGGCCCCCCTGAGGCAAAATGTGTTTATGTATTTATTAATTTTACGGACTCCAAAATGAAGTGAACATTCTTTAAATATCGAATCTGTCCAAAGTATCTTCAAAATGGCAACTTTAGAGGACAGGGCAAAAAGCTCATTTACTTTTAATGTAAGTCAATGGAACCAGACTTTTTGCCAAGCAGTTTTGGGTAATTTCTGTTGGTCCATTCATCCCGAAATTCTCACACAGTGTAAACAGCAGCTGCTGTGTTCACATGATATATAAAAGTAAAAATCAGCAAAATAAAATGGAGATGCATGTTTTTCATTGGACAGCAACAATGTATTTATAATTGTTGTATTTTGATTGACACGATTTGTGTAAAATCCCAAAACATTAGATTAGATTAGATTAGATTAGATTAGATTAGATTAGATTAGATTAGATTAAACTTTACTGTCATTGTGCATAATACATTTACAGACAGCTAATGAAATGCAGTTAGCATATAACCAGCAGTGCAAAATACAATATCATTCACATATAAAGTGCAGAAAGGTAACCATGGCAAGTAATGCAGAGGTTGCAGTGTGTACATTTATGAACAGTGGAGTGGTAAAGTATAGATATAATATAAATATATACAGAGTGAGTGGAGACAATACTATATAGACTGTATGCACTGTGAGAGCATAGAGTAAAAGTAATGGTAAGTGTGTACAGTAAAAATAACAGTTGAGTTTATATGCAGTATGCACAGTAACTATCTGTGCAGATAAGAAGTGCAGTAATTATGAATAGTGCATTAAAAAAATTCCTTCAGATCCCACTATTTTAATAATTTGGAAAAAGGATGTCTGTAGAACATGCATGCCATATTACACCACAGTGCAGTTTTAGACCTACAGTACCAGTCAAAAGTTTCAACATGGCATGCTTCTCCTTATCCTTATCTTAAAGCTTTACTGCAGAATAAAAGTGAAGACACCAAACTATGACATAGCGCTCATGGAATTATACAGTCCACCTTAAAAACCTCCAGAATGGAACTTTACAGGAGAATGAACCAGCTTTCTTAACCTGCAGTGGAGGCT
>CM067484.1:2348871-2364500 GCA_034552555.1 Semaprochilodus insignis | reverse complement strand
ATAATATACTATACATATATATATATGCTTCGGAATGGCATGTAAAAAATAAATGCTGGCCCTATCATCAGGAGATGGTGAGACTGTGATGCTTTTTTTTTTTAGGTTGGGCCAACAAAACACTTTGACCAGTGTAGAGACTATAATGACTTCCATTTTCCCTCATCACACAACATGGCCAGTTTGTGCTTTCTTTCTTTCTTTCTTTCTTTCTTTAAATGTAACACAACTTGCAATTAGAGTGCAATGACTAAGTTAGCAGGAGTTCAAAAGGTGTGGTGGGGCGTCACATGACATTCAGTTTAAATGAAGGCCATCCTAAAAATGTTGTACACTGTAGAAAGTCTAATTTGTTACAAGCAATTGAATACCTTTTACTCAACTCAAAGACTTACGTTGATTGAAATAACCGTTCGTTCAAAGGTTGAATAAACCTAATTAATTTGCTTGTAAGCATTTAGAGTAGTTTTTTGTGTTGGACCTACAAAAACTTTTTGAAGGAAGCAGAAATTCAAATATGTGGAAATTAAACATCACTGTCATCTGTTTTCATGCTTCTGATTGGCCTGTAACAAATAAATGCTGGCCCTATCATCAGGAGATTGGGAGTTTGATCCCTGGTGATGCTATCAGCATTCCTGGCCAGGAGTCCTAGAGAGTAAGATGACTCCCCTTTTACCTCATCAAACAACTTGACTAGCTCTGTGCTTTCTTTTTTTCCTTTTTTTCTTTCTTCTTTTCTTTCTTTTATATTATTCATTATAACAGATCTGGCAGTTAGCGGTCTCCTCCAAGTATGTTGTGTAAGTGGCAATTAAAAAATGTATGGTGGTGCATCACATGACTCAGATTAAGCACGTACTTCATCTTAATAGTGCTGGTAGTACTGTGTGATAGGACTCGTCCTAGCTAGTGGGTGGAATTGTACACATGGGTGTACTTCAGGGAGGAAAGTAACCTGCCCTTAATGATTCTAAAATAAATACATTCATTTGCATTTTCACTCGGGCTGAAAGCAGCTGTATGCATCACTCTTGTCTATACGTCTTGGACTCTGTAGCTTTATTATTGTAGAAACAGCCTCCCCGAGTACCATTCCCCTAGTTTTGTCAGATTTCCACCCCGTCTTATTATACAGCCCTGACCTGTTAAACATGTACATTAAGGCCGGTCTCGCTCTCCCTCTCTCTCAGTCTCTCTCAGTCCAAATGAAGGTTCCTGCTCTCAGGCTGATGCTGAGACATGGAGGAAGAAAGAGGAAGATATCAGCTGGATTGTGGAAAGTGATGGAGAGGTTGCACTGTGGCAATCTTTAACGGCACAATTACTCAAGCGGATTTTACCATCACCGGCCTTATCTTCAAACAAGCAGGCAGATCGATCATCTCGCGGATAGAAATACAGTGGAAAAGCCAGAAATATTCCCTGTGTAGAAGAAGCAGGGTGGGGTGGTGGGGAGGTGGCTGCTTGTAATTTTCTCTACCGTAGGTCAGACTGGACGAGATGCTAGGAGAAACACACATACACACACACAAGCTGTTTATGTGACTGTCTCGTGACCCCTTTGATAACTTATTTCACTGGTATGAATCGCATCTCGCCAGTTACACGCCGTTTGGCAGTGGTTTACAAGGATTGGACAAATTTGACATGATATTGAAACAGGGCCGCTAAATAAGCAGAGGATGCGTTTTGGCAGCGCGGCCGCTTCAGCAGGGGTGAGAGGGCTGCAGGATTTCATTTTGACAAATTAGCTCCTTCCCTCGCCGCGAAGCGCTTCCAAAAACTCTCTTCCCCTCCCACTCGCGCTATTGATCTGCACCCTTTTAGGGCCGTAATTAGTTCTGGATTAAAATTTGCCACAACACGAGTTGAGGCCATATCTCTTTTCAGCACTCATATCTTGCTGTAATGCTTCATGTGCTTAATTTAGCCACTGCTTTCTGCCTCTAAGACTCAGGATTTATGTGTCTTTCAGCAGGTTTGTAGGCTGCGGAGCGAGTTTTCTTTTCCCACAGTTTTCTAGAAGCTAACTGTAGCTAAATAAGAGCTGATGCTTTGGTTAGACTAAATATTATATATGGTATAACCTCCTCAGTTTAGGATGAAATACTGTACGTGACTTGTATGATTATGGGTTTATAAGTACTGTGAGATAAACTAATTAACATGTGCTCATACATTCACGATTTCCAGTTGACCTGTCGGGCTGTTTGACACACTGCAAAAAACGAGATCTTAGCAAGTAAAATGACCTTACGTTTAGTTGCTATATCTTATTTTTCTCATTTTAAGGTTGTTGTAGGCGTATTATATGATTATTTAGCTACTTGTTTAAATATGATTATTTTACTTGTTTTAAGAGAATTTAGTAAGGAAAATGTTCTCACTATATGAGCAGATCATTTTACTGCTTTTTACTGTAATCACTTACAACAAGCAAAAAATGTGTCTGGAAATAAGTACAACAATCTTAAAATTAGCTTAAAACAGCCTTAAAATGAGTATTTTAATTCATTTAAACTTAACTGAAAATTTTAAGGTATATCAACTAGATATACGATGATCCAAGATATTGTGTTTTTGCACTGCAAACCATACTACACACACACACACACACACACACACACACACATATATTCAACCTAATATATTTAACCTAATATTGCTATCATAGTGCAGAGGTGTCAAACTGGGTTCATTCCAGGCACCAACTCCACAGAGTTTATTGTTCTGTTCGAGCATCTTTGATTTTAGTAAGCCCAATTTTCATACTATATTGGCAAATAATTTTTGTTATTTTAAGAAACATGCTTGAAGGTCTGATATAGTCTGGTATCAGAAGTGGTATCATGCCATCTCTACCTCCAACCTATCACATGCATACAAAATGAATATCATCTGAAACGAATGACACACTTTTGACTGAGCTGTGTGCTACAATTTATCATTAGGGTGAATGAGGTTCTGTAAAGCTTGTCCAACCTCACAACAAACCTTGAATGCATTTATAGGAGGTCAGTTGTCTGACATCCACCTAGTTTTTCACATCACCGCGATGTTTCACAGGATCACAAGATTATGGCTGAAATGTCCTGTTGGGGACCTGAAGTGTCACTGGAGCATGTGCTTCATTGTTGTCATTTTGTGTTCAATTCAGTGTCTCTGTGGCGTTCTGAGACTACGTGCAGTAGGCAGTGGTCACTACAATGCAGTGAAGCGGAGAGAATGGCGAAAACATACATACACTATGGCTGTATTCCAAATGGCATACTACGTACTACTCACGTATGCTGCCTAAAAGTAGTATGATGCATGTAGTGTGCAGTATGCGACCAAATTGGATGTATCTTCAGTGTACGGGTGGAGCTATCTTCGTGGAGTACTGAAGATACCCGGATGGTGTTCTACTCCAGTCAGAGCTTCTAGTATACAGGGGGAGCTATCTTCATGATGTACTGCATCCCATCGTGCACCGCAGCCTCACCAGCTCTCAGCCTGCTTCAGCCAGAGAAAATGGTGGCGGGTAACACTGGGGAGTAAAATGCAGCCAGCTCCGAGTGTAAATGTGGGTGTAGTGATTGTAGTGGGGTATGTTTACATCAGAATGAGCTTCAGAAAGTTCAAATATACAGGTCTGAAGATTAATAAAAGATGAGCTCACTGTAGAGGTTCAGTTTTAGAGTGAAATAGCCGAGGGTAGCTAACAGCTAGGCTAAATGTACTTCAGGTGAACCGAGCGTTAGCAGCAGCTAGTTCTAAACACTGGATACAGTAATAACAGCTCTGAGGTAAATGTGAGGTAACTGGTCATGTGACTGTATTAGTACACTACAATGTAGGTCAGAACTTGTTACTGTACTGCATCCTACACACAGGGGGCGTATACAGTATGTAGTACATACTACTGTAGTATACAGTGTGCCATTTCAAATACAGCCTTTATGGACAAAGGCTTTGGGACACACTTCTCAATCACTGAATTCAGGTGTTTCATTCAGTTCTTCCCTTCTAGATATTCCATGATCAGCTGTGAGTGGCGGTATTGAAATGTGGAAGCATTGAAGAACCACAGCAACTCAGTCACAGTGTCAGACCAGGTAAAGTTACAGATCAGGGTCACTAAGAAGCATAGTGTGCAAACGTCGCCGACACTCAGCTGACCTAATAACTGCAGAGTTCCAAACCTCCTCTGGCATTTAGATCAGCACAAACCCTGTGCACCGGGACCTTCATGGCATGGGAGTCCATGGCCGAGCCACTGCATGCACACCTTACATCACCAAGCACAATGCTGAGCGTCAGATGGAGTGGTGTAAAATGCCTCCACTGGACTCCGAAGCAGTGGAAACGTGCTCTGTGTAGTGACGAATCATGCTTTTCTATCTGGTAGTCTGATGGACAAGTCCAGGTTTGGAGAAAGCCAGGAGAACTTTACTTGCCTGACTGCACTGAGCCGTCTGTAAAGTTTGGTGGAGGTGGGATAATGCTATGGGGTTGTTTTTCAGGGGTTGCCCTCGAGCCCCTTAGTTCCAGTGAAGGGAAATCTTAATGCAACAGGACATTTTGGATAATTGTATGCTTCCAGCTTAATTGGGAACAATGTGGGGAATCCCCTTTTCTGTTCCAGCATGACTGTGTCCCCAGTGCAAAAAGCAAGGTCCATAAAGGCTGGTTGGGTGAGTTTGGTGTGGGAGAATCCTGTCCTGACCTCAACCTTGAAGAACACCTTTGGGATGAACTAGAGCGGAGATTGCGAGCCAGGCTCTCCCGTCCAACATCAGTGTCTGACCTCACAAATGCTCTTCTGGATGAATGGGCAAAAATTCCCACAGGCACACTCCAGAATCTTGTAGAAAGCTTCCCAGAAGAGTGGAAGCTGTTATAGCTGTAAAGTGGGCGGGCAACTCCATATTAATGGCTGTGGATATAGAATGGGATGTCATAAAAGCTCCTGTAGGTGTAATGTGTAGATGTCCCAGTGCTTATGTCCATATAGTGCACATTATAAAAATATACCCTCTGGGTATAAGCCTCTAAAGCAAGCACAGTGGACGTATGAACATGGCATCATAATCACTGCTTGAAAAAGCCCAGTTGGTTCTGAAGTCTGTGCAAATGAAACATTGCTAATGGCACTGCTTTACGCTTTCCTGCTTGTGTCTGACAGCGGGAACGAAATGACAATGCTGAAAAAACTGTATTATGTAGTAATATAAAGTCATTTGTGTGGGCACCCACACGCAGGCTCGGCTTTCTGTTTACAGATCAGAATCAGATTTATTGGCCAAGGATGTTGACACACACTAGAAATCGGGTTCCGGCAGCCAGTGCCCCTTCTAGTATTGTATACAATATACAGATATTGTGCACATAATTTACAGACAATATGCAATATATGCATTATCCACATATGAGCAATATGCAGATTGTATAAGATAAGGCAATATAAGAACAGGCAATATGAAGTGCTATGAAGTGTGTGCAAACAACAGCAATAAACATCATATATGGGAATGAAGTTGCGGTGGGCAATATAGTATGGATATGAAGCAGGGTGTAATAGCTATGCGGAGGAGACAGGAGAAGCTATGCCTAGCAGTTGATATTAATGGTCTGCTATTTAAGAGAGTGATTCCATGAGGAAAGAAGAGTGCTCCTGGAGCACCTCCCTATAAGTGGAATGGACAGGGGAGCACCAGTTATTAGTGATTGCGCAATATGCAATGCTATTGTCATCCGACAGTATATGATTCTCCTTCCTCTTGGTGCACATTTTTGGTCGCTAACTCATCCAGCAGTTTTCTAGAACACCGTTCCAACTCCGGAATGTTTGGTCTGATTGGGAATGGTCTGTTTGTGTACAGCTTTTTGATCCGATGTACACTTTTAGGAACAACTTCCATTTTTTTCCCATTAAGAATGAATGGGATGCAAAGTCCATGCCCATCTACTGTACTTCTGCTCGACCGACTGCTACCGTTTTACGTACACTATCTTAGTGCAGACCCTTTAGCAAAAATTCAGTGTTGGTCCGCCCTGCACTCGTCTGCTTGTCTCTTTTTTCCGTCCCTCGTTTCTCCCATAGACTCCCATTTATTTTTGGCCCAACCCAAACCCTGTTGTTTCCTTCAACCTGCAGCCACCAAACTGCATGTACCCACTCAGGGCAGATCCCCGAAGTCTAATCCACAGCCATACTGACCTGCATTCCTCTATATGTTGTTTATTCATCCCGCGTTCCTCCCATAGACTCCCATTTATTTTTGGCCCATCCCAAACCCTGTTGTTTCCTTTAACCTGCAGCCACCAAACTGCATGTACCCACTCAGGGCAGATCCCCAAACTCTAATCCACAGCGATGCTGACCCGCACTCCTCTGTGTGACGTTAATTCATCCCTCGTTCCTCCCATTGACTCCCATTCATTTTTGGCCCAACCCAAACCCTGTTGTTTCCTTTAACTTACAGCCACCAAACTGCATGTACCCAATCAGGGCAGATCCCCAAAGTCTAATCCACAGCCATACTGACCTGCATTCCTCTATATGTTGTTTATTCGTCCCTCGTTCCTCCCATAGACTCCCATTCACCATATCAACCAGCTAGCAACAAGATAAAGCTGTGCAACCATTCTGCGTTTCCCTCAGGAAATGCACTTTCCTAATCATATTTAATATCACGCTACCTTATATAGCTTTGGAAATCATATCAGTCTAAAGCAAGCAATCTTGTACAGGTATATGGAGTTTAAAAAAACTGAGTTGCTTCCCAGCAACTTCAACTTGCTCTCATTTCTCTTTTTTAATCAACATCTTAAATAGTTATTTGACATTACAAGACTCCGAAGTACAGAGACATCTCACGGAGTTGTACGTGTTGTCTGTTGCTAGGAGCAATCTTGTTCAGTGATTTATATCCAATTATGCCTGGGGATGTGACCACAGTGATTAGGCACTGAAGCAGATCCAGCGCCAACCCCGGCACCGTTCATACGACCCTTACAAGGACATTGTTTCATCAAGTCCAGCACACACGTGTGAAGCCGATAGTTTAGTGTCATTATGACTTGATGTGATGTGTGTATGTGTGTGTGCGTGTGTGTGTCTCTGTGCATGTGTGTATGAGAGACAGTAGAAAACCCCCAGCTCACCTGACCTTTTGTATTGCGGCAGATCTTGTTATAATAGGTCAATGAGACCTTTCCAAGAAGCTGTCTTAATGACAGGGGAGCTGCTTAAGAGTCTGTCCACAGCATCGTCACTCCAGAGAAAACAATACTGTGCTCATGTGTTCAAAGACAAGGAGAATGATATATCCATATATATATATATATATATATATATATATATTTGTGTATGTATATATCGTTCTCTACATATATATATATATATATATATATAGAGAGAGAGAGAGAGAGAGAGGTGTAAAGAGGAACAGAGAGCAAGAAACATGTATATACTGTATGTTCCCGTGGATGTTTGTGTATATACACTCATCATCAAATCATAGTTGCACCCAGAAGGAAGATAAAGGTTACCAGGACCAATAAATGATAAGTAGTGTCTCTCAGTATGGCGTCGGGCCACCATGTTTGCCGACGCAACATGCCAGACGTCCTAATGGTTCCTACTGCTGTGATACCAGGCCTTATGGATGTGTGACGCATGACAACAAACTGTTCATCTCTGTGCTGACCACGGTGCCTCCACACACGGATTTGTTGGTCGTCTCCACCAAGACAAAAGCGGGACTCGTCACTGAAGATGACCCGCTGCCATTCTGAGTCACTCCATGACAGCCTGGCACGGCACCACTGCAGTCTTTGGTGAAACTGACATGGTGTTAAAGGCAGTCGTCGTAACGGTCCGCATGCATGTAGTCCTGCGTCATGCACATTTGCCTCACATGCAGTTTGCCACTAGGCAGCACTGCCATATCTGGGCCAGATCTGTTTTGGGACAGATGGACCACATCAATAATATAATATATATATATATTATTATAATATGTGGGTCTCCTTCGGCTCATATGTGGTATGCCAGTGCTGTCAGTGGGCCAGTAATGCCATATCTAAGCCATCTTGGCCCCATCCGCACATATTTTCAAGAGGATTCAAATCAGTCCAGATGTGTGAGTGCTGCTGAATGTTCACCATACCAATCAGTCATATTTGCAGCCCTGTGAACACGAGAACTGTTATCTTGGAATACAGGGATAGGAATGTTATGTTCCTGAGCAAAATACAAAACCCTCAGTGATGTTCTGTTTATCTGATGGGGACACTTTTGGTGGTCTACCAGGTCCAGGACTGTATATGTATGGTAATACATGTATGTATGCAGGGGCCTAACAATACATGCATATAGTCACTGGTCACTGTATTAGGTACCTTGTATCTCCTCTCCTAGTCCATCAGTTTTTCTGTATCATTTGTTTGTCCCCCTTTACCTTGTACTTCAAAGGCCAGGACCACCACAGAGCAGGTATTATGTGGGTGGTGGATCATTCTCAGCACATCAGTGACACTAAGTGCTGGAGTGTTCAACCACTGTGTCCACTGCACAGTTTGTGTTGGTCATCCTCTAGTCCTTTATCAGTGGTCACAGGACGCTGACCACAGGACGCTTCCCACAGGACGCTGCCCACAGGATGCTGTTGGCTGGATAGCTTTGGTTGGTTAACAAAAACAAATGACTGTTTAAGACAAAAGGGATTTTAGGATTTTATCAACTGGAGTAGAATGCCAGACTAAGAGTACTGTAGAGCACTGAAATGGAAATGGAAATTCCAAAGTCTTGAAATAGTCGGTTTAATATAAGCAGCACTTGGTTTTTGTTCCCTTACATAATGACCACTGTATATGGTATGAGGATCTAATCTAATGGGCAGTGCACTGCAGATACAAGGAGGGCTACTGAGTGGCTGGTGAGTGTTTATTTATATTCTGCTTATTATTTTCCTTGTTGGCAATATTATTATCACTGTTAATACAAGCACTGCTTTGACCCCAGCTGTTAATTACTATTCATGCCAATAAAGCTCTCTGAATTTAAATTGGAATGTGTTAGAGAGAGAAAGACAATGACATGACGAGAGAGAGAAGCAGTGAGAGGACGAGAGAGAGAGAGAGGAGCAGTAAGAGGACAAGAGAGAGGAGGAGAGAGAAAGAGAGGCAGAGAGAGTGGAGGGAGGGAGAGAGAGAGAGAGAGCGACAGTGAGAGGACAAGAGAGAAATAAAGACAGCGGCAACGAGAACACGAGAGAGAGAAAAGATAGAGACCATGAGAGAAAAAAAAGAAAGATAGAGAGAGAGGCAGAGAAAGCAAGAGAGAAAGAGAGGGGTAAAGAGTGTAGGAGAAAGAGGGAGATAAAGAGAGAAGGATGAAGAGAGAGATGTAGAGAGGGGGGAGGGAGGGAGATAAAGAGGAAAAGGAGAGTGAGAAAGAGACTGTAAGATGAAAGAAATAGGGAGGGAAAGGTAGACAGAGAAGGAGAGTGAGTGAGTGAGAGAGATGATGAGTGTGAGAGAGGGAGGGGTGGAGAGTGTATGGAAGAGCGGGAGAGAGAGAGTCAGTAAGAGGATGAGAGAGAGATAAAGAGAGAGGCAGTGAGAGGATGAGAGAGATAAACAGAGAGAGGCAGAAAGAGGATGAGGGAATAAAAGACTGTAAGACAAAGAAAATGACAAAGAAAGAAAGATAAAAAAGAGAGAGAGGGAGAAAGAGAGAAAGAGAAAGAGAGAGAGAGAAAGAGAGAGATAAAGAGAAAAGGGTGAGTGACGGAGAGACAAACAGGTGAGACAAAGAAAGAGAAATAAAAAGTGAAGACAGAGAGGGAGAGTGAGTAAAAGAAAGAGGATGAGGATGAGAGAGAGAGAGAGAGAGATAAAGGGAAAAAGGAGAGTGGGGGAGAGACCGTGAGATAAAGAAAAAGAAATAAAGAGAGAAAGGTAGACAGAGAGGGAGAGTGAGTGAGAGAAAGAAAGGATGAGGGGGGTAGAGACAGTGAAAAGAGTGAGGAGAAAGAGAGAGAGAGAGAGAGAGAGAGAGAGAGAGACAGGTAGTAAGAGGGAGAGAGAGCACTAAGAGATATCTGTCATCTGGTGCTGCAGATTCATACACCTTCTTTTTGTTCCTCGTAGCCATTCTTGTCTCCCTCTAGCTCTCTCCATCTTCTGCTGTGCTCCCTCTGCTGTACTCACGCCCCCTCTTCTCTCTAACATTTCTCTCTCTCTCTCTCTCTCTCTCTCTCTCTTTCTTCTTACTCTCTGATCTCTATTATTTCTCATTTTCTTCTTGTCTCAACGTCATCCGCAGCTGCGAGCAGATGTGCTTTTTTGTTACGGATGAAAAGAGAGGAGAGGCTGCTATGCTTGTCTGCTCCTGCTGCTTGATGCAAAGATATTAGGGAGAGATACAAAGAGACAGAGAGAGACGGAGAGAGAGAGAGAGAGAGAGAGAGAGAGAGAGAGAGAGAGAGAGAGAGAGAGTCTGAATTTGGCTTTTACCTGGCCATGTCCGAAGTGCTACCTTCAACAGTTATTGACTTATGCACATGTGATTTGCCAAAAAGCCCCATATCAGAGAACACCACACACAACTTAGTCACTGCTCAGCACTCTCTGAAACACAGGCCGCACACACACTCAGTCTTTATTTCACCCAAACATCCAAAAAAGCCTTCTGCCTTTTAATGCATTGCAAATACAACATTTGACAGCTAGCCTTTTAAACATCGCTTCATGCAATATGTCTAGTTTATTCATTCATTCATTCATTTCTCATCCACATCACTTACTCTTCTGGATCACAGGGGATGCTGGAGCCTATCCCAGCTCTCACTGGGCGAAAGGAAGGAAGGTTACCACGGACAATAAATGATGATAAATTTAGACTGATATGAAGTTTGCTAACCTGCCAGACGTCTCAACATGGAGTTGTAGAGGTTCGTAATGGTGTCCTGTGATAATCCATCCCATGCAGCTTGAATGTTCTCACACAGTTCCTGCAGGTCGTCTGGACCTGTGAGACGTGACAACAAATTGTTCATATTGGCGCTGACCACGGTGCCTCCACACACAGACTCGCTGGTCGTCTCCACCAAGACAAAAGCGGGACTCGTCACTGAAGATGACCCGCTGCCATTCTGAGTCACTGCATAGTCCTGCATTGCGCAGTCGTCTGCCAATGGTGCTGGCACTAACAGGATGACTCATGGAGGGCATCACTGCTCACTGAATGTCAGATACAGCGATAAGGCCCGTCCTTGCTTACATCATATGTGTGACCGAGCGTGAAACTTGAATCATTTGCATGTCTTCCAATGTCAAACCCACCCACCAAGTTTCATCCCTGTTGGCTGATTCCTTTTGGTTGCAGCTATGTACCCATGATGATGAGTGTATATCGTCGCTGTCCAAAGAAAAACATGTATCTCCATTTTTGTTGATTTTTACTTTTTTGCCTCATTTGACCACATGAGCTGCTATTTACACTGTGTGGAAATTTCAGGAAGAATGGACCAACAGAAATGGCCCAAAACTGCTTGGAAAGACGTCTGGTTCCATTGACTTCCATTCAAATTAAATTATGTTTTTGACCTCTCCTGTAAAGTTGCCATTTTGGAGATTCCTGTTTTTCTTTGGACAGCGACGATATATTAGAGGTGGTGATATGGCAGAAATATAATACTGTGATCCATCAAGCGTGTATGTGGTATATGAGGATATATGTATTGTTTCAGACTCTCATCAGTTGGAGCTGTTAAGTGTAAGCCAGTAGAGTCTTTAAGATCACCAACAACATCCATTTAGTTGGGTTTGTCTAAACTTTTGACTGTTACCGTATGGAAGACAATAAAATCATTTTGTTGAAACTGATTAAGACACAGCATAATAATTTCAGGTGCAAGTCAGGTGCATTCTGTCCTTCATATATGAGCAAGTAGGTGCAGTTTATGGGCCACGTGCTTTCACCTAAAGTGCCTCCCTTCTCAATACGCTTGTGTTTGAGGGAAGGCAAAAAAGCAGGTGGAGACATTACACATGCAGCTGATTACACATTCCTCTGAATTTATTATAACCTCCTGAGAAAATGGGATGACCTCTAACAACCGTTCGAGACCTCATAGACCACCAAAACTGTCCCCATCAGATAAACAGCACTTAAAGCTTTCATCTTTGAGAGAGACGAGAACATCAAGCACCACTCCTGCTTCAGATGGGAAAACATCCACAGGTGTTTCTGTCCATGAAATGAAATAGGGCGGCCTCTGACATTTGCACAGTACTCTAAATGTTTATTTTAGGCTGCATATTGAAGATCATAAAATCATATAGGTATTAAATAATGTGTGGGAGGTTGTGAAGGATCCATTTGAAGGTGGTTAACATGATCTCCCCGGACAAGGCATTATTCAGCTTGCGTGTTTAAGGTGGTGGTAACTTCAGGCTCCTGCAGATGGTGCTGTATGAGGATGATGGGGCTATAAATACCTGCGGGGTGTGAGTGACTGGATCCATAGATGGAGAAGAGGTGGTACAGTGCAGTGAATGTCTCGTTCCATGTGTGGAAAATGGCTCCAAAGCAGATGTTAATGACTGGCTAAAAGGAGTGACTGCATTTGGGCGTGCCAAAGACCATAGTGTGAAGGAAGTAGCTGAATCTGCAGGTGTATGGAAGCGTACGGTCATACGGGTCTACCAGCAGTGGCACAAATCCCAGTCTACAGGGAATTCCCGTCGGAATTGTGCCAGGGAAGGCATCCACCAAATCTGGCCCAACTGCACAATTCTTTGATGCAAGCGTGTCTGAACATTGATGTGGCCTACATCCAGAAACTTGTCCAGTACATGCGCAATCCAATCACAGCTGTTATTGGGGCTTGTGGGGGTATTACACGCTATTAGATACATTTTATTCACAAGTGACTAATTTTTCGTCCAGTGAGGTTACGGATTACAAAGAGTGCACAGGAATGCCAGCGAGGTTTGAAGAAAGTTAATAATTGATACACTGTTTTTATTGCTGGTTGTGGAGTTTCCTGGCTGCCTTCACGCTTGACAGTGTTTACAGTGTTGACTGTGTGGACGGAGCCTGCTGCAGTACCGTGGCTTTCCATTGGCTGGACTTGACATGTACTCTTGGAATGGGGTTTTGGCATGTTCCACCCCTGACTCTGCACACTGCTATAATTATCACATTCCATGTGAGCATGGCTGCCAATAGTTCAGGCGTAAGAGTCAATGACACCAGGTGAGGTGTTTTGTTAAATTCGCTCATTTAGCTTGTTGCCACGGATCATTAGATGCTGTCTTTTACGCAGCCGTAACTGCATGCACTTTCTTCTCTGTTTTTTTTAATCGAAAATTCCGTATTCCGTTGCTGTCCAAAGGAAGACAATTATCTCCAAAATGCCAACTTTACAGGAGAGGGATGTCAATGGAAGTCAATGGAACCAGACTTTTTTTTCCCAAGCAGATTTGGGTCATTTCTGTTGGTCCATTCATCATGACATTTCCACACAGTGTAAATGGCAGCCACGTTGTTCATGTTCATGCCCACTTCCAGCATTTGTCATCAGGAACTGTTTGCTAGGCTGGCTGTAATCTTCTGTTTCTGAGGCTTTTAGGGTCTACAGTAAAGCAGGGTCTACCTCATCAGAGCCAAGGTCGATGGTGAAGCTGTACAGATGCTTAACGTAAAGCAATTAAAGACAATATGGGGCTTACGGGATAACGGGATGGTGATGACTAAGACCTAACTGAGTAAAAGTAGACTCCCTTCCCTACAGATGTGCTTGAGTAGCACAAACCCATCCAAGCTTTCCTTACCTGCAGGCAAATGAACACAGCCGTACTCACCTCTGTATATCTGGTGGAAATGGTCAGGTTTCACTGGAGGAACCGCATGGCTTTTTGCGGTTATTTTTGGCCAAATTGCGTCCTAAATTGCATTGCATTCTAATGCATTTTCACATTGACAGGTACCATAAAAACATCCTGTCCAATCCTTCAGCCTTCGCAGTCAACCAATAAATGCTTGGATATAGTGCAATTCCATGTAGGACATTTCAAGACCTGAAACCTTGGCTGTTTTTATTTTCCTAGCAGCTTAAGTTTATTTAGATTTTGGGCCATTTTTGTTGGTCCATTCATCATGAAATTTCCGCACAACATAAACAGCAGCCACATTGTTCATGTTCATGCCCACGTCGAGCATTTATCATCAGGAACTAATTGCAAGGCTGGCTGTAATCTTCTGTTTCTGAGGCTTTTAGGGTCTACAGTAAAATGATAAACCTCATCAGAGCCATGACCAATGGTGAAGGAATACAGATGCTTATCATAAAGCAATTAAAGACAATATGGGGCTTTGATAACCGAATGGTGATGACTAAGATCTAACTGAGTAAAAGTTGAGGGTCCTTACAAATGTGCTTGAGTAGCACCAACCCATACAAGCTTTCCTTAACCGCATGCAACTGAGCACATCTGTACTCACCTCTGTACATCTGGTGGAAATGGTCAGGTTTCACTGGAGGAACCGTATGGGTTTTTGGGGTTATTTTTGGCCAAATTTCTCACTGAAATGGACTTTAAAACGTCCTGTCCAATCCTTCAGCCTTTGCAGTCAACCAGTAAATGCTTGAATATAGTGCAATTCCATGCAGGATGTTTCAAGAGCTGAAACCTTGGCTGATTTTTTCCTATAATCTTAAATTTATTTAGTTTTTGGACCGTTTCTGTTGGTCCATTCATCATGGAATTTCCATACAGTGTACATGGCAGCTGCTGTGATCACATGATGCATAAAAGTAACAATAGACAAAAATTGGAGATACATGTTTTTCATTGGACAGCATTTACTAGCCAACATGTTTAGCTCGTGTTGCAAACAGCAGCCCAGGAAAAGCCTCATTACTGTGTCTTTAAGCATGCGCTCTGTTAATACCACAAAGAGAACATTAGGAAACAGAATGAGTCAGGAAACGATTCGGACCAAGCGAGTCATCAGCATCTTGTCTGTCGGCGCTTTAGCATCTGTGAGCAAACAAAAAGTCACGGTGATAAGGACAGATCTGGCTTCTTTTTTTTCATCCCATAGCTAGCCTTAGAATTGAATTAGTGTTTCCATGGTAACCGCGGCCTCTCTTTTCCTTCCTTGTTCTCTCTTCGCTCTCTAATGTAAATGTCTTGCGTCCCCCTCCTCCCTTCTTCTTCTGCCCATTTATTTGGACTCTGTGTTGGGCAAAAAATAAAAAAAGCAGCTCTGGTGTTCTAAAGCGCGCTCTACCCCTCTAGAATACTAAGAGGGTGGCAGTGGAGGGCTGAGTGGATGAGAGGAGTAGTGGCGAAAGAGAGAGGGAAGAGAGTGAGAGAGGGAAGGGGAGAGAGAGAAGTGAGAGAGTAAGGGCGAGAGAGGTAGAGAGGAGAGAAAGAGTGAGAGAGAGACAAGAAAGAAAGAAGGACAGGAGAAAGAGAGAGCAAGAGAGAGAGAGAGAGGAAAAAATAGAGAGTGAGAATGACTATGAAAGAGAGAGAGGGAGAGGAGAGAGATAGAGGAGAGAGAGAAAGAGGGATAAAGGGAGAGCGACAGAGAGAGAGAGATATAGAGAGGAGAGAGAGAG
>CM067484.1:2310751-2348371 GCA_034552555.1 Semaprochilodus insignis | reverse complement strand
TATATATATATATATATATATATATATATATATATATATATTTTAATTTAATTAAAAAACGTTTTTAATGAAAAATGTATATATATATATATATATATATATATATATACATACTGTATAGTAGATTTAAAAATATATTTTACTTTTTACTGTGTTATATCGATGTGTAAGTTTCCAAGTTCATTTCCATTCTGATGGCAGAAAATGGTTAATCCATGTCTACTTCAGTCATCAGCTGGGTCAAGACATAGCAATCATTTACACCTGTCAATTTTTTTGTTTTTAATTGAAGGTAATTAGGTGGCTGATTATTTTGTTGGACAGGGCCTTATATTGTCCCAGGTATGTTACAGGACCTGGGCCAGTTTGGTCTATTGTCTGCTGGGGGTATTCATTTCTGGTCCTGGAGGTCTTGTCCAGTTCAGTTTATTTGCTGAATTATACAGTAAATAAAGTTTTTAAAAAATTAACTATAAAGTAAATGTTTTTAAACTTTATTTACTGTATAATAGATTTAAAAATAAATTTTACTGTGTTATATCGATGAAAAGTTTCCAAGTTCATTTCCATTCTGATGGCAGAAAATGGTCAATCCATGTCTGGGAAAGTGCCCATAGTGTACTTCAGTCATCAGCTGGGTCAAGACATAGCAATCATTTACACCTGTCAAATTGTTTGTTTTTAATTGAAGGTAATTAGGTGGGCTGATTATTTTGTTGGACAGGGCCTTATACTGTCCCAGGTATGTTACAGGACCTGGGCCAATTTGGTCTATTGTCTGCTGGGGGTATTCATTTCTGGTCCTGGGGGTCTTGTCCAGTTCAGTTTATTTGCTGAATTGAACACATGGGGATGCAAAATGTAGCCTGTGCAAAGGTTATGCAATTCTAATGGTTTATTGTTTCAATATTTGACTCATCAAATCAAGAGAATTTGTGCACCAATATGTGCAGAACACACCCCAGTAGCTTATTTTCAGATCACCATACGACCGGGTGTACCCAAACTTTTACACTTGCCTGCCCACTCAGGCTGCCTGAGTTTACCACTATCGTTTCTAACCTGTAAGCTGCTCAGATTCAAGTTCCTTGTGATCAATTCGAAAAATTCATGGGTTTGTGAGTTCATGAGGACTGTCCAAAAGCACCGCAATATCTCCTAGCACAGCTCCCCTCCCACCTGAGCTGGCTCCTCAGCTGCACTCTTCATCCTCCTCCTCCTCTTCCCTCTGCCTCCTGCTAAACAGAAGCAATCCTGAAGAAACTCCCGCAAATAAGCTCCCCGACTGCCTGTGCAGCCCGCCGCCATTCCGGCACACACCCCCGCGCCCCTGCCCTCATCTGCATAACCAATATAATATTCCAGCAGCTCTCTGGCGCTCCGGCTTTCATTTAGTGGGCATGAAAAGTGATTGAAGTGATCTGGGGCTGCTTCTGTGTCTCAACTCCCTATTGTTGGCCGAATCACCCAAGTCTCAAGTCACCAGACAGGCAATTTCATCCTCGGAAGAGAGAGTTTAGAGCGCATACATTTTAGCCGGCTCACAGCCACAATCACACACAGTTCAGGAATACAGACGCACACACACACACACACACATAGACACTGTGGCTTTATCAAATGGGATGTATGATTATTTAGCTTTACCAGATTCTTATAGTCTTAAAAATAAAGCTTCCAAAATGGAAACTGGTTTAGAGATTAGCTTCCGGGTGTAGGCGGAATGAATTGCTCGGGAACGTTCTTTAAACAGCTACATACACTCATCATCAAAAGAATAGTTGCACATAGAAGGAAGTGTGGGATTGCAGTGCTATTGGGAAGGAAGATAAAGGTCACCAGGAACAATAAATGATGATAAATTTAGACTGATATGGGCAATATTTATTGAGCTACACATACAGAAGTAGTGTCTCTCGGTATGGCGTCGGGTTGCCATGTCAGACGTCTCAGCATGGAGTTGTATAGGTTCCTAATGGTGTCCTGTGACAATCCATCCCATGCAGCTGGAATATTCTCACACTGTTCCTGCAGATGGTGCGGTAGGGGTGAAGGTGGAGTGACATCAGGCCTTCTGGACGTGTGGCGCGTGACAACAAACCGCTCATCTTGGTGTTGACCACGGTGCCTCTACACACGGATTCGTTGGTCATCTCCAACAAGACAAAAGCGGGACTTGTCACTGAAGATGACCCGCTGCCATTCTGAGTCACTCCATGACAGTCTGGCACGACACCATTGCAGTGTTTGGTGACGCTGACGTGGTGTTAAGGGAAGTCATCGTAACAATCTGTGTGCATGTAGTCCTGCGTTGTGCAACCATCTGCCAATGGTGCTGTACTAACAGGATGACTCATGGAGGGCATCACTGCTTGCTGAACATCCGCACTCATGGCTATGGGGTCAGTCAGGTACAGCAATAAGGCCCGTCCTTGCTTACATCACAGGCGCGGTTGAGTGTGAAACTTGAATCATTTGCATGTCTCGTGATGTCAAACCTACCCACCAAGTTTCATTCCTGTCTGTTGATTCCTTCTGGATGTAGCTATATGTGCAACTGTTCCTTTGAAGATGAGTGCATATATTATTACAAGCCCCTTTGACTCAAATCAGCAGATTTATGTGTTGGCCATCATAAAATGGGTCAGCATGTGAAACTGGAGCGTTCTGGGTAACACTTTCTACTACAGTTCTAGGCATTAACTAGGTAAGCATGACTTCAAAGTACTAGATAATTATTACACTGACATAATTACACTGACATGGCTGACAGCTTGTAGCTGTTAACCGTGTTAGCGTGAGGTGCAATCTCCAAAGTGCTGCTTAAAGGGCAATTTTAGCATAATTAATTCATCAAGATGTAAACAGTCATTCAGAGTGGTTTGATGTGGAATACTCCATTCTGGAGAAATCTACCAAGTCCCAGATGTGCCCAGTAGTGCTGATAGGAAGTAGACATCCATAAAGATAAGCAGAAATCATTACGTGGAATGGTTACAAATATCATCGCTGTCCAAAGAAAAACAAGATGGCTCCAAAATGCCAGGAGGGGACAAATACCTAGTTCAGTTTGAATGGAAGCCAATGGAAGCAGACTTTTTTCCAAGCAATTTTGGAAATTTTGGGCCATTTCTGTTGAGCCATGAAATGGCCCAATGTTCATGCAATGTAAACGGCAACTGCTGTTATATAAATTTGCACTCCCGGGTTGCGATTAAGTATGTGGTAGTGTACTAGCAACATGTACTTTAAGTACTGTGATATGTACTTGAATATAATTTATTATATATATATATGCATATATACAGGGGTTGGACAATGAAACTGAAACACTTGTCATTTTAGTGTGGGAGGTTTCATGGCTAAATTGGACCAGCCTGGTGGTCAATCTTCATTAATTGCACATTGCACCAGTAAGAGCAGAGTGTGAAGGTTCAATTAGCAGGTAAGAGCACAGTTTTACAGTTTTGCTCAAAATATTGCAATGCACACAGCATTATGGGTGACATACCAGAGTTCAAAAGAGGACAAATTGTTGGTGCACGTCTTGCTGGCGCATCTGTGACCAAGACAGCAAGTCTTTGTGATGTATCAAGAGCCACGGTATCCAGGGTAATGTCAGCATACCACCAAGAAGGACGTTTTCCTCCACCAGCATCACGTAGTGACCTGGCCACTATCCTGCAAGAAGAATGGCTTAAAATCCCTCTGACCACTGTGCAGGACTATGTGTATATGTCATTCCCAAGACGAACTGACGCAAAAGGAGGAGGAAGCCCTACACCATACTAATAAATGATTGTGGTCTAAAACCAGGTGTTTCAGTTTCACTGTCCAACCCCTGTATATATATATACTGTATATATACACACTGTCCATCTGTACTGCAAGCTGCTTTAGCTGTTCACCTGGACATTGAGCTGCTATTCTCATTACCTGCACTGAACACTTTATAGACTCATCTACTGTTTACAACCACATAGTTACTTTGCTCTGCTGCGTATGCTAACTGCTGTTTGCACCTCAGTTCTAGTACTCTAACATACTGACCTACAGTTACTGCTCCTGCACATTTTGCATGTCGTACTGTTTATGTTCATACTTTAATGTGTCTTTTGTCTTCTTGTCTTTGCACCGTTACTTACTATTACCTACTTTATACAACCCTGTATTGGTATAATGACAATAATATTGAATTGAATTCAACTCAGCTGTATTGAATTGATTTGAATTTAATTGAATTTAATTGAATTGAACTGAATTGAATTGAATATCTTAGTGTTGTCTCAAAATAGTACAGTTAAGTACAGTTAGTTTTATTAAGTATATTTAACGAGATAAATATTAGACGCGTTCACCTGCTAATGTTAATATTTTTACAATATGCATGTTTTGAATAACAAAAAATCCGAATCAGTGTTGTCATATACTATAGCTTTGTGTTTAAAAATAGTACAATTAGGTACAGTTAGTTGTATTAAGTATATTTATAAAGTATATATTTTTATAAAGTACATTTGGTAAAACATTTTATGAATCATTTATCTATATTTATCTATAATGCATTATAAGTGTATTTATAAAGATCTATAAAGCATTCATAATGCTTTATAATACCTGACATAAGCCTTTTTAACTGTACATAAAATGTTCATAATCACACACATAAAATGTTGTAACATCACAGTATAAAGCTTCACAGCACAAAGTGACATAATGCGTTATAATCTGTATATCATTGAGATCATTGACATCTCATTGACAACTGTTTGCTCAAAAAATGCAGACGTAGAGAAACTGTCTGTTCAGATGAACTGATATCAGCAGGCAGTTTGTAAAAGTATATTTTATCCATAAAATATACAATCAATAAATTAAACCCTGTTCAAAGTACAAACTAGCGATTCTGGTATTCCTCTGTTTAGATGTTCATATTTAAGGCAGTCTTACTTTATATACAGTTGTTATGTGCTCATATTAACATGGGCTAATTCATAGAGCTGATCATCAACATCACTTTATCTAAAGTCTGTAAGGAGAGCTTATAAGTGTTCGTTAGATGCTATATGCAGTTATGAAACGATTTTCATTTTGAAGATACTGAGGAACGTCTGAGAGTGTGTTAGAGTTTAGGCATCATATGAATGATGACAACATTTGTTACTAGGCTTTATGATGCTGGTCTCACCAGTAATGTTAGATATATGTATTATAACGCATTATGTCACTTTGTGCTATCAAGCCTTATACTTGCTTTGTTGTAACCGTTTATGTGCACTGTCATGATCATTTATGTATGGTTACAAAGGCTTATGTCAGGTGTTATAAACCATTATGAATGCTTTGTAGATCTTTATGAATGCACTTATAATGCGTTATGGATACCAGACGCATAGAAAGTGTTACCGTATATTTTAATAGCACTAATGATATAGATATACATTAAACATGAGTGCAAGGGAGTATACTTAAACTAAGTATACTTCAGTGTACCTTTTATCTCCTGGGGTAAAATAAGACAGTCTGAGACTGTCTGAGTCAATTGCACTGTGTTGCCATGTATTTAGGCAGGAAAGAGAAGAACAGAAAAAAAAAGACCAACCGGCAGAAGAAGCAGGCAGAAGGTAGCTCTATGGGGTAAAAACACACTGTAAGTATAAGAGTTTGTAATATGTGCCTGTTTATTACCTAATAGTAAAAACTGAATCAGCCCTATAAAAGAAAATAATGGTTCTTATTGTGTCCTTATTTATTTATTTATTTATTTATTTTACTGGATTTTCCCAATATACTTGGACATTTTTACGAGTGACTGTCCTGCCTAAATGTGTGACATTTCAGTGAAATTTAGTGCAGGTTTGTCTGTACACAGCACCTTGTTATCCCACATAATTATGCAATTATGAGACATTTTATCATGCCTCTCTTCGCTTTAATAGCCGGAACCTGTTGGGCAGTACAGCGGCTGTCTGGGTACTTAAATTTTACACAAAATAATTGCACGGCACTTTTGACTTTGAGCCATGTTTCTACCCACTTGGCATTTCTGTGTCATTTACATAGTCTTGGATGGCATGTTACCCAAACTAGTCACATAGTACTCTGGAGTCAATACTCTGAACGTGCTTCGTTAATACCTAGAGCTTACGGGACTGTAAAGAAAAGTGCTACCACTGTCTGTGTGCTACTGTGCTTCCTACACTATAAAACAAGAACCTGTCTTTATTGTTGGATGCATGATTAGTTTCTAATTGAGCATGCAAGCCCATGCAGAACAGTTCCTGCTCACTGTATGTGTGTAGTGTTATGTGTGTGGCTGTGCACATTCAGATATAAAGAAGCTACGGATTTCATTGTATGGTCACTGGATATACAATATGTTGTTGGGTTCTTCAGTAAGGCAATGCTTATTATGGATGTAGCCATTCTTAATCAGGAAGCAATCATGCATATTTATTTATTTGGCAGGACAAACAAGAGTTAAACACTGCATAATCCAGATTTCCTGAAATATGCCATTTTTTTAAAATCCATGCAAATAGTGAATAACCATGCTGCCAAGCACTTTTTGGCACCAATACAATGATTTCATGCCATATAACCTTTGTTATATCGTTGCTGTCCAAAGTAAACATGTATCTTCACTTTTGCTGATTTTTACTTTTATGCATCACTTGATCACATGAGTTGCTGTTTACACTGTGTGAAGATTTCATGATGAATGGACCAGCAGAAATGGCCCAAATTAGCTTGGAAAAGAAAGTCTGATTCCATGGACTTACATTAAAATGAAAGTTTTTGGCCTCTCCTGTAAAGTTTCCATTTTGGAGACACCTATTTTTCTTTGGACAGTGAGCAACATGTTTTCCATTGTTGCTTGCCATTGATTTGTGAGAGTTTGAGGGGGAACTGATTGTGAGAGGTGCCGGTAAGCAAGAAAAAGTCATGGTAAACCAATGTAGAAGTGGCGGTACTGTGTACCGGTCAGTATCGGCTCACTTCGAGCACTGGACATCACATTGTTAAAGGACAAAGTAGATTAAATGGCGAAAATAGGCCTTTTTGGCAAAGCAATTACTAGGGGTAAACTGGAGAAAGGTCCCTTCACACTCGTGCATCTCATTTTGAAAAATGGGTCTCCATTCTCTATACAACGGTAACTGCAAGTGGTTCTTCTATGCCACTGCTCCCCTATTTGGCCCCTTCATCGCTAAGACTGTTCTGTGAAGCTAGAAGAGGACAGAGCAAATGGTGCACTCAGTACAGCCTTAGGTAAGCTCATCACTTAAAGCAGCCATGTCGAGTCACAAGACAGCATCAGAGGGGACAAAGCAATTACTATGTGCAGTATGTTTGGGGCTTAAGCACAAACACTTGCCATGGCACTATAAGCGTTATTTAAATGTCAGGAGGTAGGGCTGGAATCTAATACTCCGCGAGCAGTCAATAAAGGTTAATTAACATTGAGTGAGGGAGGGAGGCTCAGGGAGCTTCACACTGAAAAGGCTGAAAGAATTCTGGAGCACCAATGAAGTCATATCTGCTTCCGTCTTCACTGCTGTACTCCCTGTCAACCACACGTTTTAGGGTAAGCCGAGTCAGGTATGACAGGAAAACCAAAACCATTCCATGCATGGGGTCAGTAGGAGAGGATCTGGGAACTGCTGACCCATAGATAAACCTCACACTGAAGACACGGGAAGCTGCCAGAAGGGTCAGGTTGCTTTGACATGCTGCCATCACTTATGCATGCACGTTTGACAGCAAAGTAGGCCTAAGTGGCCTGCCGCATATGGTCTGATGTGCCTGATGGTTCCCCGCATGCAGCATTCAGGTCGGGTAGCTCCTGCCCTAGCCGGAATCCGCCGGAACAGATGTTGAGTGGGCATGTTGATACATACATACAGTATTTTTCTGAGAGACGACTGTGGGTGTTGGTGTGGGAGATTCAAATTATGGGTGCCTCACGTCAAACCCATGCCTGCTTCAGCCAAGACGGATATAGAAATGAGAAGGCATTACAGCTTAATAGGCTGTTATAGCCAGTGTCACCTTTCCAGCTCAGCCCTGAGCCCATCAGAGCGGTGCCATGGCTTTGAAGTTCACACTTGTTGGCAGCTGTAACCCCTGACAGTCAGAATGCAATGAGGGTGCAACCGGCAGCACAGCCTCAAGCCAACGATCCCTGAGCGTGTGTCTTTGGAAGCCTGCTCCAGTAAGCACTGCATTATTGACTAACCTTAATTGTGTTATTCTGCACATTTCCATCCACCCCCGACCCCTCCCCGCCCGAACCTGTAGGTGTGTGAGGCATGGTGGGGCTTCCGCTCAGCGGTGTTAGCAGCAGGCCTCCACTGGCGATGGGATTAGTCACGGTTTAGAGCCCACAGACATTGCTCAACAGGATCTCTCCAGCTGGGAAGTGGGGTGGGTGGGGGGAGGTGGAGGGATGCCACAAATTTCCTATTACTCCAACCGTGGTTTAAGTTGGTTCCACTTATCTCCCTCATCCCTGACCTGTGTGCAACGGAGGTAGGCACACGACCTGAATGGAGGCACCGGTTAAGGTTTGCTGCAACGGCTTGCTGATTGTAATGACACATCTCTCCAACAATGGCGGTATCTCCATTGGCAACCCGAGGAATGATTTGTAAACGACTACGCCAAGCGCCTACAACAGCCTGACACCTACACCGCTCTAAACTGTGATAAAACCCAAGTCACGCTGGTCGGCGAGAACAGTTTATGACATTTAGACTACAATAACATTTATAAATGTCAATGTACCATCCAAGAACGTGAAACAGATATATAGAGCTACAAGCATGTTTTATGAGGCAAGGCAACCTGTCGGCGTCTGCGGGAACCTTTCAGCGCACACTATAAAAGCCTCATTACGAACACCTGCCGTCGGTTCAAGCACTTGTTTTAATCAGGGATTTGAAAAGGCCTTTCTTATTACTGTGGCAGAAAGACCTGAGGAACCAAGCTTAATTTACGTAGTTCGGGATGCAACTAGGAGGCGAGAAAATCCGGGGGGTAGGGTTCTGTAACAAGGTAACAGCAGGTCGGATGCGGGGGTCCGTGGAGATGTCCAAGCGAGTGTGATAAAACACCTGAACAAGCCAAATGGGACTCGCAGAGCATTGCAAACAAGTCAAATGACCAGCAGCAAACACCAAAGCAAGTCTAACAAGCACTGCACAACAAAAATAATACAGGCGCGCCGCATTCTCCCCACTATGTTCCACCATTATTCCGAATCCCCCTTTGAGCTGCTAGGCTGCAAATAGACCCAGCGCTGCTATATCCATAGCAAAAATGCAGGAAAGCGGGAATGCATGGCCGGAGACCAGCACAATCCCGTGAAAGATCTCGTTATTAAAGCGCTCCGTGTCCCGTGCACAAAAACATAATCAGACATGTTGCTTAGGGCCTTGGCGGGCTGTGTCAGATCTGGAGGTCTCGCAGACTTTTGGTTGCAATCCTTCCCTTTATTCACCATGATACAACTGCACTATGGGTGTTGGAATCGACTCCCCAGGCCACTCCTGGCTCCTCGGGCTGTTTGACCCAGATATATGCCATAATGATGCGCCCACCCCCCTGAGAGTCTCCATGCTATGCTAACGGTAGCCATTCATCACCATGCAAAAGTCATTACCCCACTCGCAGGCCCTACACACTCCACCACGTGCCGGCGCCAGCTCCAGAATTAAGCATGCATAATGCATCTCGTGAAAGAGAGCAAGGATCAATAGCCCCGCTATCTTTTTTTTTCCCCCTCCTTCATTTCCTGCTCCGCTTCTTCGCCCCGCTCCCCTCCTCCAACACGCGCCTTTCTCCTCCACATGTGCCTGTCCCTCGCCTCCTCCTTCTCCTCCTCCTCCTACTGCTGCGCCGGATGGAAAGGTTTGTTTTTTGTCATCGCAAACACAGCAAGACGGACGGAAGCATGAATCCCGATTAATCGCCGGCTGATTGTGGGCTCTGGTGGTCTTTCAGCAGAGGCTGCTATAATAGCAGATGACTCATAGCAGTTTCCCTCACACTGATAATCATGGGCAGGCCATTAGTGCGGACTGGATGAGAGCAAGCCTCCAGACTGAGAAAACATCATTAGCGCTCAGCTTGCATCACACACATACACTGGCCCACTGATCCCCTTCATTGGGCTCCTCTGATGGTACGACTTCTTCTGGCTTTAATGTAGCCGAGGGCCGCAAGGTTCCCCGCAAGTAAGCTTGTTACGGGGACATCTCTTTCTTTCTTTCTTCCTTTATTCCTTTCTTTCTTTCTTTCTTTCATTTGTCAGCTGTGCCTAGCTTGACATGGGGTCAGAGGTACCCGATGCCATTTCTTGTCGCACATCTGCTTGTAAATGCTTCCCTAACGGCAGTCGGTGATGACGGGGCGACTGTTTGGGAGTAGACACCAATTCATTTGTGTGTAACAGATTGATTCTTTGGGGAGAACACATCAAAAGATCCTTTGAAAGTCTCCCGCCGCTTTGCAGAGAAAGTGAAAAAAGGAGGGAAAAAGTAAGTCATAGAGTCATCCGGAGCGGAGAGTGACACCTTTGCATTATTAAAGGTGTTAATGAAATGATACGGCATGTCAGCTGCAAAGTACAGGAATTAAAGAGCTGCTGCTCCTTGACAGGCTGTAACACCCTTGTTTGGGTTCTAAAAGGCCTGGAATGATTGGCACATCAAGGGACCTGGGATCTCGGCGCCCGAAAAGCTCCCTTTCACAGGCAGAGCATTAGGATTTAGACCTCGTCAAGCACCTGCCACAAGGCCGAGTTTAACCTCTGCGGCCTCATGAATGGAAGCCACGTTCATTACTTCTTTGCCGCTGTTGGTGAATAAGGCCAATGTACCGCACAGTGGCACCTATAGGCTGTGGCCAGGTACTGCAAGGCCTGAAGGTTGGGATATGGGTTGAAGCAGAGTTGACCATGTTTGTTTGTTGTTGTTGTTGTTGTTGTTGTTGTTGTCATCCGAAGTGCTTTTAGATGCCTTGTTCTGTTGAACCTTCACAGCAATGGGCACCCAAGCACGTCCACAGGAGGGAACAGCATGAAGAGGAGAGCTATTTGAAGCAAAGCCAGCCATCACAAGCATCCATGCGGCCTCATGCAGGAGAATCCTCGGCCATTCTCAAGCTGCCAGCGCGTTTGAACCCGGGCCAATTTCCGGGAAATCACAGAGGTGTGTTTAAAGCAGGGACGCGCTTAGAAACAGATGAGCTCTTTGTTGGTGGTGTGATTTGATGTATTTCACATGTGTAATCTATCTAAAGCGTTCTTGCGTGCTCAGGATGCCTTCATCACGATAATCGCATGATGCCCCGTGCGCATGTACAGAAAATTGCTTCTGGAATCGGATTTGCAACAGCGGTGCGTTTGCAAGCCTTCGGAAGAAAACCTTACATGCATCCTGCGCACGCTGCTATCACCTGTCGGCCTAAAACCCTGCATGCACGGAACAAATGATGACAAAAGAAAGAGGAGGGATTGAACGGATTAGAAGCGAAAGGTCAATTACGAGAGAGCTTTACGCGTGACTGATCGTGGTCAGCGCGAGGCCGTACATCCAATCAAGCGGGGTGCTTATTTAATCACCCACAATACAACGCTTTAAAGTCCCTGCCGGAAGGCCGTGCTTTTGTCAATGAGGTTAAAAGACAGCCGGAAAAAAGGCCTGAAGTGTGGGATAAGGTAGGCTAATGCCTGCTTCGTCTCTTTACAAGGGGATAATTGGGAATTCTTTGAATGGGGAATCTTTTGCTGCACGTCTGGTTCCCGTCTCAAAGAATAAAGATCCATCAAAGTCTTCCTTGCAGAATTCATATTCCCAAATACTGACCTTTACTTGCTCAGGCAAGCATTTGCTTTCCATACAGTGGGATGCAAAGCAAACAGATAAACATTCCGACACGGCAGGGAGATATCAGGAACGCACACAAATCACGGAGGAACGGACAGCTGGATGCAGATATGTTTTTATTTAGCTGCACCTTATCAGTCTTCCAACAACAGAGTGCTGATTCAAACTGATTATCGGAATATGATAACTCTGTATCCGTTACTCGGTATATTCACTCATAACTGGAACATTCCTAGATAGAGTCCAATCTTAGCCTTGTCATCAGGGAGTCCAACAAAAGCTTACATCTGCTGCCACTCACCTCTGGCACATGGATATTTATAATCCTAAACATTCGCAAGGAAATCAAAGGGACACATGACCTAGTTCTTATTGCCCCGGCACTTCATCCTTTGGGCCGGACGGAACAGCTGATTGGTTTAGGTACCTAGATCTGCTCAGTACACCCACTGACATCACTGAGAAGCGGAAAACAAGGCATAACGATGTGGCAGACGTGAAGGCCTGCTCTTTCAGAGCTGTGCTGGTGTATTCTACCATAGAGCTGCTATATCTATACTATAGCTAGAACAGTAGCTGCGCATTTTCAATATGAATATATTTATGGGTATCGTGATGAATTACATCTCAATATGCTTTTCTGATCAGACTGTGGATAATGTCAGTGCTTAACATGGTAATTAATCCTGTTTAATTGAGTTCAGTGCAGTGCAGTATGTGCAATATTGCATTTAAATCATTGGTTGCAACAGACCTCACCTGTGACTGAAACGTACCTAAGAGCATGTAATACTTCCACCAGCATGAATCACAGCTGCGATTCGATTTAGCATTGACTGGACAAGTTTCTGGATGTAGGCCACATCAATGTTCAGACACTCTTGCATCAAAGAATTGGGCCATTCAGGCCAGATTTGGTGGATGCATTATCTGGCACAATTCTGAGGAGAATTCCCTGTAGACTGGGATTTTAACCACTGCTGGTAGACCCGTATGACCGTACAATTCCATACACCTGCAGATTCAGCTACTTCCTTCACACTATGGTTTTTGGCACGCCCAAATGCAGTTACTCCTTTTAGCCGATCATTAACATCTGCTCTGGAGCCATTTTCCACACATGGTAAGAGACATTCACTGCACTGTACCACCTCTTCTCAATCCATGAATCCCATCACCCACACCCCACAGGAATTTCTAGCCCTATCATCCTCATGCAGCGCCATCTGCAGGAACCTGAAGTTAGTACCACCTTAAACATGCAAGGTGACAGTTTTTTTTGGTCTGGTGAGCTTTCATATTCCCAAATTCCCAAATATTCCTAAATTACTCTCTTGGATAAAATCCCTCAAATTGTGATTCCTAGCCTGTACTAAAGTTGTATAAAGGCTTTTGTTTAGATTCGTGGCATATTAGCATGCTAGAACTTTAGTTCACTACACGTGTAACTAGTGTAGAGCTGCTGATGCTCCATCTCCATGTTTGGTTTGCATAATGCTTCTCCAGCAGTTTAACCAGAATGAGTGGGCTTAAAAGTCCGGCTATTACAGCCATAGGAAGTTCAATAGCTTAGCAGCCATCTGGTCCATGCTAGCGAACCAACAACCCGAAAAAGCGAGCTGACACATCCAAACCACTGATGTTAATGAAAAGATGGCGAGCGCATTAAAGGTGAGAGGCTACAGATTTTGTGTTGATAGCACTTCTTATTTCAGCACTACAAAATAGTGCATACAAAGCCAAGAGATACAATAGAAGGGCGAGTCTAAGAGTGAATGGCGGAGGAGGTGCGGAATAAATATTTAGCCAACTTCCTTATAAATAAGTAGAATAGTGACAAAGTTTACACATCCACTTCTTATCTACGCTTCTGAACTACAACACTAGCAGACAAAGCCAAGAGATACAGTACGAGGGGGAGTCTAAGATGGAATAACGGCGGAGGTGCAAATGAAGGATAACGGCTGATTATAAAGGAGGACTATAAGGTTGCTAAATGTTTCTTGCCTTGGACATACACAGCTAAATAAACACTCTGAATTGGTACAGAACCTTTCTATTATGTTAAGGTCATTTGAACCAGTGATGGGGGCCAAGTCCTGGGGACCCCCTGACCTGCCCGATTTCAGGTATTATCCATGAACACATCACTGGTGGAATATGACTGTTCCTGAGTTCAGCTCAATGCAGTTCATTTAGAATGTCAGAGTCTCACTGGATTCCTTTGAGTAAATGTGTGCTCGACTGAAGCCTGGACTGGAAAAGAAGAAAATAACGCAGTCAACAACTTTACGTGGTGATGGCAGCGCCACACCTCTTTGCCGCTTGTGTCACGGGTTCCACGATTCCAGACCAGAGAGTTAATGGTACTGGACTGGCACCAATTTTTCCGTCCGCGATCCGAAGCACAGAACAGCTCGAGATTTTGGCACCCGCACCATGTTGGTGGAAAAGGGCTATTAGAGAAGCAGTAGCAAACTGCCAGAGAACCCTTTATTGACCCTCAAGTTGTTCAATGAGATTTGTGACACATGGACATGCTAATCTGATTTTCCTTCTGTCAGAAAAATCACCCAATTTCATGCAGAACTGGCTGTCTTGTCTCCTATTATCAGGGACAGCCTAATGTAGTCTTCTAATGTTCTAACAGTCTATTATAGGACTATTATAGGACTGTTTTGTAAAGACTGTTTATCAGTTATCAATGTTAAAGCTGCACTTCTCTAATAAGCCATATTACAGGATAAAAACACTTTACAATAAGTGCCGACAAACTAACATGAAGTAACGGTTAACTGATGTCTACTTAACATGCAAACAGATGCTGTTATATGTGTAGATTAGAACCTTTTTTGCCAATTGTGTTTACACACAGAGGAGCTCAGCCTCTGCAGTTAACCACCAACACACTAGTGAATGCACACAAGCAGGAAAGGAGCACATGTGCTCAGAATGGTGGGCAGCCCTATCTACAGTGCCCAGGGAGCAGTTGGGGGATTATTTCCCTTGCTCAAGCACACCTCAGTCAGGTCCTATTGGTTAAGGGAATCAAACCGGCAACCTTCCCATCACAAGGCTGGTTCCCGAACCTCCAGCCCATGTCTGTCCCAAAATTACATGTAAACTTTATATGTAAATATGTAGTTTACTTAACATTAGTTAGCCATTAGTTAGGTCTCAAATGCTAAACCAACATCATACTGATAAATACATGACCACAGTAGTAGATCATTCACTCACATCCTCAGAAGTTACAGCTTTTACCAAGTTTTGACTGAGTTCTCTTTGAATATTCTTTCTATGAGCTTGGTTCTAGCTAATGGAAACCGTTCTCCTTCAGTGTTCTGTGCTTATGATCATTTGAACAGACATCAGTGTCAGACTAATTAATGACCTTCTATTAAAAGACTGGAAGACCTATAATAAACCATGCTACTGTTACTCTCCATACTTTACAGTACATTTGAAGGTAAATACTTTAGTACTGTTACTCCACTGGAGGTCTAAATGGAGGAACTTGTACTAACACTGGAGGAGTATTTTACCCAATATAGCATTCGAAGCTGTGGACTCTTTTTATGGAATGACTCACTTTTTAGTTTCCAGAGTCTCTGATCAGTCCTTGCACTCATGTCCCAACCTGGGAAGCATCCACACTTAGGACACCTTCCACACGGCCTTAAAAAGCTCTTATATAATATCCTGCTCTTTGGCCCGTAGTGGGAGGGGATGTGAATGCAGCAGACCTGAAAAGCGGCACGTTTGCCAAAGTGCAGACAGAGTGAATCTACGAAGCCTTTGGGCCCAGAAGGCCCGAGGCTATGAGCAGGCATCCGGCAGCAGCGTGAGGGGGTGCTGAACCCTGCGAGAGGAGAAGCTTCACCAGACCGTCTCATGGCAGCCTCCAGTAAATGCATCCTGTAGCTCCATTAATCATGAATGAGCACGTAGCATTTTTAGCAGCTGATGCATCAAAACGCTGCGTACAAGTGATAGCACCCCAAAAACAGAGCGAGGAGGAGCGATAGCGTCAGCGCCGCAACACCGCCGGCCTCTATCGGTGTTGACAGCTAGCCATAATATTTATATTTCCAAGCTGGCCTGGGGCTGGAGTATTTAGAGGCTGAACAGGCATCAGAAGCAATACAAACTTTCAGTTTTGCTCTGATTCTCTTTTTTTCCCCTCATCCTCCTCTCCGGCATGTGCGTGTTTGTGTGTGGGTGGGTGTCCGAACAGACTACTTCACAGCTGATGTTCCGAAGGCCCTCTTTGGCATAAATAATCAGGAATTATTTATGCAGGTAAACTCATTAGCGCGTCTGACGCGCGCAGGCTCGTTTAGCGAGGTTAAACGCCAGATTAAGCGGGAATTATATATGTTGCGTCGGGCGCATATGAAACGCGGCGAGAACAGGGATCGTGGAAAGACAGATGATGGAGGGATTTTTTTTTCTGATTAGCTAGATGGTGTGATGAAAGCTGTTAAAGCGTAAGAGGGCAATGGGTGTCAACACTGTAAAAAAAAAGCAGCTTTTTATAGTCAAAGCGCTGGAAATTCTACATGATTTTTTTTATCTAGTTTTTAATTCATTATTTTTGGCCTTTTAATACAGGAAGCTATGAGAATTCAGTGTCATGTATGGAAAAATATCTGTGATCAGTATATGTGTGTGTCTCTCAGTGGATAAAAGTGAAGTAAAATGATTCAGTTGGCTCATTATTGTGCCTATATGAATGCAAACAAAAAGTGTCAATTTTTTGGGTTTTGAAGCCGAACCCAATTCCAAATTTTTGGTGGAATCAATTCATAAGTAGGTGCACAACCCGGAACGGAATCTGTTCAACACTGGTGGAAAAGAACTATACGAATGCAAACAAAAAGTGTCAATTTTTTGGGTTTCAGAGTCAGAATCAGAATCAGAATCAAGCTTTATTGGGCAAGAATGTTCACATATACAAGGAATTTGTGTTTGGTTACATTAGCTCACAGTGCACAGAGAGTGAAAACTTTACACACAGTACAGAACACACAGTCCTATCACACACACACACAGAGACACACACAGAGACACACACACCAGACCTTACATACTTGTAAACCTATCATTGTGCAGAGAACCATGTGTATATTACAGTGCTGAGTGCAGCAGTCTTGTAGAAGTGGAGCACCAGAAGAAGCACCAGTCTGAGACAGTAAGTACAGAGGATGGAGCGATGTGTGAAACTGTTACCAAGATAAACAAGAAGTGCAGTACAAGAAGAACAGGATGAGAGAAAAGTGTCCAGAGCGTGGATTGTATGTGTTTCTGTAGTTCTAGATAAATAAGAGCAGTGTGGATTGTATGTGTTTCTGTAGTTCTAGATAAGTAAGAACTGTGGATTGTAAGATGCATTGTAGTGTTCAGCTGTTCCTGAGTGTGATGGCATGTGGGAAGAAGCTTCTCTGTAGCCTGGCTGTCTTAATCCTTATTCATCTAAAGCACCAGCCTGAGGGAAGAGGCTGGAACAGGTGATGGCTAGGGTGTGATTTAGGGTAATTAGCAGTTTTCCCAAGGCCAGACTTTTATCACATCCATACATTCCAACGTAAAGCGATTCTGGAGCCAAAATCACAGTCACCATTCCACAACCCATGCATGTTGCTGTCTATTTCCAGTAGTACGGTGCAAAAATCAGAGCCCACCCTTCATTCCCAGCCATATTGGCCAATGAGTTACTAAGCAGACCCCTAACAAACATGGAGGTCCTGGTAGACCACCACAACTGTCCCCATCAGACAAACAGCAGCTCATCAAGCTCCACTCTTGCTTCAGATCTGAAAACAGCCACAGGTGCTTTGGATGTTGTCACAGGTGTTGTTACAGTTCGTGCTGAGGAAACTTGGATTTCCGAACCCAATTCCAAATTTTTGGTGGAATCAATTCATAAGTAGGTGCACAATCCGGAACGGAATCTGTTCAACACTGGTGGAAAAGAACTAACAGGGTGGAATGCTGGAAACACCCTGGACAAGCCGCCAGTCCATCACAGCAGTAAGGGACAGTACTCAGTATAGAACCCCTGCATGGAGACCCGTGGGTTAGACTGGGTTTGTGGTCAGGATGGACAGAGTGCTCTTGGAATAGAACCTTCACTCCTGCAAACCTGGCGCAAAAACAGATTTACAACAACTGAAAGTGAGTCTCCAGAAAAGAACGGAAGCCGTAATAGAGGCAAATGGCCGACACGCTACACACTGAAATATGTGATATTATATTTAGCAGTTGAGACGTCTGTGTTTTGTACTTAAATGGTTGTTTTGACTGGTAATGAAATATATGACGTGTGGTATCTGACTGTTGCAGTATACTGTACACTCTAAACATTCTTCAGTACAATCGTTCATACGGTACATCATGAGTTAGTATGAACACACAGCTTTTCATGACCCAGGGCAAGCGACTGTGTGTCTCTGTCAGGAATTATGGGCGTGGAACGTGGGAAATGCTCAGCCTAAAATGATGTAATCTGAGCACTGACATTGTTAGTCTTTGTGCTGTCAGTTTTGCGCCATCATCTTCCAGCAGCGCAGCGAGCCGAGAGCGGCTGTTTTACACGAGGCGTGGAGGAATGTAGATCAGACCTACGGCCATTCACATCAGGAGGAAAGTCTCTCTGTGAGAAAGGACCACATCTTCCAGCCACCTCTTAGTAAAAGAGGAAGGGGGGAACGCAGACAGAAGGAGACAGAGCAGAGAGACAGAAAGAAAAAGGACAGGAGAGACAGAGACAAAGAGAGAGAGCAAGAGAAAGCAAGAAAGGGGAGCGAGACAGAGAGAGTAGAGGGAGAAGTAAAGTAAGAAAGGCTGAGAGAGACAAAAGAGAAAGAAGGGGGAGGTGTAAATGGCCGTAGGTCTGAGTCTGATTCACACTTCTACACACCTCATGTAAGAAAAGCAGAGATAGACAGACAGAGAGAGAGAGAGAGAGAGAGGATGCAACGGAAAGAGGAAGAGGAAAAAAACACACAGTGAGTAAAAAGGAAGAGAGAGAAAGAGAAAGGAAGAGTGTGCAAAAGAAAACTAAAGGGAGAGAGAGGCGCGCAAGAGGGGGATAGAGGAAGCAACAGAAAGATGGAGAGAGTGAGAGAGAATCAGAAAGAGAAGGGAAGAGAGGGGGACAAAAAGAGGAAGGAGAAAGGAAAAGAGCAAAGAGATAAAGGAGGAGAGGCTAGAGAGCAAGAGAAAGCAAGCATGAGAAAGGAGAGAGAGAAAAGGGGGGCAGGAGAGAGCGAGAAAACACACACACACAGAGAGAGAGAGAGAGAGAGAGAGAGAGAGAGAGAGACGGAAAAAGAGAGAGAGGTAGAGAGAGAAAGAGAGAGGGAGGAAGATGCGGGGCTTTTCCTGGCTCATCTCTACATTTCACCCTCTGCAGGTCCTGCAGTGCTCCCTGTGGCTTCAGTGGATCTCTGTGGATCTGCAGCGGAGAGACTTCTACTGCTCAGCACTTTTTTGTCTTCAGCGTAGATTTTCTATGTTTGTAGCACTGTGTGTGTGTTCGTGTGTGTGTGTGTGTGCATGTGTGTGTGTGTGTGTGTGTATGTGTTGGGTTACTTTGGGTTACTCTCCGTCTGCACACAGACTCGAGGATTGCGCTGATAATGCTGAGAGCTCTTAATTGGGCTAAAGCTTGACGTTTACATGGTGCGAGTGGAATGACTGTGGAACGTCCAGAGCCAGCCAAATGCACAATCCCACCCATCATAAATCATTCAAAGGTGACCCAAGGGGAGAACTGGCCGAACCGGCCGGACGCACGGTGGTCAGCCTCTGGCCCGGACTCCAAGGCGGCTGCTGGGCCGGTGTTGCGGATGGAGGACTCTAATGGACTTTAATTGTGCTGAGCTGCAGCAGTGAGGGCAGACTGGGTGAGAGGCAGCACACTGCAGCTCTAATGAGACAGGAGAAATATATCACAGCTGCTCTCTCTCACGTCCTCCCTCCCTCATATTTCTCCAGCACCCAACACTCATTCCTTTACTAGCATCTCTCTCTCCCTCTCTCTCTCCTCTTTTTCTTTCTCTCTGTCTCCTCCTTCTCTTAATCTCTTTCTCTACATCTGAATTCAATTCAAGGCAGCTTTATTGACACGACTATTAGTCTGTTCTCTTACTCTCTCTCTCTCTCTATATATATATGCCTCCTTACTCTCTCCTCTCCTTCTGTTTCTTTCCATCTCTCTCTCTCTACCTCCGCCTTCTCTGATAACCGTGTGTATTACTTATGGTCACAGGTTACTCCACACGTCTGACAAGCTGTGTAAAACTCGCTGTGAATAAAAGATAGACAGAGAGAGAAAGAGTGAGGGGGGGAAAGAGTGTGAGAATAAAAGAGTAGAGGGAGAGTAAAAGGGAAGAAAGAGAGAGAGAGAGAATGAGAGAGAGAATGTGAGAGAGAGGAGAGAAAGGGGGAGAGAGTACTAGAGTGATGGAGAGAACAGCGAGAGAACAAGAGAAAGATGGAGACAACAAGAGGGAGACAGAACAAGAGAGAGAGAACGTGAGAAAAGGGAGAGAGAGTGAACAAAAGAGAGAATGAGAGAGTGAGAGGGAATGAGATAGAGACAAAATGAGAGAGAAAGAGAGAGTGAGAGTGAGAGAGAATGAGATAGAGACAAAATGAGAGAGAAAGAGAGAGAAAGAATGTGTGAGAGAGAGGGAGAGAGAGAATGAAAGAGACAGAGGAGAACAAGAGCGAGAAAGAGAACATGAAAGAGAACAAGAGAGAGAACAAGAAGGAGAGAGAGGGGGAGAGACAATGAGAGGGAGAGAGAAACAGAGAAAGAAAGAAAGAAAGAAAGAAAGAAAGAAAGAAAGAACAGCTAGACTGACTTCTCTTCTCTTCTCTTCTCTTCTCTTCTCTAGCTAAAAACTGTTCCTCTTCCTCTCCCTCTTTCTCTCTCTCTCCCTCTTTCTCTCTCTCTCTGACAGAATGGTGCAGCACCAGCTAGGCGCCTGCTCCTCTTTAACAGAGCTGCTATGAATATGTGAGCACAGTTTAGTCCCGGACGCTGTTCCCAGCCCTGACAACATTTCTCAGAATTAGGCAAATTTATAGGCGCGTGAAATAAATATGTACCAGTCACCATTATTATTTCATCCACAGCCATTATCCCCCACATGATCTATTATTCAGCAGCGTTTAGTGCAGCTCGCTTCTGCTCTGAAACAATAGTCAAAATCTACCCGGACTGCACACTCAGCTACTGGTTTAGTGCAGTTTGGCATGCAAAGCATTGACTTTAAAAGGCCCATATCCCCGATATGCCCCCTCAGATCCCCCCTCAGATCCTTGCATGTCATCTGTGTGGTTCTGTATAGCAAAAACAGTCATAACTCATTCTAATATGAACATTTTCCAGCCTCTCTTAAAGCCTTGGAATCAAACACGTGGCTTTTGTTATGCTGCCTTTAAGACTGATATATGTAAATGATCTCCGTTCCAGTTGCTTACTGTGTATCGTGCCTCATTAAAAAGCCTGTCGTGCCAGAAATACACATCAGTGAGTGGAGGGATAAGCCATTCCACTGAATGTGGTTGAGACTCAAAATTCAACACCGTCGGAGTGAATGATCTGTTTGGAAGCCATGTTTTTGGTATGTATATTTTGCTGTTGGAGTCCCACTGCAGCTGCCGACTGTAGTTCACTATTAGACCACTTGGAGCTATTCCACCACTTTACTACAGCCCTTCCCTCGTGGAGAGCTGTCCATGTGCATTTGTTGACAGAGTGAAAGATATAGAATCCAAGTGTATCCTGAAGTGTCCATAGGCCTGCGTGATGTGCATGCAAGTGAAGGAGAGTCAGATTTTGCCTGAGAGGCGGAATTCGGCATAACACCAGTAAAGACAACATCGGAAGAGAAAGAACCATGTCGACTTTAAATGTAGAGTAACAATACGGGAGCGCAAACTTTTACGACTTATTTAGTGTGTGATTGACAGTAACTGATCAGCATTTTGTCTTAAGATTAAGTCATTTCTTTGCATGAAACAGGACTTACAAAACTTACAAAAAAGTATATTTAAAATTAATTTTAAAATTAATTTTATTTCTCAAATATACTTTATGTAGTAAGTATACTTATACTGATGTACTAGTAGTAAACTTGTAAGTGTACCATGTCAATACTTCTTGGGATTAAATCAGATCAATTTCAGTTTATGAAAGAAATTTAATTATAACCATTCATCATGAAATTTCCACACAGTGTAAACAACAACTGCTGTGTTCAAATGATGCATAAAAGTAAAAATCTACAATAAATGGAGATACATGTTTTCATTGGACAGTGGTGATATACTTCTATCCCATTTTTTTGTAAGAAAAATGTAAGACTACTATACTAGTTTAAGAGTTTTCAAGCTGCATAATACTTGTACATTTTTTTAAGTGAACTTAACATAATACTTATAATGTACTGCTTATATATTATTTTTGCACTCTAAAGTATGTGACACACTCTAATAAAACTTAACTGTTTTAACTTAAAAAAGTTAGTGTCCAGGGTTGCCTTAATATTTTTGAGTTCTTTGAACTTGAAATAATATGTTTCTGGGCACAAACACACACTAACTTACTATTTGAAATTCAGTTAACTCAAAATGTTAAGGCAGCCCCAATGCTAAGGTTTTTTTTACAGTGTAGGTTTTGATTTATGTACTATTTTTATATTTAAAATATAATTAAAATAAGCATTAAGAACATATATTTAAAATACGGCTTAAGAACAGATGAGTATTCTTTACAAATCAAAATTTCCAAACAACATACTGTACTGGATGCTTTTATGTATAAGGCAGGAAAGTTTAATTGTACTTATATGCCGTATACCTACATCAAAGTCTAAGTACAAGTATAAACCATATATACTCTGACTTTTCTGTATACTTGTTAGTATAAGCCAAGTATAACTGTGTTTAGTATATCACTGATAAGTACATAAAGAGTACACTGAAATTATACTTGCTTATTATTAGTTTAAAAGAGATATACTGATAGCCCACCTTCCTAAACTTCTTTTTTAGGTGGAGTTAAATTACTTTTGGTGTCTGGAAAAACTACAAAATTCCATAAGATAAAGATGAAACAGATACGTTTTCAGCCTAGAGTTGTAATCTTTCATAAGTAACACTGACCGGAATGTTGGGTCTTTCACAAATAACACTGGGAGCTGTTGAATTTTCCTTGTTTTCCAATTAGCCATGAGGATGTTATATACCTATGTCCTTTAGCTCTCGCCAATGAGCAAAAGCCAGTCCGAGATCTACTGTGGTCTCTCGCTCGGTCACTCTCTCTTCTTCTCTTCCTCACTTCCTCCAACAACGTCTTCTTCTGCCTCTTTCTCAGCCTCTGCCCTGATGTCCATACTAGGAATCCTGAGCTAGCTTCTTCTTATAGTTACTGAAGCCCCACAGTTGTTGGTGTGCTACACAATTCTCTATGTGTATGAGTTGTCTCTAATTGTGCTCAGCCATAGAGTAATCATCTACGTCTATAATACATAATAGTCAAAGCTGAAAAAATCCATGGTCATTTACTAACCGAGTCAAAGAAAAAGTGATGAAGTGGATTTGAACGGCCTGATTCCAAAGTGACCATGATCTCCACATGAATAAAACATACTAGATTGACAAAGTTTCAGTGTAGTCGCTTCTGGAAATTCTGTCTATTCATGTGGAAAGGATGAACACATTTGAACTGACTGACTCACTCGCTCATCTGATTGATTATAAAGTCCTGTCAAGGACAGCAATATCAGACAAGCTTAGGGCATCCCATTTCTTTCCAGGGCACTGATAATGGAGCCTTCTCTACTGGCCTGCATCATTATCAGCATACAGCGAGCAAAGTCTCTGTGCTTTATAACCTAATTTATGTTGTAAATGAACTGCGCTGTGCAGAGACATGTTCACACGTATTATATTTTTCATTAGCTGGAACGTTGTGCTATATGTAGCCCTTATTTTAATCTGCAGCCCTAGTTTGCTGGTTTACATACCTAGCCCTTATCACTCATTGGCAACCCAGAGTCCTATTCTTAGCCATTCATTTACCAACGACTGCACACATCCCTACAGTCGCAGTCCTGCTAACAAGAAATTTATGCTTTAAAGAGGCGATAAGCAGCCTATTTCTGTGCTTGTGCTTGTTAGCTGCTCGTTACTGGACATTACTGCTGACCTCATAAGGGTCAACAGGAGTTTGGGTTAAAAAGTAACTAGTACTGCAACTCTAGTATACTATGCTCACGTCTGACCAGAGTAAAAGTGGAGATGGAACCACGTTCCGGCTCAGGCCCTTATAAAGTGTGTGCGTAAGGGTAAGAGTCTGTTGAACACACCCCAAGTTCAACCCCTAGCCTCTTTAGCCAATGGAAAGGAATAGGAATGACTGTCAGTATGCCGTGTGTTGGGAATTTAAAGGCAGCCAAGAAACTTCAAAATCCATCAATTACGAATGGGGTGGAAAAGTACACGCCCATCTACTGTATTTGTGCTCTGCCGACATACACCATTTAACATACGCTATCTCAGCGTAGACCCCCAAGCATGAATTCAATGTTGGTCTGACCTGCACTCATCTGTTTGCCATTTTTCCAGCATCTATCGTTTCTGCCATAGACTCTCATTCATCGGGTCCATCCACCCAATATCCATAGGAATGACAGTTTTGGGAAAAACTTTGTTTAATTCCGAATTGTTTCCCATTAAGAATGAATGGGCTGGCAAAGTACACGCCCATCTACTGTACCATTGTTTGACCGATAAACACTGTTTTGCATACGCTATCTCAGCGTAGACCCCCAAGCATGAATTCAATGTTGGTCTGACCCGCACTCATCTGTTTAGCTTTTTTCTCGCATCTATCGTTTCTGCTATAGACTCTCATTCATCGGGTCCGTCCACCCAATCTCCATAGGAATGACTGTCAGTATGCCGTGTGTTGGGAAGGAGAAGGCAACCAAGAAACTTCAGAATCCAACCATACATTATTAGTGATTGTGCAATGCCTGCTAACTAAGTTTTCAAGATACTGACAACATTTGAACTCAGTAATGTTTGGTCTGATCAGGAATGGTGTGCTTGTATACAGCTTTTTTGATCCAACCGATGGTTGGACATACAGTTTTCGGAATATAACCTTGTTTCATTGTGAATTTTTTCCCTTTAAGAATGAATGGGGTGGAAAGTACACATCCATCTACTCTACTTCTGTTCGACCGACTGACACCGTTTCACATACACTATCTCAGTGTAGGCCCCCAAGCATGAATTCAGTGTTGATCTAACCTGCACTCATCTGTTTGTCTTTTTTTCCCCGCATCTATCGTTTCTCTTATAGACTCTCAATCATTTTTTGCCCTACCCAAACCCTGCTGCTTCCTTTAACCTACAGGCACCAAACTGCATCTACTTACTCAGGGTAGATCCCCAAAACTCTAATCCACAGCCATATTGACCCGCCCTCACTGCTGTATGTGTCGTTTATTCATCCTTCACTCCTCCTATAGACTTACATTCATTTTTAGCAACATCTTAGCAACTGGCAAGCAACAACCATCAGCTCAGCAATCACTCTGCATTTTCTTCAGGAAATGCACTTTTCCAGTTTTCATAGGTATCTAAATGCAAACATACCTAATGTAAAAGTAACCAGACCCTGAATGTGTTCTAGGTCACATCATGAAATATGTACTTTAGTATTTCTGAGGTAATACTAGTTGAGTGGTCAGGTTTCTGCCTAGTTGGAAAGCCTGTTGGAATTCCTGCATGTTATGCTGCTAGTTAACAGCAGTTACAACAGTAGCACCATTAACTTTTTGAAGGTGTTTTTCTATGGTGTTATTAGTTTCCCTTTTAGCTTATTAACAAAACTCATTGGTGTTTTTTCAAAGAGCCTTTCAAAGAGCCTGATTCCAGATCTTAATTAAGGTCCTTGCTTTCCATAGAAACTGTATCACTGGTTTTGGTAAGCATTTTTAATCAAAGTATTAATGATTATAAGGGCTGTAATGAACATGTCGAGACTGGATAGAGACCAGGATTTCATTGGAACAATCAGTCAAAAGTACTGTTGTTGGCAGAATGCAGTGTTTTTGTGTTTTATTGTAAAGTAAACACCTTAAGAAATGTCATATTACTTTTGATGGAAGACGTGCATTAGAGTTCCATGAATAAAAAGGCCAATTTTTAAGGTTTATTTCAAAAAGTAAATGATGCAGAAACTGGCATTTTGAGGATAGTTTGAATAAATAAATAAATAAATAAATAAACAAATAAATCCCATTTAAACGTGACGTAAGCAAGGACGGGTCTTATCTCTGTACCTGACTGACCTAAAAAGCCATGACTGCAATGGTGTCGTGCCAGACTGTCATGGAGTGACTCAGTGACGAGTCCCGCTTTTGTCTCGGTGGAGACGACCAACAAATCCATGTGTGGAGGCAGCGTGGTCAGCGACAAGATGAACATGTCACGCGTCACACGTCCAGACGGCCTGGTGTCACTCCACCTCCACCCCTACCGCACCATCTGTAGGAACTGTGTGAGAATATTCAAGCTGCATGGGATGGAGTATCACAGGACACCATTAGGAACCTCTACAACTCCATGCCGAGACGTCTGGCATGTTGCATTAGCAAACATGGTGGCCCGACGCCGTACTGAGAGACACTACTTCTGTATGTGTAGCTCAATAAATATTGATCATATCAGTCTAAATTTATCATCATTTATTGATCCTGGTAACCTTTATCTTCCTTCCTAATAGCACTGCAATCCTACACTTCCTCCTGGGTGCAGCTGTTCTTTTAATGATCAGTGTAAAGATAAGTATTTCATTTGTATTATTGTGCAACAGGCCCTCCAAGGTTAGCCCAGAAATTCCTAACTGCAAGCACGGTAGGCATACACACAGTCCACTTTATCAGAAACACCTACCTTCCACTCACTGACCACTTTATGGCATCCACCTACTTTATTTCCTAAGGTGCCAGCACAGCACACCTACCTTCTACCCCGTAGGTACACCTGCTATAGTTTGCAGTTTTACAATTACTGAGAGTTGCCAATAAGCTGCAGCACAATACACCATAAAGTTCATTTTAATGGTGATGGGTCTTTAAATAGTCAGCTAGGTCTTGGTCGATTTCAATCCCTTACTTCAGAGACCAGGTTCAGTTTAAAGAGAAAAAGACTCAGAACTTCATTAGCAGGTTTTAGGCACAAGAAGCATCAACCTGGGCAGATGTTTCCGAACAAATGCCAACCACTGAGCAAAAGACCTCATATTCACTACACTTTGTAGCACTGAAAGGGCTTTCAACACATTTCACTTATGAACAATGATCTCCAAACGACAAACGCTTCTCTGTTTAAAAGTTATCTTTCTTTCAAGGACTTTTCTCCGCAGCTCCTGTCCAGTAAATCTCAGCGACAGACCTTGAAGCTGAAAAACTTGAAAGTTCACCCTGTCTAAAAACTTCTGCTAAGCTGTTAAGCACAATAGGCCACAATAGGCTTTGATTATATTTCTTTTCATTTACCAAACTGGAATCATTTCAAATCCACCTCATTTCGAAATACACCTCATTTAAATATCCATCTCATCTTTTAACTATAGTAAATACACTGCCTGGCCAAAAAAAAGGTCACACACTCTAATATTTCCTTGGACTGCCTTTAGCTTTGATCACGGCACGCATTCGCTGTGGCATCACTTCCACAAGCTTCTGCAATGACACAACATTTATTTCTGTCCAGAGTTCTTGTATTGATGATGGGAGATTAGGACCACTGCACAAAGTCTTCTCCAGCACATCCCAAAGATTCTCAATGGGGTTCAGGTCTGGACTCTGTGGGGGCCAATCCATATGTGAACATGATCTCTCAGGCTCCCTGAACCGCTCTTTCACAATCTGAGCCTGATGAATCCTGACATTGTCATCTTGGAATATGCCCGTGCCATCAGGGAAGAAGAAATCCATTGCTGGAATAATCAGGTGGTTCAGTATATTCCGGTAGTCAGCTGACCTCATCCTTTGGGCACATAACGGTGCTGAACCTGGACCTGACCAACTGCAGCAACCCCAGATCATAGCACTGCACCCACAGGCTTGTACGGGAGGCACTAGGCATGATGGGTGCATCACTTCAGCCGACTCTCTTCTTACCCTGATGCCCCATCACTCTGGAACAGGGTAAATCTGGACTCATCAGACCACATGACCTTTTTCCATTGCTCCAGAGTCCAGTCTTTATGCTCCCTAGTAGATTGAAGCCGTTTTTGCCGGTTAGGCTCACTGACGAGCGGTTTTCTTAAGGCTACGCAGCTGTTTAGTCCCAATCCCTCGAGTTCCCTTCACACTGTGCATGTGGAGACGCTAAATGAGAAGCTACTCACTGCATCAGTTAGGGTTAAATAACTTGTTGCCAGCTGAAACATGATCACCCATGCAGTAATTATCCAATGGGAGGCTCTTACCTATTTGCTTAGTTATATCCAGGTGGTGACCTTTTTTTTTGGCCAGGCAGTGTATTATACTATATTATATTATACTATATAAGTATATATTAATATACTAAACATGTACCGTGTATATATATATATATAAAACTTGAGTAGCCTGCACAGAGTCCTGACCTCAACCCGATAGAACACCTCTGGGATGAATTAGAGCGGAGACTGTAACCCAGGCCTTCTCGTCCAACATCAGTGTCTGACCTCACAAATGTGCTTCTGGAAGAATGGTCAAACATTCCCATAAACACATTCCCAAACCTTGTGGAAAGCCTTCCCAGAAGAGTTATAGCTGCAAAGGGTGGTCCGACATCTTATTAAACCCTATGGATTAAGAATGGGATGTCACTCAAATTTGTTTGTGTGTGAAGGCAGATGAGTGAATACTTTGGGCAATATAGTGTAAATATAGTATATGGAGTATATATTCAGTGTACTTAATATAAGTATAAAATAAATATATGCTGAAGTACTAGAAATGTACTTTATTATGTACTTAATTGACTTAATTACTATGTTATATATACACAAATGCACAATAATTACAACTACATGTTTACCTCAGTAGTACTTCAGTGTACTTAATATGCACATATGTGTATTTCATATTTCCCATGTAAAAAAAGAAATATAATTGAATGTACTAGAAATGTACTTTAATATGTACTGTATCTTATGTATATCTAAGTGAATTATAGTGGTGTCTCAAAATACTACGAGTAATAGTACAGTTAAGTACAGTTAGTTCTTAAAGTATATATTTAATAGCACTAATGATATATATTTAGCTTACTAAGCACATAGTTAGTATATGAAAATAGCACACTTTTCACATTAATCATGAGTACAAGGAAGTATACTAAGTACACTTAAATTAATATTTATATTCTCCTGGGTTGCTATGTGTTCATGCTAACAGCTAGACTCTAGCTACACTCTAGAACTAGAGTGCACTACTGGTAGATATTGCCCAACTATCTAAAAACAATCCAGCAGCTCTGTTGAAAGAAACCGACTAATGATGTAGGGCTATGGCAGTGGTCACCATCCATGGTCCTGGAGATCTACCTTCCTTTGAAGTTCTTCAGAAGCCCAGGATTGCCTGGTTGTTGTTAGAGGAAAGGGCGATGAGATTGTTGTTAGAGAAAGGAGCAGCTAGTTGGATGTAGGCTGCGACTAAATTCTGCAGGAGAGTAGATCTTCAGAAGCAGGATTGCTGACCACTAGGCTGTATTTTGATTAACACAAACACTGTGCACTGCAGCAAACAGTACACCAGCAAGGTGGCGCTACACAAAGTGGCATTTCTAATAAAGTGGCCACTGTGTGCACTTCATGGCTCCGATAGACATTTGGAATTCGGTTACCTGAATCTTGCCTTTGCACTCTCCTGTATACATTTAACACTGTCTGTCCATCAAATGTGGGCATCATATGGTGTTGGGTTGGCTGTGTGATTCTGCATCAATGCACACAACAGAGGTTGCAGGGAGTGAAGCAGCTGCTGGAGGAGGAGGGTTCTGTGTTTCTGTGGGGGTTCACTGCTCTGCCTGTGTTTTTAGCACCTTTTGACCTCCTCTATCCACATATATTCATGACTGAGCAGCACTGTCTGTCCTGCAGATCTCACAGACACCAGCACTTTCCTATGTCTCTTTCCATTTGCTCTGTGTTGGCAATATCTTACTCACCATGTTGGTCTGGCTCTTTCACATACACGTTAGCTCACCATACCATTGTCTCTCACTGTATATATTCACAGTATATACACAGTATATACATGATATGGTCGTTTTAAAGTGGTCAAGTCAGAGAGGCATTAAGGTGGAGTTTTTAAGACCATGTCATTCAGGTTTACACATTAATGTCACACAAACGGGCTCAAAAAGTGGGTGTGATTTAGGTCTGAAATGTAAAATCAACATCATACATGAGGTTATGATTACAGTAGTAGATAGTTTTGACTGAGTTCTTCTGGAATACTATATTAATAAACACTCATCTACTCATGGGGGTCTGAAGAGCTCTCAAACATTAGCTGCAAAATGTAATTAAATCCCTAAAATGACCATTGGACAGCATGTTCTCCATTATGCACTCACCATTCAGAGGCTAACTGAACTGAATTATAAAATGTTCTTCCAAATCCCCAAATCTTACACAAAGCTCTGAAAAATCATGTTCCATGTGTGGAAAATGGCTCCAAAGCAGATGTTAATGATTGGCTAAAAGGAGTGACTGCATTTGGGCGTGCCAAAGACCATAGTGTGAAGAAAGTAGCTGAATCTGCAGGTGTATGGAAGTGTACGGTCGTACAGGTTGTACCAGCAGTGGCTAAAATTCCAGTCTACAGGAAATTCTCCTCAGAATTGTTGCAGGGAAGGCATCCACCAAATCTGGCCCAACTGCGCAACTGGCTGAACATTGATGTGGCCTACATCCAGAAACTTGTCCAGTCCATGCCAAATCGACCTGCAGCTGTTATTCATGCTTGTGGAGGTATTACACGCTATTAAGCACTTTTTTTTTTGTCCGCTGAGCTTATAAATACATAAACATATATGCACATTAATATATATAGCTCACAAACGTCATAGGATTTTTACAGTAACATCATTTGTCTGCAAAAATGCTAATATTAGAATGCATTAACCCAAATCTCCCATCAAATCAGCCCAGTATTTACAGATAAGATCCTATTCCTGAAAATCCTGATCCTAACGAATCCTTCAGATGTGTTACTGATACAAGCACGTGCAACGACCAGAGTGCAGCAAAATGTCAGGAACCAAAGTTCTAACTGAGCCTGACCCTGAACGCATCCTTAACTTCAGGCTCCAGGTCTAAATAATAGATCTGTTCTCTATGCCCGGTCAGTTTTCAAAAATGAAACATGTAGCTTTTGTGAAGAGAGGCCTTCAGAAAGTCAGAATCATTTTGTTGGTCCTGACATTGCAGCTTCGCCCCTGTCTTTGTCTGCACACTTCGTACTAAACAGGCAGCAACAGAAACACACACAACGCTTGCTTCACCGAGGCGGAAACGCATCGTGGGCATCAGAGTTGCGTGCGAGGACTCGCGCCAATAAACCGACCCAAGCACAACACATGCACGCGCAGCTCCACATGCCCCTCTCTATGCATGGACGATCCCTCTACCCACAACATACCAACACATTTGTCACAGCCTCATACAGATGTCTCTCTGACACATCTGCCCCAAACAAAAACAACAGCTCGCTACAGGAGTGCTTCGGTGAACACATACATATATGTACTGTCGTATGTGAACATTTCGATCCGCCCTGAACAAACTACAGAGTAGGCCATTTTTCTTGAATACTGCATTTACATACACATACCGGCCATTTCAATAGGTACACCTCCATGTATCTACACTCATTGTCCATCTCATCAGCTTCACTGACCATCCAGGAGCACTCCGTAGTTGTACAGTTCCAGACTGTTGTCCATCTGTTTCTCTGTATACTGTATTACCCTGTTCTTCAATGATCAGGACCCCCACAGGACCACCACAGAGCATGTATTATGTGGGGGGTGGATCATTCTCAGTACTGCAGTGACACTGACGTGGTGCTGGTGTGTTAGTGTGTGTTGTGCTGGTGTGAGTGGATCAGACACAGCAGTGCTGCTGGAGTGTTTAAACACTGTGTCCACTCACTGTCCACTCTATTAGACACTCCTACCTCGCTGCTCCACCTTGTAGATGTACAGTCAGAGACGACAGCTCATCTGCTGCTGCACAGTGCAGTGTTGGTCATCCTATAGCTCTTCATCAGTTGTCACGGGACACTGCCCACAGGACGCTGCCCACAGGACGCCGCTGTTGGCTGGATAGTTTGGGTTGGTGGACGATTCTCAGTCCAGCAGTGACAGTAAGGTGTCCAGCAGCACTGCTCTGTCTGAACCACTCACACCAGCACAACACACACCATGTCAGTGTTACTGAGGTGCTGAGAATGATCCACCACTCACATATTACCTGCTCTGTGGTGGTCCTGTGGGGGTCCTGACCATTGAAGAACAGGGTAATAAAGTATACACAGAATCAGACGTACTACAGTGTAACTGAGGAACTACAGAGTGCTCCTATATGGTATGTGCACTCTGTGCACTCATGCTATTACTTATGCAGGCACATTTTATATTCCTTGGTTCCCTGAATATGTTCAATTTAGCAAATACTCAGTTATTGTATGCTTAATGTGCAGAAGTGTGTTCTCTGTACCGGATGTTTATACTTTGAAAAACAGCAAATGAATGTTGTGTGATGCATGCTTGATAAGGTTGATGAGTGTTTATAGACATATGCAGTCTAGCAGACTACATCTCTAATAGAGCCCAGCGTATGGATACATATCATAACTGCCATAACAAACCTTTATATCTAAAAACTGTATGCACACGATCAAAAAAAAAAAAACCCTGTACCATCAGCAGACTCAGAAAAATAAAAGCACAGCCAAAATGGAGAAATTTTCATAGGCTGTTATTGATGCAGTCTAATACAGCTCAGTGCTTTCATATTTGTGCTCCAGTCATCAGGACTATCACCTGTGGCATATTGCTTTTGCCGTTTTGCCAAGCCTGGAACATCCTTATGGGTAGAATTTACACGCTATCCTTCACCTGGCCAAAACCAACAGCCTCACTCCAGCAAAATCCCCCGACACAGTTACAACCCAGCACATTTACATATGCCAAAACCCATTCTGCGTGTAATTAAATTTCATACATTTGGAGAACAGGTCGATTGTTAGCACCGTTAATAGCACTCCATCTAATGGTGGTGAAAAAAATCATAAAAAAAACTTAATGAGTGTAATTTTTCTGTTGCTTGATCCATGCGGCACTCTGGTATAAGTGGCATAGAAATAGAGGCCAAAATCAGGATAGTTCTCCCATCATGTACAGTTAATCTGCACCTGGGTTATACAGTATTAATGATGTAAGTGTAATGTGTTAGTGTACTGTAAGTAGTGTGTCGGTGTACGGTAGCTCAGTAAGTGTAATGCGTTAGTGTACTGTAAGCAGTGTGTCGGTGTACGGTAACTCAGTAAGTGTGATGCGTTAGTGTACTGTAAGTAGTGTGTCGGTGTACAGTAACTCAGTAAGTGTGATGCGTTAGAGTACTGTAAGTAGTGTGTCGGTGTACAGTAACTCAGTAAGTGTGATGCGTTAGTGTACTGTAAGTAGCGTGTTGGTGTACAGTAACTCAGTAAGTGTCATGCGTTAGTGTACTGTAAGTAGCGTGTCGGTGTACAGTAACTCAGTAAGTGTAATGCGTTAGTGTACTGTAAGTAGCGTGTTGGTGTACAGTAACTCGGTAAGTGTGATGCGTTAGTGTACTGTAAGTAGCGTGTTGGTGTACAGTAACTCAGTAAGTGTAATGTGTTAGTGTGCTGTAAGTAGCATGTTGGTGTACAGTAACTCAGTAAGTAATGTGTTAGTGTACTCTTGGTAATGAACAGCAACATGACATGCTGTGCCGCCCTAACATGAGTACAGCGCTCTTCTAGGAGCTCATGCACAAAAGAGCAGGAAGGTGAATAAGACTTCACTTTATGATGTGAGTAGAAGTAGTGAGCTCCTAGAACAACGACTGAACCCTGGAATGGACAGGAGATTGAAGGACTGACAGAAAACAAGAGGGAAGGAGATATATTGAAAGTGAAGAGAACAAGAGACATTTTTATTCTTTTCCCATTTTCACAGAGAGAGAGAGACTAAAATATTTGTCCGAACCGGATGAGATCCAACTGCTCATGTCAGATTCAGTCACCCTGCCCTGCTTCCCTCTTATAACAGACTGCGTCCTGCATCTCTCCCAGTTTAGTTTTTCTCCTTACTTTATTGGTTCATACTTTATTCTCTGGCATGCTGGAGTCATCCACCCGTGAGGTCCACAAGGCCCACACTTGTGAGGAAGTGGACAAGTGTGAAATGAAACAGAGAACTGATTCAGGAAAGTACAGTTTGGTGCTGCCAAAAAAACATGTTTATTGAATTAGTCTGGCCAAAATGATTTTTATGTATAACATTCATGGTGTTAAGAATTAGAGTTGTAGGTTTAAACCTAAATTGACAGCTAATATTTTCATCAGCCTATATCAACACTGCACACCGTAAGAACAGTGCATCATGAAGGCTTATCCAGACGTTTGACATTTGATCTTCGTTTAATGAGTAAATTTGTTCTGTTTCTGGAAAGCTCATTATTTTAATACATCATTTCTGGTATTATGTTTTTATCCTGTGTATACGTCCAGTGATGGGCTTTATTCTTCCTACACAGTCATTCAACCAGTGCTATCCCACCAGCACGCTGGTTGGCAATGGGCCATTTCGGATTAGTTCAGACAGGCTTTCGCTGGACTTTGGTAGGTTTCGGACTCAAAACTTGATGATGTAGTTTGGATCAGGTTGGGTTCGGACTCAAAACCTGATTATGTGTTTCGGATTGGGTCTGAGTCAAAACTTGATTAAGCAGTTCGGATCAGGTTGAGTGAATATTCAAACTTGGATGGGGTTTGGATTCAAACCTAGACAATGAGATAAAGTCCGGGTTGGGTTCGGACTACCATTGGGTTCAGAGTCAAAGCTTGATTTTGTGGTTCGGATCAAGTTAGGGTCAGAGTCAGAACTTCATTATGTGATTCGGCTCGAGTTAGGGTCAGAGTCAGAACTTGATTATGTGGTTCAGATTGAGTTGGATTCAGACTCAAAACTTAAAGATGTGGTTTGGTTTGGGTTTGGTAAAACTTAAACCTTGATGGGGTTTGGACTGGTTTGGGCTAAGATTCAAACTTTGGGAATGAGGTACAGACCAGGTCAGGTTCACATTCAAAATCTGATGTTATGGTTCGGATCAGGTTGAGTTTGGACTCAAACTTGATGAATACTGACAATGAGAGCAGGAGTGAGCTCAGAGCTTAAATTATTCCTTGGAACTCAACAGTGTTGTTGATATGGTTGGGATCTGTTTTGGCTCAAGCTTAACCCTTGATGTGGTTTGGATTTGACTGGGTTTGGACTCAAAACATGATAATAAGGTACAGAACTCAAAACAACAGCATAGTTTAAATTGTGTTGGGCTCAGTCTCAAAACTGGTTTGGTTCCAACTTAAACCTTGATAGGGTTTAGATTGGGTTGGGCTCAGATTCAAACCTTGATAATAAAGTACCAACTGGGTCAAGTTTGATGATGTGGTTTGGGTCAGGTTGGGTTTGGAATCAAAACTTTGTCTATATGGTTCGGGTTGGACTTGGACATAATGTTCCCGGCCTGTATTCGGGTTCATACCAAATTTTCAGGCCAGATTAAAGTCCTATGAGTGAGGGAGAGACAGGGTAGGAGAGACAGAGACAGAGTGAGCAGGAGAGAGCGCAGAGCTGGAGATATTTCTCAGAACTCAATAGGACCTGACCGCTCTCATCAGGTTTGGACATCAATTCTCAAATATGTGTCAGACTCAGTTCGAATTTCACATCCTGGTTCTCGCAGCCCGTATTCCTCTGTTAACATATTTTACCTTGCCTTCCTCCTGCTGTAGCACGACTCTTCTATATTCATCCTCCCCACCTAAAACATTCCTGCCCTACAGGAGTCACTCACTCGGTGTTGATGGAACTGAGAGTATGGAGTTCCACAAGAACTATGCATATGAGGAACCGGATGTACTAAAAAGCACTGAGCAGATTCAGGAGTGCAGCCAAAAGAACACGCTATCCTATTAGGTTTTATTTAGCGCTTAGGATCAGTTACAGTCCGGTTCTTACAGAAGTTTGGCGGACTCGGATTAGTTTCAAACTCAAACGTTAGGGAGAAAGAGGAAATCGGTGGTTAACATTCCCTTTATTGGAATAATCAAGTACCTACAAACATAAGAGACAGTGAGAGTGAGAGAGTTTCAGGACGCTTGCAACAAGAGCACTGCAGAGCCACTGGAATCACTATAGAGCAAGCAAAAGAGCACAAGAGTGGAAATAAGAGGGTTTGTAGGTAGGTGTGTGCGAGAGAGAGAGAGAGAGAGAGAGAGAGAGAGAGAGCACTCATGGGCTACAGGAATGAAACAGCGGTGTCAGGCCGCAGATTTAAAAGCCGCACAGGTTCCACTCGTCTCCGTATCACTCCAGATTATTTTGCCACTGATCCAGGAGGACGGTGGGTTCGCGCTAGTGACTCAGCTTAGCTTCATTTTCAGACCTTCTCTTCCCCTCTGTCACAAAACTTCCCTCACACACCTACGCGTGCTGTGCAGGCTGCTGTAGGAACGAGGAGCAGCGAAGCTCCAAAGCAGATTACGTAGATAGAAATGTCAAAACAATCCATAAAGGCGGCAAACCAAACCAGAATCAATATTTGTCAAAAGTTTTGTTTGCCTTTTACACTTTCGCAGTTCAAACGCATTCTATGGTTCCTCTGCAAAAGAACCCCTTCGGAGGGTGCAAGCAAGGCAGGTTAACACCTGCACTGATACATGTGTCTTTTCTTTCTTTCTTTTTTTATCTTTGTGCTGATATTTTTAGCAGTGCATTGGTTCAAATGTGAACACGTTGTTTAACATAACTGGGGTTTGTTAAAGCTGAGCTTATGAGCCTCCAGTGTCTTATTTTTAAAGCAGCACAAAATAAATGTCATATTAGGGTTCAAACAGATGCTGAGCCAGCCTTAGAATAGAGAACATCCTGTAACTACAGGCTGCCAAATGTGTGATGCTCCAGTTTGGGCTACCTGTAAGGAGTTGTGACTAAGGATTCCTTTGTCAGTGCTGGCTTCGGTGGCCTGGAGTAATTTGGGGGCTAATGCTAATTATAGTAAGGGTACATCTATTAACAGTACTGTAACAGAGAGTTATAAGCATTTCTAAATAGCTAAGTAATGTTGCAATTAATCATTAACTAACAGTAAAAAAATTGAAATAACTAACATTATTTTAGATGTTATTAAGTAGTTTAGAATCCTTACTAAATGTGAAATTAACGTCTCAAGTAATGATTAAATAATGCATATACAATTCCGTCGTCAATTCTGCTCCTGGAAGATTCTTACCCTGCATGCTTGTGTTTCACTGTTCCATCCAGCCCATCTTATATACAATAATAATAATAATAATAATAATAATAATAATAATAATAATAATAA
>CM067484.1:2291937-2310743 GCA_034552555.1 Semaprochilodus insignis | reverse complement strand
AATAATAATAATAATAATAATAATAATAATAATAATAATAATAATAATATATCGTCACTGTCCAAAGAAAAACATCTCCAAAATGGCAACTTTACAGGAGAGGGCAAAAAGCTAATTTACTTTTAATGTAAGTCAATGGAACCAGACTTTTTCCCAAGCAGTTTTGGGCCATTTCTGTTGGTCCATTCACCACGAAATTTCCACTCAGTGTAAACAGCAGCTGCTGTGTTCAAATGATGCATAAAAGTAAAAATCAACAAAATTGGAGATTGGACTCCATTGGACTGTGACAATAGTTTAAATGTAATTCTAAAACGTTATATTTCATTATTTTTGAATGTATTGCTTCGGCATTATTAATAATTATTTAATGTTCTTTGTGACCCTTATTGTATAGTCATCTGCATACGCCCTGTAACAAACTGCTTTATAAGTGCTCAATAGTGTTTTTAATAGTGTTTTTAAGTATTACATAACCAACATATTGTTTCCATATGAATTTGATATGCATTCGATAAACTTTGTGCCCTTACGCATGTATGAAGATACATATTTAAGACTTTATTCAAATTTTATTTGAATTTATCATAGACTATTAGTGCTTATTTCTGACTGTCACACAGTTATCATTACTATGACTATTTAATGATTAACTGAGACACCTCTTACACATTTGGTAAGGATTATAAAGTGCTTAATAACATCCAAAATAATTATAGTATAATTTCTGTTATTTGTTAATGATTCACTTGCTACAATACTTCATTATTTAGCAATGCTTAATACTGTCTTGAGTACAGTTAAAGGATGTTCCCTTACTGTAAACTGTTACTGCTGAAAACAAAAAGCTTGTATAAGTGTAGAGTCCAGAGTCCTTTTTGGCAATAACGTCATCTCAGACCATTCCAGGTGCTTTAATAAGTAGAGCGGATGGAGGAACGGATGGAAGAGTGAAATACGAAGCAAGATCATGGCACCCTCCCTTTCGTTTTCAGTTCTGGTAAACAGATGCTTTGGAAAATGTCACGCCTAGTGAAATCTAATCAATTCACAACAGGAAACTAGCTCCAATCTCAAATTGTTTATAATCAAACAACCTCCCCCGCTAGGACTGTAAAAATAAGTTACTGTGAGGCGACGTCCTTGATCTATGTGTAGACACGGTGGAGGCTTCCAGCTGTAACATCTAACCCCTTGGTCAGAGCCCAAGTGTGCTTGTTTGGGCCAAATCTCCTCCACAAACAGTATTAGCATCGCAGCCTTAATTAGCATCGCAGCCTTAATTAGCATCGCAGCCTTGGATTGGTATTCTGGTACGGACGGAGTTCCAGGTTTAACCAATTAACAAGCTATCACTATTTCTCTCTTCCGCCCCAGGGCAACAGAAAAGTACACTGATGTTACTTAATTTAAGTATATACTAACTATGCACTTAGCATGCTAAATATATATTTTATGAATGCTATTAAACATATACTTAATAGGACTAATTGTACTTAACTGTACTATTTTGAGACACCACTAAGATTCACTTTAATATATTCTTAAGTAGATATTAAAGTGCATTTGTAGTACATTAAAATACACTTTAATTGGATGAATGGCAAGACGTTAGATCTTGTTGTGAGGGCATGAAACAACATGGTCCTCCCGTTTAACCCAAAGTTACATCCATGACTACACTATCTCTTTTGTGGACCACACGCCCCCTCATGTTCTGAGGCAGGAATGATGTTTTGTGACTCAGACACTAGAAAGCTAGTCCAGCTCTTGCTTAGCAGCGAAGACCACTTGCCTATAATGGTGCATTAAGATAATGCTGCTGCAGGGATCACGCTCTACTATCCCTTAAATGACCCAAGTCATGCTGTTGTGACTGCACTGCTAAAACTGGTGACCTTTATAAAGACATCTTTGCTTATTTCACAGTAAACATAATCTTTGGTGACTTCTGGAAAAGACGTATGCGCATGGCCTCATATGCTTGCTGCTGGATATTTTTATGAACTAATCTTGTTTTGTCGTCGAGACATGGCTCAGGCGCTATGACCCGAAGAAGTGACAGATACCAGATAGCTCAAGCTGTGAGGGCTTGCGGTAGCAGTTTTTTATTTCTGTATGTGTCTGTGTGTGTGTGTGTGAGCTTTATCCTGTATTTCTGAGAGTGTGTGCAAGTGTGTGCTTGTATACACCAAGCCAGATGGTCAATAAATGGAGTTAATTTAAAAGGTCACTCTTGGGTTGGCTTTTACTCTTCAAGACACAGCAGAGTAAAAGTGAACTTGGCATGAGAGGCCTGCACTGGTCTGGCTTTCTCTATCTCTCAGCTGTAATGGAGATGACCCCCAGAACAACACGCCTAACCCTACGTACACGCTAGGAGACGACAGAGCGACATGCGATCAGTCATTTCCTATGGGAGTCCACTATTTGTAGCTGCGATTTAGCGATAAGCTGCAAGCAACACAGCGATAGAGCGACAAACTGAGTTGAGATTGTCTCAACTTTATGCAATTTATGAATTATGATACAGTGAAGCGAAACTGTAAATGACTGGCTTCAACAAATTCTTCAGACCAATCGTAAACACGGGGGTCCAAGGTTTCCCACTTCTGCTGTCTGAACACTTTGTTCCTACCGCCATGTGGTTCCAGTTCTCAGCAGTGTGGTGGTAAATATGGGGGAGAAGCTCATAACCGGCGTTTCTTCTTTCCCCAGTTTATGTGATGCGTCTTTGTACAAATATTTAAGAGAAATGAAGCGTGGAAGAAAGTAGCGGATGTTGTTGGTGTCTCTGGTGAGTTAGGTCACTCGATAGCGTGCTAGGTTAGCCACAAATGCAAGCAGTTAGGTTTCCATACCAATTCCATACAAATATGTGCTTTCAAAACTAGTTAGCTTTCCTGGACCTTGTACAGGCCCACACACATGGCAACGCCGGCAGCCTCAAACACACCCACAAGAGACAAACTTGAGCCGACATGAGCGACTTGTCGCCTGCTAGTGTGGGCATAGGCTAAGGTAGCACCCTCGCAGAGGGAGAAACTCTCTGCCACAGAAACCACTTTTCTCAGCTGCCTGAAACGCCTTGTTGGACTTGCATCCTGTTCCTCTGTTGCAGGGTGACATCATCTCGTAACACAATCTTTATTGCCCGCCTACTGGCAAGCTTGGCATGCCCTCACCTATCACATAGAGAGCTAAAATAATAAAAACTGACCACTCTGAAACATCCTGCTTCAGTCTAGCTTGTGAAGGTGGATCTACCAACTTGTTCGACTGGACTTTCAGGACGGGGTTCTTGCTCAAACTGATACAGCAGAACCGACGCCATTGTAAGACCAGCCACAGCTGTTTTGTGGGGGTGTGTGCAGGTGTAGCAGGGTGCAGCTCTGGTGGTTGACCAATCAGAACAGAGTGGGCGAGTTGACCAATCAGAGCACCCTGGGCTCATTGGGAGGCAGGGCTTAAAGACACAGGAGCTCTAACAGAGTGCTTCCAACAGAGGGTGAATACAGATGTACAGTGTGAGGAAAATATAGTGTTTTGGGAAAATATTTATTTGAATAGACCCCAAAAATAAAACTATGAAGACTGAAAATGAGCATAATAGGTCACTCAAAAAAAAAAAAACTACCACAAAGTAAACTAGAAGGATATCCTGTTTAACTATCCAGTAGACCAGTTTCTGCTCCATTTTCTTGCTTACTGATGCATTTTCAATGTATTGATGGGCAGTTTCAAGAAGTTCAGATGCTGGCAAATGTTGAGGCTGAGTTTCAAACTAACTGCAGGATGCTTTATATTCTATAAGTAAAGAGAAATTTTGTTTCATGTACAGATCAAGCGACTACAGCTGCATGAAAAATTCACCCTACAAAGCCAGCCTAAGGCTCTGTGTATCCATTTCAAACGTTGTCTTGCAACCCATTGACTATTCTCCACATTGGAAAAGTAGGAGGACTTTACGAAACACTATCCCAGGGAACACAGTCATCATGTGGACGCTACCTGTTGTGCTGCACTGTGTGACTGTGAACCAATCCATGAGCTTAATTCTCATTTTAATTACTTTTATATAACGTCTAATAAGCTTCCAGCAGCAATGCTTGACTTTTATCAGTTCATCTGAATTCTGTTTAATGACTACTTTCAGTTCATTTCTTTATGCAGTATTCAGATTACTGTATAAAGTTAATGCTAGTGCTGTGCCACCGTTTCTGATCCACTGTGGAGTAGGGGAGAATGGACTCCTCCCCAGGTTACTTCTTCTTGCTCCTAGACTGTTTTGGGTTGCCACTGTCACGCTTGACTTTCCCACTCGGGCCTTGGATCTAGGTTTTGGAAAAGCTGCTTTGTGACAATGCCCATAGCAAAAGGCGCTGAATAAGTAGATCAGAATTTGAATTTACAGCATTTACTGACATATGCCATATTTCTGAAATAGCTCACTGTATAAGGAAGAGTTTGGTAACTCTTCCTATGAATCCTGTATTCATAATACTACATAAATGCATTTATAAGACACTATATAGCATGCATAACACCTTATAAAGCCTGCCATTTTAAATCTACATATTTAATATAAATAAAAATAATTCATAGAAAATCTACATAATTACCTATACATAGCTTTAATTAAATGCACGACACTTTATAAAGCAAGAGAATGTGACTTTTTATAATTATAAATTATAATCATAATGCATTATAATATCCACTCATTAGAACACTGTAAACATGTAAACATGGTAATGCACTAAAACGGAATTACACTAACTTAAAGCATCACTTGATCATGTTTTGGAATATAAATGCATATTATATATACACATACATAAGATATATACCTAGGATTAATTATACACCCATGATGCTATTATACGGTGATATGTATGCCATACAAATGTATTTATAATGCATCATAAATACAGGATTCATAGGAAGTGTTTCAGCCATACTTTTTTTTTTGCCCTGGCCAGTTTGCCCTTGTGTGCCCCACCTCCAACCCACAGTCCACTAATCACTGCCCTTCAGACACAAAGACCAACCACATGAATGATGTCTTTAATTACGCTGTGATGTTAAAGTGGCACATTACACATAAATCTCTACAGCTCCCCGGGCACATGCACATAGACATCCTCCTCACTCCCCACATCGACTTAAACTGATAATGAACTTCCTGTTCAGGGGGAACATATGTGCAAAAGCATGGATGAAGGGAGAGTAAGTACATTTCCAGTGGCACTGAGCCCTGCTGTAAAAATCGCCCGAGCCAATACAGCCTGCTGAGAAACGAGATGGCAATTAACGTTCCCAAAAACATTAAATCATCGGTACAGGAACTGCACAAAGCTGTGATGGTAAAACATGAAGTAATGTGTGATGTAGGACTTTATGATACTATCCACATACTTTTTTGGGGCCACTTCTATGCAATTGCAATCAGTAGCAATATAAACCCACCAGCCACTTAATTAGGTACACCTTCTTGTATCTACACTCACTGTCCATTTGATCAGCTCCACTGACCATATAGGAGCACTCTGTAGTTCTACAGTTCCAGACTGTAGTCCATCTGTTTCTCTGTATACTGTATTACCCTGTTCTTCAATGGTCAGGACCCCCACAGGACCACCACAGAACAGGTATTATGCAGGTGGTGGGTCATTCTCAGTACTGTAGTGACACTGATGTGGTGATTGTGTGTTAGTGTGTGTTGTGCTGGTGTGAGTGAATCAGACACAGCAGTGCTGCTGAACACCTGGTGTCACTGCTGGACTGAGAATCGACCACCAACCAAAACTGTCCAGCCAACAGCATCCTGTGGACAGCGTCCTGTGGGCAGCGTCGTCCTGTGACCACTGATGAAGGACTAGAGGATGACCAACACTGCACTGTGCAGCAGCAGATGAGCTATCGTCTCTGACTGTACATCTACAAGGTGGACCAGCAAGGTAGGAGTGTGTAATAGAGTGGACAGTTAATGGACACAGTGTGCTTCAACTCCAGCACAACACACACTAACACGACACCACCACCACGTCAGTATCACCGTACTGCTGAGAATGATCCACCATCCACATAATACCTGCTCTGTGGTGGTCTTGTGGGGGTCCTGACCATTGAAGAACAGGGTAATAAAGTATACAGAGAAACAGATGGACTACAGTCTGTAATTGTACAACTACAAAGTGCTGAATTTGTCTGTATTTAACTTAGAACGGCCTAAAAAGTTGTGAACCAACTACTACAATTCAATAGAGGCGCTAGCGAGGTGTTCCGACATTTTTGGCCCAAACTGAAGGCCTAACTCTAATTACCACAGTCCACCACTGAATATCAGCATTGCAAAGGCCGAGGCCTTGATAGTGATTAGGTAAGTCTATATTGCTTAGCCCTAATGGGGCATTTATTCAGTACAGCTTCTTCTTCTACTTACATTCAATGTCGAAAAACTGTTTGAGCGCTTTACAGTTGTAGCCTAACTACTCTCTTACACAATCGCAAAGTAGGCTCCAGTGGCTAAATCGCATTAAAGAGTAAAAAATAAGAGGTTTGTATTGTAGACAAAGGTCGAGCCCTGTAAGGACAAAACAAGCTGCATTCAGCAGATTTTAAAAGAGCAGTTAAAAGCGCAACAAATGCCAGAATTAGATTTATTACTATGTACTGTATATACACTGTAGTGGGAGACTGTTTCAGAAAGCGCTGTCCAGTCCAATACATTTATAGCATATTCAAGAGAACTCATCCCATTTTCTCCAATAACCATACTTTCCAATGAGTATATGACTATGTTATGAAGTTTACATGAAGTCTACACCTAGAGAAGTGCATCTACAACTAGTAAATGCAGGGTGATGGCACAGTTTAAACTAATTGCTAGCCAGATGTTAAGGTGCTAAAGTGTTGATAAAAATGAATGGCAGTGTATGGGAGGAATGAGGGGTGAATAGACGATACATATTGGAGTGCAGGCCAGTATGGCTGTGGCTTACAGCTTGTGGACTTGCCCTGAGTGAGTACATGCAGTTTGGTGGCTGTTGGGTAAAGGGAACAATAGGGTTTGAACAGGGGTGAAAATGAATGGGGCTCTATGGAAGAAAAGAGGGATGACAAAAAAGAGCCAAACAGATGAGTGCAGGTCAGACCAACATTGAATTTGTGCTTGGGGGTCTGCCCTGAGATATGGTGTCTGTCGATCAAGCAGAAGTATAGTAGATGAGCGTGCACCTTTCCATCCCATTCATTCTTAATGGGGAAAAAAAAAATGTAACGGAGATGGGACGGTGCTGATATGTTGAAAACTGTGGGAGTATTTAGCAGACAAAAATCTCTCGACCAAGAAGAAGAAGAAGAAGGAGAATATCAGGTGGGTAACAGTAGTGTTGCATGTACTTACTCAGAGCACTAATAGGAAATTAGCATAAGACCAGGAGCGTTACATTAACATATATGTACAATGCTCATGTCAATCATACGGCAATCTGAAACTGTACCTGACATGCTATGGCTACGAGGCCCACTATTTTAAAGATTGGATGGATGTCCATCATAAACTCCTAAAGTGGTTTAGGGATTATGCCCATGTGTACCCTTATTAAGATTTCTCTCTAACATTTTAGGATATGGATTTCTACTTAAGCAATTCGGAGTGATTGAACGTTTAGCGAAATTTCACGGATTAATCAGCGCGTGCAATCTATAAACCCTGATTTACAAAACAAACAAGATTGCTCCTCATTTATCACCACCACCAAACATTCAAGCATAAACAGATGTTCCTTACGCAGGTTGATCCTCTGACTGAATAGGTTAGCAGCCTAATCTGCACCAGAGACAGTTTAGAGCAACAAGTTTATTTGTCTTTAGCATAACAGAAATGCTTGTGGTGAGGCTCAGGTTATTACTGTACAGCAGGGCAGCATTAATATACATACTAATAATACTGAATAAACAGAAATATTAAACATATACAATATACACAAAATATACAGAATATACAGAATATGTAGAATTTCCCTAATATGTACAATATATTGAACAAGGATAATCTGAGAGAGAGGGGATATATATATATATATATATTATTTTATTTTATTTTTTTTAAAGTGATTAAGTGATATTGTCCATAGCAGTGATATATTAATAATAACCTCTCCTTTTTTCAACAAAGGCTTAATTAAAACAGCTTCACTGTTTTTAGGACTGCATATGTTTCTAGGCCATAGATCATATTTTTAAACTGAAAAAGAATGAATAATAACATGACTCACAAAACTTATGGCACTAATTTATTGTTATAGCACACTTTGGTCTACTTAGAATTAGAGGTCATCAAACACATACTTTGTCTAATTTTCAAAGTATAAATACATAATTCAAATATGTTAATGCATGCTTCCAATTACCTACTATACTGTATTAGAGAGAAATATCATACTGTGGTACATCAAGAGTATATGTGGTATATCAGGATATGTACTGGTTCAGACTCTCATCAGTTGGAGCTGTTAGGTGTAAGACTGTAGAGTCTTTAAGATCACCAGCACCATCCATTTAGTTGGGTGTGTCTAAACTTTTGAGCGGTACCGTATGTATTTTTTATGATCTCGGAAATCATTAGGCCTATTCTGAAGGCCTAGAAACCCCTGAGGGGTTCCTCACTTATAAAACCTGATAGAGAACAAAACAGTTCTGGGCCTACTTCATTGGTGGTGGTGCGTTTTAATATGTCAGTGCTTTCCACTTTCCGCCCTCTTGGGCATAGGAACATAGCTAATGCAGCAAGAATGTTAGCTATTAAGGTAATAGTAGCATGATTGAGTGTTTTATGCTCATGGTTGTAATAGACCAATTTTAATTCAGAGCTTGATGTACTTCCATACTCCATGAAATTCACTAGGACATCGTTTTCTTATCATCATTTCTTATTTCACTCATCATCAAAAGAATAATTGCACCCAGAAAGAATCAACCGACAGGAATGAAACTTTGTGGGTAGGTTTGACATCGTGAGACATACAAGTTTCACGCTCAGCCACGTATGTGACGTAAACAAGGATGGGCCTTATCGCTGTACCTGACTGACCCAACAGCCACAGCCAGCGAGCAGTGATGTCCCCCATGAGTCATTCTGTTAGTGCCAGCAACATTGGCAGACGGCTGCACAACGCAGGACTACATGCACACACGTTACAACGACTGTCCTTAACACCACGTCAACGTCACCAAAGACTGCAATGGTCTCGTGCCAGACTGTCACGGAGTGACTCAGAATGGCAGCGGGTCATCTTCAGTGACGAGTCCCGCTTTTGTCTTGGTTAGAGATGACCAACCAATCCGTGTGTGGAGGCACCGTGGTCAGCGCCAAGATGAACAGTTTGTTATCACACATCTCACGTCCAGAAGGCCTGGTGTCACTCCACCTCCACCCCTACCGCACCATCTGCAGGAACTGTGTGAGAATATTCAAGCTGCATGGGATGGATTATCACAGGACACCATTAGGAACCTCTACAACTCCATGCCGGGACGTCTGGCACGTTGCATTAGCAAACATGGCGGCCCGACGCCATACTGAGAGACACTACTTCTGTATGTGTAGCTCAATAAATATTGATCATATCAGTCTAAATGTATCATCATTTATTGTTCCTGGTAAACTTTATCTTCCTTCCCAATAGCACTGCAATCCCACACTTCCTTCTGGTGCAACTAGTCTTCTGACGATGAGTGTAATTCAATTCATCATCCACCAGACAAAGAGCAACATATTATATAGACCATGTTTATAACACAGAGCAATCTGTATGACATTAGATCCTTTAAAGCTGCCTAATATGAGACTTTTAATGGAACTGTGACATGCCAAACCCACTGACTCTGCCTTTCTGATTTATTACTGCAGGTTTGTAGCTAATCATTCATTTGTATTGCTCCAGTGTGAACCAAAACTGTCCCTTCTGAATAATGCATGTCCAATTCATGGGCATTAAATATGGATCAATATTAAACAGTGCTGCCCTCTTAAAAAGCAGGAGCAGGAGATATGCAACGCTGGAGCAGAAAGTGGCCGGGCCAGGATCTGACACCGTCGTCCTGTTTGCAGCACCCCCGTAGCGCTTCGTGATTAGTGCATGGGTCAAACGCTGATGCTAATCCGAGTGGCTGATTAAAGCAGTCGTAGGATCAGGCCTGAGTCACGGTGGCTAATGCCATGTTGTCAAGTCGATGTGAATAAGCTATTGTTATGATGATTCACACGGGGCGCGGGTCTACAGTCATGGCGCCTTTTGTTTCCAGAGGACACTGCCCACGCCCTCGGGGCTTGCGTTTTTGCGACCACACAAAAAGGGGGCCTAAAAAAAGCCCTCATTTGCTCTGGAAAACAAATTGGCTTGTCCTCTGTGACGGAAAGGCTGGGTAACCGTGGCTTCACCCTGTTGGATCTGTTTTTTCCTGAAATGGGAATTTTTTTCTTTTTACCATTAACCCCGGGCTGAAGAGCAGCGGGGGCTCAGGGCTTCGCCCTTTTCAGGAGGTCAGAAATGTTCAGAGTTTCTTCTCTGCTTGAGTTCTACCCCTAAATCCGTTCTGATAAAATGTAACCGAGCCTCCAGAGGAGAACATGATGTTATGATTAAAGACAGAGCTTTCGGGGTTAAACAAGTACACTGGGTTCTTTTCAGAGTTGCTTCCCTTACACCAAAAGCAGATAACTCCCCTGGAGAACCTCCCTGGAGGACTGCTGTAGTACTTGGTACCGCTAAAAGGATGGTGGTCAGGGACTTGATTAGCTTAATCCGACATTGTATAGAAAAGATACGTCGGACGGGGTTGGGGGGAAGGGGAAGGGTGGGGGGGCTCTCCTGGGCTCGGTTACTCACCCCGGTGTTAGAACCTTTGTGCCAATTTAAGTGGGCTTCCCTCTCCTGCTGGGAAACTAGAGATGTTTGCGAGGGTGAGCCTGAATCACAGCCCACTAATGAAGAAATTACCAGTGGGAAGCACTCAGGTCAGAGCCGGGCAACGAGAGACCCCGGCGCCAATAATAATCTCCCAAATAAAAGCCACGAGGCCTCCGCAATGTACCATCTGCCTTGCTGACAATTATCCGGATTAATCTACTGCCCTACAGTCGCACGCCAATACGGCGTTTGCTTTAACTGTGCACTCAGGCGAAGAGCTCAACCAATCACTTAAATGACCAGACGTCCCCTCCACTACTCGGCACTATTACTAGTTTTTATCTTCACCAATCAGCCGAATTAGCCGGGTCCCTGATGCCAACGGCTCTATTTTGGAACTGAGGGTTCACAGACTGGCCAGATATTCCTCCTCTTACTCCAGGGGAATATGCGCAAGGGAGGGCAGCGCTGTCTTTACTCAGCTATTGGGTAAGCCGTCTCGTCCCCTGGGATCTCTTCTCTCCAGTAAACAAACACTAGATGGAAGAAGAAGACAAGAACAGCCGATATAGAGATGGGAGGAAGGTTATGTGAGGCTACTGCACATTATGATGGGCGAGAGGAATTGCTTTATTCCCAGAGGTGGTGTTCCAGACAATACTCTGACATATTGACTTTCTTCATGACCACAGTGATGGCAGTCACATCCGTGGTGTCATATATCATACTTCGAAATAGACCTCAAAGCTGGAAGACAGATGAAGCCTCTTCTGTGCTGCTGGTAACGCCGGAATCCGGAAGATCTGAAAAGTCTTGTATAAGTTATGGTCTGTTGGGAATCAGTGCTTTTAGCGGTAGGCTTTTATTATGCAGTATATTATGTGTTCATATATTTATTTAAGTCTTGTATGAGTTGCAGCCGTTTGAGAACGATTGGAGTCCAGCAGTGGACTTTCTCTGCGGTACATTAGATTTCCATGTATTTATGTTCAGCGCTAAATCGCTTGAGCTCAATTAGGATAGCCTTTCCTTCAAACACCTTCGGTTCTATACAAGCATGTAATCATAACGGACAAAAGCAGGTAACCTAACTTAAGACCAAAATAGCCACAGTAATGGCCATTAAGCACAAGCTAGAAAACAGGAAAAATGTACCTGACAGAGAGTCTCCAACACAAAGTATAATAATATTAAATACTCAATTTGCAGACTCTTATGGAACGACTGCCGCATTAACTCCACCGTCCTTCCAGTACTAAAACCAGCCAGTTACAGCTCCTCCCAACAAAAGCTGTTCCCAAAGCTTTCACTTACCCAAACACACTTCAGCTGCTTCTCAAATCTCTTGGTTTCAGCAGTGGACTTTCTCTGTGGCACATTAAATTTTCGTGTATTTATATTCAGTGCTAAAGCACTTGAACCCAATTAGGATACCCTTCCTTCAAACACCTAACTGACAAAAGCAGGTAACCTAACTTAAGACCAAAATAGCCACAGTAATGGCCATTAAGTACAAGTCAGAAAACAGGAAACATGTACAGAACAGAAAGTCTCGAACATTTTGAACACTCTTTTGGAACTACTGCCAACAGACTATATATATGCTGTATCTATAGTGTGTTGGCAGTAGTTCCAAAAGAGTGTTCAAAGTGTTCGAGACTTTCTGTTCTGTACATGTTTCCTGTTTTCTAACTTCTACTTAACATATATATATTTATATATATTTATCTGTCCAATGAAAATATGTATCTCCATTTTTACTTTTATGCATCATTTGAACACAGCAGCTGCTGTTTACACCGTGTGGAAATTTCATGATAAATGGACCAACAGGAATGGCCTAAAATTGCTTGGAGAAAAGGTGGTTCATGGTCCATTGACTTACACTGAAAGCATACCACTGCACCTGGAGTTAGTGTTATGGCATGGCCGTGTATTTCTTGCCAGTGGAACTGGTTCACTTGTGTTTATTCATGATGTGATTGCTGATAAAAGCAGCAGGATGAATTTTGAACTGCATACTGCCTTATTATCTGCTTAGCTTAAATGGAATTTTGCAGTGTGGATGGACAATGACCTGACGTATACTGCAAAAACAACCTTGAGGCAAGGAAGAGGAATGTTCTGTGATGGCCAAGTCAATACGCAAGGTTTTCACTCTCTCCTGTAAAAAAAAAGAAAGAAAAATAAAAAAAAATAAAAGAAAAATATGAAAATATGCGAATTTTCAAAACTAGAAGGTCAAAAACGCTTTAAAAGATAGGGCGATAAAGGGACTCCTTACAGCTGTGCAAGACCTGATAGACCATTAAAACTAACCCCATCAGAGGGTAACAGTACTTAAAGCTTTCATCTTTGAGAGGAAGGAGAACGTCAAGCTCCACTCGGAAAGACAAAAGCCACAGGTGTTTCTGTTCATTCTACCACCGTGGTGAGACATCTGAGATCGTGAATCAGGTTTTATGGAGGGACTATACATGTGCAATCAGGAACTTTTATAACCAACTAGTAGGACTGAACTTGGAAGCATGTAAGAACGTCCTTGTAGATTCCTGAAAGTCTCCCAACAGACCTACAGGGGTTGGACAATGAAACTGAAACACCTGTCATTTTAGTGTGGGAGGTTTCATGGCTAAATTGGACCAGCCTGGTGGCCAATCTTCATTAATTGCACATTGCACCAGTAAGAGCAGAGTGTGAAGGTTCAGTTAGCAGGTAAGAGCACAGTTTTACAGTTTTGCTCAAAATACTGCAATGCACACAACATTATGGGTGACATACCAGAGTTCAAAAGAGGACAAATTGTTGGTGCACGTCTTGCTGGCGCATCTGTGACCAAGACAGCAAGTCTTTGTGATGTATCAAGAGCCACGGTATCCAGGGTAATGTCAGCATACCACCAAGAAGGACGTTTTCCTCCACCAGCATCACGTAGTGACCTGGCCACTATCCTGCAAGAGGGATGGCTTAAAATCCCTCTGACCACTGTGCAGGACTTGTATATGTCATTCCCAAGACGCTGTATTGGCCGCAAAAGGAGGAGGAGGCCCTACACCAGGTGTTTCAGTTTCATTGTCCAACCCCTGTACCTACCTGATCTTAAACATGCAAAATGACAGACAAATTTTGTTGTCCAGTGAGCTGATAAACTGTTTAAAATATACTGAACCAATTAGCATTATTAGCATTGTGTACAGGTGTTCATCTTTCTACTGATCACATATCAAAAGTCTAGTTCCACAGTGTTCTGTCCCATGTTTGATAGCTAGCTTGTTCATTAGCTATTGGTGGATGACTCTACCAACACCTGCCGAAATACTGGTGCATTATGCAAAAGCCCATCCGACTGGATATATTACCACCAGCTGCATGACCGTAATCAATTTCACTGTGAACGTGACCATTTGACTGTCAGATTTCGGCAGCAGGAAAAGAAATGAAAATGTGGTCCGGATTAAGGTAGGGATCGGTGGAGTTCACGCTGTGTTATGGAACTGAATAAATGGAGTGATGCACAGCCATGTACACGGAGGAAGCTCTTTTTTCCTACAGACAGCGACATGGCTCTGCGTCATGCAGAAGAATATCTCTATTATTCTCTACTCTACTGAAGATCCCGAGACCTAAACTACAGGCCGCACCTGAAGCTAATGCACTGCATTTGTTTTCTTAACTCTGCGCTTTCTACAAAGTGATTTGTTAAAAGAATTTGCAAGGCTTTCAAACCCCAGATAATATCAACCACCTACTCAGCCGCTCCCTGGCTTCTTCCTCCAGCGCAATCAGCCCCGATATTGTTTATTTGAGAAGCCTAAAACAGCGAGGCAATTACTTTACTGTAGCACTCATTCCAAAAACCTTCTCTGCAGCAGTCAGGCAGGCGAAAATCTAGTCTCATCTACATTCCCCAGCGGAATAATGTCACCTCACCTGAGCGCTGCTACTCCACCGCCCCCCCAACCCCTCCCACCAGCACGTCTCTGAAACTAGCTGCAGGAGCATGCATCCAGGCCCTCTTTCAGATCCCCTGGTTAAGACTTCAAGGCTTCAAACATGGGTACCTGAACTGTGAGTCACTTGCGCAGGGGAAGGGAGGGGAGTATGCTGGGACAGACATTATATTATCCCTGGAGGACGCACACAGCCCAGTCATGTTTTATTCAGTGAGAGTCTGAGTGAACCCGGGCTGTTCTATTCATCGCGGCACGTAGCCACAGCTTGATCTGGGCAGGACCCCTCACTATTAAGGTCTGTTTTAGGGTTATCAGAACCAGTTTCTGTAGCTGTGCATATATCAGCAAAGACCTGCTGGTGGATTTGAATTGCGAGTGGGAGTGAACGGGTCCACATTAAAAATGGTTTTCATACTGCATATTATCTATGGGTTAAAACATACTCTAAAAATTAGTCATGGTTTAAAAGTTTGGCTAGCGGTATAACACAAGGCCTCATCTGTGTTTGGATTTGACCTGGAAGTGACCAGCCCTAGATATGTGTTGTTATGAATGATCTACACATTAAAATTGAAACCTACACTAAAAATTATAAAAATTATAACCCACATTCATTTCTGTTCATGCTTAAAATATTTCTATCTGGATTTGGATACAGAAGAGGGTGCAGTGTAAATGTATGAATGGACGTGGCCTACAATATTAAAATTGAAACCTATACTAGAAAATTAGTCATCAGTTCAGGGTGTGTATAACACAATGTCACTATCTACATCTGTTTTTATTAGTGCTCAAAATACATGACTTACATTATATAAAACCCTAGAAGTATTTTTATGTATTATCTATGCATTAAAATTGAAACCTATACTAAAAATTAGTCTTCAGTTCCAGGCCTGTATTAGAGGTATAACACAGTGCCACTATCTATATCTGTTTTTGGTTAGTGCTCAAAATAGATGCATCCTGATATGATTTGGAAATGACTACTAGAAGTGTTTTTATGTATCATCTGTGCATTAAAATTAAAACCTATACTAAAATGAATCTTCAGTTCAAGGCCTGTATTAGAGGTATAACCCAATGCCACTGTCCATATCTGTTTCTGCATCTGTTTAGCACTCAAAACATAGATTTGAAATATCTGTGTCTGGGAGTGGGAGTGGTCTAAGCAGAAAGTGGGCGGAGTCCAACCTCATACCTATGGATTAAAATGAAAACCTATGCTAAAAATAAGTCATCAGTTTAGGGCCTCTATTTGCCGTATCTGCATCTTTATTTGTCAGTGTTCTATATTTGAACTGGAAATGTATTAAAAAATGTATTAAAATATTAAAAAACTGCTCTAAAAATAAACCATCCGTTCAGGATCTCTATTACAGGTATAACATAATGCCATTATCCATACCAGCTCCTGGCCCTGTTTAGTTCTCAAAATATCCAGATTGTATTAATCTGTATATGAAAGTGGGAGTGGATTAAGTAGAAAGTGGGCGGGATTCACACTAAAAGAGATTTACGTATATTACATATGAATTCAATCTTAAACATATTCTAAAAATTAGTCATCAGTTCAGGGTCTCTATTTGTGGTATAACACAATGCCACCGTCCGTGTCTGCGCCCGCGTTTGTTAGTGTATCGTATTTGAGCTGGAAATTTAAAAAAAAAATTGAAACATGCTCTAAAAATGAATCCTCAGAGTCTTTATTGGAGGTATAGCATAATGCCAATATCCATACCAATTTCTGGATCTGTTTAGTGCTCCAAATATTTGATCCGGATTTGATAAATCTGTATATGAAAGGGGGAGTGGTTTAAGTAGAAAGTGGGTGGGATTCACACTAAACGAGGTTTACATATATTATACATTATATGAAATACAATTTAAGCATATTCTAAAATCTAGTGACCGGTTCAGGGTCTCTATTATCCGTATGACACAATGCTGTTATCCATACTTGTAAATAGAAACCTTTTCAGGAATTCCTATTACCAATTTCAAAGAATTCCTATTTTTCTATAGGAAAAATTAGAATGCCTATTTTTAGGAATTCCTATTTTTCTACAGGGTCTCTTTTAGCAGTAACTCAATGCCACTATCCATATCTGAATATTTGTATCTGGAGTTGGATATGGGAGTGGTTTGGTGATACGTAGGAAGTGTCCATGGTCTACACAAGAAGCCTATTTTTACAATTTCTTATTTTTTGGAATTCCTATTTTTCTATAGGATCTCTATTAGCAGTATAACTCAATGCCACTACCCATATATATTTCTGTTCATGCTTAACATATTTTTGTATCTGGATTTGGTCTTGGAAGATGGTGGGCGTGGTCTACACCAGAAGCCAATTTTTCTATGCATTCCTGTTTTTCCATAAATTGAAACTCAGACCAATGGTCACTCATTTGTTCAGGAAGCATAAGAAATAAACCCATGAACCGGAAAGATTATTAACGTCCATAAGAATGAAGGAAAAAATGAACAACAAAAAACTTTAGCCACCATCCAAAATTCAAAAAATTACCTCAATTTTATTTTTTGGCATCATTTCAGAACAGCAGTGGTCCAAAATTTCACAATAAATAGACCAATAGAAATGCTCCAAAATAACATCTCCTTGCACTGACTTATATTAAAAGTAAAGAACATTTTTGCCATTTTGGAAAATATATATTTGTTTCTGTTTACAACATGTTATCTGGAAAAACCTGGATTAGACATTCATTTTTGGTTCCACCTCCATTCAGGAGCCCACTAGATACACTGCTCCTCCATCCCTACCACATACACAGGGGTTAAAGCAGTTATTAGTCTATGTTGTTGTTCTAAAGGGCCTAATGAGTTGTTGGGCTCTAAATAGATTGGTCACTCGAAGCGAAATCGATAGCTCCCATTACTACACCAGCCAAACAGAAACGAGGGAGAAAGAGGAATCCAGGTTTTCTCATATCTTCCAAAATCATTGCGGTCAACAAAACACCGCATGGTTCATTTAAGCACCATTCATAACTGCCTTAGCGATCCATTGATCCTAGTAAATAATGTTGATCAATAGGAATCAGTCCTGTCTGAAGCAGGTGGTAGGCAACAGGCTAACCCAATGTGTTGTTTTCTCTCTGAGCTGTTTGTGCTTAGGGGAGGGAAAAAAAGTCCAATACTAGAAAAAAAGAATGAAGTAGGGAAAAAAAAAAACCCTGCAAAATGGATGTTCTCATAGGAGCCCTATTCTCTCCCTCTATCCATCCTCGCCGGCCGTAGCTGCCCCTTGGGGCTTTTCTGCTAAATCACAGCTTGGCACCTTTTCCTCATTTAATATTTGCTCTAACCTTTTAAGTTCCAGCGCCCCACCTGTCCAAACATTTATTACTGCAGTCAAAGGTGCTTAGCCACCAAAACAACTGCACTAGCCCACATGACTTATATTCAAGTCAATTAGACTCAACTCAAACTTTTATCCAGGAACGGAGGCCCAACTGGGAGCGAAGCTGCTTTTGTACCGGCGTGGTATTAACACAATAGAAGCATTAGCATACCAATGTTAAAAATATGCTGCTTGCTAAATGTTTGGGGACACCTGGCTCTCCAAAATGCTCTTTATATGAATGAGCATGTGCTCTTTTGCGTAAATTAGGATATTAAAGGGGGACGTTTTTTTACACTTAAATCACTAAGAAACAGTCATTCAGAGTGCTCTAACGCGGAATGGTGCATTGTGGAGAAATGTGACCCATTTGTTGGTGCAGTGTTATTGGAACTTGGTGTCCTGTATGTACCTCCCCACCGTGAATTGGATTATTACAGATAGAATTAGTCCTAAACCTTAAAAATAGTGAAAAACTCAGAAAGTCTCAGAAATCAGTCGTGGCTGTTGGGTCAGTCAGGTACAGCGACAAAGCCTGCCCTGGCGTACATCACATGCGCAGTCGAGCGT
>CM067484.1:2257756-2282261 GCA_034552555.1 Semaprochilodus insignis | reverse complement strand
GAGAGAGAGAGAGAGAGAGGGAACGAGAGAGAGAGAGAGGGAGAGAATTACAGCGATGGAGAAAGGGGGAGTATGTGTGTGTGAGAGAGAGAGAGAGAAAGAGAGAGGAAGAGAAAGAGGGAGAGAGAGAGGGAGAGAGAGACACAGAGAAAGAGTGTGAGAGAGAGAGAGAGACAGAGGGAATGAGAGAGAGAGAGAGAGAGAGAGAGGGAGAGAGAGAGAATTAGAGAGATGGAGAAAGGGGGAGTGTGTGTGTGTGTGTGTGTGTAAGAGAGAGAGAGGAGAGAAAGAGGGAGAGAGAGAGAAAGAGGGAGAGAGAGAGAGAGAGAGAGAGAGAAAGGGAGGGAGAGAGAGAGAGAGAGAGAGAGAGAGAGAGAGAGAGTGAGAGTACAATGTGATACTCTGCCATTTAGGAATCGTCTTTGTGCTAAGATGCTTCCAGGGAGCTCAGCATTGGTTAATACTCTATGTCAAATGTCAAGTGTAGCTATTTTATGATCATACACTGCTTAAAAATAGACCCTGGCAGGTTAAATGATCTCAGTCTCGATGATATATCTTAAACGTCTGATTTTTAGATTGTTGTAAACGTATTTTAGCCAGATTTTCTCATTATATTGCCGTATAATTTGGACTGTTCCAAACTTTTTCTTAAACTGCCAATATAGTGAGAAAATAATACATACTTCTATGCAATTATGACATATATTGTTATTTTCTCTACATATTTTGTCCTAATAACAAAACACTTCCTGGTAATTATTCCAGATGTCCTTTCCCAATGTATTTTCTCCATAGCAAGACACTTGCTCATAATTATGCCATAATATGTTGTTTTCTCCAACATGTTTTCTCATAATATAATGGGATACTTCCTTATAATTATTACAGATGATGTCATTTTCCAAACATATTTTGACGTAATAACAAGATACTTTCTCATAATTACAACATAATATGTTGCTTTTTTTTCCAACCTGTTTTCTCATTTGATGAAATACTTCCTCGTAATTATTACAGATGATGTCATTTTCCCAATAGATTTTCTTTTCGTAATAAGAAGATACTTTCTCATTATTATTCTAGATGATGTCAATTTTCCAACATATTATGTTCATAACAAGACACTTTCCCATAATTATGACATATGTTGTTTTTTGTCCAACATGTTTTCTCATAACATGATGAGATACTTCCTCATAATTATTCCAAATCAAGTCATTTTCCACAACATATGTTCTTGTAATAAGAAGATACTTTCTCATAATTATGACATATTATGCCTTTTTCTAAACATATTTTTTCAAAATAAGGAAATACGTTCTTGTGATGATTATAGTCATTTTTACGACACATTTTCTTGTAATATCAAGCTTTTTTCATATTTACGACATAACACCTTGTGATAAACACATGATGGAGGGGGGTATGCTTGGTAGCAATAATATTTACTGTAGTTTATTGGTATTCACTATTAGAAAAAAAGGTTCTGTGCAGGTAATATGTTTGGTCATCAAGGTAGAATGTCACGTGGGGTCAAGACGAGGAGGCAGGATATAGGTGCAAGGATTTAATAAACAGAACGAAACCAAAGAAAAAACGAGCAAACTGAGAAATATTGAACAGGATTACAGAAACAACTGACAAGGAGAGAAAAACGACCAACATGTAGAACAAACAACCGGCGGGGAGACAAAACACCAAGCAAGAACACAGGGGACTACAGGGAGTATAAGAGAACAAAGACTAACAAGGAACACCTGGGAAGGGGCGGAGCTACAAACTAGGGACAGGTGAGGGGACTGACAAGGGGGCGGAGACAGGAGGAGCCAAAAACCAAAACAAACAGAAGCACATGGAAAAAGGCACACGGAAGTGACAAGAGACAGAAAGCCAGAGAAAACAGACAAACATGGAGAAGACAAGGCAGGACGTGACATAGAAACAATGTTAAGGTGACCTCAAAAGGTATAACAAGGGTTTGACTATGTACCTTTAATATGCCTGTCCCAGAAAACAAATATGCAGGAAGAAAAGACAGGACAGCAGTTCCATGCATGTTCCCCGGATTGCTCAGTGACTTTTACACTGTTTCCCAAACATTTCCGTGAAAGAGAGTTTGTAAGGACACGCCGAGAACTCCTTTGTGGTGGTGGACGAGTGCGTATTTGTTTTGTAAGGTCTCAGACGCGCAGCCAGCCAGCGGACCAACACAAGGGCAATGCAGGGAAAAGTAAATGTTATTACAAACCCCAGCAGAGTCGGCGCACAGAACCGCACGTATATCCAACCCTCTGCTTGCCAGACGAATGGAGGTGGTTTCATTTGATAGGAGAACGAGTAAGAGTAAGGCCACTTAAATACCTTTTTCGAAGCCTCGCATTGAATCCGAACGCTTCCTTCCTTTCATGAGCGTGCCAATTTGCGGAACTGCTGGGACACATGACATTTGCTTTATTGAGGGGGACTCAGCTTTAGTTTCATATCGGTAGGTATGAACTACCTTTCCCTAATCACTTAAGGTTAAGGCCCAATTATGAGGACGCATTAGTCACGATAAAAGGAGCAAATCAATGACGGGAACGCCGTGGATTCCTTGAGCCACCGTGCTATTAATAACGTTTGCTCTGCTTGCATATTTGTGTCTATCGACTTCCAGAGGCGTCTCCCGGTGCATGAGTTGTGATGTGGAAAACTATTTCCGCTTCATATTGACGCTTCTTCAAGGTTCTGCCATTCAGGCTTCATCTCTCTCTTTCTTTCTGTCTCTCTTTCTTTGCAGAAGATTATATCTTGGCAAGAGAAATTACCCTAAATATATTTGATATATCTTTTTTTGCATATTATTCGCATTTTAGATTGTAATAGCTCAGAAACAGACATATATCAAGCCTACACGAGCAGTTAGATAGAATATACCAGCAGTTTATGATGGTTTTACAGGTTGTATTAGAGGTAGTTTAACACTCATCATCAAAAGAATAGCTGCACAAACAGCTGCACCCAGAAGGAATCAATCGACAGGAATGAAACTTGGTGGGTAGGTTTGACGACTGCCCTTAACACCATGTTGATGCCACCAATGGTGTCATGCCAGACTGTCATGGAGTGAGTCAGAATGGCAGCGGGTCATCTTCAGTGACGAGTCCCGCTTTTGTCTTGGTGGANGACGAGGTCCGCTTTTGTCTTGGTGGAGACGACCAATGAATTTGTATGTGGCGGCACCGCGGTCAGCGCCAAGATGGAACGAGACATTCACTGCACTGTACCACCTCTTGAAGTTACGACCACCTTAAACACGCATGGAGACTCATTTTTTGTCCGAGGGTCTTACTTCCTCATATTTATGACATTTTTACAACATAATTTCTGGTAATACTAAGATGCTGAAGGGCTTATTTTTGATTCTCCTTGGCACCAACTCGCCACCATTAAAAACTGATTCAGCATGGCTTCAAACAGGTAGAAAAGGTAGAAACAGCAAGCCCTGAGCCTGTCTTCCCAGGCAGATGGAGAGCCCAGAGATGCAGAAAGGGTGAGGAGACTATTTACGCTGGAGTGCATCCAAGCAGACCAAGGGAGTCATTAAGGGTCTGATGAAGTCAGATGAGAAAGATGGGATCCCTCGCATGTGAGGTGGAACGCTCCCTGATGTCATTAATGTTCTAGAGGAAACCCGTTAGTTCTGTAAACGACATAACTCTCTTCAAAGGTCCGGGAGGGGATCCAGCACAGATCTGGCACCCTGACAGTGGATTTAAGCCCGTGACGTGTGTACAAAGATGCAGATAGATATGTTGCCACCGCGCCGAAGACACTCTAACATATCGCATTCGGGGTGAGGGGAATATTGTGGAAAGTCAGGGCTGTAAATACACTGCAGGAATTTAGGTTTGGGATACAGGGTCTAAGTAACAGAGCTCACTCTTTAGCAGGCTAAGGAGTGACTATTGGATCAGACCATGTCTGGGACACGTGGCCCAATCCAATAACAAACAAAAAAAAAACTCATCTGAGCGCTGAAGACCCCTATTCCCATCCGCCAAGCCGTGCGCAGTGTGTCCACAGGAGTCGGAGAAATCAAATAAGAGCATCTGAGGCTGAGCGAGAGGACTTTGAGGCAGCCAAACAATCAATTGCAGTCGTCTAGGCAAGAACGTACTGTTGCAGGCTGATGTGCAGGCTGTCTCGGCGCCGTCTAGAAGCACTCTTGAGACGCATGGCTGCCTGGCTTAATAGGCAACATAAGCTGTGATGCAAGCGCCACACGTGGACATTCATTTGCTCCGGCGCAGGCCCAACAGCGCAAGCTCTTCATCATCCTGACACTTGGTAAACACGCCGCAGCCGTTAATTGATATACGAAAAGATGCTCGCTGGCTGTTTGAGCTGATCGGAGATGGAGCGGGCGGGCGAGCGGGCGGGCGGGCGGGCGGGCATGCGTGTGCGTCTGTCTGCATGCCTATGGCCGCTGTTTACTGATGTCATTTAACAACTGCAGCCAAGTTGTCATTAATCNGGGCATGCGTGTGCGTCTGCCTGCATGCCTATGGCCGCTGTTTACTGATGTCATTTAACAACTGCAGCCAAGTTGTCATTAATCTAATGGTAATTTATAGCCACATCAGATAATCAATTAACCCCCTTTTCCTTGGTATCTATCGCCGGTGGTGGCCGCCAATGAAAACAAACAGATTAAAGCACTTTTGGTTACAACGCCATCATGTTTAGAACCGGGCAATGAGCCCGAAGACGTAAGGAAACGCTCCAATCAACTCATAATGCAGACTTACGATTGTGATTTCTCTAATGATGGGAAACTTGATAAAAGCACCATCCCATTCAAAGATAATTCCGCATTCATCTTGCAAAGGCCACTGACTGTTCAAGATGGTTTTGATGGTGCCCTTTTTTCCCCCCCTCATCCTCTTCTTTTCATTTCTGTGTAGGGAGACACAGAGTAAGAAAAGATGAGGCATGCTGAATAGAATGAGTCATGAACGGCACATCTCTTTATGATTGTGTAGAGCTGAGCAGGAGGGACAAAGGACTTCAGAAAGCTGAACAGAAAGCTTGGACCCAGCGTTGGAGAAACAGAGCCAGAGACGCCAGCACTGGTGGGGAAGCTGTTGGCATCCGTATGGGCCTCCGTGGTTGCCACATTGGAACCTTGATTCCCCTGGAAACCCACATGTCACGACCGAAGGCGAGAGCACGGCCACAAGAAGCTCTTCAGAGAATGCGGGGGTTGGCCATTTAAGCTGCCCATCATGTAGGAGGGGATAAGGGTTCCAAGGCACTGTATGGCTATGGGGGAATCGTGATGGAGCATTCGCTAACAGGCTCAGCTCAAAAGCTCAGTTCATTTAAAGAATTGGTTTTGGGGGGGAGGAGATCTAATTTGCACAATTCACAGCTTACCCCATATGCAGCTGATCAGCCAAGACACATCTGGAGTCCAAATAGTGTCAAGGTTCGAAATGTCTGCCTGTAGAGGTGATTCCAATATGGTGAGAAAAAGAATGCCAAATGTACTGGATGTGCTAGCGCTGTCTGTGGAGCTTGCTCACTAATACAGCAACAGGGCTTCTTGAGGTGCAACCTTCTTTACAATAGGTCAACCTTCCACATATATTACACTTTTCATTTACGATAACAAGACAGAATCACCCAGACAGAATCAACCGAGGCAAGGTAAGCAAGGACGGACCTTATCACTGTACCTGACTGACCCAACAGCCACGATTGCTGACATTCAGCGAGCAGTGATGTCCTCCATGAGTCATCCTGTTAGTGGCAGCGGCATTGGCAGATGGCTGCACGACGCAGGACTACATGCACACAGACCGTTACTATGACTGCCCTTAACCCCACGTCAATGTCACCAAAGACTGCAATGGTGTTGTTCCAGGCTGTCATGGAGTGACTCAGAATGGCAGCGGGTCATCTTCAGCGATGAGTCCCGCTTTTGTCTTGGTGGAGACGACCAATGAATCCGTGTGTGGAGGCACCGTGGTCAGCACCAAGATGAACGGTTTGTTATCACGCGTCACACGTCCAGAAGGCCTGGTGTGACTCCACCTCCACCCCTACTGCACCATCTGCAGGAACTGTGTGAGGATATTCAAGCTGCATGGGATGGATTGTCACAGGACACCATTAGGAATCTACAGCTCCATGCCAAAAGGCCGGGGTGTTGCGTTAACAAACATGGTGGTCCGATGACATACTGAGAGACACTACTTCTGTATGTGTAGCTCAATAAATATTGCCCATAGGATATGCAGTCATGCCATATGATGGACTCGCAGCCTTTCCAGGGTGCTTCCTGCCTTCCACCCAAAGAATGCTGGGATGGGTTCCAGCAATGACCCAGTAGGATAAGCAGCTTAGAAGAAAAAGGAATGAATGAATGAATGATTATCCAAATGAATGAATGATTATCCAAGTTATCAGGTCAACTCAAATAATTATTAGCGCCTTCTCTCTATGCTCATGTGACCAGGGTACAGACCTTGATTAGCTCAAGCTAAATCTGTCTGCTGATTATCCATACCGTCGGTAATTATTACTGCCATTTGGTTCCTTCACTCAAGTTCTCAGGAGGTGATTCTGTCACATGTAACCACTGGATGTTCCAAACCGCCCGTAATTGACTGGCTATGGAAGGTGACTGGGACGTCTAACCGTTGCCGCTGTGCCCTAATGAGATGCTTATTAAAAACGCTTCCCAGGAAACCTCTGCACAGGGTAGAGCAAAGGAGGACAGCACTGTTCCAACTACGGCGAGTGGCCACAGGAGCGCCGGCTCCGCTCCAGTGAGTGGCTAATGGTCAGTGAGGCTCGTCACTTCCTTAAGCTGCTCCAAATGAGATCAAATGTGTTGTTTCTCCAAAAGGCATAATCCAGGCATGCACCACTGACTATAGCTAATTAAGCCTCTGTTTAGAAAAGGGATTAAATAGAGGGGAACTAGTCAAATGGAAAGGAAAAGGGAGGGGGGAAAAAAAGACAAATTAACCCACGGGGACTCTAAATGACTGAATGTTTTATTGTTATTATAATTATTATTATTATTTTAATAACAGTGATCGATATTCAAACTTAAATCAGAGCCACGATACAGAGCAAAGCTAGACCCTGGCAGAGGAGCGAGGGAATGGGGAGACAGGTTAGGAGAAGTCCCCTTGTTATTGATCTCAGGATTACTTAATTGCTTTCATAAGAGTACACAAATCCATCTGGGAAACTGCAGAGTTGACGGGCAAAAATATCAATCAATCCGAAGAGATGGAGCTGTAATGACAGAGCTTTATTACCAAAGAGAGAGAGAGAGAGAGAGGAGGGGGGAGAGAGAGAGAGAGAGAGAGAGAGAGAGAGAGGAGTGTGTACTACTGCACACCCTACCAATGCTGCTGGGCCCAATATACTAGCACCAGCACATGCCAGTACCATGTTGCTTATTGTGCTGAGGATGCTTAATCCCCCAAATAATATCTGGTCAGTTCTCTCCATTGATGGATCAGGCAGACTGTGATAAGTAAAGAGTGCGATGGTACCACCATCTGCAGTGCCCCTACAATACTGTGCAAAAGTTACACTCCTCTCAATGTATTCCACTCAAAACAGCCACTAAATACAAGTTATTTATTTCAGGAAAAATGCAGAAACAGTACAAGTCAAAAGTTTAGACACAACCATCTAACTGGATGTAGTTGGTGATCTTAAAGACTCTACAGTCTTACACTTACCAGCTCCAACTGATGAGAGTGACTATGGACGGTGACTGAGACATCTCACCGTTACCGCTACACCGTAATGAGATGCTTATTAAAACACTTCCCAGGAAACCTCGGCACAGGCTAGAGCAAAGGAGACAGCTCTAATTAAATAAATGAAACTTTTGCTCATTATTGGACACAGTATACGTGCCAAGGAGTGCCTACTAAACTGGTAAATCCGTGTATGTTTGCCTGAGGAAAACAACCTGTGGTCTATATTGTGACAGAACCTTTGAGGTAAATATCTTATAGTGAGTGTTATGACAGAACCGCTACCGGTCAATACAAATGAGTCATCTGCAGTAACTGCTTCCAGTACATATTTGGTGAAACTAAAAGGACAGACAGAAAATAGAGTTGCGAATCATCCCAGGGAGCATCACTGAAGCCTCATTACGGCTTTAATACAGTCGCTGTCCTTTTCTGACCTCCGGCCTTTTCCATCATGACCACATTTCCACACATTTCGAGTGCCAGCACCTAGATCCACAGGCAGGGTGACCACCAAGATATGCATATCAAACAGAGGCCAAGAGCAAGAACAAGAGCGGCAGCGCATCAATCCATTTCGCCCAGACTGCCACCTAAAATTGTGCAAGAGTAAAAGCTCATTTTGCCAAGGAAACATTTATGACATGCAATATCTATCCATCAGTTATTACGACTAGGTCTCTGCGGAAAAAAGAGGCGGCAATAATGGAGAAGTCAGTTGTCAACGAATGCAAGCTCACCACCCTTCCAAAACACGGGATATAGCGCTGTAATACTAATCCTTTCATTCTCTCCCGGGACCAGAACTGAATAAACATACTGTACACTCTGGCTCTCCATAGCTTTCTGATGCGAACCCCGGTAACGTCACATGAGCTGATCACCCGCAATGCTGACAAGAGCAGTGGGGTGCAAAGGCCATGCAATGAGGACTAATCACAGCCGTTGCAGTCTGCGACACCACAACACATTTCTGGGAAGGTGTGCGCCAGGTTATGGCGTAGGATATATGACTACGCACCTATGTGGTACCTATTACACTGTAGATTCGATGCAGCAGTATAAATTGGGATAGGGTTCAGCCACGAGTACAACATAGGGTACAGCGTAGAGTACGACTAAGGGTACAGCATAGGGTCCAGGGTAGAGTACGATGTAGGGTACAGTGCAGAGTAAGGTGTAGGGTACGGCATAGGGTACAATATAGAGTACGACAAAGGGTACGTCATAGGGTACAGAGTAGAGTACGACTAAGGGTACGGCATAGGGTCCAGGGTAGAGTACGACGCAGGGTACCGTACAGAGTACGGTGTAGGGTGCGGCATAGGCTACAGCGTAGAGTACAAAGTAAGGTGCGACGTAGGGTACGTCATAGAGTACGACATAGGGTACAACGTAGAGTACGACATAGGGTACGGCATATGGTACAGTGTAGAGTATGGCGTAGGATACAGCATAGGGTATAGCATAGACTATGACTAAGGGTACAGCATAGGGTACAGGGTAGACTACGACGTAGGGTACAGTGCAGAGTATGGCATAGGGTAAGGCATAGGATAGCGCGTAGAGTACGACAGGGTACAGTGTAGAGTACGACATAGGGTACGTCATAGAGTACAACATACATTACGACATAGGGTACAATGTACAGTACGACGTAGGGTACAATCAAGGGTACGATGTAGGGTATGACGTAGGGTACGGCATAGAGTAAGATGCAAAAGCATAGACTAGCCTTTAGGAGTCCTGTTCCTGTCCTTTTGCAAGGGGACTGTCTCAAATCTAATGTCCCCAGAAACATCTCTATCTTTAATATCCCTGTCTTTAATATCAGGAAACGTCCCCAGTCCTCCCCAAAAACATCACATAAGCTGATCTCCCTCAATGCTGACAAGAGCGACGGGTGCAAAGGCCATGCTACGCGCCCGAATACAACATGTTTGTTTTGCCTCTGTCCTCCACAACCACAACCACCCCCCCCACCATCCCCACCCCACCTCCGCTTATCTGCTCTTTGCTAAATGTGAAGGTTAAGGGGGTTTTGGCTGGGAGAGCTCTAAGAGGACACTTGGGTCCAGGGAGAAACCACTTTATATTCTCGGTTCACCTCCTTCGCCCAATCTGGCTCCAGGCTAGCGAGTGATCCAATTGCACAAGTCATAATGGAAAACAAACATGGTGTATTTCTGACCGAACGCAAACAAAAAAAAAAAAGGAAAGAGAGCGCCCACGCCTCTCCCGTGACTCAGGGCTGGCGGAGGATGGGTTGGGGCTGAGACGCGCCTTCCGTTCAGGTCACCTCTTTGTCTAATAAGCCCTTCAGACCGATGTCGCTATCTCAGGAGGCCTGCTCTAAAAGCCAGGGTGAGGTGGACCAAATCTGCCAAGGAGGTGAGGTCTTTGGCTGGAGCCTGTCCGAAAAATGTTTCGCAAACGTGTTAAAAGGGGTGATCTCTATGCAGAGGTGTGAGCTAGGAGCCATGGAAAACCAAGGCATTTGTCCCCTGAGCTACAGCAGGAATGGTGTTGAATGGGAGGCTAAAAGTGCAAAGGCTTGCGATAGAAATAAAGCTTTGTCTTTGGCCTTTCTCGGCGGACACCGTGACCTATGCTGCATTCACTCGATTCAAACCATTTCGGATGAATTCAGGGTCAGTGCAAAGAAGATTCAATAGGGCACTGACGTCAGAGGATCAACGCAGTTCATTTGGCAGGGATTTGAATTAGATCGCATTGACAAAGCAAGTGAATCATTTCTGTACATCACTTGTACACCTTCCAATCCACTTTGTAGACCTTCCAATCCAGGCAGAAACTCAAGCTCATACATGGAATAGAAAAGGCTTTGAAATGCTGGCCTCTGAATTGGATGGCTAGGTATATATTTATGTCTTATTATCGCTTATCATATGCTTTTTATGGCTTATTTCCCAGTAATTACATGGACGACAATTCAAACTGGCTAGGGCGTCTGGAGTTCTTTCTGTTAGCCCTTTTCCACCAACCTGTGGAGCGAGTTCCGTTCTGGCTTGAGCACCTCATTTTGAAGCGTTTGACGCATTTCCACCAAAAATAAATCAGTTTGGAGCCCCAAAAGTTTATTGCCAGCTGGAACCTAACAGTAGGTTCTTCAGCACGAACCGTGGCAACATTTGTGGGCGTGTCAGTTGCCCCGCCATCTTGGTGCTACTGTTTACTGCCACTGTGCAATTCCCTGTGTTGATGCTGATGTCATATCCTTTGATGTTCCTTGGTTCCAATAAAAAACTGGTGCCAACACAGATTTGTTTCCTAAACAGAACCAAGGTTCTAAGAAGGCTGAACGGAACCAGTTCAAGAACCAGGGTTCTTTAGGTCAAAAAGGCCTATGTGAGGAGTTGGCATGCTCTTTTCCGGGTCTGGTGGGTTTCCTCCGACAGTCCAAAGACATGCAGTCTGGTGAATTGGAAATGCTAAATTCCCGCTAGGTGTGAATGTGTTATGGACTGGTGGCCTGATACATGTTATGGACTAAGGGCTACAGCACCCCTCCCAACCGACCTAGAACGATAAGCAACTCAGAAGATAGATAGATTAATGAATTAATTAATTAAAAGGGTCATTGTCTAGAGGCTGATTTTGTATGCTAATCTGCACTGCTCTCATTGGTCGTCTTAGCAGAGAGGGTGGAGTGTGGGGCATGCTATAAAGGAGACCACTCATGTTTGTCCTTTTAAGCTCATTTGTACTGAGAGCCAGCCAGACACAATCATTAAGTCAGGAGCATGTGCCAGCCGAGCATGCCAATTACACAGCAGTGCTTAATCCTGTTGCAAGCAAGTTCTGATGATCTCCAAAGGTCAACCCAGGGCACGTTGGTTCTTTGAGCCAGCACATAGCTGCGGTTCCGGAGTGGGATTGTAACGTAGCATTAGCTCCATGTGATACAGATGCTGTTTGTATATGTTGTAAGTACCTTATCTACTGTAAACAGATGTCAACAAATGCATTTTAATTTGTTAACGTGTTAATTAGTCAGCACTTCCTGTATAGTGTTAGCTTGAAGGGCTTAAAATAACCAATTATGGATGCAGCCATGTTTGATTGCATTGTCTTTGATTTGTTTGATTGTCTTGACTGACTGCAACCTGGATGTGATTCTGTGGTGGGATCCCATGTTGATAATACCTACTGATGGAGATTATTATAGGTTTGACTTGCAGGCTGAACACCGGTGGGACTGTACTATCTATCTTGGGAGCAGCCACGGCGGCAAATCCCACTGGTGGGGCCGTACTTGCTGAGGGGTTAATGCAGAAACCTTGTGGTTTGCTTTCTAAGTAGCTATTGTTTACTCATTTGCCACTGTTAATTTGCACCACCATGCTAAGGGAGGTGTACGTTATGTTTGCAGCAAAGTGAATGAATTAACTGTGATGAACATTTACACGTTACAGCAGCTCTCTAGATTAAATACAGGCCTTGAAGCCTGTCAGACTCTTGTCAGAATGAAGTATTAGGAATAAATGCTTCGATCTCCTAATGCCATATGCTGTATGCATGCACTGAAGACAGCTTCTGGCTGGTTAAAACAGCTGTAGGCATAAAATCAGCACCAGGGGTCGGCATATAGTGTCGCTGTACTGTTTTGATATTTCAAAGAGGCGGTCTGAGTTCACGTCAAGCACTCTGATAGACTGAACACAGTTCTGGGTCCAGGAAATCATTTTGTTTTTGTCATAAGTGTTGAAACCCATGGCTCAGAGGTCTGACAACACACCATATTATGCTTTCAAAAGCTCGTCACAACAGGCCTCAGACACTCCAGCAGTTTGCCAGCAGTGCTTTGAGACGTCCTTTACACAGCATAGCCCGTGTAATTAACATTTCGGAAAAGTCAAAACCAGGCTGGCCCAAAAAAAAAAAACCACCCGGAGTGTGTTTATGTGTGTTATCGTGAATGAACAGATAAGAAGAGGAGGCATTCACAAGCCTCCATTCCAAGAACTTCGGCTTGTGTTCCAAGCAACAGCAGACTCTGCAAGCAAACAGAACACGAGGTGTTTAGTCGTACGTGTAGCTCCAGTCAGCAATGAATTGTAATAGGCCCTCGAAAAGTGCTCTACACAAGTTAATTACTTGCCAGGCTTAACAAAGCGCAAATTGTAGAACCTTTTTGGGGACTATATCCAGGATTACTCACAAGCAGGGTTGGAATGAAACAGAAAGCACTGGAAATACACTTTCAGAATACAGGAACGGTCCGGTCCGAGGCGCTTTTTGTGTTAAGGCAGTATTTGCAAAGGTATTTGTATATTCAGCACATATGCGATGAATTGTTAAAATGAAAGCTACATCATTCTGTTCATCAAAACCTCTAAAACTATAATATGCAGATAAAATGAGCTTACCTTTGAAAATTCCACCAATAATTCACATGTGTGGAGTGATGTACTTGTTGCTTGCTTCCTTTATGGATGACAACAGCAAAAGCGTATCTATCGAAAGACTCAGAGACCTCTAGTTCAGCCTAACATACCTCTGCCGATTGGTAGAGATGGCACAATCACGTTCAACACTTGCTTCATTAAGATAGAATGACTCAAAATGTGCTCTATCAAAAAGTTGAGCAGGAAGTTAAAGGGTTACACCAAAAAAATGTGGCTTAATAAGCTTACTTACTTATAATAACCTTACTTATAATTTAATTGTATTTGCGATGTGTTAATACGCATATTTAGTGTATTTGGTATTTACTCATCACTAGTATTCTGGCCAAGTCTGCTCATGCACACACATACACACACACACATACATAAACACACGTATATAAACAGGAACAAACACTAGACTTGACAGCATCCATGTCGCTTTGGGCTTCCAAAAAAAAAGAAAAAGATAAAAGAAAAAAAAAACACACATAATTGAAGACTCCTCATAACCAGTGCTTGAGGCTGAGTGCGTGTTTCATTTTTCTCCAGGTGTCTGGATATTGTGTCATCTGTTTTATGGTTGCGTGAAGACTCATCAATCATCATGAAGCTGCCGAGAGTGAGACGGAAAGAGCCTCTCCCTCCGAGGTCGGGTGGTGGACTTTGGGGGGTGGGGGGGGCAATGGAAACTGATAGCCAAGCCACAAAGATAAACACACGCACTCTAGCGGAAATGTAAATAATTACGTGGCTGAGAGCTAGCTGGGCTGGTTGAAGACACCCACTGATGTCAAACTAATTTCACGCTACGCAACGACTCGTCCTCTGCCGAAGGGGGTTAACACGGTCCTAATGCACTGCAGCAATACAAGCAATGCGACACTGTAAAAATCCACTCCCCCGCTACAGTCTCAGTCTCCCATTCAGGCCTTATTGGTCATGTATGTTTACTGGGGCTGTCAAACTATTGATGTAATTAATCGTGATCAGTTTTAGCTACTTATAGCTAATCGTGATAAATCTCATTTGCTCATAATTGACACCAAATTATTCCATTTAAAATAAAAAAAATAAATTAAAATTATTTTGTTGTAGATGTGCGAGTTGACATTAGCTTCATCAGACAGAATCTTGTTTAATAATTATTTATTCATTTGTATTATGTAATGTGATCACATGAACCTAAACCAGCTCCTCGTGAGAGTAATGGCGGCTGCATGTTACCACAAGATCCTTATACCTGTCTAACCCAGATATGTTACATCCTGTTTAGAGCAGAATGGTGTATTTCCATCGTCAGTGCATGAACCTTGACACCACTGACGTTCATGCATGCTAGAGCAACAAGCTGTAAACTGAAGTTTACCTGCCAGTGAACTACCACCCCATGTGGGAGACTGGGGTTCAATTCCTGGTCTGGGTGACTATGCTGTTCTACACCAATAAGAGTCCTTGGGCAAGACCCCTAACACTACACTGTCCTACCTGTAATACAGTTAACCTTGTAAGTCGCTCTGGATAATAGCATCAGCTAAATGCCGTAAATGAAAAAAATACCTTTAGAATCTTGGTGCAGAGTTTTGTAGTCATCAGCACACGTGTATCAGCAGCTTATATACAGTACCAGTCAAAAGTTTACATACCTGAACCAGTACATATCCTGATATACCACATATGATATACCACAGTACTATATTTCTCCATATCTCCAATATATATTTAGTGGTGTAAAAACTTTGATCTCTTTTTCTGCACAGTGTAAAAGCTCTAGTTCTCCTTTCAGTTTAGTGAATATTCATGAGGGACCGACCAATAGAATTGCTCCAAACCTGCTTAGAAATAAACCTTGTTCTATCAGTCTCCACTGCAGGTTAAGAAAGCTGGTTCATCCTCTTGTAAAGCTCCATTTTGGAGGGTTTTAAGGTGGACTGCATAATTCCACGGGGGCTATTTTATAGTTTGATGTCTTCACTTTTATTCTACAGTAAAGCATTAAGATACACATAAGGAGAACCTGCTATGAGGAGCTGTGTCTGAACTTTTGACTGGTACCGTATAGCCTACTGTACTGCACAATTCAAAGCACAGAAGGATGCTACTTCTGGCAGAAGAACTGCTACTTTGTCAGTATTAAAGTTGGTTTGATGTTTTTTTCAGGGCTTCCTTGCTTTGTTTTCTTATTATTTTGCAGAACTGTTGAATGAAATCAATAGAGCGCTGGAGGCTGTGCGTTATCGCGAATAACATCACAGCTATAATGATCTACGGCAGGAGCCAAAAGCTCACAAACATGCATTCATAAATAAAACGAGCGTGCCCAAGTGTTTGGTCCAGTGCAGTATTCAGCATTCAGTATTCCGAGGTAACAAATTCCGAATGAAAACTAAATGGTGCAGTGTGGCAGTGCAACGGAATACTTATGAGCATTAAACATTCTCGGGTAGGCCTCCCACTCTCTCCCTGTGCCCCACTTTTCCCACTTCCTCTGCTGACTCCAGGTGTTGAACTGGTGTGACAGTAAAGCCTGAGGATGGCAGGTGCTCCGACATTTGCTTAAGAGCCACGGAGCTTGGCCCTGCCAGGAATCCATCCTGGAAAATGTCCATCTGGTGACACCTCTGCTTCTTTTGGCTCTAAGAATACCAGCCAGGTGCACTCACAGCTGCCTCCTTATGGCACAGACGAAACTGTCACCTAGAGAGTGTTGCCTGCCCGCTGAACTGTTCAGAATCTTCTCAATAGTTGTTGAAAAGTTCATTACCCTTTGCTTCCGTTGCAGGCGCAGCCGCTCGTGTTTCATTGTTGTAGCTCATCCATTAAACACAAACCGAAGGTCAACACCAGCAAACAACACCGATGCATGACGGATTAAAGGCAATTAACTCCTTTTCACAGCTGCCATAAAATGCAACTGCCGCCTGCTACAGAGCATCGGTTTCTGCACTATGAAGTTTCTTCTGGTACCACGATGAGATTTATTTAAAGGGAACTTATTGACCAAACTGTTCCCGGTTGGGACGTCCAGGGTCCTATCTGTGAGGAGTTTGTCTTCCATGTCTGAGTGGGTTTCTTCCTGGTGCTCGGATTTTCTCCCACCATCCAAAGACAAGCCAGGTGAATTGGAGAGGCTAAATTGTCCCCTGGTTGTGGCTTGTCCTGGGTGTTTTCCAGCCTTTCATCCAAAATGTGCTGGGATAGGCTCCAGCACATCCTGTGACCCAAAGGACAAGAGGTTCCAAAGATGAATGAACAAATGAATGAATGAGCTGCAAAACCGAAGGCAAGGATTGTCATCTCTGTAGGTCTGCAAACAAGTCCACATTTACAAAAGTGTTTTTTGATTGTTTTTTAATTACATTTGTACACATTTGTTTCCTTAAGAAAGCTGCAGTAATGCTGTCCATTTACCACCACCTTTGTGCAGAGGCATGAATTGCTTTCAGAGAATGAGGTTCTCACCCCCCTCCTCCCACCCTTTCCTCCCCTCATTGCTCATTAGCAGCTCAACACTGAGATACAAGGGGGAAAAGAAAAATCATTTGATTGAATTCATTTTAGAAATCCAAGTTGATTTGCAGCATTAGTGGGCCCGCAGAAGGCCCACATGTTCCAAAACAGACCTTGTCCACTTCTGGCACAGATATGGCAGTGCTGCCTAGTGGCAAACTGCATGTGAGCCAAAACTGGCCCATATATATATATAAAAACCCATGTGGTCCACATGTTCCGAAACAGATCTAGTCCACTTCTGGTACAGGTACAACAGTGCTGCCTAGTGGCAACCTGCATGTGAGCCAAAAGTAGCCCACGTATCGTCGTTGTCCAAAGAAAAACATGTTTCTCCATTTTTGTTGATTTTTACTTTTATGCATCATTTGATCACATGAGCTGACATTTACATTGCGTGAAAATTTCATGATGCATGGACCAACAGAAATGGCCCAAAATCACTTGGAAATCACTTGGTTCCATTGACGTACATTAGAATTAAATTAGGTTTTTGCCTGCTCCTGTAAAGCTGCCATTTTGGAGATATATGTTTTTCTTCGGACAGCGACAATATGTATATAAAAACTCATGTGGCCCACATGTTCCAAACGAAATCTGGTCCACTTCTAGCACAGATATGACAGGGCTACCTATTGGCAAACTGTGTGTAAGCCAAAAGCGGCCTACATATAAACCCACAGGTTCCAAAACAGAGCTGGTCCACTTCTGGTAGAGACACAGTAAAGTGGCCTACATATAAACCCACAGGTTCCAAAACAGAGCTGGTCCACTTCTGGTAGAGACACAGTAAAGTGGCCTACATATAAACCCACAGGTTTCCAAAACAGAGCTGGTCCACTTCTGGTAGAGATACAGTAGAGTTGCCTTCTTTTGACTGATGCCTGGCCCTAATCTGGTGAAGACGTGGCCCACATCTTGCAACTGGGATGAGTCTGCCCAAGTGCCATCAATTCATGCAGCAAGTGGACCAGATGAAAATGGGGAATGTGGGCCAATTTTGCAATCTGGGAAGACAGCCTGACAACTGCTGTGTCAAATCTTACATAAAGCTTTTGATGGGCTTTAAAGAAAGGGCAGCAACTATCTTGAGGTTGTAAACAATCTTGAGCTAATTTTAGCATCTCCAGACAAAGCAGAATCACTAAGCAATTAATTTTAACACAGAAAACTATTAAATCTTACAGAGTGTCACTCGAAGAGAATGTATCAGCACCAGTCCCCCCCGAGGGAACAACGGCCACAATTCCTTTCGGACAACTGGGAGCAAGCTATGGGATTTTAATGGGGTAGTCTGTTAACAGGCCATCAAAAAGATGGAGTCGCAGCCACATTTACGCTACTGATGAGTAAATAATGGAGCAGGATCCCAGATCATCAGTATTCAAATGCAATTCAGGGCACACTCGGACAGAAGGCATGTACAAAGGATTGGCTTCTCATGCGACGTTTCATCAAGGCTCTGGAAGTCGAGCCGATGCAAATTGTCTTCCCCAGAATCACCTGCTTTTTAATTCTCCGATCTGAGGTTAACACAGAAAGCCCATTAGCGGTAATTGACGGGAACACATGTTGTCAGGATTTGGCGGGTACCGCGTGACTCAGGGGTGGTCGGTAATGAGCTCGGCTCTGGCGCTATTTGCCTTGGGCGGGACAAAGGTGAGGAACGTGACGGCCATGCCAAATCAGGTCATGCCCCCAGGCCCCGCTGCTCGACGGGGGCCGTGAAGTTACGGCACCTTCGGGGACCCTCTTTGCCACCTCAGCGTGTTAGCTGTCGGATCCATCAGCGTGCCAGGACAGAGACGGGAAGGCGTGCTTGTCAGGTCTCCTCGATGGCGGGGCATGCCAGTCAGCGTCCTCGCACAGCCATAGCCAGATCAGTAGATCAGTCTCCTTTTAGCCTGTTTGACAGAAATCATGTCGGTCTCAGAGTCATTAGGGGCTATGCTTAAATAAATGGAGTCAATAGTCACTCTGGAGACGGCCGGATCGATAATCCCAAGACCACCGGTACAGGGGGAGGTGCTTTCCGACAAAGCCTTCAACGTTAATCTTCTCTCCTGATAAACAGCAGCTAACCCCACCAAATGTGCTGCAGATGAAGCAGATTGAAAACGTCACCTTTAATCTCCACTTTTTGACACTATAAAGGCACTTTATCTCCTCTGAACGCCTGACACTGCCTGCATTTGTTTTCTCGGCTACACGCGAACCCATGAGGGAGATGATTGGCTGATTGCCGCTAATTTGATGGAGATGGGTCGTAATGAGTCATATTTACTTAGTTAATTGTGCATTGTGACGGCCTGAGGGCAGACCTGCTGTCTTGCAGAGGCTTGTTTGTTTGTTTTTTTTTCACTATGATAATGGGACTCAGGTGCACTTCATTTGAGGAAGGACTGCAACACCTTATAGGACAGCACTCTAGCCCTGAGAAGGGAGAAGAAAGCTTGGCTAGAGTTGTCACATAAGAACGTGCTGAAGGACCCTAAACCCTAAGCAAAGGCAATATGGGCTGTATTTATTTTCTCAAGCATCACATGTATAAAAGTCAGGTTTAGAATGAATACAAGGTACATCACCCTTCATATTCTGTTGTTGCTATCCTTACAGAGGCTATGCACATGATGTCACCGTGGACTCGTGACCCTATGGCTACTTGCCTACCGAGTGGCAGAAAGACTGACTGAGTGGCAGCGGTAGTGTTCAGTGTGAATGCAAAACATAAAAGCATCTAAAGCGGGAACTGGAAACTGTTGCACGATTGGCTGTACAAAGAAGGTCACTGGACAAAAGTGACTGAAACATACCTAATAGGGTGTAATACCTCCACAAGCACCAATAACAGCTGTGACTGTATTTGGCATGGACTGGACAAGTTTCTGGATGTAGGCCACATCAATGTTCAGACATGCTTACATCAAAGAATTGCGCAGTTGGGCCAAATTTGGTGGATGCCTTCCCTGGCACAATTGTGACAAGCATTTCCTGTAGACTGGGACTTTTGCCACTGCTGGTAGACCCGTAGGGCCGTACCCTTCCATACACCAAATTGCTCAGTTGGGCCAGATGTGGTGGATGCTTTCCTTGGCATTTTACTGCTTGTTCCAGGTCGTCCCACAGATTTTCAGGAGGATTCAAATCTGGGGATTTTGCGGGCCAGTCCAGTCCAGATGTATGAATGCTCCTGAATGTTCATCATGCCAATCAGTCACAATTGCAGCCCTGTGAATGTGAGAATTGCCATCTTGGAATACAGGGCTAGGAATCTTAGGTTCCTCGGTAAGATGATGAGCAAAAGGCAAAACCTGGCTGTCCAGCAGCTCAATGTAGGCACGTGGATCACATTTACTGTCACCTCAACCAAAGACCCCATATCCACATAAAACACCCCAGAGCAGGCAGTTTACATCATCCAACCTATAAGAATCCCAACACAGCAATAAAAAAGTCCTGACTGTTAGCGGACCCACTGATGTAGCTAAACAGCTAATAAATGCAGATATTTGATATCTGGCTACTGAGCTGTAGCGTTGTCTCTGCATCCATTAGTTAGCAGGAAAATTAAAATAACAAAGCCTGACCTTATGTATCCACATTAAGGCCCTTCAAGATGCATCACCATCAGGTGAGTTTCTGATGACGTCTAGTCTCTGAGCCAGAAAATTCCGCTTTTCTGCCACCCCTGTAGGAAGTGAGCATGCTTCAGGTGTAGCAATGGCATTTTCGATTTTAATTTTATGCGTCTATAAGACAGCAACAGGGTTTTCCCCTGTGCAGGAATGCCGCAGGGAAGCTGATTAAAAACAGTATGTAAACGAGGGTAAGTGCTTGTTCCTGAGTCCCTGCTTGGTGATGCATCTAATCCTCTGGCCATCGTCACAACATAAAGTAAAACTTTGTGGGGATTTATTTGTGGCATGCTTTTCAAGGCCGAACGCTGATAAAAGCCCTGTGAGCAATGGTGTATCTACTTGTAGACTACTTGTAATGCTAGCTGACTAGCGAGACGAGCCTTCAAGATCCAACATATTCACCACCCTTTGCACATCTAAGAGCCTTTTAATGCAATGTTTTGCTTTTCAGCTCAGCACTGTTTTCTTAGACCGTCTCCCAGATTGCTTAGTCTGCTTTAGGGTTGTGCAATTCTGATTACCAATTTCCATAAAGGTCATACTTATTATTGCGGTGGGGAGAGCACCAGCATCCCCTGAGCACTGCTGATTGCTCTGTTACTTGGAGTGCTTCCTGCAAAGCTGAAGGTCACGTCTCTACCTCTCAGTCGGGTTGTGACCAAGCTTCTGCTAACCCACCTGCTGCTACCGCTGTGACTCCAGCAGGTCTGCCAAAAGGGGGGGTCAAGTTTTTTCAACACATACACCCCCCACCTTTTGACCACCCGGCAGATGCGCTAGTCTCCAACCAAAGTCAAAGAAGTATTAGGGTTCTAGGTTATTGATTAATGTCGATCTAGCAGTAGAGGTATATTTCCTGTTTGTCATTTTTGTATATATACATATATACATACATGCATACATACATACAAACATAAATACATATATATACATATTATAAGCTCACTGATCAAAAAATGAGTCTCACACATAGCCCCATCATCCTTGTGCAGCGCCATCTGCAGGAGTCTGAAGTTACTACCACCTTAAACATGCAAGGTGACTAATTGTTTGAGATCACATCTTGGCCTGTGAGCCTAACAGTCCAAGGCCATTCATTCATCTTCTAAGCTTCTTATCCTTCTGGGTCATGGGGGGTTGCTGGAGCCTTTCCCGGCATTCACTGCACTGGGTGGAAGGCAGCAGACACCCTAGACAGGTTGCCAATCCATCACAGGGCAGACACACACATTCACACCTAGGGGTGCAATGTAGCATCTCCTGTTCACCTGACCGCATGTCTTTGGACTGTGGGGGGAAACTAGAGCACATAGAGGAAACCCACACAGACACGGGGAGAACAAGCAAGCTCCACACAGAAGGGACCCCATATGTCCCATCCTGGAGTTGAACCCTTTTTGCTGTGAAGCGATAGTGCTACCCACTGTGCCACCGTCCCCCAAGCCCAAGCCCATTCATGATGGTATCTAGTTCACTAAGGGCTCATTATTCCCTGGAGCAATGGTAAATGCCGACCACAGCGTGAAGTAAACTGCCAAAAAATTAGACTGCCAAAAAACTGGACATCTGTTTCCAGCTTTCCCAGATCACATTCTTTACACATTGGAATGAATGAACTGAGGAAGAATACGGATATGGTGCCTCATGCCTGATCACATGCAGTTTGAACAGCCTCAGTTTTGACTGCCAGAGGTCCTTACCATATGGCACTCAAACGAGTACTACTGAGACCATTCCCAGTGACAGCAACCCATACATGCTTATCACCGTCCACCGTCTCCCAACTTCAAATCAAGCATGGCACTCAGGCCTTGTGTGGGTAGACAAAGCAAGTCTCCAAGCAGTTGCTCAGTTTGTGCCTCTGTAATGGAGAATGTGCCGCAACGCTTATTAAACTGTGAATAAGGAAATGATCATGATTCGTGCCAGTTTTTCCCTCTGGAACCCGTGTGCCTTATACTGATGAATGAGTACGGAAAAAAACGAAATGCATATATTAATATCATTATCATATATTATAGTCCAAGTTGCTCAATCGGAACCAAATTATTTTTCGCTCGGGCATTGTCTGCATTTTGGAGTGGATTAAAAAATATATTAAGAACAGCTAATTTGCTTAAAATAATGAAATGCACAAGCCAGCCATTTCCTGATGGCCAGCAATTTGGTATTTAGATTTTTCATGGAAATATTGAACGGCTGCAGATCTCGTTGTTCTAACTGATACATGTTTTACAGTATATGCATCTCTTGGAGCTGGAGGAGGTGACCTACTTCCATTCCGAATTACAGTACCAAAACATCAGCAGTTATTGGAATGTGCTTGGAAGTTAGTAGCAACCTCTGGAAAATGCTTCATACTATAAATAGCTAATACCACACTGCTGATGTCAGCAGTGCTAGTAATTTCAGTACCGTTGGCACGTTTAGCCCCTTGGAACAACATGTGACTCTGCAATACGAGAGTTAGGGGGGCACAACTGCGGAGCAGTGGGAACATGCCATCACTGTTGCCCTTACTGATTGATGAGGATAGTGTTATTGAATTATTGAAAACCATAAATATGCTGAACAGCACATTTGTGCAGTGGGCATTGTGGGGCATTATCTGCTATTGCCATTATAATTCATCGAAACATTGTATGATGTTAAGGCCTAAACTTTGAGACGGACCATCTTTTTAAGCCTGTGAGTGTTACCATGTAAAGACATATTCCAGAAACCTTAAACCCAACACTGCAGGGCACTGCACATTAGCCTACATGGCACCTGTATAAGCTTGTCATGAAATCTACAATAACGCTACATGAATGTTTTTAAATGCTTATTACAATAGCCGTCATCTGTTATAAAGGTTGTATTCACCAATTTTGGTCCAAGGAGCTTTTATGACAGATGCCACCTACTGGAATAAGCATTTACAAATACTTATGTAGGGTTATGTCAGTTGTCATGACAAGCTTATGTAGGCATTGCAATGGTCATCATCTGTTATAAGGGTTATATTCACCAGTCTTCAACAAAGTAGCTTTTATGACAGATGCCACCTATTGGAATAAGCATTTATTAACACTTATGTAGAGTTATGTCAGTTATCATGACAAGCTTATGTGGGTATTACAGTGACCACCATCTGTTTACATTCACCAATTTTGATCAGAGTAGCTTTTATGACAGATGCCACCTATTGGAATAAGCATTTATAAACACTTATGCAGGGTTATGTCGGCTCTCATCTCTCATGACAAGCTCATGTACATATTGCAATGCCCGTCAACTGTCATAAAGGTTACACTCACCAAAGTAGCTTTTATGACAGATGCCACCTATTGGAATAAGCAATTATAAATGCTTATGTACGGTTATGTCAGTTGTCATGACAATCTTATGTAGGTGACAGTTTAGCTTTTGTTTTTACACTTTTTTTAAAAGTATTTTTTGTCTGCTGCTATCAGAAGCACTGTGTTAAAGGGGGGTGTCAACTTTGGAGTGCGACACCTATGTCTACAGAAAAGGCCACATAAGAGCTGTTTTGATACTTGCTCATCGGACCACCCAGGAGAGTTACCACTAGACAGGGCTGAAACTGTCATAGCAGGTCCCTCCTGGGCAGTCTCTGCGGAGAGGAGAAATAATGGGGCGTATACGTTTCAGTGGGCTAGAAGATAAGTCATGGAAGATGAAAGAAAAACATCCCGAGCCCAGCCGTCTGATCTGTGGTTTTCCTTTGACTGTGCTGACGTAAGGTTGCTTTCTTTTCTCACCCCCTCTCACTCATTCTCATACTCATTGATCATAAACATAAATACAGGATCGCCGCGTCCTGCTGCTTTCGCGCGAGCGTGATTTGCTGTGATGTTGTTTTAGGGCAGCTTTCTTGCTCTCGCCAGCCCAGATAAAAGAGCCTGGAAGAGCGACTCCATTTGGATCAGAGTGGCCTGGGCTGGGTCGGAACCTCGACACACTCCTGACAGCCTCCCCTGCCCCCCTCAGGGCAGCAGGCGGCCATGTTTTTTTTTTGTCTCTCTCACATGTACAAAAAGACAGAGGATCTTATTGTGCTTTAATGCACCCCTAATGCTTCCAGTTTTCTGGGGCCTGGGAGACAGCAAGAGTGAGAGTGAGAGAGAGAGAGAGAGAGAGAGAGAGAGAGGGAGAGAGAGGGAGAGAGAGAGAG
>CM067484.1:2213967-2237971 GCA_034552555.1 Semaprochilodus insignis | reverse complement strand
ATAATTATGAGAACGCAAGTCATAATTATGAGATAGTAAGTAATAATTATGAGAAAGTAAGTCATAATTATGAGATAGTAAGTAATAATTATGAGAAAGTAAGTCATAATTATGAGATAGTAAGTAATAATTATAAGATATTGTATGGCCATTTTTTTTTAAGTGGCAGAAACGCTCTTCCATATAAATGATTGCTTTACTCACCTAATTGGGTGGAATGGATGACATTCGTGAGTCAGACGGGAGCTAATTGACTAGGATTTAGAGGGCTGAGTTCTGATGTCACATGACCTTGTTAAACAAATGAAATGCAAGGCATGTCTTTTGACACAGACGTGAGCCAATGGCACACATAATATTGTTTGTGAGTGAACATATTTAATAGTTCATCCTGAAAAGAGGTCTAATAGGGAGTTGAAAAACCGGACTGTCCTGCCTAAAACCGGACGTGTGGCCACCCTATCTATACTGAACATTTGAGCTGTGTATTCTCAGTACTTGAACATCTCTACTGTAAGCTGTATGGCTGTTTAAGCTGTGTACCTGAACATAAGCTGCTATATTCACTACCTGCACTGTACACTATTGTATATACTATACAATATATATCTACTGTTTACAGCCACTGCTTCCTGGCTACCTCAACACACTGAACTTAAAACACTTAAGCTGTATTTTGCTCTACTACATATTAATGCTAACTGCCGTGTGCCCCTGTTTGCTCATGCACATCTTTGTATTCACTGTCTTTGCACATACTGACTTGGGTTTTTGTGTTTTTGTCTTTTTGAGTGGTTACTTTTGGGGTCTTGATCTCAATTCAGTCTCGCTCTCATTTGGAATCAATCTTGACTTACTCTCAACCTTCACTAGTCATAGTCTAGGACTTGACCAAAGTGATCCTGACTGAAACTCTATCTCTTAAATAGTTTTTGGCTCGGATTTACGGTTTTAAGAAAAGCCTTGAGCCGGTATTAAATAAAACAGTACTTTAAAAAGCCATCCACAGAAAAGTTAGCATGGCATCGCTCCAAACAGCCCTTCTTGGCACCTTTATTTAAGCGTATAGTAGAATTATTTTCACCGGCATCTCATATCGTAGCATCGTTCTGTAAGACTGTACCAAATGGCAATGTTAAGGAAGTATAAGTGACCATTGGCTTGAAGAGGCCGACTGTACATGAGGCACGGCATCATTAAAACTGCCCAAAAAGTACTGTAGTTTTAATGTAAGCCTAAAACTCAATCAGCAAACCTTTAATGCGAATACAATTCCTTCTATTCCATCAACAAATTGCCAGTGCTTGTGCCAGAGCTGGTGCTAGTTCCCAGGATCCATCAAACCCGGAGGCATCAACAGCGTTAGTTGTGGTGGCAGTACCTATTCCTTTTGCCACTTGCGTCACAAGTTTCACAGTTACAGACCAGGAAGTTCATGGGGCTGGAGCAGCATCGATTTTGCTGGCCACAGTTTTTTTGTGGTGGAAAAGCGCAGAATGGTTTGAGAGTTGGCACCGGCACTGGCACCGGCACCATTTAGGTCGAAAAGAGCTATGAGAGGGATAAAGGAGATCTTACTTGGTCTTGAAGACGTTTAGCCTGTTTAGACTTTGTGTTGTGTGGTGGAGCATCTCTAACATCATGTTTTCCCTCATTCTCCAGTTTTTTTGGGAAATGGCGGCATCAACAACTTTAAGTGGTGGCTGTAGCAGCACAGCCTTTTGTCACTTGCGTCACGGCTTCTAACAGCACCGATTTTGCCGGCCACGTTTTTTTTTTGTGGTGGCAAAGCAGAGAACGGTTTGAGATTTTGGCATCGGCACTATGTCGGTGGAAAAGAGCTATGAGAGGGATAAAGGAGATCTTACTTAGTCTTGAAGACATTTAACCTGTTTAGACTTTGTCTCGTGTGGTGGAGCATCTCCAGTTTTTGGAAAATGGCGGCATCAACAACTTTTTGTGCTGATGGTAACGCCACAGCCTTTTGCCACTTGGGTCAAAGGTTCCACAGTTCCAGACCAGCAAGTTCATGAGGCTGGAACAACTCTGATTTTGCCGGCCACAGATTTTTTTTTTTGTGGTGGAAAAGTGCAGAGCGGTTTGAGATTTTGGCACCAGCACCGGCACCAGCATCGTGTCGGTGGAAAAGAGCTATGAAAGGGATATAGGAGATCTTACTTGGTCTACTTTAGCCTGTTCAGGCTTTGTCTCGTGTTGTGTATCATCTCCAAACTCATGTTTTCACTCATTCTACTTTTTTTTTCCTTTGGTAAATGGCATTAACGGTTGAGATTTTGGCACCGGCACCATGTTGGTCGAAGAGAGCTAAATGTCAGAGCTTAACTAACAAGACTAGAATGGCTTTACGGCTCTCCAGTAATGATGTGTATGAAAAAGTAGCTGTGTTCTATGATGCCGGCAAGCTGGAGGCCTCGTCAATTCACAGGCCATCCTTCACCATGGGCTGACCTTTTCTATAGGTCCACAGAGAGCCTGCTGGCAGCTCCCTGAAAAGGACAAAACAAGGTGCATCTATGTAAAAGCATATCGTAATTACTGGTGTGAGTGCAAAGGGAAGCCGTCAGAGCCAGTTTAGAGATCAGACAGGCTGCTGATGGGAAACAATCCTGCGGCAGATCCTCCTCCATTCTCTCTCCCAGACACACAGACATGCGCCCGCACTACAGGGAGTTGACAGCACGGGAACCAATCTGGCCACGCGGAGCTGCCAGTGCATGCGTGTAAGGAAAAGCAAATAAATAAATAAATGAAATACTGACACCTCCAAATTGAAAGAAAGGTTTCCTGGCACCTTCTCTTTCTTTTGTTTGGCAGGGGAGCTGACACAGAGTGTACCGAGGTCTCTCACCGAGTTCTGATTAAGAAGAATTCCGGTTAATCTTACAGACAAATTACTCACTCGGATGCGGCGGCAGTGACATGTGAAATTCCCGCGGGAGGAATCAAACAGACTGTATATACTTCTAGATCACAGGTCCGGAATAATCGCATGCTTCTGATGTTTTCCTTTTCCTCCCTTGGCTCGGACCCCAACTCCCAGTGTCGACATACCGGGATACCGCAAGGGGCGTGCACAGTGCCAGTACCGCTCTAGTCAGGAATAATCTCTTTTCCTGACAAATTGACTGAGCTCTGAAATTTACATCTGTCACCAAGAAACACAATCCGAAAGCGTCGCTCCCCAAGCCTCTCGCTGCGTCTGCCAACCTAAACTAAGAGAACAGCTCCTGCTTTACAAACAAGCTGCAAATCTTAATCGCTTTGGCAAAACTGGAGGCAAAATATTTACTCGCTCCGAACAGATGATCCTACGGGATTAGCACTTTAACAAATTCAAATCTGCTGCATTCTGTAACTATGTTGGTATATTTGGTAATGCAAAGTTTTGTTGCAAAAGATAGATTTGATATTTCCAGCACATCGTCACCATCGTGAAAGAACACAGAGGAAGGAAACTTAAATATAGCATCCAATTTAATGTGTTAATGGATCAGGATTTCCATGGTTTGCTTCTCATGAAACGTTGAAGGGTTCACTCTAAAATGTAAACTGTGTAGCCACTTTTATGTATTTCCCTGTTTTTAGAGAAACTGTGGTGCTATAAAATATTGGGATCTGCTGCTGCATCTAAAGGGGGGGTGAAACGGCAAAAACATAATAGGCATCTAATAGCGTGTAATACCTCCACGAGCATGAATAACAGATGTGATTGGATTTGGTATATACTGGACAAGTTTCTGCATGTAGGCCACATCAGTGTTCAGACACCCTTGCACCAAAGATTTGTACAGTAGGGCCAAATTTGGTGGATGCCTTAATCTGGGATTTTAGCCACTGCTGGTAGACCCGTATGACCGTACGCTTCCGTACACCTGCAGATTCAGCTACTTCCTTCACACTATGGTCTTTGGCACACCCAAATGCAGTCACTCCTTTTAGCCAATCATTAACATCTGCTTTGGAGCCAGTTTTCACACATGGAACGAGACATTCACTGCACTGTAGCACCTCTTCTCAATCTACGGATCACATCACTCACACCCCGCAGGTATTCATAGCCCCATCATCCTCGTGCAGCGACATCTACAGGAGCCTGAAGTTACTACCACCCCAAACACACAAGGTGACACCACTGAATACATAGATAGTGTATGTGAAACGGAGTCTAGTCGGTTCAGCAGAAGTACAGTAGATGGACATGTGGTTTTCCAGCCCATTCATTCTTAATTGGAAAAAAATTGGAATTTAACAAAGTTTTTATAAAAAACGTATGTCGGATCAAAAAGCTGTATATAAGCAGACCATTCCGGATCGGACTGAACATTCCGGAGTTGGAACAGTGTCAGTATCTGATAACTGTGGGATGAGTTAGTAGACCAAGTGTACCAAGAAAAACAGACAGCAGTGTTGTGCATTGCGCAATCGCTGATGAAATGCAAATGAATAATACATTGTGTTTATGTCTGTCAGTGTGCTTCTCCTTGAGGGCGCCCGGTATATACAGTTACCTAGTTCATCTAATCAGTGCTTCATTAAATTAAATCAGCTGTGCTGGTGATGGAGTTGAACAAACCTATGCAATGCCTGGAGAGCATCAACATCAGGACCCAAACATATCTTCTTCTAACTGCATCCTTCAAGCAGGATACCAGTGACTCTCTACTGTATGTATGTTTACTTGCCTTGATATCCATATATATAGTTTTTAGAAAGACTGTGGCGCTATAAAATGTTTTGCTGCTGCATCTTATGGTGGGTGAAATATCAAAAACACCCGACGAAATAGTCACCCAATAGTATGTAATACCTCCACGAGCACCAATAACAGCTGTGATTGGATTTGGCATGGACTGGACAAGTTGCTGGATGTAGGTCACATCAATGTTCAGATGCTCTTGCATCACAGAATTGCACAGTTGGGCCAGATTTGGTGGATGCCTTCCCTGGCACAATTCCGAGGACATTTTCCTGTAGACTGGGATTTTAGCCACTGCTGGTACACCCGTATGCCGGAATGCTTCCATACACCTGCAAATTCAGCTACTACCTTCACACTACAGCCTTTGGCACAACTGCCCTTTTAGCCAATCATTAACATCTGCTTTGGAGCCATTTTCCACACATGGAACGAGACATTCACTGCACTGTAGCACCTCTTCTCAATCTATGGATCCCGTCACTCACACCCCGCAGGTATTTATAGCCCCATCATCCTCGTGCAGCGCCATCTGCAGGAGCCTGAAGTTACTACCACCTTAAACACACAAGGAGACTCATTTTATCAGGACCCTAAAGGTGCTTATCTTCTTCCATCTGCATCCATCAAGCATGGAAACCAGTAACGTTCAATCCTTCAAGCCAAGATACCAGTGAATCTCTATTGTATGTACGTTTCCTTGCCTTGATTTCCATATAATATGGTGTTTTTACTGGCAAAAGCATGCTTACTGCTGAGATAAATGGCTTTAAACAGTTGCAGCGACCGCCTAAGACGTCTGTGCGGCACCGTATATCCAATATGTTCTGCTCAATTACATACCCAGTAATATTCATATACAGAGACACCACGCTAATTCCAAACAAGTGTTGGTTTAATGAAAATTGCGCATAAAGCTACACAAAGCACGAGCTAAATTGGGAAGTTTCCAAGCTTGAGCAGATCCAACACAGTTGATGAGGTGTGATGGGTCTTTTGCATGAAAAATAAAGCAAAGGAAAAAAAAAAAAAAGCCACAGTAGCAGTAGCACTGCAAAAAGCTAAACAGATGTTTAAATAAATGAGGAATGTTATAACAAGGTCCGGAATCACACATCCATGGGAAGCGCAAGCATCAGCACTCAAGCTGAACCATAACACATGTACACCTGTAATTAGGCCCTTTCAAAGGGGGGGATCGTCAAACAAACACAGAAGCGGAGGCCGAAACCACGGAGGAGGCTGCCGAGGAGCCTTTTCACGAGCGGCAGACGGAGGGAGATGAGGCCCTTAAGAGAGGGGAGTGTAGTTAGCTAATGCAGTCTTGTCCATTAGATTGCGTGGGTCAGCCACAACACGGCTCGTGTGGTCATTCACAGTCCATACAAGATGCGACTAAAAGCATGAAAGCCTCGCTGGAATTACCCGGATTCTGAGAAGAGCACGGGCTCTCAGGGCCCGGAGTCTAATAGAGGTCATCAGTATCAGGCAGGACTATCGAGGATGAGTGACCAGAATGATAGTGATTTTTAGCTCAGACAACTTCATCACAGATGTCTCAGTAACATCACGCGTGCACATGGATCTAAAGCGTATGTGTTACTGTATATATACCGTGAGCTTACCGTTCTGCAGATATGAGATAGGCTTTATTATGACAGCCATATACCACTTTCATAACCCCCAAACAGATGACACCATAAAGAAGGGGGGGGGGGGTGCATGAAATTAGAACAGCATTAAAATCATAACCTAACCTATATAACACGTAAATAATGCTTTACTCACCGAACTGGGTGGAATGAATTTAAATAGTTCATTCCGAAAAGAGGACTAATAGGCGTCCGTCCAGGTATTGCTTCAGACGGAGGACTGGGAGTTGAAAAACCGGACGGTCCGCCCCAACACCGGACATGTGCCCACCCTAGTGCTGACACTAATGCTAAGGCTAATGTTGCTTGGAAACACTAGAAGCGAGTAGTCACCCAAATCCAAAAAAAAAATACATGCCCAAAACAATACCGTGCTTGCACACCACAAGTGACGAACACCACAGTGACCAGAACTCATTCATTTTCAAAGAAAATGAATTCCACTCATGCGGTGGAACTCTTAGCGGTGCTTAGCGACACCACTGTGAGCGATATCAAGTGGCCGGATTCAACGTTACAATCACCAATTACGCAAATGAGCAGCGGCAGCGACCACCAGAAATCAGGTTCTCACGTTCCCTCAAAACTGCTCCACCGACTTCCTCTAAAGATCTGTTCCTTTAGTAAAATGGCAGAGAGATTCAGCACCTCCCGTTCTTTATTATGGGTCCTTATTTGTATACAGGGACCTTATCAAAACACCAAGCTTGGGATAAAGTTTTAGGAATGGTTGGGGTCCCAGGTAGGCTAAGGTAGGTTTTCACAGGATTTCAAATGACATACGAAACAGGAAAATATAGCGTGATTAGCCGGGATCATTAGGTCAGGGTCATTAGGTCAGGGTCATTGTATGATATGAAGTGTTACGTCAGGGTTGTGAACAGCCTGCATACGCTGGTTGTTTACACTTGTTGCTGTTCCTTTCAAAACGTGCTTTGCTTGACGACACAATTCAGTCCAACATGCTGCCTGCCTGCGTACTAGTGGACACACCCACCAGCGACTCATCGTCTGCTGCACACAAGGTGGACCCTCTCATCCGGGTCTTTAAGTTTGTGCAGATTTGCCAGTGCGACATAGTAGGATGCAGTATGACTTGGTGCAAGCTAGTAAAGCTTCACTGTAGAACTGAATTCGGTGCGACACCTGTTGTGTAAAATAGCTGCCTGCTGCACACTTGATAAGCAATCATGAGCTGTTAAAACTCCGTAGGTAAGGCAATGAGACGCAAACGTGTGCGAGTTACTGCGAATCAACCTTTCACAAAGATCGTGGGTGAAGTTCAAATCTGCCTTATTACTGTCAGAGTCCCAAACTGTAATACATCTACAGGTTTACGAGTAGGATACAGATTTCATGGCATGCTGTACGACTGTGATTCCGGGAGCAGTGCAACAAAACTACCAAAAGTTTGCGAGTAGCAAGCTGAACCGCATACCAGCTGAGCTGAATGAATGAACAGTACGAAATGTAGGGGAAAAGCAAATTACTCCAAAATACTCCAAAATTACTCAAGTGACTCGCTTTTAATATTTGCACATTACTATCAAAAGCTAATGTACACCTTCGAATCACAATTAAGAATAACATACCTTTTGGCTTAAACCTAACACCATAGTATTAGCTTTAAACCTGCAGTGCTAGACTAAAGAAGCTAAATTCGCACACCAAATATTTCTTTGCTTTGCCTTACACTGCCAGCCAAAAGTTTAGACACGGCTACTCATAGAAAGTAAGTACTGAGGACATCAAACTATAAAATAGCACTGATGGAATTATGGAGTCCACCTTAAAAACCTCCAAAATGGACCTTTACTGGAGGATGAACCAGCTTTCTTAACCTGCAGTGGAGGCTGATAGAACAAGGTTTATTTCTAAGCAGGTTTGGAGCAATTCTATTGGTCGGTCCATCATGAATATTCACTAAACTGAAAGGAGAACTAGAGCTTTTACACTGTGCAGAAAAAGAGATCAAAGTTTTTACACCACTAAATATATATTAGAGGTGGAGATATGGAGAAATATCATACTGTGGTACATTAAGAGGATATGTGGTATATCAGGATATGTACTGGTTCAGACTCTCATCAGTTGGAGCTGTTAAGTGTAAGACTGTAGAGTCTTTAAGATCACCAACAACATCCATTTAGATGGGTGTGCCTAAATGTTTGACTGGTAGTGTATGTAGTAATAAATAAATGCACATTGATGCATTGTTTATTCCAATATCACCATCATACCCATTCCTTATCTAATGAAATAAAGGTTTATACTTTTACGTTGGTGTACAGAAATAGAAATAAACACGGTTGCCAGGTTTTTTTTTTTTTTATCTGATAGCATCTTTATGCAGTTCAGTAAATGCCACATTCAAGTACTTTCCCACACAGCAGGATCCTGGAAGAGCTGAAGCCAATATTATTGACGTGTTGTGTGCGCCGCAATGTTCAATGTATTTGACGCTATATCACAGGATGTTGGTCACGTTCAATAACAGTAACTCTTCACGTGTTAAAAGGTTGCACAAAAAGGCTAGCGTAATAAGTACGAGAGAAGAAAGAGAGTGAGGTTTTGTTTCTTATCAGGCAAAGATCTATTTACTATCTAATATGTGCCAACGCTGGATATGTACTCCATATCTTACTGTCACACTGCAAACAGTGACATCTTGGCAAGCAAAATGATCTAAAGACTAGCTGCACAAATAGCTGCGCCCAGAAGGAATCAACCTACAGGAATGAAACTGGATGGGTAGGTTTGACATTGTGAGACATGCGAATGATTCAGGTTTCACGCTCTGCCGTCCATGTGACATAAGCAAGGACGGGCCATTGCTGTACCTGACTGATCCCACAGCCACGATTGCAGACATTCAGCGAGCAGTGATGTCCTCCATGAGTCATCCTGTTAGTGCAGCATCATTGGCAGACGGCTGCACAACCCAGGACTACATGCACGCAGACCATCACGACGACTGTCCTTAACACCACGTTAACGTCACCAAAGACTGCAATGGTGTTGTGCCAGACTGTCATGGAGTGACAACGACCAACGAATCCGTGTGTGGAGGCAGTGTGGTCAGCGTCAACATGACGACAAGGTTTGTTGTCACACTTCACACCTCCAGAAGGCCTGGTGTCACTCCACCTCCACCCCTACCGCACAATCTGCAGGAACTGTGTGAGAATATTCAAGCTGCATGGGACGGATTATCACAGGACACCATTAGGAACCTCTACAACTCCATGCCGAGACGTCTGGCATGTTGCATTAGCAAACATGGTGGCCCAAAACCACACTGAGAGACACTAAATCTGTATGTGTAGCTCAATAAATATTGATCATATCAGTCTAAATTGATCATCATTTATTGTTCCTGGTAACCTTTATCTTCCTTCCCAATAGCACTGCAATCCCACACCTCCTTGCTGCTGTTCTTTTAACAGTGAGTGTATATCTAAATATCTGTATCTAAACTATTTGCCAATATAGTAAGAAGCTTTGGCTTACTAAAATCACTAAAAACAAGTAAACATGTCTTAAGTTAAAGTTAAATAATTTAGTTAAGTGAAATAATTCTTAAAAAACGAGCTTATGACAATCTCAAAATGAGAACTTTAAGATATATCATTTAGATATAAGATGTTTTTGCTTGCCAGGATCTCATTTCCTACAGTGCAGGATATCAAAAGCCAGACTTTGGCTTTGATAAAGTCGGTGGGTAGCATCTACAACGAACGCCGCCTTCCTGAGTGTGGATAAGCAGGCCTCCAGACTGATTAGCAAGATTAGCGAATATCAGTGAACACTTGTCTGTGTTCAAAACCCCTCAATTTAGCAGTCCTCTGCAGAATAGCCTCCAACAGATTCCTATGATCTCCCCATTATGAAAAATGTTTGAGTGGTTGGAGAACATCATCTTATCTCCAAGCCATTTAAAACAACGAGACTAACTCGTCCTCGCCAAACCCAAGGTGAAACGTTTGGGCGGGGGGATGCAGCTGAAGTGCCTAAGCGGAACGTACTGTGATTATCCAGAGTAGGCCAGAACGGAAAAGCACTAATTTGAAAAGGCTACTGTATGCGTCGGTGCTCTGCTGAGCTGGGGTCTTATCTTAGAGCTGGAGAAACAGTTGTTATCTGTCCTCTAGCGTCTAGCTCAAGAATACCAAGTGAAGTGTTCAGAGCGTTCAGAGCAGAGGAACTAGGGGATGGCATGCTCTGTCCAAACAACCAGTGGCGTGTGAAGAGTGGATATCCAAAGTGGCTGCACTTGAAAGAACTCGGTGCCCTCAAAAAGGCTATTTGAAAGAGGCTTAGGAGATAATTACAGTTTATAATAGACATTTCCTGCATAATCAGATTATCTTATCCTGTGTGCACGTTTCATCTGAATTTCAAATGAATGGTTTATAAGATCAAGAAATTTGCCACAAAAAAAATCAAGCTCAGTATTTAATTGGACTCTTCTGCCTTGATGTTCACTTGGTGCCAACTTGTTTCTCGGCCAGGTGCCTGTGCCATGAATGCATACAACATGTTTCAGCTTTCAGCACCCCGAAACTCTGCCATCTTCAGACCACATACTTCACTTTTATGCTTTCTCCAGATGTCGGCACATTTCTGGTACGTGTTCCAGAACATTCTCGATTTCAGAAAGTGTACCACGTTTCAAGCGCATGGACGGTGAAAGGATCTGCCGAGAGTATGCCATAAAAGAGCCCTACCTTCTTGCACAGCCTGGAACGGGTTGTTCCCATCCACAAACTCCACTGAGATGGTGATCTTCTCCGTCTCCAGGATTTCATTGTTGAGGTTGAGGTCCGCCACAGCCATGCGGAACACCTCGTCATCCTTTTTGGCAGACTCATCAAATATGGCCCCTGAAAAATCCAAACAAGGTGTCGTTAGATTAGGTGAAATAACACGGCAGGTAGCTTTATACTGTACGATCACTTCTGGGCCTTAACACCAGAATGGTGTGAACGGTGTTCATTCTGAGACCTTCTTCTGACTATCTCTGTGACTATGATTGGTCCCAATCACCACATTGTCCATTCTGAGACCTCCCCGCAGACTGTGATTGGTTTTAATCACCTTGTCGTTGTTCCTGACACCTCCCCTGTCTGTGATTGGTCCTAATCACCACACTGTCCATTTTGAAACCTCCCCCCAAACTGTGATTGGTTTTAATCACCTCGGCGTTGGTCCTGACACCTTCCCCGACTGCGATTGGTCCTAAACATTCCGTTTTCCATTCTGAGACCTACCCCTGGTCCTAATCACTGCATCATGCATTCTGAGACCTCCACCATATTATGATTGGTTCTAATCACAGTGCTGTCCATTCTAAGACCTCCCCTCGACTGTGATTGGTTTTAATCACCACGTCATTGGTTCTGAGCCCTCCCCTCACCGTGACTGGTCCTAATCATTCCATTATCCATTCGGAGATCTACCCCAGTCCTAATCACTGCATCATTCATTCTAAGATCTCCCCCCAAATTGTGATTGGTCCTAATCACAGTGCTGTCTCCATCATCTATTTGGAGACTTGGCCCTGGTCCTAATCACTGGATTGTTTAATCTGAGACCTCCCCCAAATTATGATTGGTCCTAATCACAGTATTGTCCATTGGGAGACCCCCCCCCCCCAAAAAACTGTGATTGGTTTTAATCACAACACTGTTGGTTCTGAGACCTCACCTGACTGTGATTGGTCCTAATCATTCCGTCATCTGTTCTGAGACCTGCCCGGTCCTAATCACTGGATAGTTTTTTTCTGAGACCTCCCCCAAATTGTGATTGGTCCTAATCACCATGTCATTGGTCCTGAGACCTCTCCTGACAGTGATTGGATTAGTGCCTTCTAGAGATCTAGTGTTTGGCGGTATAGTTTGATTACCGGTACTAAACTATGTAGTTTAGTTTGGTTGTCATTTAAAGTATGTCCAGCTTGAGTCTCTTAAAATCTCATAATGTTACTTAAGCAGCACAACTGTCTAGGCGCTGGCCAGGAAACTGTTACTTGAATTTCCACTAATGTTACAACCATCCATGACCAAGAGTCCACCAGAGCATAATTAGCCTCTCTGGAAGGGTAGGATGAGTCCTCCCTCTTCCCTCATCGTGTTAAAGGCAGTTTGAAAAGGTGTCTGGCTTCATGACTCTCAAAGGACGAACACACGCAAGCCTTCAGCCTGGTGGCATCATGTGATAGGTGGAAAACTAACTAGGTGGTGGAACTGGACAAGATGAAACTGGAGAGACTGTAAAAGGATATATTTCGGAGATATGATGTTTGATGTAAGCTTAGCGTTCACAGGCATTGCACTGAACTAAGCAAAGACAAGAGATCAGTAGCAACATGATCCTCATTTAGAAGTAATTAAAATTGTTACATTGTTAAAATTGTTTCTTTCTTTGTACTTTGGGTACTTGTATTCCTACATTTGGAGGCACCAGACCTTTTCACAAACAAAGTTCATTCTCTGTGGAGGAGATGAAGCCTGTGTTGATTGGTAGGAAAATGTGTTTTATGCTTTAATTATATATATTAGGGGCAGTTGTGGGCTGGCTTGGGGCAGTTGTGGGCTGGACTGGAGCAGTTGTGGGCATGAGGTTAGGGAACCAGCCTTGTGACTGAAAGGTCATGGAACCAGCCTTGTGACCGAAAGGTCATGGAACCAGCCTTGTGACCGGAGGGTCGCGAGTTCGATTTCCTGAACTGACAGTAACGACTGAAGTGCCCTTGAGCAATGCACCTAACCCACAACTGCTCCCCAGGCACCGTGCATAGGGCTGTCCACCGCTCTGGGCAAGTGTGCTCACTGCCCCCTAGTGTATGTGTTCACTAGTGTGTGTATGTGGGTGTTTCACTTCACAGATGGGTTAAATGTGGAAGACAAATCCTTCTGTGTGCAAACACAACTGGCAATCGCAATACCAAACTGTCCACAACGTGCTGCAAAAAATGAGATATAGGCAAGTAAAATTATCTTATATCTAATTGATATACGGTGTATTTGTGATTTTAAGATTGTTACTGCTTGTTTCCAGACATTTTTGTTTACTTGTTTTAAGTCATTTTAGTAAGCCAAAGTGTCTCACTATATTGGCAGATAATTATGCCTATTTTAAGAAACGTGCTTAAAACAAGTCAAACTATCTGCCGATACAGTGAGAAAATATGGCTTATTAAAATCACCTAAATTCACCTAGAAAAATGCCTTAAAATGAGTTTACAACAATCTCAAAATGAGAATTTATTAAGATATGACAACTAGATGTGAGATCATTTTAATGCCAATATGTCATTTTTTGCAGTGTATGTCGGCTTTACTCCAGAAAATTGCGCATTGAGGGCACAAGCAGACATTGTGTTGGTCCCCGTAAAGATTTTTTTGCAGCCAGAATTGGGTTCTTTAGGTGGTTTTACCTGGGGGGGTGGGAGGGGCATTAGGCTGGGTTTAGGTCTTATCAAAACTGTACCTAGCCACAATAACATAGTGGCTGCTAGAAAACCCCAACAAAGACACTAATACATGAAGTTTGTCGATATGCCTGCCCGCATGTATTGATGGCTCATAAACTGACCATTTTAGCCCAACACCAGCACTTTTCTGACAACAGGTATAATTTGAAGGTCTGAGGTCAGTCGATATAGAAATGGCAGAAGATGACGTGTGTATGTTCTGAGTAGCATGGTATATAAGCTCCCTGGACAAAATATTAGGCACCTCTGTGATGTTCTGGGGGTGTATTAATTAGGCGGAAATGGGTTCTTTGGTTGAGGTGACAGTAAATGTGAACCACAATGCCTACACTGAGTTGCTGGACAACCAGGTTTTGCCTTTTGCTCATCATCTTACCGAGAAACATAACATTCCAATCCCTGTATTCCAGGAAGACAGTTCTGGTGTTCACAGGGCTGCAAATGTGACTGATTGACATGATAAACTTTCACACATCTGGACTGGGCCGCAAAATCCCCAGATTTGAATTGTCTTGAAAATCTGTGGGACTACATGGAACAACAAGTAGAACGCCCAACTGCCCCAACGCCCAAGTTTCTGGCCCACCTGCACAATTCTTTGAAGCAAGAGCGTCTGAACATTGATGTGGCCTACATCCAGAAACTTGTCCAGTCCTTGCCAAATCCAATCACAGCTGTTATTCATGCTCGTGGAGGAATTAGACTCTATTAGGTACAGGTGACTGGTGACAGGTGACTCATTATATATGTAGCATATATGCAAACTACAGTATATAACATATTTGACTTCCAAGTAAGAGACTACATGAGAGGAAAACAGTCATCTGGTCATAAGGGTCTTATTTAGTATATGGTCTAGCAGTTTGGCGTTTAGTCAAATGTGCTTGAACAGAAGTAAATTCCAGGGCATGGAAGTACACCAATTTCTCAAGGATGATGTGCGGCAAACAGAGGAACATCTTTCCGCAGGACAACTGTAAAGTGCCTCTTCAACTCCACCTAACATTAGAAGCCAGCAGTGAAACCAACCGAATGCCTGTGGTCAGTGGAGAAGTTTCCAAGTACAGCCACTGCTCCCGGAGATCCAGGAAAGCTGTCAAGACTTTAACAAGACAAATCTCCCTCCACGGCGGCACGGCGACACTTACTTTGTCTCGGATCCTCAGCAAAACATCATAATAGGTCTTTTATCTGCTACTGGAACAGAGTTGCCATAGAAACAAAACTCAAGGTGGAAGCTTCAAAAAACATACTCTAAAGCTTCATATCTCACCCTCGGCGGTGTGAAACCGAGAGAAGGAATGGCTCCTCCAGCATATATCTCTTAGGCATCTGTGCCGCCGTGCAATTCAGACCTGAACCAAAACGATGGGATTTTCAACCTAAGCCGTAATTAGGAGATCTGAAGGCAGAATCTCGTCCCGCTGCCTTGTTTCTCATTCACTTTGCATGTTTGAAAATGACTGAATTTTGCACGGCACGCCACCCATCGTGCCTGACACAAAAAGCCAAACAGAGATGCTATATGACCGAGGCCCTGACAGAAATAGCTTGCTATGGCACTTAATCAGTCCCGGAAACCGCGTGTATATCTTCATGCAGGATTTAATTAAGCTTTGAAAAATAGCTTGGTGCTTGATTAACATGTCATTTGGATCAGCGCTCTCAGTGGAGGTAGTACATAAGCTGCTGCTTTACATTTCCTTTAAAAGCAACTTTTCAGCTCATGTTGTACTCGAGATTCTCAAAGTCAAGATCACACTATAAATAAATGAGATCTCGCCAAGTAAAACCATCTTATATCTAGCTGATATATCTTATATTTCTCATTTTGAGATTGTTTTAGGCTGTTTTCATTTAAATTATTTGACTTATTATCTGCCAAATTGCCTGTTTACTATATTGGTAGATAATTTGGCCTGTTTCAAGCAAATTTCTGAAATAAGCAAAATTATCTGCCAATATAGTGAGTAAATTTAGCTTACTAAAATAACTTAATAACATAAAAATAACCGGGTAATAAGATAACTAATCTTACGGAATGAACCCATAACAATCTCAACATGAGACTTAAAATATATATTCACAAAAGAGTGAAGTAACTGAATGTACTACAAAAAAGTATCTTATATCCAGTTGATATATTTTTTGAGATCTCAAATTTCTAAGATTATTTAACTTATCTATTATTATATATGTATATATTATATAACATATCACTTGTTTTTAAGTGATTTTATTTGCCTAATTGTTTGCACTATATTGTCAGGTAATTTGGTCTGTTTCAAACACATTGAAATAAAAATAATAGGCAAAATTATCTGCCAATATAGGAAGACAATTTGACTTACTAAAATCTCTTAGAAATATCTGGAAATAAGTTACCAAATCAGAAAAAAGAGCTTACAACAATCTCAAAATGAGAATTAAAACTAGATAGTGAAATAAATGAATGTACTACAAAAAAAGACAATCAAAATGATTTTATAACTAGTTGATATATCATACATTTCAGATTATACTACAACTTCAGATTTTATCATTGCTGTAAACTAATTTTAAGAGTATTTAACTTATTTCCAGACTTTTTTACTTGGTTTACATGATTTTAATAAGCCACATTTTTCTCACTGTATTGGCATGTTTGACATTTCAAGTAAATTTCTGCCAATATAGTGGGAGTCTTTGGCTTACTAATGTCACTTATATCAAGTATAAATGTCTGGAAATAAGTAAAACAATGTTAAAATAATCTTACAGCAATGTCAAAATGAGAATTTTAAGATATAACAACTAAATATATAATAATTTTACCTGCCAAGATATAATTTTTCGGGTAGGGCTCAGGTCAGGCTCAGGTTTGTTTTCTAATGATGTGTAATGATGTGTTTAAAAGATTAAAAGATTATGCCAATGTAAATTGTGCACATGCACATATTTCCATTCTTGCACTATCCCTCTTTCTCTCTCTCTCTCTCTCTAGTAAAAGCTTTAGGAATAACTTGGGAGTTTTGAGGAGTGGCTGAACATACTTCTGAATGACCCCGGGGATGAAGTTCAACAGTACAACAATCACAGTCACACGTTGTTTTGAGAAATCAACACCAATTCAACTCTGGAATGTTGGGACTGATCGGAAACGGTGTGCTTGTACACAGCTTTTTGATCCGACGTACGTCTTTCGTAAAAAACTCAAAAAATTCAATTCAGAATTCTTTCCTTTTAAGAATGAATGGGGTAGAAAAGTACACACCCATCTACTGTCCTTCTGCTCAGCCAACAGACACCATCTCAGAGCAGACCCCCAAGCACGAATTCAATGTTAGTCTGATCCACACTCGTCTGTTTGTCTTTTTTTCCCCCATCCCTCTTTTGTCACATAGTGTCCTATTCATTCTTGTCCCCATCTAAGAGCTATTGCCTCCTTTACCTGACAGCCACCAAACTGCATGTACTCACTCAGGGCAGGTCCTCAAACTCTTGTCTAGCCCTGACTCCCACTACCCTATGTTGGTTATTCATCCCTCGTTTCTCCCATAGACACCCAGCCATTTTAAGCAACAGCATTAGCAACCAGCTAACAACAAGCTTAAGTGGCGCAATCACTCAGGAGGTGCACTTTTCTAGTTTTGCCTGTTAAGCTTGCCCGAAGGATGTTCTTTAAGTAGTAGCATTGGAGAGAGACACAAGACTAACGTCAACAGCTGATCAGATGAGGGTGAATGCTGTTCTCTGCCAGGCACGATCAGAAATTCCACAAACATATACTGACGATAAATGCTATTTATAGTTTGAGGTAAAAAGGTTCAGGTTTCAATTTCATGCCTGTGCAGACCTCTGCTATGAAGTTTCCTCTCCTCTAACAAGCCCAGTTCAATTTAGGAGATACTTGCTAGTACTTGAATCAAGCATGTCAGAGAAGGGAAATGTTCGAGGCAGGGGAACATTAGAACCAAGATTGAGAAATGCCGGTTTGAATATAACCATAAATAATGTATGATGTGTCATTGAAGTTAGGGTTAGGTGCTGGAGATGGAGCTGTAAGGGAGGGGGTAGCACCTCTAGAGGCGAGCTGCCATGCTCTTTGTAGTGGATCTTCCCCCATGTGCAGGAATGTGGTAGTAGCTTTGGTAATGGCTTTGGGCAGCCAGCTAAATCAAGCACGGGTTAGTCAGCAGGTTTCATACCCCTGGAGATTTGGGGATTGCCTATCCCAGCGTGCAAAGTCAGCTCTGATGTGCTGGGTGAATGAAATCTTTTTAAGACCCAACAGCCAGACTGGCAGTTCTGCAGTGCTCTGTGGAGAGCACAGGGCAGAACCTGACACAGGAAATGTTGCCAGTTGTGACCATTTTTGGTACCCTGATTTCAGAGGCATGGTTTTGTCCCCATGCCATGACTTTTAAGCTTCAAAGTTATTGCTGCACAGGTCTTTTGTGCAATGGCTGAAGGGCAAAGTGACAAGTGGAAGGTCCCACTGCGTACAGGTGGCCTTTGGACAATAGTAACTCGACTCAAACTGGGACAAGAGAGGAGTTTGGCAATATCCCAGGTGACTGAACAGTACTTTTTAGGAACACTGCTCACCCTGACATGAGAGAGGGGACTAGAATAGCTGTCGCAAACATTGACAACAGGTCCAAGACAGTTCTCTTTCCCGGACCACTGAGGTATATGCTGTTCCAGAGTCCATGACAGATGAGTGCACAAGGGGTCATACTACCAAGGGGCAGAGATACACAAGGTGCAACATTAACTTTTGGCTGTTTTCTCGGTCTCTGATTAAGTCTAACCCATCAACTAAAAAGGACTCTGCACTGCAGTTCTGTACAAGACTAGGTTTAATCTATGTCCTAGAAACTAAACCTGTAAGTCCAAAATTAACCAGAAACCTCCTCGTACAAACCATCCAAAATCAAAGGAATTAATATGGAACAGTAATGGCCACCACTTCAATTAATAGTCGCCACCTTGGTGTGCTAAGAGCATCTACTTTCCTGGAAAGGATTTCCAATAGCTGTTGGACCATTGCTCCAGGGATTTGAGTTCCTTTACCCACAACAGTATTAGTAAGGTCAGACGCTAAAGTTGGCTTGATGGTTCCGCAACACTCCAAAGAGCAAGCTTCCACAGCTTTACAGTCCAATGCTGAAGAGCTCCTCTAGCTTGGCACTAGACATGATGGTCTTAGATGTGTGTTTAGCCCCTCAGATGCATTCCACTCTACTGCCACTGGACCGTTGTGCACACAACTGAACACCTGTGCCACCAATTGGTGTGCCTGAAAAAGTCACTGACTAATTGGGGGGTCTGGAAGCTTCTGGATATATAATAATAAATTATGGAACCCTGTGATCTACTTGTGCCCAAAGTCCTCCACATTAGGGATATGTACAGGTACTCTAGTACCCAGTTAACTGTCCTTTTTGGCTCATCTGTGGTCACTTGCATATATAGTAATAACCAAGGCACAGAGACAAAACCTGCTCAATTCTCAGGGGTAAAGAGAGTTCAGAAATGGTCACAAACATCCCAAGCGCCATTCAGGTGAGAAAATGATTGCAGAGCTCTACAGTCCAAGAGCATTTTGCTCCTCTAGCTGATGCTTGGCACTAGACATGGTGATCTCAGGTTTGTGTGGAGCCCCTCAGGTGCATCCCATTCTACTGCCACTGCTCTTCTGTGGACAGTCGTTCACACAATGGAACACCTGTGCCAGTCACTAATTAGTAAGGGGAGTCTGGAAGCTTCGGGATATGTAATAAATTATGGAACCTTAAATGCATGCCTCAAGCTACTAGCAACTTGTGACCAAATCCTTCCGCCTTAGGCATGTGTACAGGTACTCGGGTACCCGGTTAAGTGTTCAAGTCCCCTGTTAACTCCATCTAATGTCACTTACATGTATTAGCCATGGTATAGAAACACAAATCAGTCTGCTTAATTCTTAGGGATAAAGAGAGTTCGGAAATGATCACAAACACCCTAAGCACACCTCGGGTGGGAACATGAATCCACAGCTCCACAGTCCAGTGCTGAAGAGCTTTTTGCTGTTCTAGCAGATGCTTGGCACTAGACATGGTGATCTCAGGTTTGTGTGGAGCCCCTCAGGTGCATCCCATTCTACTGCCACTGCTCTTCTGTGGACAGTTGTGCACACAACGGAACACCTGTGCCAGTCACTAATTAGTAAGGGGAGCCTGGAAGCTTCGGGATATGTATTAAATTATGGGACCTTAAATGTATGCCTCAAGCTACTAGCAAATTGTGACCAAATCCTTCCATCTTAGGCATGTGTACAGGTACTCGGGTACCCGGTGTTCAAGTCCCCAGTTAGCTCCATCTGAGGTCATTTACATATACTCATTGTCAAAAAAATAGCTGCACCCAGAAAGAATCAACTGACAGGAATGAAACTTGGAGGGTAGGTGTGACATCTAGAGACATGGTAATGATTCAAGTTTCATGTTTGGCTGCACATGTGACGTAAGCAAGGACAGGCCTTATCACTGTACCTGACTGACCCAACAGCCACGATTGCAGATATTCAGCAAGCAGTGATGCCCTCCATGAGTCATCCTGTTAGTGCCAGCACCATTGGCAGATGGCTGTACAAGGTAGGACTAGATGCATGCAGACCGTTACGATGACTGTTCTTAACACCACGTCAACGTCACAAAAGACTGCTATGGTGTTGTGCCAGACTGTCATGGAGTGACTCAGAATGGCAGCGGGTCATCTTCAGTGATGAGTCCCGATTTTGTCTTGCTGGTCAGAACAAAGATGAACGGTTTGTTGTCGCATGTCACACTTCCAGAAGGCCTGGTGTCACTCCACCTCCTCCCCTACCGCACCATCTGCAGGAACTGTGTGAGAATATTCAAGCTGCATGGGATGGATTATCACAGGACACCATTAGGAACCTCTACAACTCCTTCTACAACTTCCTTACGTTGAGTGTATGTAGCGGTGGACTGTGCATACTACGAACAGTTAGAGCAGTTTCAAAGTTTCATTCTAAAGCAGCGGTGGTGCACCACAGTACTGACCTTTACGCTGCAGGTCCTAAATGAGTGCCTATTCAAAGCCTGCCACTCTTTCACAGCCCAGGTCACTATCAGTTATACAAGTGGGCAGTGAGTCAACTGAGGCATGGCGTGTATACGCCTTGACAGTGTTAGTCACCGTCTATGAAGAGTGGCCATTTATGCAGTCCCTAATGAACGAGTGCTTTTTGAAGAGGCCCCCCCACCAATCACATCACCACGCAATTTACAATCAAGCACTTGCCCTCATTTATTTGATGTTTGTGTCTGAAGCCTCCCTCCTCCCCTTTGCCCGCCTCTCTTTTCTGTTCCCATTATTGTCCCACATGTTATGATCTTCAGAGAGGCACAGGGCTGACCAATCTGGCCCCTGCCTTCCACAAGTGCTCCAAGTCAAATAACAGTTACTGAACACTTCTCGGCACCCACGTGAACGCGGCGCTCACTGACCACACGGCGTTGATATTACAGTGGAGTGAAGTGGAGGGTGGAGTAGAGAATAGGTTCAAAAATTTAGCATAGAGTCATAAATAATGGTGGTCAAAAAGGCTAAAATACAGCCTGTATAATATAATATACAGATTTGCACTTATACTGACCACAACCTTTCTTCTCTCTAGGTATGAGCACTGGGTTGGGTTGCCAGGTAGAGCACTTATGCTATATATGTCTAAGTATTATTCTCTCTAGGTAGCAGCACTGGCCCTTGTTCGGGCAGTGTCTGAGCTCAGGGTGAGTTTTAGACTCCTAACCTTCTTATACTAGCTGGGAAACATTATCCGACAGAACACTAAGAACAGTTGTAAGTCGCTCTGGATAAGAGCGTCTGCTAAATGCTGAAAATGTAAATATAAATACAGTGTTGTGTGTTACATTATATAATATATAATACTGTTTAATATACAGCCTGTATGATACAATATAATGCATTGTATGTTATATTGTATACTGAATTAAGTGATTTCTTAAGTGAATTTAGTTATTTAGTAATTTTCTTACTATATTAGCAGATAATTTATCTGGGTTCAAGCAAATTGAAATTGAAAATTGAGATTTCTTAAAATAAACAAAAGAGAACATTTGGCTTATTAAAATCAACTTAAAACAAGTTAACAAAATGTCTGGAAATAGGATAAATAATCTTAGAATTAGCTTGAGAATTTTAATATATATTAACTAGATAGTGTGGGTGTAACACCAAGTGGCTAAAGTGGCTTGATTAATATATGGACTCATACCTATCAATATATTCAGTGTGACTCAGTTTATTGGGCAATATTTGCTGCTGCACCTCATCACCTGTATACCACCTGTATACCACCTGTGTGCATATTGTACTGACTGCCTATGCCATCAGTATTTATTTAGGTGACTCCCAAGATCATCAGTATATATCTAACTGGTAACTGTGCAATATATATATATAGTTTATTTTACTTTTTGCTTAATAATACAGATTTATTTCTTTTTATAATTTCCTATATTTTGTATTTTGTATAACTTGCACTTGTCTACCTCATGCTCTGTATCTGTTCACTATATGTTCTGCTGTAACGATGCAAATTTCCCCATGTGGGATAATAAAAGCCTATCTTATCTTATCTTATCTTATCTTATCTTATCTTATCGTTAACTTAGTTTCCATAAACCGCTAATCGACAGGTCTTAGTTTCCTTTTACCACGAACTGCGAATGCTATTAGGTGGTGCACACAGCGACAATAGCTCACTAAAAGAAACAGGTTCTGCCTCTGCTACATTACAAGCCCATAAGCAGAAAAGCAAGCTTGGACGCCTGTGGCATCTCCCTTCATAAGGAACAGTGATTAATATCCAAGAGCCATTCTGAAGAGGCACAAAATGTGAAAATCATATTGTTCTCCATCTTAATCAAGCCCCCTCTCTCTCACCCGGAGGGGGTTCCCTTCCCTGGGATGAGAGCGGATGTGTTGGAGTGTGTGTGTATGTGTGTGTGTGCCTGTTTGGGGGGGGGCAGCTGTGAATGCTGATTTACAAGCTGCTGTATTCTTGCTCCAAACAGCTTGTGTGGCTGCAGCTCTTGTGCAATTGGATTGTGAGGAAAAAGGCGAGCGTCACCACATAAATCAAAGAGTGGAGGAAAAGAGTTGAGCCTGGCCATAACCGACGAGCCAAGGGCAACCGCAACGGAACAGTAACCTGACCACATGTCCACCTCCAATTCAGAGGTGTAAATGTGGTTTTAGGAGCCCGTGTGGGCAGTGAAATACTTTATGTTCAAGAAGTTCAGGAATGAAAACTCACAGCAACAAACTTTCTGAATCAGTCCTCTCTCGAAACGAGCCTCCGAGTCCCGAAAGCTTCGCAGTGGTACAATCAAAGTGATTTTACATGCACTGTAATCATATGATTATAATCTCATATGGTCAGCTACCAGATAATTCAAGTGGTCATCTAAACAGCAGACCACAATACCATATGAGTCATATTTTGAGAAATTTCAACTCCAATAAAGACACTAACAAACACTGATTACACCCACCGGCCACTTCATTAGGTACACCTCCTTGTATTTACACTCATCATCTGTGGATGGACCGTCTATGTCCGATTCGTCTATGTCTGATCCATCTATGTCTGATCCACTCACACCAGCACAACGCACACTAACACACCACCACCACCACGTCAGTGTCACTACAGTGCTGAGAATGATCCACCCCCCACATAATACCTGCTTTGTGGTGGTCCGGTGGGGGTCCTGACCATTGAAGAACAGGGTAATAAAGTATACAGAGAAACAGGTGTATTTATGGATGGCTAAAACATGTAAACTCCATGTAGACCAGGACTTTTTTTTCCGTTACCAAATTACCAAAAGCACATGTAAAACATGCTGGATGAATTATTGCCGAAAATGATTGGCAGGTAATTTTGTACATGTAAATATACTGTTAAAAACTACAGAAATACAGTTAAAGAACAAACTGTGCTCTCATCTAGAGGGGTCTCTATTGAGAAACAATGTCCAGACATCCTCCAATGAAAGTAAAACAAGAAGCTGGTGAGGAAGAACAGCCTACAGTCGTATATATATATATATATATATATATATA
>CM067484.1:2177454-2204062 GCA_034552555.1 Semaprochilodus insignis | reverse complement strand
CCAGAGCACCTCCTTGGCTCACAGAGACGTCCTCGACTCAGCAGACCCCCCCCCCCAAAAAAACCAAATAAATTCATTTTGTGTAGGCACAGCTACATCATTTTCTCCCCAAGCCCGCAGTCTGTCATCTCACACCAGTATGATATTTTTGTTGCTTGTTTACACAGAAATAGACTCGCACAGAAGCCCTGTGTGCTTATGTAAATGCTTGACTTTTGTTATGCTAAACAAACCCCCCCCTCCATCCCTTCATATTTTTTTTTCAGGCTTGCTGTAAAACCTCTCTCACCTGAATGTCTCAGTTGTATAATAGAGAGCATGCAAGTCAATATGACTCGATTCTTATCTCCATTACATGGACAGTTTGCAATATCTCTGGCTTTTTTTTTAAGTACAGACCTGAATGTTTTGATGAAAAACAGCAGAAAAGCACATAGGATTGGAGCTACATTTGGTGGATGGAGCCCAAAGGAGGCGAGCTCCTTGATATGGGGAATTAGAAAGAACAAAAGTGCTGCGTGACTCTTTACCCCTTAATTAAATGTTTGATTTTCACTTAAATAAGTCCTCCCTGCATTGAATAAGGGCAGTAATTAAATTCTCTCTCTGTATTGTGTGCAGCATCTTTTCCCTGTAAAGTCTAACCTAAGGTGAGTAGCGGGAGAGCTTGCTTTTTCCCATAAATCTAAAAGCCAAGGCCTTCAAGGTCAACAAAACCGTGGCCTTCATTAATACCTGGATCGGCCGAGAGTGGCTCCTCATAAACCTTCTCTAAATTTCGCCTGAAAAGAGATACTGAGCTCTGTCATTTGCATGTAATGAAATATTAATTTCAGACTGGCATTTCAAATGCACTTTAACCACTAATACGCGATGACTGCTTTGTGAAACATAAAAGCAGAAAAAAAAGGGGGAAGACTTGATGCCAAATGGCTTCAAAATCAGAGTCATTAAATAATAAAGCCTTTGGAACAACGCAGGATAACTCCCTTTCGCCCACTCCCCGTATCAAGCGTTCTATTTTTAATTTTATTAGGAACGTATGTTGCCTCCGCACTTGGGTGTGCAGCAAAATGAAGAGGGTCTTGCATAACCATTCCTTCCCCCCATAACAGGAACCGATATTACTGTGCTGGACTGGGCTAAATTGTCTTTATTGGAGTCTGCAGTGCTTTTATTACACATGGTCACAGTTTGAGGATGCGGTTAGATTAGGTCATTTAGACTCAGAGCCTGTATAACACAGGCTTCATGTCCACTTGTTTGTCCACTTAAAGCCTGGCTTCTGTGGTACAGCATGAGTCTTGCTGTTGAATGCTCAGATTGGGTCATTTTGAAGAATTTAGAACCATTAGTGCTTGGACATAGAAGAACTTGACCTCCGCATTTAACCCATCCGTGCAGTGAAACAACCATATACACACCAACTGGTGAACACACACACTAGGGGGCAGTGAGTACACTTGCCCAGAGAGGTAGGCAGCCTTATCTATGGTGCCCAGGGAATAACTGGGGGTTAGGTGCCTTGCTCAAGGGCACTTCTGTCATGTCCTGTTGGTTCAGGGGATTGAACTAGTGACCTTCTGGTACAAGGCCATTTCCCTAACCTCCAACCCATGAAACTGAAGCTTGGGCTTCTTATCACTTTTAGAAATAAAGGTGCCCAACAGGAATGCTATAAAAGAGTGATCAGTTTAGTTCCGATTTTCATCACCCCTTACTGATTTCATCCTACTAATTAAAGACTTCTGAAGAAATTCATTAGCTGGAAGACACAGCTGGAGGCAGATTTTGGTTGGAAGTACACTCTGAAGTGAGGTAGATCTCCATAACCAGGGTAAGTGGACACTGCTGTAGAAAGACCACTTTTTATTCCCTCAAATGATCGTTGTAATTAGCACGTAAGTATTGCACAGTGGTTTTGGGAGGGAAGATAAAGGATACCAGGAACAATCAATGATGATAAATTTAGACTGATATGATCAATATTTATTGAGCTACACATACAGAAGTAGTGTCTCTCAGTATGGCGTCGGGGCACCGTGTTTGCTAACGTAACATGCCAGACGTCTCGGCATGGAGTTGTAGAGGTTCCTAATGGTGTCCTGTGATAATCCATCCCATGCAGCTCTAATATTCTCACACAGTTCCTACAGATTGTGTGGTAGGAGTGGAGGTGGAGTGACACCAGGCCTTCTGGATATGTGGCGTGTGACAACAAACCTTGGTGCTGACCACGGTGCCTCCACACATGGGTTCGTTGGTCGTCTCCACCAAGATAAAAGCGGGACTTGTCACTGAAGATGACCCGCTGCCATTCTGAGTCACTCCATGACAGTTTGGCATGACACCATTGCAGTCTTTGGCGAGGTTGACGTGGTGTTAAGGGCAGTCATCGTAATGGTCTGCGTACATGTAGTCCTGCGTCGTGTAGCCGTCTGCCAATGGTGCTGGCACTAACAGGATGACTCATGGAGGGCATCAATGCTCACTGAATGTCTGCAATCGGGGCTGTTGGGTCAGTCAGGTACAGCGATAAGGCCTGTCCTTGCTTACGACTCATGCACGGCCAAGCATAAAACTTTCTAATCATTTGCATGTTTCACAATGTCAAACCTACCCACCAAGTTTCATTCCTGTCGGTTGATTCTTTCTATTTGTGCAACTCTTCTTTTGATGATGAGTGTAAAGAACATAACATAAAGGCTCTGTACCAATTAAAGAGTTCTCCCAGCATCATACTACCAAGTCACAAGCCGTTTCTGAATGTTTGCTTTGCTTTTAGTTGCTTGGCTAGTCGAATTATGACCTCTGTAGCACATTGTTAGCAGCATGAGTCTTGATCTCCAACACTGTTAAACTGCTGACGCACACTTCAGAAGAACAGTTACTTACGCCTGGACTCAGGTTTGATGCCCACCTGTTTGTCCACCTGAAGTCTGACCTCTGATTTACAGCGTTTACAGCACACGTCTTGATATCCACAGCTGTGATCAACTATTTGCAAGCGAGCATTGGAAGGGTGGGGGCTGAACACAACATGTTGGCAGGGAGCTCGCTCTTGTTTCATCTCCACTTGTTACCTCCCTCCCCCCCCAAACTCCCATCCCCATCCTCCCATCCCCATCCTCATCCTCCAGGCCACCCAGTTCTGCTGCAGTGATGAATAAAACAACAGGCACGGATTTGTTACGTTTGTGCTGACTCTCTGTGTTTTAAATGAACCGGCAGACAAGCGGGCCTGAGTTTCCAGACGTCTCTGGAACACGAACACAGGCAATCGCGCTGGCTAGCAGTGGAAGGTCAGACTGCTCTTGGACGCTTGGCTCCACTGAAACCGATTCTTGCCATAAACAGGCTCTCTCTGTAGCATAAACGTTGGGGATAACACGCATCAGTTCACTCGGAGCCAGAGGGCCTGCCACCAGGCTTAACACGGAAGCTCATGAGTAGCTGATTCTTTTTACAGTCCTTTTAAAGCCTTGTTCATGTTGTGTGGATATCTGTCTGTATATCTGTGTGTGTGTCTGTGTGTGTGTCTGTGTGTGTGTGTGCTTGGTGATGATGGATAGCAGGAATTGACACCGAGTGTGAGATCTTGCAGTGTCCATGTGTCAGCTTGTCAGAAGATAACTATCATGTATCAGGATGACTACGTCCTCTGCTTTACACTCGGAAAAATAAAGGTGCTAAAAAGGGTTCCCTAAGGAACTTTCGAAAGTTGAAAGAACCTCCGCATCATATCAAAGAGCTATAATTGGCCTGTTTGTGGTGTATGGATTACTGTGTGGAAAATTACCGCGGTAAACAGTTAGACTGAGTTGGGGAGGTAATAGGCTCCACTCTATTACTGTGCTTGCTCCCCTTAGAACCGGAGACTACCTAAAAATTCCCGGAAGGAAAGCTGTATTTTTGTTTCTGTGAACAGCATCAGCAAATGTACTTACAGAGATACTACTGCTACTACTACTACTGCTTATGCCGGGAACAGGCTACACAAATTCAGCCCTACTGTGGTGTGTCCAACACATTTACAGCAGGATATGAGCATCGGGAACAAGGAACAGGCCGTGCAGTGTGACATAATCGAAGAACAGCAATGCGGCATCTGGGACACCCTACAACACCCATACGAAATGTTTATCACATTGGAATTGGTGGTGTGTTTGTGCCTAGGTTGTGCCTACATATGGTAGGACGTGTTCTGTGACATTAACCAATAGGAGGACAGAGTGCTCTCTAGCATACAATAGCATATAAGCTCACCAGACAAAAAATAAGCTCAGCTTGTATGTTTAGGGTGCGTGTTCAGGCTCCTGCAGATGGTGCTGCACGAGGATGATGGGGCTATTAATACATGCGGGGTGTGAGTGACGGGATCCATAGATTGGGAAGAGGTGCTACAGTGCAGTGAATGTCTCGTTCCACGTGTGGAAAATGGCTCCAAAGCAGATGTTAATGATTGGCTAAAAGGAGTGACAGCATAGTGTGACGGAAGTAGCTGAATCTGCAGGTGTATGGAAGTGTACGGTCATACGGGTGTACCAGCAGTGGCTAAAACATACAGGGAATTTCCCTCAGCGTTGTGCCAGGGAAGGCATCCGCCAAATCTGGCCCAACTGTGCAATTCTTTGATGTAAGAGTGTCTGAACATTGATGTGGCCTACATCCAGAAACTTGTCCAGTCCATGCCAATCACAGCTGTTATTGATGCTTGTGGCGGTATTGCACGCTGTTAGGTACGCTTCATTCACAGGTGACTACGTTTTTGTCCAGTGAGCTTATTGTACATGGTGAAAAGATAGAGGGATGCTGCTGTTGCAGATGTCCAGTGGAACAACGAGCCATAGATCACACATCTGCGCATATCACAGTGTTGTAATAATATCTGCTCATAATAAAACAGCAGTGCTACTGGCATGTTACCAAAACGCTAATAGCTAAGCGCTAATCTAAACAGCTACAAAATAATAGGTCACTACAGCCGCAGTTTCAGCAGCTTCTGTGAAAATGAAACCGTTCTTGACGTGTTATCACATTCGTTAGTTCTCTTTGAAGGATAGACTCTCCACACCTTCCTCTTCCTGACACCCAGGAACGGCGCCACAATCAGTTTTCCTTTGTTTCCCTTTCACTTTTCGGAACACAGAGCCACCAGTATCAACCTTAGTGCTTCTGTAGCCATGATTAACAGCTGCTTGACCCTCTTTCTCAATGACCTCTCAAGTCAAGCAGTGGCGTGAACGGTGATGGCTCAATGTCAAATGTGTACTGGTCTCCCGACCAAGACGCAGCAAGAATTTATGGCATTGTGATTGCTTCACCTGACGTGGCAAACATCATGAAAGACAAAACTATCCCGGCATTAGGCTTGGCACTTCAGCCCCTTATAATTTCTTGATGTTTGCTTAATGGCTTAATTTATTTGATATATTCATTTATTCATTTATTCGTCGTTTTAAATGCTTATTTTTCTGGGTCGCGGGGTGTGCTGAAGCCTATCCCAGCATTCTTTGGGCGGAAGACAGATCCACACAGTCTCTCACACACACACACACACACCTAGGGGGGGAATTTAGCATCTCCAGTTCACCTGACTGCATGTCTTTGGACTGTGGGAGGAATCCCACGCAGACACAAGGAGAACATGCAAACTCCACACAGAAAGGACCCCGGATGCCCCGGCCAGGAATCAAACCCTGGCCCTTTTCGCTGCGAGGCGACAGTCTTACCCACTGCACTTTTATTATTTATATATATATTTTATTGAGTTCAGCAGATGGGATGCTATTCTGATGATACAATCAAAGGCAGGCAGATGTCAGTTCAGCTACAGAACCTTATCTTCACAGTGACTGAGTTGAAATGCTGCCAATTGCCTAAATATGTCACCAGCATTGCATCTTTCTCAAGCAGTTGTGCCTGCACTGATGGTAATCTAAACGAATCAAACCTGTTCTTTGTATTAAAAGAGTTTGACTGGGTTAAAGAAATGATTTAAACTTACTAACACAGATACTAACATATGGAAATGCTTGCTGTACAGATAACCAAAAACCTGGACATTCCAGGGAAGTCCTTAACAAGTGGACAACCCTGCACTGCCAAAAAAAAAAAAAAGAAAGCTTGGGATGAACAATGATCTCATATCTAATTGATATATCTTGACTTTTCTCATTTTGAGATTTTTCTAAGATCATTTTGGGATTATTTAAATTATTTCCAAATGTTGTTTATTAGTTTCGCATGATTTTATTAAGCCAAATTTCCTCCTTATATTGGCAAATAATTTAGGTTATTTTAAGACCAAATTATGTGCCAATATAGTGAGAAAATATGGCTTAATAAAATCACTTCAAACTGGCTTAAAATGTCTGGAAATAATCTTAATGAATAATCAATAATCTTAAAATGAGAAGGTGGAGGGGTGGAGGAGGAGTGACACCAGTCCTTCTAGAGACACGTGACAACAAACCGTCCATCTTGGTGCTGACCATGGTGCCTCCACACACGGATTTGTTGGTCTCCACCAAGACAATAGCGGGACTCGTCACTGAAGATGACCCGCTGCAATACTGAGTCACTCCATGACAGTGTGACACGATACCATTGCAGTCTTTGGTGACGTTGACGTGGTGTTAAGGACAGTCGTTGTAACGGTCTGTGTGAATGTAGTCCTGCGTGGTGTAGCCGTCTGCCAATGGTGCATGGACGACTCATGGAGGGCATCACTGCTCGATTATTGTCCGCAATCGTGGCTGTTGGGTCAGTCAGGTACAGCGATAAGGCCCATCCTTGCTTACGTCACATGCCTACCCACCAAGTTTCATTCCTGTCATTGATTCCTTCTGGGTGCAGCTATTTGTGCAACTATTCTTCCGATGATCAGTTTAACTAGATATAAGATCATTTTACTTGCCAAGATCTCATTTTTTTGCAGTGTGCTACTACTGCCACTACTATTACTATTAAGAAATGTTTTTTTTTTTCTTTGGGTAATTTTAAGAAAGCTCAGAGGAAGGGATGGCGTGTGAGAGGAAACCTAAACATCTTCCAGTTAAAGAACATAATTATAGAGCAGTTTAGTGAAACTTGTTGTTGCTGCTGCTGTAATATGCTGTTATCTTTAATTTGGGCATGAAAGTGGAATGAATGGTAGTAAGTAAGAAGGGAATTGCGAATGTTGCGCATACTTTACTGTCCGAGGTTGCTTAGCCTTGACTAACCATATTGTTCTGAAACACGACTTTTGAGACCCAGAGCCCTTTTTTGTCTGATGCCTGTAACCTGATGGTGTGGTCTGAAGATGCCCTACACTGTGTACCATGCCTCATACAGCCTTGTGTAGGCATGATATCTGCCTGGAGCACTGACTGCAGGGTCTACCAGCACAGCTCAGCTGCCGAGGTTCGGAAACAGTCACCTGTCAGATACAGGGACATGTTTAAAAGTTCAGTTATGCCCATGTGGTCTATGCCCATCTCAGTATCTTGCTATAGTTTGCATGAAATAAAGGAGCAACATTTTTCAACTCTGTGGTCAATGAGTTCTTATTGGCACTGGGGGCTCTTACCACGATGACTGGTTTAACCATCGCTGGGCACCAGCCTGTTTTATAACATTCATTGAAGACTGTGTCCAAGTCCAGTCCAAGCCAGGAACCATTAAGGAGCCTTTATGTTTAAGAGTGCATCTCCCTCCCTCTCTTATCACCCATCTGCCGCTAACCTCCCGTGACGAAAGCCAGGCCGTGCCTTCTCATGCGACAGAATTTTTTCGCTAAATTGCGTTGTCGTTAAGCAGCCAGACGCTTGTAGGTAATTCGGGCCCTGCACTGGTCTAATGCGCACTGTAAATACGGGAATATTGGCGACTGACAAGCCATTAACACCTCTTTATGCACGCTGACCCTCCGAGCTCGGGAAGACAGCTAGCTATTGTCTTCAGAAACGCCGTCTTCAGAAACAATTAACGTGTTATTGCTTCAGCGTTCTGAGCCGTTTTATTGGTTTTCCACCTTCACGGGGTAATGGGTGGTCGGCTGTTCTTTGATACGGCAGTAATGATAATGGCGCATCTACTTGGCCTTTGTCAAAATCTGCTTGATTGCGCAGTAATGAAAGTCATTCGTGGCATTTCGGAGAATTAAGAAAGAAAGCAGCTCGGTTCTTCCTCAGACAGCTACTTGTAACCCTTTTAAAATGAAGGTTTTCACTGCTACCCAGGGACTGAAGTGCCATAAATTGAGGCAGGTAACACACCAGCCTCCACCGACATTTGGGAACCTTCATGGTTCATGATGGATTCCATTAGAGAATAGGGAAAATTGAATGGTCCCGGCCTCAGATGAGTCAAGCCACATAGCCGAGAGTGCTGTGCTGCCGCCGCCGTGTGCCAATTCATCTTGCCATTAGCACACCCAGTAGACCCCTGAGCTTTAAATGATACCACATAAGCTTGCTGTATGATTCAGTTACAGAGCCTTGGCTAAGCCTGGAAAGCCGCATTGGCAGAGACTAAAAGCCGTGCCTGCGAGTCAAGAAGAGGCAGGAGCCAGGCTGAGCCTCAGTGACAATCCCTGTGCCCTGTGGAGAGGTGAAAATGACCCTCGCTGTCCCTCCGCCTTCCCACCGGGGCCCTTCCCCCAACGGTCAGTGTGAGTCACCCATGTGGTGGCTATCACTTTATGATGTCAAAGGGCCCCCTCTCTAATGAGAGCCGCCCCTTCCAACGCCCATCCGTCTGAGGGTCCCTCGGCCCCCTCTAAGCCAGGTTTGATTAAATGTCAGAAGTAAAGATCTCTGCAGAAAAAGAATGTAAAAAAAAAAAAGGGTGAAGGACAGCGACACAGAATGGAGATTGCTTCTGAAAGCCCGGGAGCTGTAGCAGCTCAATGCATTAACGATGAAGGGAAATTAATTTACATTGTAATAATGAAAGTGTGTTCGGAGCTGGACCGGGCGGAAAAAAGGCACGTGCCGACTCTTGAGGCAGCGGGATCTCGTCTATGGGGACTTTTTTCAAATGACTCTCAGAGGGGGATATCGCTCAGCATGCCTCTCATTGCACATGCAGATGCTGCCACACTGTCAATGGGCAAAGCTGTGCTGATATTTTTTCTACTTAAGCCCTTTAATGTGTGTATAGGCGGGGCTCCCCGCTGAATACCAATAGGCTTCTGTGTGCTCCACCAGCGCATACCATTGCGTATACATTATGGCATTGCTTAGCCACCAAGACAGTTTGGGATGCTGAAAGGGGAGGCTAATTAACAAGATGACCATATGATGCTTCATTTAATTACTCGTGCATCAATCGTGTGATGATTGCTATTTTGTTATTCGCTTGAGTGTAGCCATGCATGCTCCATAATAATGCATGCATACACACTAGGACTGCATGAATAATCGCATTATTATGATCATCACAATAAGAGGTTCCACAAAGAGCACATTGTTAAGGGCTGTGATGACAGAACGGATCACATTAGAGGGAAGTGTCAGGCTGCAATGCTACTGGGAAGGAAGGACCCAGAACAATAAATGACAATAAATGGAGACTGATACGGAAGTAGCGTCTCTCAGCATGGCGTCGGGCCACCATGTTTGCTAATGCAACACGCCAGACGTCTCAGTACGGAGTTGTAGAGGTTCCTAATGGTGTCCTGTGATAATCCATCCCATGCAGCTTGAATATTCTCACACAGTTCCTGCAGATTTGGCAGTAGAGGTGGAGTGACGCCTGGGTTTCTGGATGTGTGACATGTGACAACAAACCGGTTTTGTCTTGGTGCTGACCACGGTGCCTCCACACACGGATTCGTTGGTCGTCTCCACCAAGACAAAAGCGGGACTCGCCACTGAAGATGAGCCGCTGCCATTCTGAGTCACTCCATGACAGTCTGGCATGTCACCATTGCAGTCTTTGGTGATGCTGACGTGGTGTTAAGGACAGTCGTCGTAACGGTCTGTGTGCATGTAGTCCTGTGTGGTGCAGTCATCTACCAATGCTGCTGGCACTAACAGGATGACTCATGGAGGGCATCACTGCTCGCTAAATGTCTCCAGTCGTGGCTGTTGGGTCAATCAGGTACAGCGATTAGGCTTGTCCTTGCTTATGTCACATACAAACCTGAATCATTCACGTGTCTCAATATGTCAAAGTTTCATCCCTCTTTGTTGATTCCTCCTGGGTGCAACTATTTGTGCAACTATTCCTTTGATGCTGAGCGTAGATTGGGAGGAATGTAGTGAATGGAGCAGTAGTAGGCCCCCCTGAGCCAGGTTCAAATCCTTGTATCCTGTGTGCAAAGTGGATGCTGCCACTTCTGGCATGGATACGGCACTGCTGGTCCATGGTGTGCATTGGCAAACTGCATGTGAGCTGAAAGTGGCCCACATTACAAAAGCTTATTCGGTCCACATGTGCCAAAACAGATCTGGGCCACTTCTGGCAGAAATATGACAGTGCTGGCTGTCTTATAGTTCCAATTACTGGCCTCTTTATGAGGTTCACCTAGCTTATAGGTATATTGCGTGTGTATGCAATTACTGCCTGTACTCCATCTGATGTCAGGCACAGTTTGAATGCAGACATTATTTTGGTGGTGGATCCACACGGTTTTCCACACAGCAGTACGGATATATCAGGAATGACAGCTGCTTGCTGGAGTGCGCTGGAGCTTTTTACACACATCAGTGTCACTGCTAGTTTGAGAGAGTTCCACCACCCACAGTTAAGAGCAGCTCTGATACTTTGAAACTGACCACTAGTGAAGGGCTAGAGGACGGCTAGCACAAACTGCGCAACAGATGGCTCCATGGCAGCGAGGCGGACCTATAAGTGTAGGTGTTTCTATTAACATGATGCAACGTGATGTACATCGGCTATCAGATAATTAGAAAGTTCTCACTGCTCACAGACCGAAAGACGAGATCCACATTGGTATGCCGGCGCACCATTTCCCCACACGCTGTTTCACGCCCGCCATGTTCAATTAAGCTCATTCAGTGCTTTCAGTCAAAAAGCTATAGCCTGAACTCGTCCATAAAAGAGTTTGCCTCTTCGGTCAGCCAGCATTATGGGGAACTTTACTTGGTTCTTAGTTCCATGGCCTTTTTAAGAAAGCCATTTACCGCAATGTATGCTAACCCAATTCAGCACAGCCCTTTTAATAACCCAGGAGCTGTGGGGTGTTTTTTTTTAGGCCCAGCCCCATCATCCCACATTCTCATTCACTCCTCGCCGGATAAAACGGCCTTTGTTCGCATGCTGGCCAGGGATGAGAGGGGTTGGCGGGCTACGCAGCACAAACAGAGAGTTATTAATGGCTGACAGCGCGTGATAAACACCGGCCCGGTGTGTTGCTGTTTTTATATCGCGTATAATATCAGTCCATTATGGCACGCGCACCTCGTTCATCGAGCCTTGTCTCACACAGGGCTGTCAGCATGCGCATGTAAATCACAGAGCTGCACGAGGGGAAATGTGACGCCACTGCTATGAGCTTAATACATCATGGCCATCGACTTATATGTAGTGAGATCTGGACAGCATCGCTGGTGACCACCGCAGAATCATGCCTTGCATCGACTGTAAAGGTTCATGGTCTGGCATACTACATAGACCTGCTACGTATTTACGATGGCAGAACCTGTGTAGCCTGTCGGATGTTTGGGGTCACCTAGCTTATTTTCTTTTTTGGTTAATTCAACATGTTGAAGACGAACCAGATTTAGTTTGACAGGCAGTGTGCTCCACATGCTGGCTTTTGTACGGACTTCAAGTGAAGATGCTCTTAGAGAGACAGTAACCACTAGAATCCTGGGCTACATCAGAAATCATACACATCTGGAGACTTACACTACAAGAAATGAGTTCTTGTCAGGTAACATGATCTTATATCTAGCTGACATATCTTAAACTTCTCATTTTAAGATTGTTGTAGGCTTATTATAAGATTATTTAACTTATTTCCAGATATTCTTTACTTGCTTTAGGTCATTTTAAGCCAAATTGTCTCACTGTATTGGCAGATAATGTTGCTTAATTTCAGAAATTTGCTTGAAATAGGTCAAATCATCCAATAAAATATGGAAATTTAACTTACTAAAACCATTTATAACAAGTAAAATATCTGGAAATTAGAACAAAATTAGCTTACAAAAATCTCAACTGAGAATTTTTAAACATATCAACTAGATATAAGATCTTTTTACTTGCCAAGATATCTTTTTTGCAGTGTACCAAATTACCTTCCCAGGAAGATGGACGCTTCCAACCATAGTAGGATATTGATCAAATGGTAGAGGAAAAGTACCCAACTGCCATATTCCATCTGGTGAAAATAGGACGTTGATGAAAACTGTTTGGCCCCATAATTCAACTGCTGTGAAACAGACTGCAAACTGAGATTTCTAATATCTAGCTGATAGATCTTAAGATTTTCATTTTTAGATTGTTGTGAGCTCATTTTAAGATTATTTATCCTATTTCCAGACATTTTGTACATGGTTTAAGTAATTTATTAAGACAGATTTTCTCACTAAATTGTCAATTATTTTTGTTTAGGTCAAATTATCTGCCAATATAATCAGAAACTTTGGCCTACTAAAATCATGTACAGAAAGTACAAATGTCTAAAAATAAGTTAAATAATCTTAAAATTAACATACAACAATATCACTTGAGAATTTTAAGATATATCAACTAGATATAAGAACATTTTACTTGCCAAGATACCTTTTTTTGCAGTGTACCAAAATACCTTCCCAGGAAGATGGATGCTTCCCACCATAGTAGGCTAATGATCAAACGGTAAAGGTAAAGTTACAACTGCCATACCCCATCTGGTGAAAATAGGACGTTGACACAGTTTGGTCCCATAATTTAAGTGGTACGGAACACACTCCAAAAATGAGATCTTGGCAAGTAAAAAAGTTCTTATATCTAGCTGATATATCTCAAAATTCTAATTTGAGATTGTTGTAAGCTAAATATTTAATTATTAAACTTAATTCCAGACATTTTTACACACTACAAAAATGAAATTTCAAATATCTAGCTAACTGTCGTAAACTTTTTTCAAGATGATTATTATTATTATTTTGTTGTTTTAGGTAATTGCAGTAAGCCAAATTTTCTCACTATATTGTCAGATAATTTTGCTTATTTGAAGGTTTGATTATTTGAAATTTGCTTGAAACAGGTCAAGTTATTTGCCAATGTAATGAGAAACTTCGGTTTAAAAAATATCACTTGAAACATGTACAAATTATCAGAAAATAAGCATAATAATAAGTTGCATAATCTTAAAATGAGCTTACAACTGAGAATTACAAATGAGAATTTTAAGATATATCAACTAGATATAAGATCAATTTAACTTGCCAGGATATCATTTTTGCAGTGCAGTTTGGCTTCTGTGGTCAACTCTTCTAAGGTGGTGGACACAAGTGAAGCAGTTTAATGGCAATTTAAAGCAGTTTATGTAGAAAATGTTGCAGTGCAACTGCTTGTACTCAAAAAAGCACTATATTTATATAATGAAATATTAAGGAAGAAATAAAGAAAATCAGAAATAAAGTTCTCTCATATTTTAATAAAACATTCAGTTGGTCTCTGAAGAAGTTGGACGATATCTAAAAATAATTAGTTAAACAATTAAAGCTCACTGCAAAAGCATGCACACGGTCCATACAGCACACAGCATGATGCACATATGATGCATGCTTAGTAATTGTGGAAGCGCTCATACATTTTCATGTTTAATGTGGAAATATTGCGTGGGTTTGGTGAGTTCATGATTCCTAGAGGAGCCAGTTAATGAAGGAATGGTAGTTTCTGATGTTGTTTCTGATGAGTTGATAGACCTGATGAAATGAAGTGAAGAAGCAATTTACATGTGTCAGTATAATTCTTAATAACAGAACATATGACTGTTAGACAACAAATTTAATACAGAGCCATGTGCTACTATTTCTTCACAACAGTAAGATTTTCATTTAGATAATTAATTTTTTATATAATGTCATTGTAAAGGAACATATTATTCTCATATCTGAATATTTTTTTTATATTGTTTAATTTAATTTTTTAGATCTACTGGAATAGATGAACATGCATCATTTCTCCCAAAACACGTTATGGTTCCTCATACTGTACATTTATATTCACCCCCTGTCTGAAATGCTCAGTTAGAGCTCCTGTGTCTTTAAGCTCCGCCCTCTGATGAACCCAGTGTGCTCTGATTGGTCAGCTTATGCACTCTGTTCCGACTGGTGACATGCTGGCATTCATTATATGCAAACAAAGGGCTTCAAGACACTTCTGGGTAGAGATGGGCGATACCACTGATTTTCTTTCCATCCGATACCAAGTAATACCAAGGCTAATATTCTGATACCGATACCGATACCGATACCGATACCAATACTGATACTTTAAAGTGTGTAACTTTCAATACTGACAAATAGTACATTTTAAACAGAATTGTAACAGAAATTTGAACATAAATAAAAACCTATCAGTTTGAATTAGTTTAAATTAAACATCTTCAGTTTGAGACAACATAGCCACTGATGGAGAGGTTTCTTGGGGCGCTACCTTGTTTGAATTTGGACATACCGTAGATTTGCGTTAACCATATTTCTTGGAGAAATTATATTTATAAGAGTTGATTGTAGTTTTCTGGTGGGCCGCTATGCTTTTGTAGTTATTATCAAGTGGGGCCTTGGGGCTGAGAAGGTTAGGAACCCCTGCTGTGTTACGAGATGATGTCACCTTGTAACAGAGAAAGAGCTGACTTCACTTACCATGAGCACCTTATAGACAGGCATCATATCCCTATATCAAACCCCTCAAATCACTCTACCACCCCATACGCAGAAACCCACAGGTCTATTACTGTGTTAGGATAGACATGTACAAATTATCAGAAAATAAGCATAATAATAAGTTGCATAATCTTAAAATGAGCTTACAACTGACAATTACAAATGAGAATTTTAAGATATATCAACTAGATATAAGATCATTTAACTTGCCAGGATATCATTTTTGCAGTGCAGGTTGGCTTCTGGGGTCTGTGGTCAACTCTTCTAAGGTGGTGGACGCAAGTGAAGCAGTTTAATGGCAATTTAAAGCAGTTTATATAGAAAATGTTGCAGTGCAACTACTTGTACTCAAAAAAGCACTATATTTATATAATGAAATATTAAGGAAGAAATAAAGAAAGTCAGAAATAAAGTTCTCTCATATTTTTGTAGTTATTATCATGTGGGGCCTTGGGGCCGAGAAGGTTAGGAACCCCTGCTGTGTTACGAGATGATGTCACCTTGTAACAGAGAAAGAGCTGACTTCACTTACGATGAGCACCTTATAGACAGGCATCATATCCCTATATCAAACCCCTCAAATCACTCTACCACCCCATACGCAGAAACCCACAGGTCTATTACTGTGTTAGGATAGACGTGTTGCAATACTGCATCAAATTTATTTTCCTTTCCCGTATCTGCTGCTGTCATCCTGCTGGTGATTCCCATTTGTATGCCATCTCTAATTGTGATACATGTTGACCTAGTATAATAATAACATGTTCTGTAATAATTATACCCCAAATGGTAAACAGCCTCACCTGCATCCGTCGTCTGCTCAAAAGTGCCGTACTCACACTGGAATTATGAGACCAAACAGTGCCCAATATGCAAGCACTCCATTGTGACTGCATGTAGTGTTGCATCTGGGTACTTGTCCCCTGCTATCTAGTGCTACTATGGTTCCGCACTCGCTAATCTTTCTGGAGAACTGTTTAGAGTAGAAGTGGTTGATTTCGGACCCAGCCTGTATTGCACGCGCGCACACGCCAGAACAGCTGTGGTGTTCAGCTAGCAGACCCGGGAGAGAGAGAAAACGGAGAGCTTCGGCAAAGCGATCTGCTCACAAATGGAACACATGCATGCCTCAGCTCCATTGCTGAATAAGTGCTGGGAGACACAGCGAGCCGCAGAGATTCCTCAGCCAGCTGTATTGCCTCACATCCCACGAGCGGCTTAACAAGGACGGGCCTGACAGCATGGACCAATATAGTGCCACTAGCTGCAATGGCTGACACAAAGACATAAAGAAGTCCTCTTTGTCTGTGTTCATGCAGCTAGCGAAATGTATCTGATGGTATATTCTCAGTGCTCGATATGTTACATTCTCAGAGATACTGTGGTGTAGTAATATCGAGAGTGTAGAGAGAGTATGTAGCATTAGCCATGTTAAAGAGAGCCTGGTTTCAGTGCGAAGTTTTCCTTTCAGATTACTTCTTAATCAGTCCCACCAGGATCTCGGATCTTTTTCGTGGCTGTGGGCTGAAATGCTTGATTTTCGCAGTGGATTTTCTCAGTCTCTGTGGCAGTATGTGCACTTTGATGAAAAATGTCTGCAGAAATTTTGATGATTGTGAGCCTGAGAGCCTGATATACACAGCCAGTGAAAAGTTTACAACCATTCACAACTAAATGGATGTAGTTGGTGATCTTAAAGACTCTACAGGCTTACATTTAACAGCTCCAACTGATGAGAGTCTGAACCAGTACATATCCTGATATACCACATATACTCTTGATGTACCACAGTATGATATTTCTCCATATCTCCACCTCTAATATATATTTAGTGGTGTAAAAACTTTGATCTCTTTTTCTGCACAGTGTAAAAGCTCTAGTTCTCCTTTCAGTTTAGTGAATATTCATGATGGACCGACCAATAGAATTGCTCCAAACCTGCTTAGAAATAAACCTTGTTCTATCAGCCTCCACTGCAGGTTAAGAAAGCTGGTTCATCCTCCTGTAAAGTTCCATTTTGGAGGTTTTTAAGGTGGACTGTATAATTCCATGAGGGCTATTTTATAGTTTGGTGTCTTCACTTTTATTCTACAGTAAAGCTTTAAGATACACATAAGGAGAACCTGCTATGAGGAGCCGTCTCTAAACTTTTGACTTTTGGTACCGTACCGTACATAGCTAGATGGCAGATAACTCTGGATAATTGGCCAATGAATAAGCAGGTGTGAAATATGTGAGAAGATGAGAGTGCGACATCCTTTATGCTATCATGTCTTCGCTCTCCAAAGCTTTAACGATAAGTGTGTTATCTTGATATCCTTGATTACCAGCTCAGCAGATCTTTTGTGCTGGAAAAGGAGGGGAAAATGTGAGGTGTCTAATATAAATAGTGGATAGGGATAGTCAAAGTTGATAGTCGTTATTTCAGGAACTCTGTCAAATCAAGTGAAGTCAAGCTTTATTTATATTGTACATTTTACAACAGATGTTGTCACAAACCCATCCTCTTCTGGTTGACACTGGACAGCAAGACAAGCACAAAAAATGTTTGAAAATTACAATTATATACAATATGGAATAGAGAATAACTGATTACTGGTTCCTGTGAGAGTAGCAATAAGAAGCAGACTGAATGAAACTCCAGTGAAACCAGCGACCACTGCAAGGAGTTTATCACAGTGAAAACCCTTGAACATCAACTGCTGCTAGAAGCCTACAGTGATGATCTATTAGAAAGACAGAAGGAGTGCAAATATGATAGTGATACTTTTATTTCATGGTGTTGTTGGGAACGAATGGGGTTACAGTCTTGAAACGCCCAATGGAAATGATCCAATCAGAGTTCTCTCCTCTGTGGCGTCTAGGTAGATGAAGGCAAACTAGCTTGCTCATTGGTTAGGACCTCAGGATAAACCACTAACATAGAGGAATTAACTAATCCTGTTTTTACAGTATTTACAATGAATGGGATCGATTTTATGAAGCCGAGTCATCGTAAGCCTTCTGAAAGTCCTGCGTACGTCATTGAACATGAATCTTTACTGAAACAGTCACTGTAAAGCTGTGACACCCAAGGGTAAAATAAATGCTGAAAGGTCTTACAGACCTCAAATCAAGGTTGGGATATCTGTCCCAAGCTTCAAATGTCAGTCAAGTTCAATCACCAACATGTTCACGTGGATCACTGCTAGCTTAGCGCTAAATACTACTAGATGAGCTAGCACAAGTTAGCATTATCACAGAAGTGTTTTCCCTCTTTTTGACCTAGTTTTGATGTGTATGAGCCAACTTGAAGGCCTAGTTCTAACTCGGCACTCCTTTATAGGTTTCCAGGTACTGACCATTGACCTCTGCTCTGTACATTAATGGAATAGAACCACCACCAGGCCACCATGTACCAAATATTACTGGGGCAGGTGACCGTTTCAGCACTGTAGTGGCATAAGCTCTTTTTCTCTGTAGTCTCTAGGCAGATAAAGCCAAGCTAGCTTTCTCATTAGTTAGGAGCTGAACTGTATGGAAAGCACGCGCAACAGGATGACCTTATGTAGTCAGTCAGGTACAGCGATAAGGCCCGTCCTTGCTTACGTCACATGTGCGGCTGAGCATGAAACTTGAATTGTTCGCTGGTCTCATGATATCAAACCTACCCACCAAGTTTCATTCCAGTCAGTTCATTCCTTCTGGGTGCAACTATGTTTCTTCGATGGCGAGTGTATTTGCATGCTTTCTTGAATGTTTGACAGTTCGGACTCGCCCTCAGTAAGTACTGCCCATCAAAAGTCAAACGTTCTGGTTTAAACAGCTTGAAAGGTTTGAGCACTGACAAGAGCTGACATTACAACAAGGGGCTAAAATGCTAACGTTAACAGAAATGTTGTTTTCCTGATAGTAATATATAATTTGAATTAAAAGCACATACATTAAAAAAAGCCGGACGTCCACAAACTTTTGACTAGCAGTGTGTCTGTTCTCTGCTGCCGCCCACCCCGTGGAGTAAACTAGCTGTAGGCGAATGCCTGTGAACAGGCAGACACTGAGCATCAAGGGCAGCCATCTTTGGCTGTCCTGTGGATGAGGAACATCCTCCACACCTCCTTTTTAAACACCGCCATCACCATCTCTCCATCCCCCGGCCTTCATTTACATACCAGGGACGAGATTTCCAGCTCTATAGAAAGCATATAAAGAAGATTCACAGCCTGCCACTAAATCACAGCAGGCAATTTCAGCGGAGGATGTTCTTGACTCTTTCCCGAGATGTCAGCGTATGTACAGTGAAGTGAAGCAAGCTGTATTCCGGGGTGAGGAAGGTGGCTTATCAATATAAAAAATATGCACCCTAGTTAAATATGTAAGCTTGTGGCAGATGCATGAAATCTACAGATTATACATATTTTGTAGCCTCTGAAAATCTTCTGAAAGTTGAGTTTACCGAGATGCAGTTATTGGTTCTTGAGTTTCTCTGGAGTTTCTCAGTAATGTCAAGGGCTTGAGAAGAAGCAACAAGGAGATATGCATGCAATAAGCTCACCGGACCAAAGTTAGTCAATTGGATTTGATAGGACTGGACAAGTTTCTGGATGTAGGCCACATCAATGTTCAGACACTCTTGCATCAAGGAATTGTGCAGTTGGGCCAAATTTGGTGCATGCCTTCAGTGGCACAATTCTGACGAGAATTTCCTGTAGACTGGGATTTTAGCCACTGCTGGTAGACCCGTATGACGGTGTACGCTTCCATACACCTGCAGATTCAGCTACTTCCTTCACACTATGGGCCAAATGCAGTCACTCCTTTTAGCCAATCATTAACATCTGCTTTGGAGCAATTTTCCACACATGGAACGAGACATTCACTGCACTGTACCACCTCTTCCCAATCTATGGATCCCGTCACTCACACCCCGCAGGGATTTATAGCCCCATCATCCTCATGCAGCGCCATCTGCAGGAGCCTGAAGTTACTACCACCAATATTTCATCCGGTGAGCTTCTATGGATATTAAAACAGGTTTTGTCCAGAAGAGCGTCTGAATTTCACTGGTTGAATGGCTTCATTCTTACCGCAGAAGATAACCGTAATCTGATTCATTTCATACCCACGTCGGCTCTGTGCTCCATTGTTGCAATTAGCCGATTTTCCAACATCACAAAAGCCTGTAGCTGCAATCTTGGCTTACATTACCTCCTCTCAGAGGAATCGTTTGATTCTGCTTGATATCCTCCTCTCTTGTTGCCTCCCTTCCGCTCATTTTGTTGATCTGACAGCGGACGCTTTCATAAATGAAAAATGCGGGATTGTTTAATGCCGTCACATCAACGGGGGGGGACTTTTGTTATATGGGCTTGGCGTTGGCGCAAGGCCGTTTACGGGTTTATTCTCCATCTTTTCATTTTTCTGTTAGGGCGATTGAAACACTCGTGACAGGCGGTTGCAAATGCCGGGTACTCAGATGACAAGTGAAGAAGAGCTGTAGACAGCCGGGTCAATTTCATAAGAAAGCATCAACGCGGCCGCTTTCAACATGCACACTGTGGCCCCAAGGATACGTTTGCTCTTAGATGTAAATTTGCAAGCCACTGCGGCGGTGTTGCTGCATCTCATTGGTCTTTTCTGCTCTCATTTGCAAAAGGCTTTCGCTGATTTCTTGCCCAACATTTACATTTGATCCCAGCATCCCAGGCTAATTCCTATGCTGCTGGATGACCCATTGTTCTCTAAGAAAGTTGAAGAAAGTGACTCATGTTTGCTTCCACATTGAAAATGTGTGCATTGATTCAAATGTGTACATTATTTCTAAGTGAATTAAGTATATCAACGTAGTTATTGGCAAATGTAAGTACTCCGAAATACGTAATTGTGGTGTACTATGTAAATGATGTGCACATTAGAAATTAATATATTTAGTCAGTACAACTGAAGGCCAACCCAGTTTCTTATTGCATATCTTTTATTTAATGTTTGGTTGAAAATGCTAATTTTGCTATCAGTGATTGAAAATGAACAGCTACCAGTTAGCATTATGGAAATTAGATTGAGATACCAGCTTACATCCATGTTTAGCCGCATTAGCATGTTGTTTTAATTAAATAACCCTCACAAAAAAGTATACTTCAAGTTCATATATATAGTAAACTTATGTAAAGTGTATTTCCCAAGCATACTTTATGCAGCAAGTATGCTAATATCAATGGACTAGTAGTATATTTATAAGTGTAGTATTTCAGTACTTCTTGGGCCTAAACTGACCCAATTTTTAGTTTATGAAAGAAAGTTTTAAAGTTTTTTTTTTTATTTTGTACTGCAACTACAGAAAAAGGAATCTTATAGTTATGCTCTTAGTCTACTATTTATACACTTCTATCTACTTCTATACTGTATATGCTAGTTTTATTTTGTACTGCAACTATGCTAAAAGTAAACTAGTTTACTAGTTATATACACTCCTATCCAACTGTTTGGTTTAAGTAGCACACTTTTAAGTATACTCTCAGCAAACTACCACCTTTGTAGCATTTATACTGCAACTATACGTAATTAAACATAATACTTTTCCTTTACTACTTATATATTATGTTTTTACTTTAAAGGAGACAACTAGGTTTTGATTTAGGCATAACTTGAAATTTACTTTTACTGTACTTTAAGTAGACTTAAACAAGACATACTTAGTACACACATAGCACAGTAGAAACATAACAAATTCATATATGTGTGTATATAAATATATATATATTAAACCTTAATGCTTATAAATGTAAACTTAACTTTTCCTGCTCTAATTAGGCTAATATAACCACATTAAGTTGAATATGATTAATACATAAAAAATATCATTTGTCCAGTGTTGTTTAAAACTCATATGAGTAACTGTACATGTTACTCAAAAGAGCATCTTAAAAGCTAATTAACACAGCTGAATGGAACCACTTTTTTTATTAAATCCAACATTTCATTTTTGGGTAATACATGAAAATAACCCGTCCAGAACTTTAGTGTGACTTACTTGAATTCGTTATGTATGCTTTACTCAGTCAAGTATCTTAAAAGCTACTTAACACAGTTGCGTGGGACCAGTTGACGTAACATTTTTAAGTAATTCCAACATTTAATTTTTTAGAGTGCAGGAATACTCAAGAACAGATTAGTATTAATTAGAATCAAAGAATTGTGCAGTTGGGCCAGATTTGGTGGATGCCTTCCCTGGCAAAATTCCGAGGAGAATTCCCTGTAGACTGGGATTTTAGCCACTGCTGGTAGACCAGTATGACCATACGCTTCCATACACCTGCAGATTCAGCTACTTCCTTCACACTATGGTCTTTGGTACGCCCAAATGCAGTCACTCCTTTTAGCCAATCATTAACATCTGCTTTGGAGCCATTTTCCACACATGGAATGAGACATTCACTACACTGTACCACCTCTTCTCTTTAAGCTACTTAACACAGCTGCATGGAACCACTTGGCATGAGATTTTTAATTAAATCCAACATTTTATTTTTGGGTAATACATGAAAATAACCCATCCAGTTAATTAGAACTTACTCAAATCACTTCAGTGTGACTTAATTGAATTCGTTATGTATGTTTACTCAATCAAGTATCTTAAAAGCTACTTAACACAGTTGCGTGGGACCAGCTGACACAGCATTTTTAAGTAATTCCAACATTTAATTTTTTAGAGTGCAGGAATACTCAAGAACAGATTAGTATTCTTCATAAATCCCAAAACTTCCAAATGAATATTGTAACGACAGCCTTTTTATGTACAAGGCAAGAATACGTAATTATAGGTTAAATCTTAAACATATTTAGATCAATTCAGAGGAAGCGCTCCGAAAGTAGTTCCTAAAAAGTGCAACTAGTTTTATGAGGACAAAATCCGTCAGAGTTGGGCATTCTCCCTGATTAGTTAGTCCGGGCCGAGAGTCAGGGTTGATCTCATTCTTCTCGGCGTATGCGAAGGTTAATGAGGAGCACTGGGGGATGAGTTTTCCAGTGGCAGCAGCCAACAGTTTTCCAACAGCAGATGCTCTCTTCTGGGGCCCGGCGATGTGAACAGGACTCCGGGCTTGCAGCTCTCTTTGTCCTATATAATGCATGATGTGAGATTTTTCGAGTAAACGACTGGTGAATTTTTCATTACAGACAAAGTTGACCAGGCCCTGTCTTCTGGGACGAACAAAAAGGTGCTCGAGCTGATGTGGAAAATATAAAAGGATTGCAGGAATTGGGGAGACGAGGGGAAGCTGATGCATTATTGAATGTGCATTTGAGCTCAATGTCAAGTGCAAAATCTTGGTGTTGACATGCTCCCATTAGACGCGGCAAAGAGAGATTACAGCCTCATATTTCTCATTTGTCTTCTTTTCCCACTATGAGAGTTTATTATTGACATTGTATTTATCAGCAGATCTTTATTTGTTTCAGTTCAGTCTCCTTGGCTCAGCAGGGAAAGAAATCACTTTTGCTGGCAAAATGACATTTTAGCAGAATTCACGGCCAGCACCTGAGTCTTCTAAACACCTGTCAGGTCTGACTCCGTTGAACATTTCACATCTGACTTTTTTCCCCCTGGACTTTCCTATGGATATTTATCTCCCGTGCTTCGGAAGCCGATTTCTCCAATGATGGAAGTTTAATCCGAGATTAAACTGGGTATGATCCCGTAACTCCTCACTTGTACCTGTCAGAGCATTAGCGAATACTTGTCTTTTACCACCGGAGCTCTCGGAGGATTTCTCAGTATTACTGTACTTGATATTTTTAGGAAAAGGGAGTGAAATTGGAAGCTAAATTTGGCACTCTCCTACAAAACTGACTTGCCAGATTCCAGTTTATGACCTGCTGTATTCCCTGTTTATTCCCACCAATCTTTTAATAGAAGGTCATTAATTAGTCTGACACTGATTTCCATTGCCAAGCTCTGTCCAACCAGTAGACAAATCCTTGTCTTTTACCACTGTAACTCTCGGAGGATGTCTCAGTATGACTGGACTTGATCATTTTTAGGAAAAGGGAGTGAAATTGGAAGCTTAATTTGGCACTCCCCTACAAAACTGACTTGGCTCATTTCAGGTTCTGACCTGCAGTATTCCCTGTTTTTCCATGCACTCCCCAATAAAAAGTAGGTGCTGAAAAGGGTTCTTTGGAGCAGTGCCATAGACTCGTAGGTAAGGAAAATCAAAGGCGTATATCTCTGTAGTTTCTCCTAGAAAACCATGAAGAAAATACGGAAAGACAAAAGCAACTACTTCTTAAGTTCTGACTTCCTGCTGCTCACATTTCTCTATTGAGAAAAAAGAACCCGGTAATCTCAAATGAGTTGCAGCAGATATCTCAAAGTCACACATTGTGCTTCGATCATAACACCAGGTGGTGGACGCAGTACACAAAGCATGTAGTTGAGTTAAAGTAGAGAACCCCAAGGTAAAATACTCCTCCGGAGTCAGTAGAAGTTCCTCCTTTAGACCTCCACTGGAGTAACAGTACTAAAGTATTTACCTTCAAATGTACTTAAGTATGGAGAGTAACAGGAGCATGATTATTATGGTTCTAATGTCCTATTATCATTTCTGGATTCAAGATTGGTGTTGTTGGTGTTGTTGGTTTTGTTTCCAACCTTGGAAATCAAAGTTCCGTAATGGTGGCCACCATTTTCTGAGCACTCCTGGCCTTTTCTTTCTGTGGAAAGTCGGAAATCACTTCTGTTCTCCGCTCACCACGTGTCGCACCTCTGTCCGACTCGCCGACATGCATCCTAAGCAGATGCTGTGTTTTAGAAGTAGAATGAAATCATGGCATGCCTCGCTTGACCAGGACCAAAATAAGCCCTCCCCCTGGACATAAACAGAGCCGGCCTGCGGGTCATTATTGGGGCTGCGGACTGGTGGGGGGGCGGAAGCACTGTGTCTAACTCTCCCTGACCTTCAGTGGCTCAGTGGGAGCCACACGGCTACGAGAGGACTGCTTTTTAGATGCAGGAGAGGAGGGAGACCCGGAGAAGCAGAAGCGGGAGCTTGGTGGGAGGGAGGCGGCAGGGGGGTGGCGGCGTGGTGGAAGGTGGGTAGAGAGTTGCAGGGGGAGTGTGTTTAGGGTGGGGAGGGTGGATTTAGCGGTAGGAGGCCACTGAGTCTTAAAGTGTTGAATAAAGCATTAGAATAAATCAGTGCCTTTCTCAACTGAGGTTCCAACAGAAGGCTAGGTCGTTAGTCATGCTGCAGAATAAAAGAGGGGGAAAAAAGGAAAAAGGAAGGAAAAACAACCTTGGAAGTTTTCGAAAGCTCCTACGCCACTTAAAAAGTCGGAGCCATCCGCAAAAACCCACTTCCTTTAGCTTTGTGGCGCTTGGTGGAAAAACAATAATGGCGGGTGTAGGCCTACCCGCCATAAAGACTCAGCCACTTTGGGTACATTGTCGACGACACTCTAATGCGTTCTGGCATATGTTTTTATGGCGGCACGCACCCGAGGGGAGGTGATAAACTCTCGTCTCAAGGACGCCCGGTCACGGGAGACAATAAGTAATACCATTTAGTTACAGTAGTCTTTGTCAGAGGAAGGATGGTGTGGCTCGCTGTGCTTTAACATGTCATTACGCTTGCTATTTCACTCCCGAAGCAAAAGTCACAGGAACTGATCTTCAGCTGTAACTCATCCACAATTGGCGCGGCCAGAGCGAGCCGTAAGTAATGACAACATAAAGGAAATTTACCGCGCTGCCACTCAGCACAGGAGTGGCCCGCTAAAATACGGGGGTGGCAAACGGGACGCCCGGCCCAAGCCGCCACCGCCGCCACAGAGTTAATAATGCGACCGAGAGCGAGGAGATCACTCTCGTGAATCATACGAGGCGAGGAGGAGGCAGTTTTGGGAAACAGCCCGAGCGGCAAGGGTTCGGAGGTCAAGGTTCGCTTGGGGGACAGTGTGTGCTGGGCAGTGATGCGGCTTCTGTTGATCAAGCGCTTTTCTGTCCTCTGGCATTCTGCAGAGAAAATCTCATAACTTCTCATTTCCTTTCTGTTTTTTCACACTTATTCGTAAAGGCCACCTTCCGTTTAGCCTGCACTGTTAGGACAAAAATATTGGGACACCCACACATTACACCTACAGGAGCTTTTATGATGTTCCCTTCTAAATCTATAGGCATTAATATGGAGTTGCAGCCTCCTTTGCAGCTATAACAGCTTCCACACTTCTAGGAAGGCTTTCTACAAGACTTTGGAGTGTGTTTGTGCTCATTTTTGCCCATGCATTCAGAAGAATGAATGGACTTGCTGCTTATTGCACTTCTGGTTAGATGCTAAACTGCATTTCGTTGCCTTGTACTTGTACATGTACATGTGTATAGACAATAAAGCTGAATCGAATCTAATCTGAATCTAATGTAAAGAGCAGTTGTGGAAGAGCAGACACTGATGTTGGATGAGAGGGCCTGGCTCCCAATCTCACATTGTAGCTCATCCCAAAGGTGTGTCAAGGTCAGGGATATGTGTGGACCAGTCAAGGACTTCCACACCAAACTGACCCAACCAGCTTTTATAGACCTTGTTTTGTGCACTGGGGCCATAGCAGTCATGCTGTTGGAACAGAAAAGGGCCCCAAACTATTCACATAACGGTATATATGTATATCCATCTTCTTTAACCACTTAATTTAGCTATGCAACTGCAGAAGGGAAAGGAGAGATGCAATTTATACTATAAAAATAATATATATATATATATATATATATATATATATATATATATATATATATAAATTTATTT
>CM067484.1:2124845-2153928 GCA_034552555.1 Semaprochilodus insignis | reverse complement strand
TATGTGTTAACTAATGCATTACTACGTGTTAATTAATTTGTTCATTAATGCATTGCTTCATGTTAGTTAGTCAACACTTAATGTAAAGTGTCACCAAAACATGTCATGCTATAACGGTTCCTTGACTCTGGTTTAAGGCTTCTCAGGTACACACATAGTCATCACAGCACTCACCTGCTTTTGTATTTGGTGGATTGCAAAATCTTTTTAGGATGATCATATGTCCACTTTTTTGGCCCTAAACAGGCATTTCTAAATTGGCTAAGATGTCCAGGATTTGGCTTTGCTTTCATGTTGATGCCTGCGCTCTACAGTCCATGGGCCACCCGGCTGCTCCCCATGTCCTTGTTTCTGAAAACCAAACTATGGTCACTCTACTTGTTTCCAAGTAAGCTTGAGTTGAGTTTAAGTGGTCAAGACTCCACTGTCAGATTGGGTTGACGGGTGGGAAAGGATTAGTGATTGCAGTACTTCTGCAATCTACTGGATCTACATCATGACGAAAATCCGTTTCTGAGTTTAGCTTGTTTTAGCTAATGGCACCATGTTAGCTAGTTAATTGTGGTAGTCCCGTTTTTTTGCCTGGGTACACTGAAATGATGTCTTGCTAGTGCAGCTGAGGACTTATTAGTGGAGCTTTTTTGTTGTTTAGATATGTCATCTAAAATGACCAAGCAAGTTGTTTGGCCAGGGAGAAGAGCAGGGCAACATATCCGTAGCAGAATTCAGTGTGAACTCCTAAGCAAAAGAAAACAGCACTGTGTGCCTTGTTTTTTTATCTGCCTTCTAAAAAAAAACATGGGTTCCTTACAATCTGGGTTCCATACTCTTTTTAGGGTGATACTAGATCCAGTATTGTGTGGTTCATATGAAGTTTAGATATCAGGTATCCAGTTTGCTTTATTATAATTCCAACAGCCTCATCAGCCTGTAAGCCTGCCTCATGTCAACACCTCAAAGTTCCTTGTGTATAACTAATCAGTCAATCACTGTCATATCATCTAGACCTTCTGGGGCCTGACCGCACACCCAACCATGAAGACTCTGTTGGAGTTATATAAAAGCCAGTGTTGATGTCTTCATCACCAGAGGATATACATATTTGTGTACATTCATAAAGTACATGTTTTACATGATATATGATATTAATATGAGTAATATGTCATTTTACTGAGAGACATTTTTCAATATTTATACATTTATTACAGTTTATTTTACAGTTATACAGTTATTTAGTAAGTTATATTATTTAGTAAAACATCTCACAAGAAATTACAAAAAATTACCTTTTAACGTATTTTGTAACTTTTTATAAAACTTTTTTTTATTATTGTGCCAGAGGGTCCATTCAACAGCCGATACACTGTTTAGGAAAACATTATCCTAAAGAAGTCAAAAAGTCAAACTCAGAAAGAACAGCAAATGGCAAAATACAAATGCTTAAAAACAAAACAAAATAATAATAATAATTAAAAATAAGCAGAAATTCTAGACAAAAAGTTACCTAAGAGGTAAAGCCAGGTCATTTCTTGCCTATCCAGAGTAGGCATTTCACTGGAAATAATACAGTATGTCAAAATAGTAAATTAAGACTTTTATTTTGAAAAATGCCTGACATATTATAATAATTATAATGCATGTAATACATGTAATACATAAATAGTAATGTAAAACATGTACACATTATGAATGTAGATTTACACACTCATGAATATGTTATGAAGGGTTTATATGACATGTTATGAACGTGTTAAGTGGACACCCTTCAAGTAAAGTTCCCCTTTCATTTAATCAGGGACTTTCAGTCCTATTCCCACACCTGCTTGTCTGGAGCTAATCAGGTAGTCACTGTCATATCATCATCTAGGGCCTGACCTCACACCAAGTCTTAGTTGGAACCGCATCAAAGCCAGAGTTGCCACTGCGTGCCAAGCCTGCACTACAGCACTGAACTCTGGTGAAGTAGACAACCAGAGTTCAGTGCTGTAGTGCAGGCTTGGCACGCAGTGCTGCCTCTCTGTTGGCCAATCATAGCTGCACATAAACTACATGTTCAGCAGTCTGATAGAAACTGCAGTCTAAGGAAGCCAAGATCTGTTTAGGAATGTTTATTTACCAGTGCAGTCGGGAATCTGTACTTCTGTTTTAATGCTTGGAATTAATGTTTCCACACAAATTAAGCCCTTATTGTTCTGGATACATGCAGAAAACGATCGTAATACAACACTGGGGTTCTAGGACATGGGCTTGCGATAATTTGCATGCATATGAATGAAGAAAATGAAGCCACTTTATATATGTCTAGAGCCAAGGAGAGCGGCGTAGGTGATCCCATAACAACTGAGAAAGCTATATAGCATGTCAAACGGAGGATTACTATGAATAGACAATGACTCATTCGATCACACTGAATAAAACTCTGGACTGTAATTCTGTCGCGCCTTTTAGTCTTACTGGTCTAAACAGTAATCTGATCAGACTGCAGGTGGAGTATGAGGTTCCATTTATGGCGTGCACGCTGTATCCAGACCAAACAGAGATCTCCTCACATTAATGATGAGCCGTCAGAGATGGCAAAATATGACTCAGAGTTATAATATTCAGATCGTCGTTCGGTCTGACTGACTGTAGCTGACCTCTCTCTCTTTCTGTGACTACTGTCTCTAGAGGTTCACAGCTATGACTTATTGTAGGCTAAGATGCAAGCAGCTAATGGCAGTAAGGTTATTATTCAAACTAACTTACTTTAATACAGTACTCTGTGTGTTATTCTGAGCTTTAATCAAGTTATTATTTTAATATAGAGTTAATTAAAAACACTAACAAACTCAGCGTAGAGTCTTTCGAGGATTCTTAGCTACTGTATTGGAAGCCTCATATAATCATCTAACCATGAAATGCATGTAGTTTAATGTAAGGCTTGTTCCCGCAGAGGGCTGTGTAAACGTGCACGAGCAGAGAGAACACCATAAAGAAGATATCACACTGAGCCCTACCAGCCCGTCAACACCAGCCATGCCAACCTTGGCAACACTGTGAAGACATGCATGCAACATTCTGCATTATGACTTTATATTGGTCAGTATAACTGACATTAAAAATGATATTATTAATACAGTATTCATAGAGTACATGTCATTTTACATTTAGCTGACGCTCTTATCCAGAGAGACTTACAAGGTTAATCATATTACATGTAGGTCAATGTAGTTTTAGGAGTCTTGCCCAAGGACTCTTATTGGTGTAGCACAGCATAGTCACCCAGCCCAGGATTTGAACCCCAGTNAACTTATAATTTCAAAGATCAAACAAGTTTAGATGTAATAAGTGGTAAAATAAGTTTGTGGCCATATGGCAGTAATATAAAATCCATGTTTAATTATTTTAAAGAATTCTCAATTAATTTTTTTTTTTACTTTTATAGGACAAATACGTGATGATGTCACATCACTAGGAAATCCCTTTTCTCTTTTTACTCCCTTTATCAATGGGCACACGAATACATCCTAAGAAGATCATGACCCGAGTGCTTTAAAATGCCAAATTCTTCCAAAAAAATTAAATAAATAAATAATAATAATTCAATTATAATACTTTCTGAGGTAAGTTAACTTATCATTTTTATTGTAGAATCAGCTTAAATGTGATGGTTTTTTTTTTTTTTTTTTTTTTTTTTTGGTAAAATGAATTCCAAAATTGGAAAAAAAAATGGAAAGTTAACTTATAATTTTAATCACAAGTTTAGATGTGATAAGCAGTAAAATGAGTTTGTTGCCATGTGGCAACAATTACATTATCTCACTTAAAGGAAATAATATAAAATCCATGTTTTATTATGAAAAAAATGTAATGCTCCAATAATTATTTTACTTTGACAGAACAAATACTTAATGGTGTCACGTGACCAGGAAATTCCTGTTTGCACTGAGGTAAGTTTTTTCATCATAAAACCAGTTAAGCTTTTTTTGTTTGTTTTCAAATGGTAAAATGGGTTTGTTGCCATATGGCAACAATTACTGTAGCTTAGTTTTACTTCAAGGCAGTAATATAAATCACAGTAAAAATACTACCTGAGGTAAGGTAACTTCCCATCGTAAAATCAGTTTAGATCATTTGTTTGTAAAATGTTAAACTAAGTTTGGTGCCATATAGCAACTGTATGCCAATATGGAAGTGATCTGTGTACATTCAACCTTTTGGACTATAAATGACTTACACAGCACTGGGCTACTCTGAGACTTTAAAATATAACTTTTAATTACATTTAAAAACAAACACTACATTAAAAATATGGTATATTTATCATTCATATTATTTATAATTCTTACATAACTATATCATTTATATATTTTTATAATATTAAATATTTATATTTATATTTTGTAATTTCAGACATTTTATAGCTGTAACATTGTCTCATAGTTTTAGAAGGTTTTAATGTTTAATTAATAAATAGAAGGTTAATCAAATTATTGTTTAACGTAGGCTTGATTAACCTCTGCAGATTCTTTCAGGGATTCAGATATAAGGAACCCTAATCAGAACCATCATATAGTCATCTGACCATGAAATGCTTGAGTGTAATGTAAACCTTGTTCCTCACACGGTTCACAGAGAGCTATGTAAATGTGCATTCGCTAAGAACACCACGATCAGTCTCAGGACCAGTGATTCCCTCTGAACAGTAGTGTATGTGGCAGCAGGAAGCAGAAGTGGGGGGCTGAGAGTGATGGTCAAAGCCGGAAACTCAGGACGTTGGCCAAGTCTGTTTGGGGCCAATGATTCTTGATCAACATCATGAACTGGAGGGGGAATCTTCTGCTGATTAGGAGCACTTGGAGATGAATGGGACTTATTAGATAATCAAGCCAAGTGCAGTGCCGCGAAGTTCGTTGTGGTTGAGTGCTGAGGTAATAAGCAGTAGAATGTGGGCTGATAGCGAAGAAGCGAGAGACGTCTATAAGGAGTAAGCACTGAGCAGCTCTGGGGAAGACATAATGGAAATATCAGAGCAGATCTGAAGTAATCAGGCTGCATTACATTAAAAAAGACTCAAGAGAGATTTGGGGGAGTATATAAGAAACAACCCTCAAAGAAAATCAAGCAGACAGATGCACTAGAACCCGGAGCAGTTCTGCTCTGCTGCAGGTATATCATTCGCTGTTTAAGACAGACACTATATTGCCAAAAGTATTCGCTCGTCTGCCTTCGCACGCATATGAACTTGAGTGACAGCCATGGAAACCCATTCCATGAAGCTCTCTACACACTGTTCAAGAGCTAATTTGAAGGCCACATGAAGTTTGGAGGTCTGTAGCCATTGACTCTGAAGAAAGCTGCCGACCTCTGCGCACTATGCGCCTCAGCGTCCGCTAACCCTGCTCTGTCATTTTACATAGCCTACCACTTCATGGCTGAGTTGCTGTCGTTCCCAATCGCTTCCACTTTGTTATAATTCCATTGACAGTCGACTGTGGAATATTTAGTAGCAAGGAAATTTCACGACTGGACTTGTTGCACAGGTGGCATCCTATCACGGTACCACGCTGGAATACACTGAGCTCCTGAGAGCGACCCATTCTTCACTAATGTCTGTAGGAGCAGCTTTCTTTTTACACCTGTGGCCATGGAAGTGATTGGATCACCTGAATTTAATGATTTGGATGGGTGAGTGAATACTTTTGGCAATATGGTGTATACACTCACCGGCCACTTCATTAGATAGACCAGTTCAGCTGCTCCTTAACACTAAAGATCTAATCAGCCAAACACATGGCAGCAACTCAATGCATTTAGGCAGGCAGACATGGCCAAGACGACCGGCTGGAGTTCAAAGCAAGCATCAGAATGGAGAGGAAAGGAGATTTTAATGGCTTTGAATGTGGCATGATTGCTGGTGCTAGACGTGCTGGTCTGAGTGTTTCAGAGTGTTGCTGATCTACTGGGATTTTCATGCACTGTCATCTCCTGGGTTTATAGAGATGGCCCATAAAAGGGGAGATATCCAGAGACAGGCACCTGAAATTGGGTGAAAATGCCTTGTTCGTGCCAGAGGTCAGAGGAGAATGGCCAGATTGGTTCCAGCTGATAGAAAGGCAACAGTAACCCAGATAACCAATCGCTACAGCAGAGGTCTGCATAAGAGCATCTCTGAGTGCACAACGTGTCAAACCTTGAAGACGGGAATCAACAGCAGAAGAACACACCAGGTGCCACTCCTGTCAACCGAGGCTACAGTTCACATGGTCTCACCAAAACTGGATAACAGAAGATTGGAAAAATCCATCCCAAGATTGGATCTACCCTGCCTTATCAGCATTTCAGGCTGGTGGTGGTATACTGGTGTGGGGGTGTTCTTGCCACACTTTGGGCACCTTAATACAAAAGGGGCATCATTTAAACGCCACAACCTACTTGAGCATTGTTGCTGACCATGTTAATCCTTTTATGACCAGAGTGTAACCATCTTCTGATGGCTACTTCCAGGAGGATCGTCTCATATATGCTTTCTTGACCATGCCAATGGGTTCCCTCTACACAAACGGCCTCTTCAGTCACCAGATCTCAATCCAATATAGCATCGCTGGGATGCGGTGGATTCACATCATGGATCTGCAGTAATGCTATCACTTCAAAATGAACCAAAATCTCTGAGGAATATTTCCAGCCACTTGTTGAATCTGTACAACAAAGATTTAAGGCAGTACTGAAGGCGAAAGGATGTCTAACCTGGTACTAGCAGGCATACCTAATGAAGTGGCCAGTGAGTATATAGTCTACCATTGAGTTGGTAATTTAGACAGCCATGCCATAAACATTCCATGGTAGATGTCATCAGGCATGTATGTTGGGGGCAACACCAGGAGGATATAGCCTACATACAGCAATTCAAACCTAAAGCTGTAAACAAAGTACACCTATAATGGCACATACCATACTGATATCATGTCTCATACGTCAATATTAAAACACAGAAAAACAAATAACAAATGACAATATCATTCATATTCAGTATAAAGATTCCATGTCTTGCCTTTCTAATGTGTCACTATAGCATTTTTAGTCTGATCTGCATGTTGCTATAAATATTGTTAATGGGAAACCCAAATAATTATAACTATGGTGACAATTAATGTGATAATTAACCATTAAGAAAAAGCAAGGAATATTAATAACCGTCATGGCACAAGTCAACGAATGATCATAGTACAGTAAAGCAGTGCTGCAAAGAATTCTGGGGTGGCTTAGTGCTTCCGGCTGTTTGTCGTTACTGTCATTACAAATTCTATATAGGTTTCTATTATAGGGCTGATTAAAGTTTTAAACTGTAAGCTATATAATAATTGATATGTTACTGTTATCTTAACCTGCCCCACCACTCCACTACTTGGTATCAGCAGATATTATATACTGTGAAGACAAAAATGGCCAATTATACAACCGTGTCATACTACCATCACAATCAACTGTCACAACGTATGTCAAATGCACAGCGAAAATGAGCATGTGACATAAACTGTTATGGCCTCGAACATTATGACATATGTCTTGACCATTACTGAGAATGGTAACATGACTGTTGCATCACTGGACAAAATCTGTAATGACAACTCATGACAGCATAAGACAGCTTTCATGAATTTAATAGGGCCACATAACCCAAAAAGTAAGGTCACCTGAGACTGACACATACTTAATAACATGTAATACCTCCACAGACACAAACAACAGCTGTGATTGGATTTGGCATGAACTGGACAAGTTTCTGGATGTAGCCACATCAATGTTCAGACACTCTTGCATCAAAGTATTGCTCAGTTGGGCCATTTGGTGGATGCCTTCCCTGGCACAATTCCGAGGGGAATTTCCTGTAGACTGGGATTTTAGCCACTGCTGCTAGACCTGTATGACCGTACGCTTCCATACACCTGCAGATTCAGCTACTTCCTTCACACTATGGTCTTTGGCACGCCCAAATGCAGTCACTCCTCTTAGCCAATCATTAACATCTGCTTTGGAGCCATTTTCCACACATGGAACGAGACATTCACTGCCCTGTACCACCTCTTCTCAAACTATGGATCCCGTCACTCACACCCCGCAAGTATTTATAGCCCCATCATCCTCGTGCAGCGCCATCTGCAGGAGCCTGAAGTTACTACCACCTTAAACTTGCAGGAGGCATCACCCAGTTCTACAAAGCCGAGATGTCCTGAACTGAAGTCTCATTTTAGTCATTAGATGTGACCATCACGAAAAACATCATTACAAAATGTGGAAAAATGAGAGAAAAAAAATATAAAACACGCACAGAAAAGCAACTTTTCATTAATATAAGTTGCATGAAGAAAAAGCCAATTTCCTCTCAACCACAGCCGCTGAACTCTCGTTGCTTACTGATCTCGGGTTGCCTTTTTCAGCTCATACCTTTGATGCTAGTCGATGCACACATTACAAATAGAGAATTTCAAGTAGTACTCTTTGTGGAGTGTAAATGAGGACGGCTCCCACACACTAGTTTACATAAGTCTTGGGTGATTCTTCTGTTTCCTTCAGTCTTAAAGTGAAAACTTGCCTCCCAGATTATACATGGGTGCAGAATGATCAGCAAAAATGCATCCAAACTTTTTAACACCTGCTCACCCAGCGTTTCTTCTGAAATCAAGAGTATTAATAGGGTGTTTGCCCCCACTTGTCTGCAGTAACAGCCTTTATTCTTCTGGGTAGGCTTTACACTAGATGTCAGAACATTGCTGTGAGGATTTGATTGCATTCAGAGCATTCGTGAGGTCAAAATTCGTTTTGGTGGATTTGCATCATGGATCTGTAGTAGCTGTGTGATGCTATCACTTCAACATGGACCACAATCTCTGAGGAATAGGGTGCTTGCCCCCCACTTTGCTGCAGTAACAGCCTTTATTCTTCTGGGTAGGCTTTACACTAGATGTCATAACATTGCTGTTAAGATTTGATTGCATTTAGAGCATTACTGAGGTCATGATTCATTTTGGATCACAAATGCTAAATCTGGATGGAGCTCAATCACTGCAGAGAACACAGTTCCACTGCTCCTCAGCCAATGCCAGGGGGGCTTTATCAGCTCGGTGGGTAGCTGATGCTTGGCACTAGGCATGGTGACCTCAGGTTCATGTTTTCTATGACTGTATGAAAGATGCATGAGGCCTCCTTTATGGCGGTGGTTTTGTTTTTTCCTGAGCGAGCATGAGCACACTTTGTTTAACCCTCTCAGGTTGACAATGTTGTATGTGACATCAAAGGATGCTGTGCACAAAAGAGTACATCTGGGGAACACTGCATGCTGGAGACTTACTTTCAGTTCTATCCTGGAAGGCTAGCGATATGCCATTCGAATGAATGAGGCCCTTGAACTGCACTGTATTTTTGGAGATGCTGTAAAGTAAGCCCATGATGAGAAATCCATTTCTCTGTGTTGAAAAGAGCTACTGTTGTTGTTAGCATGGCTGTTAGCCGTCCACTCACACCTTGTGGATTAATCAGAGGCTGTGATCCTGACTTGTAGATGGAACAATGCTACACATCCAGGTAAAATAAAGGTTAGTCTCTAGTATGCAGCGATTCAGAGACATTTATTCTTTTATACATAGTGTTGGCGCGCCGTTTGCATGTTCTCCTCATGTCTGAGCGGGTTTCCTCCAGGTACTCCAGTTTCCTCCCACAGTCCAAAGACATGCAGTTGGGTGAACTGGAGATGCTAAATTGGCCCCTAGGTGTGACTGTGTGTGTCTGTGTATCTGCCCTGTGATGGACTGTCAGCCTATCCAGGGTGTTTCCTGCCTTCTGCCGAGTGAGTGCTGGGATAGGCTCCAGCACCACCATGTAACCCAGAAGGATAAGCAGCTTAGAAGATGAATTAATATACAATGTCCTTTGATGTCATATACAATATTGTGAAATCATAGAGGGTTAAAGAGTGCAATTTCTACTGGTAAGCACTATTGTTTCATTTAATAATAACAATAAAATGCATTCATGAGACAAACTACATATAAATCTATGAAGCCTTATCTTTGCTAGATCACATTCTTCATATATCAAATATCAATCCACTAACAGAAGAGTGCAGGTTAAATGGCAGTAATAGCTGTATATATTTCCACTGCCTTAAAGGGTTAAACATCTAAGGTTGCAGTCAGCTGTACCAGGTAGAGGTCTCTGCAGAACCATCCAATCAGCATCCAACTCCCTCTTCCGTACTACAGAGTCCTTTCTCAACTGACCAAACAACCGGGGCAGTTGTGGGCTGGAGGTTAGGGTACCAGTCTTGTGACCGGAAGGTAGCTGGTTTGATCCTCTGAACCAACAGATTCCTTTTTCAACTGGCCCCACAACAGTGGCACTCAGGGGCTGGAGGTTAGGGAACTGGCTTCATGACCACTAGGTTGCTGGTTTGATCCCCTGAACTAATAGGATCCCTTGAGAGAGGCATCTAACTCCCAACTGCTTCCTGGGGGCTATGGGTAGGGCTGCCCACTGCTACCAGCAAGTGTGGTCTCTGCCTTTAGTTCGTGTATGGGGGTGTTTCACTTCACGGATAGGTTAAACACAGAGGTCAAATTCTTCTATGTGCTAGAACAATTGGTGAATGATTCTAAAATGATTCTAAAACTAGCATGTCTAGTGTTATATCGTCAACAAGTATCTCCAAAATGGTAACTTTACAGAACAGGCCAAAAACCTTCATTACTGTCAATGTAAGTCAATGTAAAGGACCTTGATCGAAGCACTTTAGGAGCATTTCTGTTGGACCGTTCATCACGATCATAAAATTTCTACACAGTATAAAGGGCAGCTGCCGTGCTCACATGATGCAGAAAAGTCAAAATCGCTAAAAATGAAGATACATGCCAGCTCTGGCATCCCTCCCCCTCCGGCTCAGTCACAGGTTGTGGAACAATGTATGTACAGTCATTGTATTTCTCTTCATTCTACCTTTGATCCCGCTGTATCATCCACCCAGTATTGAGAACTGAATTTGATTCATGAGCTCAGGATGAGGTTCCACCCCTAACCTGGATCTCTACACTTCACTGATATCCAGAGCAGCTTCGCACACCAATTAGACTGAAGAATCTGAGAGTAAAAGACTGGCATCCGCTCTGTAACCATGTTCTCCTCCGGCTGGCTTTCTGTGCCACAGTTTCCTTGCAGCTTATACTGTCTTGCCTACTGGAACAAAGCCCTATTATCCAGCCACAGGCTTTAGCAGTACATCTTCCCCCCAGACTTTCATTTACCCTGCATGTATACTACACCGGCCACTTTCGATAGTTAGCGCAGCACACAGATCGACAACACTGTAAACAAGCGCAGGAGCGGCTCAGCGGACTCTCTACACCCAGTTAACTCCGAGACATAATCACAGGTGCTCGAAGCTCCATCTCCGCTCCATCCCCTCTCCATAAAACACGCCTCTCTGCCCAGTTAAAGCGGCACATGCTATTATTGGCAACCCCTTAACCGTGCCTGTAAGAGCCTGACATGTTACAAGGTTTTTTTAAGGCTGTATTGAACTTAGTGGAGGCCTACACAGCGTTAAGATGAATGTCGCAGAGTGACACAGATCAGGATGCGACCTTTCCCTGAGAACAAAGGCCAGTGCCCTGTTTCAGGGTCAGAGAAAATCAAAGGAATTAGTGAGGCCAAAAACAACAATATATCCACACGATTAGAGCAGGCTTCTTCCAAAGAGGATTTAGAGCTTAACTTTTTAAGATTTACAAGACTTATGCTCAGGACGGACAGTAATTGAATAAGGCATTTGCATAAGGATTACTGCACCAATCATAATTCGTTTTATTTAATGTGTGTCCAATAGATCCTGGAACGTGTATACAGTCGTAATCACACGTGCGCTATTTGACAAGACACATGAGCAGGTTTTGATTGTCCCGGATCAGCAAGTACAGATGTCTCGACAGTTTTGTGGCATGACAGGCTCAAAATATTGAAGCGATTTTTCTGGCACTCTATTCCATGAACACTCTGTCCTTCTGCACTCCATACGGCATGCTGAAACTACACTCTATATTAAAGGCTTCTGCAGGGTTTCCTTAGGAAAGACAATGCTTATTCGTGGAGTCATGGCAGCTTACAGAACCATGCTTCAGTGCTTCTTTGCGGTTCAGAATATGCAATAATCATTCATTTATTAGCCTCTAATAAGACCTCCCTCTATCACACAGTGCTACTAAGGTAGAAGGGTGAAGGCTACCTCACGCTGCATGCAAAGCACCATTGCATCCTTTTGTTATTGGACAGAATGTGCTTGCAGGGGAACACTAAGTGCAAATTCTCTGACTTCTGCTAACAGATGGCCATGTTGGCTAGCATCCACCGGGTGATGGGAGACAGGGAGGGCCTTCCTACACCCAGACTGATTCCAATCCCTTGCCCCCCTCCCACAATGGATGGCTGTGGCATCGCTGAAGATCCAATGATAGACTTCACATTGAGAAAGGCAATGCACAAACATGTACAGTGAAAACAACATATATATATATATATATACATATACGGTCTGGCAAAAGAGGAGTCATGCTCCTGCTAAGGAAAATACGTATACTGAATGTTAAACAACAGCAGTGGAGCAGGCATACCACCTGTAGCCTTACAATTCCACTCCGTGGTAAACCCACCCACTCAAAACAACCCACTCCTTGACACAAACACACCCACTATGAAGAACGACATTGACATAACATAACCCAGACTGATGCCCAGCCTCTTGGCCACCCCCACAACGGATGGCTGTACCATCATATATATATATATATACACAGCAGTGGAGCAGGTAGTTTAAAGGTTACTTTAAACTAATGAACAATGACATTACCATAGCATTAGAAAGCCCCTTGTTTGGAGGGCACATGCCTCCCATGAGCCCCCTCGCATGGTCACACCTCCCTGAGCTTCTCGGTGGCAGTGAGACCAGTAGTGGGACGCTACTCTAGAAATACACTGTATGTAAAATAGAGAGGCCCCACAAGAGGCCTGCTCCATGTAGTGATGCAGGCAACCATGTGACATGACCTTGAGGCAGGGCAAGCCTTTTGGGGACTTTTTTTTGGCGGGGGTTGGGGGTGGGTGTTGGGGAAGCCACCCATCTCGCAAGCTCATGTACTTTTAACTTAAAGACTAAAAATATTAACATGTACTTTCATAACGGGTTATTTTGTGGATTGCTGATTACCGGATGCTCATCAGGGGTTCCAGTAAATTGCTATTTATATGACAGATAATATTCCCAGCGTTCCGGATCCCGAGATAAGTATTACTTGCCTAGTCAGCTAACCTTAAAGCGTAGTTCAGTCTAACCCCGGCAGCAGAGGCAACAGCATTGCTTTTTATCAGTTTACTGGCTTTACTTTCAACACGTTTAAGTACTATTTGCTCTCTTTGGCATCTCTTCCTCCATCATGTGTCCTGTGATTAGCTGTCTGTCCATCATTCAATCAATCAATCAATCAATCAACCTTCATTTTCACTAGGAAGTACATTGAGGGTGACCCTCATTTCCAATGCTGCCAAGCATCTTAAAGGGGCTGAACAACAGAAACCTAAACGGATATTAATATGGTTTAATAATAATAATAATAATAAAAACTATATAAACAATTTGACAATAAAATCAAACAAAATAAATTAAGTGAATAATTTAAAGATAGATAGATAANCTAAACGGATATTAATATGGTTTAATAATAATAATAATAATAAAAACTATATAAACAATTTGACAATAAAATCAAACAAAATAAATTAAGTGAATAATTTAAAGATAAATAAATAAATAAATGAGATTTTCTTAAAGCAGGCAAAAATAAATAAAACCGGGACAATAAACCAATTAATAAGATTTCAACAAAGAAGGATAAATAGGTAAACTCAACATTTCAAATAAAAGTTAAGATAAACAGATTATAAAAACTAATAAAATAAGAAAAATCCTGATGAGATAAAATAAAGTAAAAATAAAAAATTAATAAATGAACAATCAAACAAACAAATGTGCAATGCTCATGAAGACTGACCAAAGCCTAGTAGTTTAAAGTAGTTAAGTGTACTAAAACTAGCCTCTGTGTTATTAAGTTTTGTTAAGCTGGAAAACTGAATGAGAACAGGTTCCATTAGCTAGAACCAAGCTCTTTCCAACAGGTCAAAACAAGCTCAAAAAACAAAGTGACTGCTGTACCCTGATTGGTGGGCTCACTTCACGCTTTGTTGGTTTGGACATGTTATGATTTTATGCACACATAAGCCAAAAGGAAGGACAGATGTGGCCGTAATGTAGTGGAGTAAACAGTCAGATATTAGACTATGACATGTAGTAACACAGAAGATGTTTAGGGACCCACTTAGTGCCTCAGAGACCTGAGTAGCAGCTGATTTTGAGACGCAGTAATTAGAGTTGACTCTGGTAGGGGGGCAGTGGAGTATCAGAACAAACGATGTGGTGATTAGGAATTCTGATCAGCGGCCATCACACCACATCACACAAACTCAAACCACCGTGCTGTTTTGCTTCAAAGCATCATCACTGATTGTAGTATGTTTCAGGCTTTAGATCAAACTTACCATTATTATTATACTTTAGGCCAAATGATTAATCTATATACATCGTCAAAAGAACAGTTGCACAAATAGCTGCACCCAGAAGGAATCAACCGACAGTAATGAAACTTGGTGGGTAGGTTTGACATCGTGAGACATGCTAATGATTCAAGTTTCGTGCTCTGCCGTGCATGTGACATAAACAAGGATGGGCCTTATCACTGTACCTGACTGACCCAACAGCCACGATTACAGACATTCAGGGAGCAGCGATGCCCTCCATGCGTCATCCTGTTAGTGCCAGCATCATTGGCAGACGCCTGTGTGACGCAGGACTACATGCACACAGACCGTTACGATGACTGCCCTCAACACCACGTCAACATCACCAAAGAATGCAATGGTGTCGTGCCAGACTGTCATGGAGTGACTCAGAATGGCAGACGAGTCCCGCTTTTGTGTTGGTGGAGACGACCAACGAATCTGTGTGTGGAGGCACTGTAGTCAGCACAGAACGGTCCAGAAGGCCTGGTGTCACTCCACCTCCACCCCTACCGCGCAATCTGCAGGAACTGTGTGAGAATATTCAAGCTGCATGGGATGGATTATCACAGGACACCAGTAGGAACCTCTACAACTCCATGTCGAGATGTCTGGCATGTTGGGTTAGCTATACTGAGACACTACTTCTGTATGTGTAGCTCAATAAATATTGTCCATATCAGTCTAAATTTATCATCATTGATTGTTCCTGGTGACCTTTATCTTCCTTCCCAATAGCACTGCAATCCCACACTTCCTTCTGGGTGCAGATATTCTTTTGATGATGAGTGTATGACGTATATTACTCACTGCCAATTGAGAGATCTGTCTAACTAAGTGTCTCACAGCAATTTGGGTGTTTCCTGACTTTTGATTACCCATATATCATCACTGTTATCACCATTGTGTATCATTTCCATGTTAAAGGGCCCAAAGATGGTTTAAATGGTTTTAGTGTTGTAAGTTCAGTTGTACTACACAGAGCCCTTTTTGGCTGAGAATTTTATGGGTGTCACATCACTGGCACATTTGAATATGAGAAAGACAAACGTTCTACAGAAATGAAATCTGAGCCATATTTAAAGCAAAGGAGTGCAAAGTGAGGACAGGATTTAGCAAGCAGGGAAGTTCAAACAGGAACGTCCTGCAAGAAATCCTAGACTAGTGTCTGTTTAGTTTAGAGAGTGATTGTTCCCTCCTTTTGGCAGCGAGGGGGGAGTCGGGGGTGGGGGTTCCTCAGTGTAATGACAGAATCAGAAGTCAGTGGAGATGTAATAGAGAGTACTGTACACTCTGAGTCTCCCTGATGCTCCCTAAGGAGTGTGAAATAACTTCCAACCGCAAAGGAGAAAAAAACACCGCTACAGAGCGGAGCGAGACTTCAGAAGCTGCTATAACTCACATCAAGTAAAGCATACAGGAGGAGATCAGAGTAGAACACTATTGGAGAGGACCAAGAGAACTGGTGGGAGGAACGAGAGAACGAGAAAGACACAGAGAGAGAGAGAGACAGAGACAGAGTGAGAGGGAGAGAGAGAGTGAGAGGGAAAGAGAGAGAGAGAGAGAAGAACAGGAGACAAAGAACAGGGCCCAAGGCTCCCTGTGCGAAAGTGAGCCATGATCAGAGCCGCCGCCTCTCAAAAGGGACCCGCTCCCTTTGGAGAACTCTTTGTTAGGTGGGCTAACGCAGAGGATTACAGTGTGTTGCGAGAGCTTGTTCGCAGGCGGCTTGATGCCGCACTCTGTTTGCATGCTCTCCAAGAGTTTCGGAGGGGGATATTTCGACTGATAAACAAGCCTTCAAAAGTTTGGAAACACTGTGGTTATCACAGAACACCAGTTCAGTTGCAGAGCGTGTATAACAGGATTCTATAATGATCTGGGTTTGTTGGCAGCTGTAAGAAACTTTTGATGTGTCGAGAATAGGGCTGCAGCCTAATCGTCCATTGTTGAAACGAATAATCAAATATTCACATTATGAACAGCTTCATTACCCAGTAACTCTTATGTAGCTATCAGCCCTTAAATGTTAAATCCAAAATGTATTTAATTATTTATTTTAAAACAAATAATAAATGTAGATTTTTTTTTGTTTATTTGATGAATAATTTAGTTTTGTTATTTATTTTATTTCCCTGTTTTATTGTACTCTTTAAATTTTATGTTTAAATTAAAATGTATTTTTTTACATTTTTAATTTATTAATTTTCTTTTACTTTTTTACATTTTTAATTCATTTTAAAAAATTACTTTTTTACAATTTTAAAAATTAGATTTTTTTATTTACTTGATGAACAACTAATTTTGTATTAGCAGGGAAGCAAAAACAGATTTTTTTAATAAGGTTTTTATTGTCTTCGTTGTTAGTGAGCAAATGCGTAAAACAACAACAAACAAGCTCAATTTAAGAGCTAATAGCTATGTGAGAGTTATTTGGTAATCGAGCTATTCATAATGCGAATAATCTATTATTTGTGTCAACAATCGAACAATCGATTATTGCGAGAGGCTTGATGCCGCACTCTGTTTGCATGCTCTCTGAGAGTTTCGGAGGGGGATACTGTGGTCATTATATAAAACGAGTTCAGCTGCATATACATGTATAACACGATTTTGACACTAGTATTTGATAGGCTTCAATTAGCAAATTCAATTAGCTCAATTACCAAATAACTTTGCAGGACAGTTACAAAAAAACTGATTTTTTGAATAAGCTGTTTATCTTCACTGTCTTCATTGTTAGTGAGGAAATGCATAAAACAACTTAAGCTCAATCTAAGAGTCGATGGCTACATAAGAGTTATTTGGTAATTGAGTTAATTCAATTTGAGGTAATTGAAGCCTATCAAATACTCATGTCAGAATCTTTTTATATATATGTATCTGCAACTGAACTGGTTTTATATGATAATGACAGTGTTTCCAAACTTTTGAAGGCTTGTTTATCAGTTGAAATATCCCCCTCCCAAACGCTTTGAGAGCAAACAGAATGCGGCATCAAGTCGCCTGTGAACAAGCTCTCGCAACACACTGTAATCCTCTGCGTTAGCCAACTGTTGAAATGAATAATCGATTATTCGCTTTCTTAATAGCTCAATTACCAAATAACTCTTATGTAGCTATCAGCCCTTAAATTTACCACAAGTTGTTTTATGCATTTCCTCACTAACAATGAAGACAATAAAGATAAACACCTTATTCAAAAATGTATTCTGTTTTTTTTCACTTCCCCGCTAATACCAAAGATACATTCGTCTCCAATATTTTTTTTTCCTGTCAAAACTTTAAACCAGGGATGTGCAAAGTAGCAGCAATAACATTTAACAAAACTAAATTGTTAATCAAGTAAATAAAAAAATCTCATTTTTAAAAACGTAAAAATTGTAACATTTTAAAAAAAAATTGAAATGTTACTTTTTTACTTTTGAATTTAAATTGTAAATTTAAACAGTGCGTTCTTTGCTTTGTGCATTATGCCATCTGTCTACACTCTGTTGCAACAACAATCACAGGTCTTTATTGCCATGGACAAAATGACATCATCACATCGTCAAATAACTGACTATTACATTAGTTGCCAACTAATTTGGCCATGGAATTTATTTAACTGAGCCGATTAATCAATGCAACCCTGGCAGAGAATGATGAACAGCGCTGTAGAGGCCATATGAAACATGAATGCAAGAACAACAGGGGCAACCCGGCACTTTTCAAGCTACAGTAATGGGGTACGGTTTTTGACTGAGATCTCCACTCGCCCTAACTGCATGGACCACTGACCTGTAGTCATGAACAATCAGTCAAACTCAGAGGAAGAACCAATTAAAACCTTCATTTCAGCTGAGCTGTGGGATGTTTCCCCAAAAAGCTAATGCTGCACGACTTCACGATGTTCAGTAAAAGGACTGGTACAGCTCACTAAACGCTTCTACTGCAATGCACTTGATGATACAGTTTATGTTACAGCACCATATGAAACTTACTGTCAGTTGCCGTTCATCAGAGGCATTGGCTATCTGAGCAGAGCCCAGTGAAACAGCGGGGACCCTGTCCATGAAAAGGTTTGTTGAGGCCTGTAATTACATTTTAGCTAAGGCACAGCCTTTATGGAGTGCAGAAAGAAGGTTTTAATTAGCCAGTGTGTACTGGAGACGCTGGCCCAGTTGTTTTTTTGTCAGTCCTCAGAAGAAAAGATCAGTCTCCTCTCTTGCTGCTGTTCCATTAGCACACTTTAGCCAAGTCATGTCAAGGATTTTCTCTTCAAGCATTTTTCACAGTGGCCATAAAATGCAATTTGGCCTGCTTTGAAGGAGGTCGCTCAGTTAAAGCTATGCTTTTCTTTACTTCAAACACTCTGGACTGGAGTTTCACCTCCGCAGGTGAGCAAACGAGTGAGCATCTGTAAGTGTGTTTTAGATTATGTTCAAGTTGCAGTTGCACATGATGCGTTTGATATCGAGAAGGCTGCAATTGTGCTGTTTGATTGATGTCGGAACAGACATCATTATGCATAGGGATGAACAGTTGTCACAGTAGGGGGTTCTCACCCACCCCCCATACCCTCTTCACACCTCACTGCTCATTAGCAGCACAACACAGAGTTACAACAGTGTAGAGCTAACAGTGTCCAAGTTAGAAAAGTACTGGATGCTTCAGAAAAGAAGACTTTATGGGGGGTTATGGGGGCTCTGCTGGATGCAGCTAATGCTAATTATAAATGACCACATGTTTTAATGGGGGACCTGTTATGCTGTTTCACTTTTCCCCTTTCCTTTAGTGTGTTATGTAGCTTTTAGTGCATGTGGATGGTCTGCAAAGGTTGCAAAATGGATACGCCAGAGAGAGAAAAACTCCTTTTCCCACTTTTCTCACCTTCCATAAACACCTGGTTGTAAGTCCAGCCTTCTCCCCAAGCATTCCTTAATACCTGCCAACCACTTCCAACCACCCTGGCAGCTACCTAATCAGAACAGAGTGAGGTAAGCTGACCAATGCACTCATCAGGAGGTGGGGGCTGTAAGACACAGGAGATCTAATAGGGCTATTCAGACAGAGAGTGAACACAGCATGAGAAACGTAATGTCTATTAGGAACACTGATGCATGTAACCTATTCTAGTAGACCCCAGTAATAAAACAGGAAGATTGAAAGTGAGCATAATAAGCTCGGACCAAAAATGAGTCACCTGTGACTGAAACATACCTAATAGCACATAATACCTCCACCAGCACTAATAACAGCTGTGACTGGATTTGGCATGTACTGGACAAGTTTCTGGATGTAGGCCACATCAATGTTCAGACACTCTTGCATCAAAGAATTGCGCAATTGGGTCAGATTTGGTGGATGCCTTCCCTGGTACAATTCCGAGGAGAATTCCTTGCAGACTGGGATTTTAGCCACTGCTGGTAGATCCGTATGAGCGTACGCTTCCATACACCTGCAGATTCAGCTACTTCCTTCACACTATGGTCTTCACACTATGGCCAATCATTAACATCTGCTCTGGAGCCATTTTCCACACATGGAACGAGACATTCCCTGCACTGTACCACCTCTTCTCAATCTATGGATCCCGTCACTCACACCCCACATGGATTTATAAGGAGCGTGAAGTTACTACCACCTTAAACAAGCTCAGGTCCCATGCAAGTTGCTCACATCATAATATTACTAAAAGCCTCATATTTGAATACCTATACTAACTTCATGTTGTGTTGCAATAGCTTGAAATATGGACTACAGCACCCAAACATTCCTTGCGGTATCTGCTAATCTCCTCTCAGCTGCAGAAAACAACATCTCTGTTTAATGTGATAAGGGATTCCAAACCTTTGTACAGTGTACTGCACAATTAACATATACTCCTAGAGTTCGTGTGCAGCTTTTATGGATCAGAGCGCAGCCGCAAGAGGAGCAAAATGTTTTCTTTTCAACCCAGTGTATTGTAATTACAACACTGTATCACTCTCCATAACGCCTGCAGCAAGGCTTGATTGACATGTTCAGTGTAGCGGCGCACTGCAGTCAACTGGGAGCATGTTTACTAAACACACAGGAAATGACTCAAGCAGCTCCGAAAGACAATACAAGAAGACGCAGCTCTCAGAATCAGCACAAGGGGTGCAAAAGCAAAGAGCACAGGGTCAAACGTGCAGGAAACGGGTTTCATTAATCTTAATAGGACGCTGGGAAAAGGTGTCATTCATGCAGACGGCTCGGCGTAAGAGGGTTCCTCTTGCGGTGCATTCCCTATTTTGAAGCCCACGTAAAACAGGTTGGTGCAAACATAATTACCAGCCATTGTGTGCATAATGGTAAACGAGCAGCAGCAGCAGCAGCAGCAGCAGTTTAAACCATTCAGACTTCCCGCATCATATAACCAGTCTAACAGGAGCTCACGTCTTCTGAAGCGCCTCAAATTAGAGGCCGTTTCCCACGCGGTTCCACACAATGATTTGCCTGACATTTGGGGCAACTGCTCTGAGGAGAATATGGCTACCGGTACACTCCGTCTCAGAAGGTCTCATTTGGAAAGCTCTGATAAAGGAATAAATGAATGAAGTAGCCATCCACGAAGGTAAAGAATGACCTCATATTCATAATATCCTATTCTTCATGAAGGGGGGCTATTTAAGAAACAGCTTAGCACTCTGGGTTCACTCTGACGATCGCAGTCCTGCATTCGCTACGCGGGTCTCCACACTAAAGCAGAGATGGGCGATAATGCTCGAGAGGCCTCAGGTGCATGCTGCGGATTCCGGTGTAAAAATGGAAATGAAGACCCCGAGGGGACGGCCCGAGCTGTCACACCTTTGTTGGCTCGGGTCTTTTAATATTTGAACCTGCTTGCTCTTTTAATCAGTGGAGAGAAGCTCAAGGTCAGTCAGCACTCAGCAGAATTCCTGCTTTTACATGATTCAAATGGGAACGGGTTCTTTTAAGAGTCTGACACTATGCAAACATTCTACACCCACCGGCCACTCACTAGGTACACCTCCTATCTGTATCTACACTCACTGTCCATTTTATCAGCTCCACTGACCATACAGGAGCACTCTGTAGTTCTACAGTTACAGACTGTGGTCCATCTGTTTCTCTGTATAGTTCATTACCCTGTTCTTCAATGGTCAGGACCCCCACAGGACCACCACAGAGCAGGTATTATGTGGGTGGTGGATCATTCTCAGCACTGCAGTGACACTGACGTGGTGGTGGTGTGTTAGTGTGTGTTGTGCTGGTGTGAGTGGATCAGACACAGCAGTTCTGCTGGAGTGTTTAAACACTGTGTCCACTCACTGTCCACTCTATTAGACACTCTAGTCCACCTTGTAGATGTACAGTCAGAGACGATAGCTCATCGGCTGCTGAACAGTCCAGTGTTGGTCATCCTCTAGTCCTTCATCAGTGGTCACAGGACGCTGCCCCTGGGACGCTGTTGTGCTGGATAGTTTTGGTTGGTACTCGATTCTCAGTCCAGCAGTGACACTGCTGTGTCTGATCCACTCACACCAGCACAACACACACACTAACACACCACCACCACGTCAGTGTCACTGCAGTGCTGAGAATGATCCACCACCCACATAATACCTGCACTGTGGTGGTCCTGTGGGGGTCCTGACCATTGAAGAACAGGGTAATAAAGTATACAGAGAAACAGATGGACTACAGTCTGTAACTGTAGAACTACAGAGTGCACCTATATGGTCAGTGGAGCTGATAGAATGGACAGTGAGTGTAGATACAAGGAGTTGTACCTAATGAAGTGGCCGGTGGCTGTACAATTTAAAAACATACTGTTTACTCCTAAGCCCATATGTGGAAAGCAAGCTGCGAAAGCCAGTGTGAACTGTGCAAACAATGCATTTCCATATATCCCATATAGCCCATACAGCCTACAGGGGTCTTGCCTTGTCGCTTGCACTCTCCTGTATTTATTTGTTACTTTGAGGTCCACTTAATATGACCAAACATGTACGCAATTCATTTCACATGACCATTTTCCAGCCTCTCTGTGTCCCTTAGAATAAAGCAGGCTGTCTTTGTTGCTGTGCTATTAGGACTGATCTCAGATAAATGAGCTCTCTTCCGATTGGCTGCTCTGTCTCATTCAGAAAAGCACTCAAAGCTAAAATAAACCTTCCTTAGAACTTCAACATGAGTGGACAGCGCTAATCTGCTGTTGGGTATATAGGTGGATATGTGTAAATGAATTGCAGCCTGTGGCAACAATGAATTCAAAACAGGCTGTTTTTGCAGCTTTTTGCAGTTTTCATTTATAGACTGTATAGACTGGGGAGTGAATGCTAAGCTCACCAGGCAAAATAAACGAGTCACCTTGTGTGTTTAAGGTGGTAGTAACTTTAGGCTCCTGCAGATGGCGCTGCATGAGGATGCTGGGGCTATAAATACTTGCGGGGTGTGAGTGACTGGATCCATAGATTGGGAAGAGGTGCTACAGTGCAGGGAATGTCTCGTTCCATGTGTGGAAAATGGCTCCAAAGCAGATGTTAATGATTGGCTAAAAGGAGTGACTGCATTTGGGCGTGCCAAAGACCATAGTGTGAAGGAAGTAGCTGAACCTGCAGGTGTATGGAAGTGTACGGTCATATGGGTCTACCAGCAGTGGCACAAATCCCAGTCTACAGGAAATTCACCTCGGAATTGTGCCAGGGAAGGCATCCACCAAATCTGGCTCAACTGCACAATTTTTTGATGTAAGAGTGTCTGAACATTGATGTAGCCTACATCCAGAAACTTGTCCAGTACATGCCAAATCCAATCATAACTGTTATTGGTGCTGGTGGAGGTATGGCAGGCCTGATGCACCTGAATGTAACTGCTGCAGCATTTAAGGTGGAACAGGGAAAGGTTGAACAAGAAGTTGATGAACTGGGATATAACTAATGCACCATTTAAGGTGGAACAGGAGAACGTGAACAGCAAGCTGGTGGAAAAAAAGCTGACTTTTTTGCTGTTTCAAAGACCCAATAGGTCAGTACTATTTTGTCCCTTTGCTAATGTTTGTGATAGCAACTAGGGATTGCATCGCAATAGCAATTGTAGCGACAAGTGCTAACCCTACAACCTAGCCAACTGGGGGGGAGCACTGAAAGGAGGGGTATAGTTGATTTGCTGTTGAGTTCAAACATCAACAACTGTTGTCCAGAATCGCTTACCGTGCCTTTAAGTTATTAGGGGTGTTCCAGTCTTCAATGAAAGCTATACAGAGCAGCCAATCACAACAAAGATCACCATGTATACTTGTAAGGGATACAGAGAAGCTTAAAAAATGGTCATATAAACATGAATAACGCCTAATTTTGGTGCACACACCTTCATGAAAGTCTCTCCTAAATAAATAAATAAATAAATAAATAAATAAACAAGTGCTGAAAATGGGCCCACGCATCAGCTCCTCACCCTCCAACTACATTCCTTGCAAATTTGGTTTCATAGTAACCACTGAATAATTTATAGTAGTTGCTGAATAATAATTCTCATAGCTGAATAATAAGCCTGCAGTGCACAGGGGTTAATACCCTCGATGCCAAAGCCACTGCTCATTCTGGTTCATTCTGGCACAGGACTGCGTCAGCACACTCTAAGCCACATGCTGGTGTTTGAACTTAAAAACGGCCTATTGAGAACAATTACGGCGGAATCACTACACTCCTGCAGTCCTTCAGATTGGCATCGTGTGAGAGATAGCTTTTATGGAAATACGGTACTTGCACAATTCTAAACGCCACCCGGAGTGACAGCATCAGCTGACAGTCGTGTCTGTCAAATGCCTCAATGCGAGAGGAAGTGCGCTTCAACAAATGCCAGAGTAAATACTGTAAAAGTGCGCTGTCAAGGCTGGCGCGCTGACTAACGTGGAAGGTATCACTTAAGCAGAATGGGAACACGGTGTGAAGTGGGCTGTTTCAAGCCATAACCACAAATTACATGCATGCCTGTGTTGTCTCGAATTCAGTTCAGAGTTACCCAAGCAAATATTAATACGCACCCCTCACTCTTCCCCTGCCGCACACGCACCAAAACAGAAGGGCACACGTAAAGGCCTACGGTCCACACTCTATATCGCATACTGACTACGAAGGAGGGCAGATTAAGTAACGCTAGTACGCAGGATCGCCTTCGGGCTAGGACAACTCATTACCGCTGTGTTCTTGTGACGGAGGCCGCAGCAGTTTGCGTCCAAAAATAGACTGCTGAAATGGCACTACCCATCTGGCCCACCTGCCAAGCAGCGCTGAGGATTATTATCCACAATTTCCTTTGGCTTTGGACTCAACCATGTAACTCGCCATGACAGTGCATGCGAGTGGGAGGAGATAATCAGACAAATTTACCTCTCCATGCTGTTTGCTTGCTTGCTTGCTACTTAATGCAGCCTAATTCGCAATTGAAGATAGACTGCAGCTTTTGGCTGTGCGGCCCGGAGCCTAGGAACAATCAGCTGACCTGTCGGCGGAATACAGACAGCGACGTCCCCTTAGGGCCCGGAGCTGCTCTCAATGTGTCCTGCTCTTGTGGAGGAGTAGGTTGCACCACCAAAACAAAGTGTTCCAAACTTACTACCACTAACAGCACACTGGCAGACCTACAAAAAGCATTTTATACACTCATCATCAAAAGAATAGTTGCACAAATATTGGTGGAATGAAACTTGGTGGGGAGGTTTGAAAGTGTGAGACATGCAAAAAAATTGCAGGCATTCGGCGAGCAGCGAGGACAGCACGACACAGGACTACATTCACACAGACTGTTACGACGACTGCCCTTAACACCAGGTTAACGTCACCAAAGACTGCAATGGTGTCCTGCCACACTGTCATGGAGTGACTCAGAATGGCAGCGGGTCATCTTCAGTGACGAGTCCCGCTTTTGTCTTGGTGGAGACGACCAACGAATCTGTGTGTGGAGGCACCGTGGTCAGCACCAACATGAACGGTTTGTTGTCACATGTCATATGGCCAGAAGGCCTGGTGTCACTCCACCTCTACCCCTACCGCACAATCTGCAGGAACTGTGTGAGGATATTCAAGCTGCATGGGATGGATCATGACAGGACACCATTAGGAACCTCTACAACTCCATGCTGAGACGTCTGGCATGTTGGGTTAGCAAACATGGTGGCCTGACGCCATACTGAGAGACACTACTTCTGTATGTGTAGCTCAATAAATATTGATCATATCAGTCTAAATTGATCATCATTTATTGATCCTGGTAACCTTTATCTTCCTTCCCAACAGCACTGCAATCCCACACCTCCTTCTGGGTGCAGCTATTCTATAAGATAAGTGTATATGGTATATAGGTTCCAAGGTGAACCCAGAAAGAATGATGCCTCAAGACATGAGGAAAAGAATGAACCAGTGCCTAACATGGTTGAAACAGGTCTAAAGATTCCATATAGTTCCCTTATCATGACATGAGCTACTTAAAGACAAATCAAGAAGCAATAACCACCTAATAACAAGCCAATCAGAAGACAAAATTGCTTATATCTACCAATCAGAAGCAAACGTAGCCCACATGTACATCATACTACAAACAAAAGGACCAAATATCAACCGTTAGGAAATAATGTTGGGAAAAATAACTTCTCACTTGGCCACAAAAACATAACGTCCCTCATTCCCAGTAAGGTGATAAGGCCAGTTGGTCTGCAAAGATGCTGCTAAAACGCACGAGGCCACAACCTGTCAAGGCCACCAAAATCAATCAGTCCATCAGCCTGCATATTCCCAGTCCGGGGGGTGGTGGGGGGGCGGGGATACCAGAGCGGCCACTAGGGGGCGCAAAGCACGCTCCTGCTCAGCCTCCATCAGCCAAACCAAACGTTTGCACTGTGCGTGGGGAGCTCCAGCAGCTGTAATCGCCTCATCGTGACTCTTTAGCTGCTGAGGAGGTCTAAGCACACTCTCTGCGCTCGGGGAGGGGTGGTGGGGGGCGACCAAAGAGGGGTCCAGCGAAGAAGAAGCAGCTCAAATGATGTTGAGAGAGACTTTTAAGGGTTTGAGTTGGGTGGTGGTGGAGGTGCGCATTTCCAGCCACATAAATCATCAGGACTTCTCAGAACAGCCTCATAAAAGGCTCCCTACCATTCAGCATGCAGATCACGAGGACGCCGGAGGAACCTCTCTGTTGCAGTTGATCTCACTCTCGTTTTCCCCCCTCCCTCTCTGTTTTTTATTTCGATTACAGCAGAAAAGAGATTAGGAAGAGATTAGTTCGGGATGTGGTCAAAACTGTCTGGGCTCCCTCCGTGAATGTGGCGTTACCTGCAGTCCCACACGTGCACGCGCACTCGAGGTGTTGGGCAAAGCGGTGTGTGCAGGGGGGAAAGGAGCAGCAGGAGGAGGTGATAAGATTCAGGAATTACTGTCGTTGATATTTGCACAGTATTGATTTCGTAGTCCATTGCTTGGAGTAAAAGGGCGGGCTGTAGCTTCTTTAGAGACTGACTCTGCTTTAGCCCACCTGTTTGCAGCAGGCTGGTGTGGGTGGTGGGTTGGGCTTAGGGGCAACTCTTCAGCACAGGGGTATGTTAAAGCTGGCTTGAGCTCACTGGGGGGGTCACGTTATTGGGTCATTATTGAGGATGTGCCTCCAGCAAGCCTCTGATTACTGTAGACACACCACTTGGGTTTGGTGCCATAGCCAGCAGCTGGCTAACTATACCTGCCAATATATAGAACCTGTTCACTATGAGGCTATGGGGGGTCGTGCTTTAATATAAACGCCACTCCATTCCCACATCACCACCACCCCACCCCAGATCTCATCACAGACATCCCATGGGTTAGTTCTAGCTGCCTGTCATCAAAGCCAACCGTGCAAAGCAAAGCCAACGCATGCAAAGCATCCAGCTCGAGTCGATCTGAGCGGAGCTGTGATAGAAGTTTGTGAATAGATGGAAGCAGCAGTCAGTCTAATGCACCCCCTCCACACACACACACACACACACACACACACACCTCCAAAACGCGTGGCTGTCTCTGAAACGTGCACGCGCGCGTGCACTCTCCATACACGTATGCATCCTTAACACCATCACCATTGTCCCCCCTCTCTCCTGTCTGTCTGTCTGTCCGTCCGTCCGTCTGACTGTCTGCCTGCACAGGTTCTATACTGAAGGCAGTGCTGAAGCACGACAACAGGCATAACCGCTCGTCGTGGTGAATTCAAGGGTAACAGAAGCGTGATGCCCCCCAGCTCCACGCAGAACCACCTGTTCTGCCCCCAGCACGCGCAGCCTCCCAACATAATGGCCGCATTGTCGGGGGGGGGTGATATTCCACTTCGTGTCCAAACTGCAGCGCAATCCGCCAAACTAGACGAAGGACACGGAGACAGACTTAAACACAGCACCCCCCCACCACCACCTCCTGCAAGACCCTGCATGAAGGAGTCTAACAGCGCACTAAGCTAATGTTACACTGGGGGGCTTTATAGCTCGAGCCCCCCTTAAGGAATCCTTAAGGGGGATGAAGGGAAGATTGTTGCACGTAGATCCAAAAAAATAGAGGGGGTGGGGGGTGATTGGATGGGGGGGATTTGTGTATAAACTCACCGATATGAATAATGGAATCGGGTAGCGCGCGCTGCCACCGCGCGCTCCAAACGGCCAGCAGGAGCACCAGCGCCGGGGAAACTTTCATCTCTTCCCGCTGTAGGTCGGGGGGGTTTCAAAACCCAAAGCCCCCCGAATAAAACCACAACCCCGGGGGTCTCCCAGTGGAAGAGGAACGGAGGCTTTAAATCCTGAAGCGAGCGCGAGAGCAAGCGAGAGAGCAGGGGACCGGTCCGGATAGAAGAGGAAGAGGAGGAGGAAGAAGATGTAGAGGAGGTGGAGGGGAGAGATGGAGGAGGTGGAAAAAAGGGGGTAACCGTCGTCCTCCTTCCAAACCCCGTGTCTCTCCCTCGACGCCTTCTTCTTCTTCGTTCGGGCTCGCGCGACAGAATATCCTTAACCGAGCTCGGAAATTTCCAGATCGCGCTGAAGCATCCAGGCGGAGGATCTCCGGCCGCTCCGAACGGTCCGAACGGAGCGCGGGCGAGGGAGGAAAGAGTGGTGGGTGTGTGTGTGGGGTGGGGGGGCGGAGTGGTAGATGGTTTGAGGAGGGTGGAGGTGGAGGAGAGGAGGGGCAGTGTTTTTAGAAGCGGGGGGGATTGAACAGGAGCGGCTCGAGCGGAAAGTTCCTACAGATCGGAGCCCCTCTGCTGCTGCTGCTGCTGCTCCTGCTGCTGCTCCTGCTTCTCCTCGCGTGGAAAAGCGCCGCGTTCAGCGCCGAGCCCTGACTGAGAGAGAGAGAGAGAGAGAGAGAGAGAGAGCGAGAGAGAGTTGGACGGCGGGGACCGAGCGAGCGCGAGCGTGATGAGGAGGAGTCCGCATGCGGGAGAGAAGAGGAGGGGGGGTCAGGAGGAGGAG
>CM067484.1:2105249-2124760 GCA_034552555.1 Semaprochilodus insignis | reverse complement strand
GAGGAGGGGGGGTCAGGAGGAGGAGGAGTAGAGAGACTTTAGATGAAGAGCAGAGAGCAGCCTGGACGAGCGGTGACCAGAAATGAGTGAGAGAGAGAGATAGAGACAGAGAGAGAGAGAGAGAGAGAGAGAGAGAGAGAGAAAGTGTGTGTGTGAGAGAGAGAAAGAGAGAGAGAGACCGAGACAGACAGACAGTGTGTGTGAGAGAGAGATAGAGAGGGAGAGTGTGTGTGAGAGAAAGAGAAAGCGAGAGAGAAAGAGAGAGAGTGTGTGTGGGAGAGAAAAAGAGCAAGAGAGAGGAGTGTGTGTGTGAGAGGGAGAGAGAGAGAGAGGTGTGTGTGTGTGTGTGAGAGAGAGAGAGGGAGGGAGTGTGTGTGTGTGAGTGAGAGAGAGAGAGAGAGAGGGAGGGAGTGTGTATGTGTGTGTGAGAGAGAAAGAGAGAGCGCTACTGAAGAGTGGGCGGAGGTAGGATGAGGATAATGCAGAAGGCTAATCTGTGAGGTTATGGCTCCTCCCTTGTCCAACTCCTTTGATTTACCTACATCACCACAAACAAACAAACAAACAAACAAACAAAACAAACAAACAAATAAAGCACACCCGTTTAGACTTTCCCTATTTAACAACCCATCCAAACTGCCAGGAATAACAGCTTAGCAGAGCTCTGTGACACTAACGCTTCATCTTCCCAATCCTGTCCTAAATTCCATTACATAATATTCAAGCACGGCGGCCTGCACACAGCTGTGACACTGAGGAGAACCTCCAACATCCAGCTTCTGCTGTACGTGTTCACTGGGAGATGGAATCCAGTTTGAATGTGTTGGAACACACACCCTCCTGAATGTCTCCTGACCTAAATTCTCAGGAGGTCCCTGAAGATAACCTTAAACCCATCATCAAAATCTCATGTGTGGAAGACCCTATTACCAAAGAGCATTTCCAGAAGTGTAACCATTTAACCAAGAGCACTGATGCTAGGAGCAGCCAGTCAGCATCGGACCCCCCTTGAATATTTTGGACAGTGGTGGATGTACACAAACCATGTAGCTGGGTTAAAGTAGAGATCCCCAAGGTAAAATACTCCACCACTGGAGTAACAGTACTAAAGTATTTCCCTTCAAATGTACTTAAGTATGGAGAGTAACAGGAGCATGATTTATTATGGCTCTAATGTCCTATTATCATTTCTGGAACACGACTCTTAATCAGCTCAGTGTAGGTGAAGAGACTCTAGTGTCACTCTCGTACACTCGTAACACATTACAGTACACTGACACATTACACTTACTGAGTTACTGTACACCAACACACTACTTACAGCACACCAACACATTACACTTACTGAGTTACCGTACACCGTCACACTACTTACAGTACACTAACGCATTACACTTACTGAGCTACTGTATACCAACACACTACTTACAGCACACTAACGCATTACACTTACTGAGTTACTGTACACACTGTGGAAGGATGGACAGAATGGACTAAAGAAAGAGTTAAGTTCAGTTTTCTCTGATGTTCATCTGATGCTGACGGTTTTGGTGGTCTACCAGGTCCTGCATGGTTTCAATGTTCTCTGTTCCTTTTAACTGCCTTTTGAACTCCAGGTTTGGAAAATCCTGTTACACCCATTTTCCTCCTTCCTCCTCCTGCAAATGAATAACTTGTACATGGTGGCTTCTATAAAAGAGGGGTGACTTTGCACTGTACTGAACACCTCGACTATACCGCCGCTTTCCATCCACAATTCTGGTTTGTTTGTAAGCGCCGGTGGAGATAACCTGTTGTGTTTACATTAAGAGCACGGATTTTGGAGCGACCTGGAGGAAGCACAAGGGGCTGTGGGAGATGAGAATGGCAGTTGTGACGGCGTTCAGAGCAAACGTGGAGAGTGGGAGCGACGCCTCATTAACCACCATGATTGGATAAGGCATGAGTGGAAGGGGCCTAGCAGCATATCAATGCACACCAGGACAAACTCTATAGAGGGCATCCATAGAAGGGTGCCATTCTAAAATTACTGATCATATAGGCACATGACAGCTGAAGATATACTGCTAACGGTGAGCAGTACATCATCAGACCCAACATTATAGCTGTCTATCTGATGTACACGCTCTTAAAACGTTCTTGCCCTGGATGTACGGTTGTAGGACAAACACGGAATTGATACATATTCCTATACGTGTTGTGAAGGTTCTTCATAGTTCAATGGTTCTTCACTTGAATCTTGACAGTTTCCAGGTTCATAACAGTGGCTATATCCTGATAAATATATATATATATATATATATATGAATATACACCCATCATCAAAAAAATAGTTGCACGTATAGCTGCACCCAGAAGGAATCAACCGACAGGAATGAAACTTGGTGGTTAGGTTTGACATCATGAGACATGCGAATGATTACAGCATTTACCCTCGGGCCGCGCATGGACGGGCCTTATCGCTGTATCTGACTGACCTGACAACCATGACTGCGGACGTTCAGCGAGCAGTGATGTCCATGAGTCATCCTATTAGTGCCAGCACCATTGGCAGACGGCTGCACGACTACATGTACGCAGATCATTACTACAACTGTCCTTAACACTGTGTTAACATTGCCAAAGACTGCTATGGTGTTGTGCCAGACTACCATGGAGTGACTCAGAATGGCAGCTGGTCACCTTCAGTAACAAGTTCCGTCTTTTTGTCTTGGTGGAGACGACCAACGAATCCGTGTGTAGAGGCACCGTGGTCAGCACCAAGAGGAAGGCCTGGTGTCACTCCACCTCCACTCTTACCATAAAATCTGCAGGGACTGTGTGAGAATATTCAAGCTGCATGGGATGGATTATCACAGGGCACCATTAGGAACCTCTTCAGCTCCATGCTGAGACGTCTGGCGTGTTGGATTAGCAAACATGGCGGCTCGACACCATACTGAGAGACACTACTCCTGTATGTGTAGCTCAATAAATATTGATCATATCAGTTTAAATGTATCATCTTTTATTGTTCCTGGTAACCTTTATCTTCCTTCCCAATCCCACACCTCCTTCTGGGTGCAGCTATTCTTTTGATGACGTACATAATGGAAATCGTTTGCCTTCAGTGTTCTGTGCTTATGATCATTTGAATAGACATCAGATTAATAATTAGACATCAGATAAAAGACTGGTGGACTGAGAGACACTAGAGTCTCTTCTCCTACACTGAGCTGATTAAGAGTCTTGTTCCAGAAATGATAATAGGACATTAGAGCCATAATAAATCATGCTCCTGTTACTCTCCATACTTAAGTACATTTGAAGGTAAATACTTTAGTACTGGTACTCCAGTGGAGGTCTAAAGGGAGGAACTTCTACTGACACTGGAGGAGTATCAATCAGTCAATCCATATTTATTTGTATAGCGCTTTTCCAACTAACGCTGTCTCAAAGCAGCTTCACAGAAAAGCAGTTTATATAAAGGAAAAGAAAAACACGGAGTCCATGTACAGACGTAGGAAAGGGAATCCGGGTCCAAGCCCCCCTGTCAGCAAGCCAGAGGCAACAGTGGTGAGGAAAAACTCCCTTAGAGTAAGGAAGAAACCTCGAGAAGAACCAGGATCGAGGGGGAACCCATCCTCCACAGGTCGATCCCGGGTGAGGAGAGAAAGACAGAACTACCAGGAAAAGGAGCGTGCATGGCTTGTAAACCTCGTCCACCACTGGGAATAATAAATGCTGTGGAGAAAAAAAAACAAGCACCCTGGAAGCAGGTGCAAATTGATATGCAAACTGTCACCACAAGGACACATTGTTATTGGACTCAGGCCCCAAAACCAGAGCCACAGGGTCAGTGCCTAACTTTGTCCTTTGATCGGCCAAAGATAATGTCCATTCATTTCCTCCGAAAGTCAATATGAACACAGTTCACTCACATTTGCGATCCAAATATGGCACGCAAACACACGGAGCACTGCCAATCAAAGGCCACCAACACAGTGATTTCCAAAGGGTGAATTATTTATCAGTAAACAAACAGAATGAAAGCAGCTTCATCTAAAGAGCAGAACGTCGGAGCCGAAGGGCTGATTGAGGAGTCGCAGGGCTGAGCGACAGATAAACAGGACTTCGGAGGAGGTTAGGGGACCTGTTTTGGCAACGGAGGCTGTCCTGATATCCTCGGAAATATTTATAGCCCTCCCAACATCTGAGGATTCGTTTTTAGATCTGTGGGGAAGAGAGGGGACACGCAGTTCCCTCCGTCATAAATAATCAAATGACTATTAAGTTTTAAATAACATATTACTGAGCTTTTGGAGGCTTACAAAATTTATTCAAGATGGCAAGTGTCAGTGCTGCACTAGATGGGATAAACTGGAATGTCGGTGGAAGATAAGAATGTTAGTCATGCTTAAAGTGCTTTTACAGGCTTGTACAGTTTGGAAAGTGATGCAAGTTCTCCAGTGGCTGCCTGAAAAACCCAAGCAAAATACTTTACCGGAAGACTGCTCACATTAACTGGAACAGATTATTTCGGCTCAGCGCGAGCCCGAACTGGCGTATAGCTGGTGCGCATTATGAATACTAGCCTAATTATAATAGCACCAGCACAGTTTTGGATGGATACAATCTAAAGATATTGATTCAAAAGATACTGATGGCATCTGATGAAGCTTTCTCGATATCATTGTGTATTTGTGGTGCTGATTTAATAGCAATACACACTCGTCACCAAAAAAACTGTTGCACCCAGAAGGAGGTGTGGGATTGCAGTGCTATTGGGAAGGAAGATAAAGGTTAGCAGGAACAAAAAATTGGGATAAATTTAGAATGATATTGGCAATATTTATGGAGCTACACGTACAGAACTCCATGCCAGATGTTTCGACATGGAGTTGGAGAGGTTCCTAATGGTGTCCTGTGATAATCCATCCCATGCAGCTTGATTATTCTCACACAGTTCCTGCAGATGGTGCGGTAGGGATGGAGATGGAGTGACTCCAGGCCTTCTGGATGTGTGACAACAAACCGTTCATCTTGGTGCTGACCACGGTGCCTCCACACACAGATTCGTTGGTCGTCTCCACCAGGACAAAAGACTCCATGACAATCTGGCACGACACCATTGCAGTCTTTGGTGATGTTGACGTGGTGTTAAGGGCAGTCGTCGTAACGGTCTGTGTGCATGTAGTCCTACGTCGTGCAGCCGTCTGCCAATGGTGACCACAGGATAACTCATGGAGGGCATCGCTGCTCGCTGAATGTCTGCAATTGTGTTTGTTGAGTCAGTCAGGTACAGTGATAAGGCCCGTCCTTGCCTACATCACATGCAGAGCCCAGCATGAATCATTTGCAAGTCTCACAATGTCAAACCTACCCACCAAGTTTCATTCCTGCCGGTTGATTCCTTCTGGGTCCAACTATTTGTGCAACTAGGATGAATGTAAATCTGGGCCAGGCGAAGGAATAAAGCAGGACTCTTTGCCCAAAAGAGGACACGCTCCTCATAAAAGCACTGCAATAGCATCACGGTTTTTGTGGCCACTGCATGTAATTTGCTGTCAGTGTTTGGTGAAGTTACCAGGTTTCCACGTCAGACGCTCCTGTCTGCTTGTCAGTAAGATGACAAGTGCGTTGCAGGACATTATAAGACAGGAAAGATCCATATGCTGCCTGTTTCCTGCAACGTGCCAAACAGGAGCTGTCCACTGACTAGTGGTGCTGAAACACAACTCTGTTTATTTCTATGACCGCCGCCACAGCAGCGCTTCTCTGCACAGTCGCCACGTTCAGTAAGGGAGCTGTCCATGTAATGGTGCTGAAATGGGCCTGAAAGGCTTGCCTCTCCGTGCTTGAAATGGTGCTTCCTCTTATGCAACTCTCTAAATTAAAGATGCATTCAAGGAAAGCAGCAAAATTAACCGTGAGACACATTTAGCAGTCAGTACTAATTTAACTGTGCATTCCTTTCCACTAACAAGCTTCTCCTGTAGCACCTCTCCTATTCCATATTGGGTGGACTGTGTGAAGTACATGTCTGCAAACAGCAGAGGTCTCCCTTCTATATGAGCTGCTTAACACTGGGCTTTAATGCGCCACCGCTTTGACTTGCGTTCCTCAAAACAGAGAGCAGAGATTCCCTGCATCATTCAGCAGATTGCTTTCATGTGTGATTTGAGGGGACCGTCTTCTTGCTCTCGCTCAAGGAAAAAAAAGGACCCATCAAAACATGCGCTAAATTGGGTCAGCAGTTCACAGAGGAGTCACTATCTTAGATGAGTCTTATCTCATGGGAGTGGGGGAGGGGCTGAAGTTCCCATCATGTGTCAGGTATCACCTGGCCTCAGTATTGACAAGTCTCAGCATGCTGGGACTCTGAGAAGGTTGTGAGCGTCTCCATAAAGAAAGAGATAGTGGCGTGCAGCGTGTGTGGCTTTGTGCAGAGTGTTCGGGTCAATACGCCGGCGGAGGGCTCTGCATAAAGATGAGCTGCAGGTTATTTTCAGTTCCGCGTCTGGGAATCAGACGCTCTCGGAATCAATCATACTCTGTCCTCCGAGACAGGAGAGAGGGAGACTGGGTCTGCATAATGAAACCGCACACGTTTACATTCTCACGCCACACCGTGAAATGGGCGCCCCGGAATCAAGGTTTCTTTCCCGTCAATAACAAGCCACATCATCCTCCATGGAAGAGTTCTCTGATGCGACCCCCCCTCCCCTCCCCACCCCAAACCAAAACTTCCTCCACTGCCAGGAAGTTTGCTCTGATTTTCCAAGGGCACCATAGTTAAACGCTGAGGCAGGGCAGAACGTGGCCCTGTGTGACAGAGTCGCCTCCCCGCTGGGGCTGCCCGGCCTCAGGGCAGCAGGGGCCAACAGACACGTTCCACTGCCCTTCGTTTCCGAGTTTGCTTTGCATGATTAATGGAACACCTTGTGTGTGGGTGACACGGTAGAGCTGCTCGCTTTGCCTGGAGTCATGCTTTGGCAGATCCCGAGAACTAAGTTGAGCCTGGTTTCTTTAGGGGGAGGTGGAGCTCATCTGGGCGTGCAAGAGAGGTAGCGTCTGTTGCAGAGAGCCCCCTTTCCAGTCAGCAGAAACGACACCAGGCAACTACAAGCGCAGAGAGGAGGCCATTTCTTTGCGCGCCTTAGAACAGCAGGCGAGGGGGTTCAAAAAGACGCATACTTCCCCGGTCCAATTCCGATTTCGCTTATGGGGATAATGGAGGATTCTGTCACCGAGTACATAACTCCATCAATCCTCCGCTGATCATGGTGTGCAGCCTGGCATTTTCGCTGAGCTGTTTCCTCTGCATTTGTTCTTGTATTGTGCCCCGCCACTCTGTCTCTCTGTGCTCCCCTCCTTTCAGTGGGCTGCTGGCAGAGTGCTTGGGGAGAAATTGGGTCATATATTGAAATGTCGGCGAATTGCGGCAGATTTGTGACAAAGAGAGCAGCACAGTTGTTGCGCTCGTATCGGGCCCTCTTTGCGGGGAGGGGTTGGGTCGGGCGCAAGCAATGGAAACAAAGGCATCCTCTTTCATTCCACGACGGCTGAAGGAAAGCGAACCTGGGCTGCAGTTGTGATGCGCAGACAAAGGAGGCCAGCGGCTGCCAGAGTCGGGCCTTCTTGCCTCGCCCCGTATCGCTGCCAGCCCCGACACTGCTCACTTTCATTCAGGTGATAAAAGGACCCTGACTAATTGGTTTTCTGGCTGGCTGACCCTGAAAACACAAGGAGAAGCGAGTTGAAATGAAGTGAACTGTCTGGGGGTGGATGGATTGAAACGGCGAATGCCAGAGTGATGATAACAGCCATTTGCATGGGACGAAATGCCCAGAGAGGCTTGATGGAAGAGCGTGGAAGGGATGAGAGATCGAGAAGACAGAGAAGTGGATAGATGCTCTTAGCGCCGGGACCACAGAACCTCTCAGCCATGCAGTTATGATGGAGGGAGAGAGAGAGAGAGAGAGTGGGGCAGAGAGAGAGACAGAGAGAGACACAGACAGACAGAGGAGAGGTTGAGAGATTTTGTTTGCTCAGCTAATGGAGGAAAAACAAGTTTAAAGGAAGGTTAAGGGAGCCACTTGTAGGAAATGAATAGCAGCAGGACCTTAATTGAGGCAGGTAGGAAGCAAGTGGCAGCTGGGGTGACGCCGCTTCTGCAGCGCTGTCAGAGACACATGGATCTCAACGCAGTTGTGTAATCATTATCACTCGGATGCATGAGCATTCTTTGCCTCCAATGCAACCCAGGTGCCACAGCAACCTCTCACATCTCCTTCGAAAATAGCATGCAGAGAATTTCTTCTCATCTTGGAGAGAGAGAGGGGAAAAAAAGACAAAAAAAAGGAAAAAAAAAAAGACAAAAAACAGGCAACCGTCTTGGCATCTGTAAGCAGCAGGGTATTATTAGAGCATTTGCTCGGAGCTGACTTTCCCCTGTCAAGCCAGAACGGGTTGAATCATGCTGAATATCACTGAGGACTGCGAGGGAATCAGAAGGCATTACCCCGAATTGATATGGGCAGCCAAGTGTCGGCGAATGCGCGGCGTCTGGCGAGGCCTTTATAGGCCACCATCTATTACAGTTCCGTCAAACCGCCCAAGGGCCTGCAGATTTGTGTAAAATGTAATACAGTTTTGCAGGTGTTAGGGATGTTTATACCTCATTGTTCTCGCGCTGCTGCGGGCACTGCTTTTATGAGTCCTTGACGTGAGCACGGGAGAGCTGGCCAGACAGCTTCATGGATAAGGACTGCGCCCGTTGCTGCGCCCTGATCGAAGATGCAAATGAATGCCATTTCTGTGGGCGGAAGAAGCACTGCTATTGATGTTAGCGTGCACTTTTGTGCGCGCCTATGCTTAGAAACAGCACAGGAAGTTCGAAAGTCCGAAGTTAACCACGCACCCAGATAGTGTGTTACTGCTGTTATGCAACAAGAGAGATTTTGAGAATCTTGACGGATGATGACAATGCCCTGGAACGTTTGACTGAGAAACAGGAGGACCCAATGTGTGTGAGGATGTGGGAGAGTGAGAGACGGCGTGAGAGAGCGTGAATGAAAGAAAGAGATGACAATGAGCCCTCTTTCTTATTTTGAGCAACTTGCTAACAGCCATTAACGGCAAAGGAGGTCCCTGCTGTCTTGTGACAGGCCTTCTGTACACTCAACGTCAAGAAACAGTCGCACAAATAGCTGCACCCTGAAGGAATCGAACGACGGGAATGAAATTTGGTGGCTAGGTTTAGGGCTGTAAGACATGCAAAAAAGTTTCACGCTCAGACGTGCATGTGACGTCAGCAAGGATGGGCCTAATGGTGGCCCTGACTGACCCAACAGCCATGATTGCAGACATTCAGTGAGCAGTGAGTCATGCTGTTTGTGGCAGCACCTTTGGCAGACGGCTGCACCACCCAGGATTACATGTACGCAGGCCGTTACAATGACTGTCCCTAACATCACGTCAACGTCGCCAAAGACTGCAATGGTGTTGTGCCAGACTGTCATGGAGTGACTCAGAATGGCAGCGGGTCATCTTCAGTGACGAGTCCCGCTTTTGTCTTGGTGGAGACGACCAACGAATCCGTGTGTGGAGGCACAAGATGAACGGTTTGTTGTCACGTGTCACATGTCCAGAAGGCCTGGTGTCACTCCACCTCCACCCCTACTGCACCATCTGCAGGAACTGTGTGAGAATATTCAAGCTGCATGGGATGGATTATCACAGGACACCATTAGGAACCTCTACAGCTCCATGCCGAGACGTCTGGCAGGTTGCGTTAGCTAAACATGGCGGCCCGACACCATACTGAAAGATAGTACTTCTTCTTTAGGGTGCAATTATTCTTTTGATGATGAGTGCATGTTTGTTGACACTGGTCTAGGCCTGAGCCTTCCTTTGCTGTGTTAACAGCCTCTGCTGTTCTGTTACTATGAGGATTCGACTGTACTCAAGCTTTACTGAGGGTCAGGCACTGATTCAGGGCAAATGGATCTAACTCATAAAGGGTACACCAGCTCTTCACCACAAAATACACTCTCAGAAAAAAGGTAATAACTGTCCACCTCTCATGACACTGAGGTGGTTTCCTCATGAGCATGTCTTCTGTACCTTCAGTTAGGGAACATAATTGTACCATATTCTGTTGCAGTTTTATTTATTTAACTTATATTGACTCCATAAATACAGTCTTACTTTGAAATCAAATGCAACGGGATCTGATTCGGAATTTCCCAGCTATACATCCACAGAGTCCATCACTCAAACTTGTCCTCATAGTGAGTGGCATGCTTTAGGTATACTTTGTTAGCTTGCTATGTTTCTGGGATATGAAGGACATACCAAAGAGAATGAATCATGAGTTGTCCTTTCAAGGTACGTTTTATTTATTTTTTTCTATTTTAAAACACTAGGTGACAAAATGGTACACGGTAACAGTCAAAGGTTCAGACACACCCATCTAACTGGATGTAGTTGGTGATCTTAAAGACTCTACAGTCTTACACTTAACAGCTCCAACTGATGAGAGTCTGAACCAGTACATACCCTGATATACCACATATACTCTTGATGTACCACAGTATGATATTTCTCCATATCTCCACCTCTAATATNTCGTTTGGGGCCAGCCGTATGAGTAATGGACCTGTCTCGGACAAGCTGGTTAGGGTCAAGAGGACCATAAGTTCATCACTATCATTTTTATCTGAATCTGAATGTTCACGTGGTATTGCAGAGCAAAGACAAGGTGTGCAGATCATATGACTTTTCAGACATTACTTGACTTCTGCTGTTGGTAAGCAAGGAGGATGCGAGAGGACGACGTAGTGGCATGTATAGTACCAGTCAAAACACATAGACACATCCAACTAAATGGATGTAGTTGGTGATCTTAAAGACTCTTACACTTAATAGCTCCAACTGATGAGAGTCTGAACCAGTACATACCCTGATATACCACATATACTCTTGATGTACCACAGTATGATATTTCTCCATATCTCCACCTCTAATATATATTTAGTGGTGTAAAAACTTTGATCTCTTTTTCTGCACAGTGTAAAAGCTCTAGTTCTCCTTTCAGTTTAGTGAATATTCATGATGGACCGACCAATAGAATTGCTCCAAACCTGCTTAGAAATAAACCTTGTTCTATCAGCCTCCACTGCAGGTTAAGAAAGCTGGTTCATCCCCCGTAAAGTTCCGTTTTGGAGGTTTTTAAGGTGGACTGTATAATTCCATGAGTGCTATGTTATAGTTCGGTGTCTTCACTTTTGTTCTAAAGTAAAGCATTAGGACAAACATAAGGTGAACCTCCTATGAGTAGCCGGTTCTAAACTTTTGACTGGTGCTGTATGTACACCCTATACATAACTGGACCTTAAGACAAGTTGTCCATACCTTGGTGAACAACAATATACTGTACTGTAGCTTTTCCCCCCTTTACAGTGCAGAGGTGTAAGTCTTCGAGCTGACAGCAAACTGGTTCAGTTCTGGAGTCACTGGTTTCCAGTTTGATTCCAAAGTGATTTTCATCATTTAGGAACATTGTGATCCAGTGCTTTAAATTGTGATTTGATTCAGCGAGTCAAGCTTCTTTAAAAGAGCAATATGTTAGATGATGCTGTCTGTCAAATTCATACTCCACACAGTCCCTACTTACTGCTCCCCCTCCCCCCAGGCCTGGTTTACTCACCAGTCTGTAGAATCGTTGTGGATTTGGCATCAAACTTCGGTGGAAAGTTTGTGAGAAGTGGAGAAAAGCAACTCTTGTTTTGCTGTTTCTGCTTCTTCTTCATCCACTCGCTATTGGAGCTCCTTTCTGTCCAAATTCCTGAGTCTTCAAGCCCTGCCTTCTGATGAGCCCAGTGTGCTCTGACTGGTCAGCTTGCCCACTTTGTTACGACTGGTCAGTTGCCTAAGCGGTATCCTGCTACAAGTTCTTTCCCCTAGACTGCGGTAGCTATCCTAATCATGGTGTTGGTTCTGCTGATGGTTCTGAAAGTTGGTACAACAAGCTGGTAGATCCACCTTCACAATCTAGACGTTCAAGAATGGTCACTTTTTATAGCTTTAGCTCTCCGTGTGTTGTGTGAGGGTGTGCCAAGCTTGCTAGTAGGTGGGCACTAAGGACTGTGTTTTCGAGATGATGCCACCTTGTAACAGACAAAAGGGCTGGAATTCCAACAAGGCGCTTATGGCAGCTGAGAGAAGTGGTTTCTCGGGGAGGGAGTTTCTACTCTGGCGTCTACTTTGGGCTTTAGAACTTTGCAGACCGTGTACATGCACAAAAAGCCACATACGCTCTAAAGGAAAGAGGAGAAACTGAAAAAGCATATTGGATGCCCAATGAAATTTAAAATTGATTTTTTCCTTTTACAATTGGTTCTGCTACATCACAAGGAATTCTAAATGATGCACTGAGACAAAACAAATCAATTGTTGCACCACTAATCCAAGGAACACGTTTCCACTCCTGCACAGTCCAAGGCTAGGAACCCCTTTCCCTGACACTTAGTATTGGGCATGGTAGTCTCGGTACAAGATGCCTTGAGTTCCACATGAACACCAGGTTACAGGAAATGTTTACTCTGAAATTGAATGCAGCAGGATCTGATTCAGTGCGATGGCTTCCATCACATGAATTTTCCACCTATTTTCCTCCAAAGAGTCCATCACTCAAACTAGCCCCCGTAGTAAGAGGCTAGGGTTTAGGTATACTTTGCTAGCTTGCTTGCTATGTTTCTGTGATATAAAAGAGATACCAAAGAGAACAAACCTCAAGTTGTCCTTTCAAGGTACGCTCAATTCATTCACTTTATTAATTTAAACCAATTATCAAACCATTTAGAATCCCATTTGCCAATCTACTTCACTTTAGTTGAACCTTAACGGATATAATTAACTGGGAAAAAACCTCCCTCAAGAAGGAAAAGAGAGGTTGATTTTTCAGCAATGGCTAGATCACCTGGGCATGGTGACCTTCGGCTCATGTGCAGCTGCACCAGAGCATTCTAGTTCTGCTGCCAGCGATTTAGCTGAACGGTGGGCGTCAGCATCGGGGGTGCCTTCAATAGCCAAACTGACTGGTTCGAAGAGGTTTCCACCAAGACTTCAAATTTAGCATCATTTATTGTTCCTGGTAAACTTTACCTTCCTTCCCAACAGCATTGCAATCTAACACTTCCTTCTGGGTGAAGCTATTCTTTTGATGATGAGCGCATGTCCAAAAGTCAATCTACTTCGCGTTAGTTAAACCTTTTCTGGATGTAATTTGCTGGGGAAAAAAAAAACTCCCTCGAGAAGGAAAAAAGAGAGGCTGAATTTGCAGGCTGAATGTCTATATCACCTGGAAGTCAAGGCCATGGGCATGGTGACCTTCGGCTCATGTGCAGCTACACCAGAGCATTCTAGTTCCGCTGCCAGCATTTCAGCTGAATAGTGGGTGTCAGCATCGGGGGTGCCTTCAACAGCCAAACTGACTGGTTAGAAGAGGTTTCCACCAAGACTTCATCAGCATGCATTTGTGTTAGTGGAAGAATCTTGCAATGGCAGAGACTTTTGAGTCTCCCTCTGTTTCTCCTTCCTCTGGCTCTCTCCCACGGTCGTGAGAGAATTAACAAGCAAATGTATTTGCCATTACAGGCGCCCTGCTTTTGTTTTGCTGCTGCAGAGGGCAGTTTGAATGTGAAGCAGGGAGATAAGGATATTAGAGGCAGCGAAAGCTTTACGCTCACTGGGACGCTGCCTCTGAGGAACAAGAGAGGAGAGAGAGAGATGAGTCCGCTTGATGTGGTTTGATCAGCACATAGCAAGCTTTTTCTTGCTTTCTCTTCAAACACGAATAAGCCAACAAAGGGAACGCCAAAATTTGCCAGCAGAAAACTGCCATGGTAGATGACCCTAGTCATGATTGACTGAGACGTTCATCCAAAACTCTGCAGCGAACATGAAATCGGGGGTCAGAGAAGCAACAGTTCTTGTAACACCCATGGTTATGTTGGCAACTGACTTGCTCCTACTGTATTAATTCTCTTCTCTGGACTCTTTTTTTTTAACTAGCTCTCCATAAATTAGGATCCCCTATTGGGCAAGTAAGCTGGCAAGTCTAGCTCTCTTTGGCAAAGCGTCCCAGCATGTGTGGGTGGAGTTAGAGCAGAGAGCTCTCTGCAGGTGTCACAGGAAGATGGGCACCTCAGTAGGGTACCTGTGAACAACAAGCATGAGTTCCTAGCTCGCTACGACCTTCTCCAGAGTTTGGGGGTGAACACCACAGCATGCGTTCTCTTGACATTACGGCCAGGACCCTCAGGGGTTTGCCAGCAGGCATAATGTGGATTTAAATTTCCTCACAAAAAGCTCCAGAACGGAAGGTTAATGAACCTAATCCCGCCGTTCAGCGTGCATTTTGGCCGTTAAGTGAATGTAAGATCATGCGGCGTCTTCATCCAACATCTGACGATAAAAAATGCAAACCAATCATTTGCTAGGTGAAAGATTCATTCCAGCCATTTTCACCACTTCGGTCTGCCTTCTTGAGCAAGCTCCATCAAATTGCTTGCATGCGTGATACTTGTGTCATCACACAGAGCAAAATCTATTCATCTCTCAGTGCAACCGAGATTGGATGACCGCGAACACGAGGAAAAGCCCTCTGCAGGTGAGATGAAAAAGTGGTGTTCCGGAAGAGAACGCCGTTGCAAATCAGCGCTGGCAAAAAGAGGAGACAAACATACAAAGATTTCCAAGCATTTTCACGGCGCAGTCACACATAACCGACACCATTTCACACAAGATTGTCATCTCAGGGAAAGAAAAAAAAAAAAAAAAAGAGAGGGGGAAAAAATATTCTCACACCTCTGTATTTCAAAGACAGTCCTCCTCCCCTCCAAAAACCTCCACGTCAAGGCAACACACGCTGCTGTGATTACCGCAGTCTCTCTGTACTGGCTCCGGTCCCCGCAGAGCACCGCCACAGCCATTACTCTCGCCGGAGACTTTCAGGTCCGGCTCTGGCCTCCTTTTAGTCAGGGGGAAAAAAACTTGTTAAAAGGATGAATAAGAGAGGAGAGTTGTGAGAGCTGAGAAACCAGGCTGGTTCAAATTGGGCAAAGGAGGTTGAGTACAAACCGCTGAGGCGGGGGTAGAGATACAGAGAGGAGAGGGTGTCACTGTGGTTCACTCTGGCTTTTGAGCCACAAAGTCTGATGCAATACATTACTGGCAAAGCAATAAGCGATTTCCAGAAAACGTTTTAAAGAGGATAACAAGCATATTCCCAGTGGCCGGGGACGCCGCAGCAGCATTCCAGTAAAAGGACCCCGTTTTGAGGGCTGCAAACTGTCAAGTGAAACGCCTTTTTCTTTTTATACCTGGTCTCATAGCGGTTGCATGGAGGGAAGGGAGCTAGAGCTGTGGCCACTGAGCAGCAGCTAAAAAGCAGGCTGAACATACACGGGCCGCATGTACACTTATACGGGGTACTGAAGCAATGCATTTCTATCACAGCCCATTAAACTAATTTAGCACCTCAGACAGGTTATATATACATATACAAATATATATTTATATATATCCATGAGTCATCCTGTTAGTGCAAGCACCACTGGCAGATGGCCGCATGACACAGGGCTACATTCATGCAGGTCGTTACGACGACTGCCCTCAACTCAGAATGGCAGCGGGTCATCTTCAGTGATGTGTGGAGGCACCGTGGTCAGCACCAAGAAGAAAGGTTTGTTCTCAAGTGTCACACGTCCAAGAAGGCCTGGTGGCACTCCACCTCCACCCCTACCGCACCATCTGCAGGAACTGTGTGAGGATATTCAAGCTGCATGGGATGGATTATCACAGGACACCATTAGGAACCTCTACAACTCCATGCCGAGACGTCTGGCATGTTGGGTTAGCAAACATGGTGGCCCGACGCCATACTGAGAGACACTAGTTCTGTATGTGTAGCTCAATAAATATTGATCATATCAGTCTAAATTAATCATCATTCATTGTTCCTGGTAACCTTTATCTTCCTTCCCAATAGCACAGTGCAGCTATTCTTTTGGTGTTTCACCATACAAACAGATAAAGTGTCAAAGGAAACGAGTGCTGGAGGTCGATTACATGTCTGAAATGTCTTTAATTATCTTTAATGAGGGTAAATATATTACATTCATTGAAAATCATACCATTATTTGCGAAAATCACTTTTTTCAGGTACAGGAACGTATCCTATAAAATCAGCATTTGATCACGGTTTAAAATCACTTCTTCAAAGTGCCAATATTTTTTGAACCCTGTACATCTTGGAAAATACATAATTTACAGTCAGTCCTTCAAGATGATATACATACCCATCCCATCCCAAGCATCCCATCCCTAGCATCCTTTACGAGGACACAGTTTTCAAAGATTCAGATACAAAATAAGACCTTCAAGTGATAATCTCACAATAACACATGTAATAAATAAGGCGCGTAATAAATAGCTAGCCTAGTGAACTTAAAGTGAGAGTCTGTTCAGATACACGTTTGCACATACAGTCTTTTGAAAGGATGAGCAATGTTTCATCAACATTTACAGGACCATGAGCTCCAGTTGGACCGTTAAGTCTTCCCAAAGACCTTCCCCCATCTGAACTAACAATAACTCGCTCCTGCACCTTCATAGCTTTTACCTTGAGGCAAAGGTATAAACCAGTGATGGCACAAACGATTATGATTGATTACAGTGCATCTCTCATACATGCATTCGGCTACCCATAGTCGCCGATTAGTCCACGTCCGATTCAGACAGCACTGCTGAAAGCAAAGTCCGAGGATAGTGCTGCCTCATAGGCAGGCTGGCTGGACAAATACGCAGTCTCTGTTCTCGCAAGGTCATTCTTTAATCACATAAGACACACGTTCCAGTTTCACAGAGGGATGATATTGATATCACAGCGTGGTGACGGCGAGACCACGCTACACCGTCGCTCCTCTGTCTTTCTTTTGCTGAGCCCGATCAGGCAGAGTGGTAGAACTAGGGCTGAGAGAAAGAGAGAGCAAAGAGAGCGTTGGTGCTCCCAGCAGATTGCTGTAAGTGGAGCAGTGGACCTCGGGGAGCAGACCTGCCGGATGGATGGGACCGCATTTCTTCAGGGTTTCCTTCCCCTCCAACTGTCCTTGCTCATCCTTACGATTCACAATGAAGGACCAAAGCTGTCCCAATGTTGGGGGGGGAAGAGGCCAAGGCCTTGTCTCCCTGAGACCACCTCCATACAGAGTGCACAGAATTCCTTAAGAAGATGTCCATGGCAGTTTTCAATCGATTATTAACATTTGCTAATAAATTACATTTATTTCATCTGATTAGATTTTTTTTAAACAAAGATTTTAACCCTTTAAATTCTATGAACCCACCAGCAGATCCCAACTTCAATCCCCCACTCTTGTAAGTACATACCAACGTACCTTACACACAGTTCTGTGCTAAAGCAAAAAGAGACCACCCTTCATTTTTGTAGTTACTTCCAGCCAAACGGCCAGTAAAACTTCTTAGCACTGTGTCATTGAAAAAAGCAGCACTTTTATGGAACACCAAAAACTTCTGGAGGGCTACTAGAGCACCGTCATACAGAAAATCCTCAGTATGTTAGTGACTAAAAAGGTTAGTGTCTGACAAAACAGAAAACATGCAGTCAACAGAAACTTACTCAAAAGGCTTTGTATATATATATATATGAGCTCATCAGACAAAAATTAGTCATCTTGCGTGTCTAAGGTGCCGTTGCACAAGGGAGGATGATGGGGCTATAAATACCTGCGGGGTGTGAGTGACGGGATCCATAGATTGGGAAGAGGTGCTACAGTGCAGTGAATGTCTCGTTCCATGTGTGGAAAATGGCTCCAAAGCAGATGTTAATGTTTGGCTAAAAGGAGTGACTGCATTTGGGCGTGCCAAAGACCATAGTGTGAAGGAAGTAGCTGAAACCGCAGGTGTATGGAAGCGTAGGGTCATACAGGTCTACCAGCAGGGGCTAAAACCCCAGTCTACAGGGAATTCTCCTTGGAATAGTGCCAGGGTCAGCATCCACCAAATCTGGCCCAACTGCACAAGTCTTTGATGTAAGAGTGTCTGAACATTGATGTGGCCTACATCCAGAAACTTGTCCAGTACATGCCAAATCCAATCACAGCTGTTATTGGTGTTTGTGGAGGTGTTACACACTANAATTCTCCTCAGAATTGTGCAGGAAAGACATCCACCAAATCTGGCCCAACTGGGCAATTCTTTGTTGCAAGAGTGTCTGAACATTGATGTGTCCTATATCCAGAAACTTGTCCAGTCCATGCCAAATCCAATCACAGCTGTTATTCTACTTGTGGAGGCATTACCTGTTATTAGGTACGTTTCAGTCACAGGTGACTAATTTTTTTGTCTGGTGAGCTCATCTTTGGGGGTGGTCCATGATGGCTAGCTATTCCAGTATTGGAAGGCTGCTAACTCACTCGCCATAGCGGTGCTGATGCTAGCTAAAATGGCAACAAATTGGTTTAAGAATTCTTATTTTGGAAATGCTCGTTTCTAGTAATTGAGCCAGTTTTCTTAGGGATAGTTATGTATTACCAAACTAGAAAACGAGCATTTCCAAAATAAGAATTCTTAAACCAAACATTTTGTTGACCTTTTAGCTAGTTCTTGTATTTGAGCATCTATTTTATCAAAATGTACAGCATACCATCAGAACAGGAATCATTTTGAGACATTCAGGGAGTCCAATAGGTTAATTAGTGTATATTCAATATATATATATATATATATATACACGCAGATACACTCCCAGGACCTACAGTATTCTATATATATAATATATATAATACTTCTTTTCGTAACACTTGCGTTGATAGATTGGGAGATATTGTTCCCACACCTCAAAAGTTCAGTCTTAAAGGTTGGTTGCATATGCTCTGGGGAAATGAAAATAAATGAGGGGTGTCTCTGTTTCGTGCACGGTGCTCTATTACTTTCACAGTAGTTGCTGAACAATTCATTGTATACACTAGACAATAAGCCTTGGAATTTTTTTTTTAGATCAGTTGCTCTCTGTTATAACCCCAGAGCCTCACTTCATCCCTATGCATCAGAGGAAACATGTGGACCTTATCGGAGACCCTGAGAATCGGGTTGGGGAACACTGGTCCACTCTTGAAAGGCTTTGTTGCACAGTTTAAAACTGAAGTATGGTGTGCTTTACATTACATAAATGTAAGATCAGCTTATTCCTCTATCAGAAACGTCCTTCTACAAGAGCAGTGCTGTCCTCTCATAGAGCTGTTGGTTAAACTGACTCACCTGGTGTCCATTTATAGGCCGGCAGTGGTGATACTTGAGGCTCTTTCCGCCACCGCTTACTATTAAAACACTGTAAAAGCTATTTTTACCCACAGTCACTGTACAAAAAGGTTCGGATTCGATTTCTGTTTGCGGTATTAAAAAGAGAGAGAGAGAGAGAGAGAGAGAGAGAGAGAGAGAGAGAG
>CM067484.1:2083619-2105035 GCA_034552555.1 Semaprochilodus insignis | reverse complement strand
TCTTTCTTCCCCCTCTGTCTTCTCCCTCTCTTCCTCCCTTTATTATTTCATTCCTCCCTCGCTCGCCCCGCCGTATCTGCCAGTCTTATCATCGCCACAGTAATTTTTTGTGCCGCCTTGTTTGATATGGAGAGGCCGGCTTTAGCCGCATTTGACATTAAGCTTCTTCCATTTTCACCAGAGAGAGAGAGAGAGAGAGAGAGAGAGAGAGGGAGAGAGAGGGAGAGAGAGAGGGAGAGTAGCATGCGGTTAATAAAGGTTAATGAGTGTTAAATTCCCTAAGAGGGGTCTGAGAGCATACACATAATTCCCAGCTAGCAGCAAGAGCTTTAAAACCCCTCACTCTGAGAGAGGATTCTGATTTGGCAACATGTGCGTGGGCCTGCAGTGTCATGTCTGTTGGTGCAAAGAAACATGCTGGTGGGTGCTGCTGGGGGTGATTTACAAATGTGCAAACTTCATGTACGTACCTCCGAACCCTCCCATGATATAAGACAAGTCATTCAGTTTACCGGTCCGAGCTTTCGGCTCTTGTCATCCCTGTTCATTTCAGAAGGTGAAGTTTGTTCTCAAGAACACCTGCTGTTAATTGGTTTACCGCAAGCACCACTTGAAATGATTGGAGATGCTTAAGCTAAAGTTGACGCACAGACACGTTGTAGTACTAACAACTACAACAACACCGAAAATAAAACCGTTCGACACATACAAACGTGAGCAAAATGGTCACGTTGCTAGGTGATTTCTTCCAGGTCAGTTCTTTTTTTCCAGCAGCGAATGCAGGGTCAGTGTTCATGGCTTCCATGTCTTTACATTGAGCAGTATTGGCCTTGACACACAGCTGCTAATGAGGTCTACCTGTGTGGGTCCAAAAGGGCCAACAGAGCTTCATGCTGAGCTGTTGGTGAGACTGGCTGCAGAAACCCAAACTGAGGTTTGAGAAGGAAAAAGAGTTCTCAAGTTTGAAAAAGTGTACAGAGGTCAAATCACTGGGTAAAGTACCTCCATGGGGAGGAAGATGGAATGATAAGTGGAGAAGTTCTTCCAGGAGGAGTGTGTTTGCCTATGTGGGCATAGCTCAGTTCACACACAGCCGACAAGACGATGATGGGAGTTTTAGACAATGTAGCTGCAATAAAGAATGCCATCACTTTGGCACTTGCCCAATAGCTTGTATTTATCTATATGCAGGTAAGTGACCTAGTAATAATCTAATAAACCAAATATAATCTTATATATGGTATGGCAAAGTGGTAAGACAAGCCCCCCTCAAAATTTCAATGTAATGTCACATATTTAACCAGGAAGGCATACCAGAATCATCCAGGAAGTTAAAAGGGTGGGGACAAGGTACAGTATATATCTGTTCAGTACTTAGAAGCTAAGCTCGCTTGGGTTCCTAGAACCTCTGTTAACAGTTTCCTGATCAACTGGAACCTCTTTTGTGGAAGAGCTGACTAAGAATGCCTTCACTTTGGCACTTTGTGTTGCGGCTCACTATGTTGTGTTGCAGATTAATGCCTAATAGCTTCCATCCACCTAAACGCAGGTAAATGACCTAGTAATAATCTTATACACCAAATATAATCTCAGGTTTGGTAAAACAAAGTGGCATAAACAAAGAAGCCCCCCTTAAAATTTCAATGTAATGTCACACATTTAACAAGGAAGGCATACCAGAATCATCTCAAGTCCAGGCAGTTAAAAGGGTGGAAACAAGGTACAGTATGTATCTGTTTAGTACCTAGAAACAAAGCTTGCTCATGTTCCTGGAACCTCTTCTAATTGGTTCCCGACCAACTTGAACCTCTTTTGTGGTGGAGCTGGCTAAGAAAGACACCACTTTGGCACTCTGTGTTGTGGCTTACTATGTTGTGTTGCAGCTTAATGCCTAATAGCTTCCATCCATCTAAATGCAGGTAAATGACCTAATCATTTTAAATACCAAATATAATCTCATGTTTGGTACAACAAGGTGGTAAGAACAAACAAGCCCCCTCTAAATTTCAATGTAATGTCACACATTTAACCAGGAAGGCAAAACAGAATCATCTAAAGTCCTAAAAACTTAGTAAAAAAAACCCAAATCTGGGTTGCAGTAGTTTTTCTCGATAGTTATTTATTACCATCTACCTCCCCACCTAAACATGTGATCATACATTGAAATTTCGTGTAAGTTTGTACTTACAACCTTATTTTTTCAAATATTTTCCCCATCAATGAGACATTTTACTATTTTCTTTATCTGATTAATAGCTAGAACCTTTTAGGTTCAGAGTTAATTAGTTAAACGGTTCTGGATTTTACCAAAGTTATCCCCCCTTCCCCCAAAAAAACACCTAGTACTGTTAAGTTTGTTCATCACACTTAACCCAGCTAATACCTAGACCTTGAGGGACTTCGGACAACACTTCAGACAAAAGCCATTGCTATGCACTTGTATAGATTGTCTTAACGTTGCTGTCTTGTGCCTCTCTATGACGTTCTCTGCGTATGCTACCAGTAAACCATTTATCCAAACCCCAAAACAACGGACATAGAATAATGATTTCATGGGACAGCATCTGAAACTTCAAAGCGACTCAATAGCCTGAGGTCCAGTTATTTTGGTTTGCTTTCCACTCTTTCGAAGCATCTCTCTCATTGATGTGTTTGGCCATGGACAGTACAAGCTTGTCTCACTCTATGCTTTCTTGGTCAACCTAAAAAGAACAAAAGAATAAAGGAAACTCAGAGCTTTTGAGGGAGCACTGGGTTTCATGGATTTTAGCTACAGTCAAAATGATGGACGATTTTCAAATAACTAGAGAAGGAGCTCTTCTCTCCCTTGTCCAAAAACTGATGCGTGTTGACTGGTCAAGTGAAGAACTGCTCTTAAACTGAACATGTTCAGTTCATATTAGTAACTGAGTGATCTACCAATTACTTGGTATAATAACAAGAGTTCTAAAGTAAAAATGGGTCAAACCGGACAAATTCCTGTAGGGAATCTGTAGGGTTTCTAAGAAGATCCCAAAATATAGTAACTGGATAAATCAGGTATCCAATGGAAAGCTGTTTTTCTCCCCATAGGATACCCGAAATGGAAAATTTCAACCGAAATCATTTTTAATTGCCTTCAAGTCTAAGCACTACACTGAACATACTGGCTTCTAAATCCTTCTCGTCTTGTTGGATGCGTGTGAACCGGGCTTGTGTATGTGCTTTCAGCCATCCTGCTGGGCGAGAGCCTGCAGCTCGGCTGTGTGGAGCGAGTGCTGGAGGAAGACGTTCTTGCGGCTGTACATGTGCAGTGACAGTGGACCGCGGGGTGGCTGGCCAAGGCGTCCAGTGAAAGAAGAGTGAGGTCGGGCTGGGGGTCCTCTCTCGCTTCGTGCCCCTGCCCCCCTCTCGCTGTCTGAGGACAGGCTGCGCGAGGGGCTGGCTCTGTTGGGAAGGCTGGAGCTGCTGCCAGCCACAGCGCGAGGGATCTGAGATGTCCCTTGATGTTCCAACTTACGTGGCGTGGTCACATCAGATGGCTCTGCTCTCCTCTGTCCCGGGACCACCTCCCGCGCTCCTGCTCCTCCACCGTGGCTCCAGGCTCCATTAGGGCCAACTCGCTCCTCTGCCCCCGTCGAGGTGCTTTTAGGTTGCTCGACGGAGGACGGTCGTGCCTGCCTTCGCTCCCTTGTGAGGCTGCTGCTGTTGCTGTTGCTGTTTTGGCTTGTGGCTCGACTTGGATGAATGGCCTATTGAAACAGAGGGGGAAAAAAAACAGAAGGAGAAGAAACTGAGAATTGACCGAGAGCAAATTAGACAGCTTAATTCGATGACACTTTGACAAAGCTCGCTCGGGTTCCTGGAACCTCTTCTAATTGTTTCCCGACCAACTGGAACCTCTTTTGTGGAGGAGCTGGCTAAGAGCACGTGTTGCGGGGAGGTGGTGCAAGCAAAAAAGTCACAGCGGAGCTTAAGCCACCTGTTCAGTTTTTCACACAGCGTGGCCTCGCTTACACAACCATTCCACCATTACTCACAATGCTAAAGAGCACAGTAAGAAACCAGCCCCTAAAAAAAGAAAGCACTAGCTGAAAGCTCGAGTGTTATAGCCCCTTAACGTCTACCCAAACAACTGTCCATTTCTTCTTGTTTAACAGCATGGTGTCTCAGCGTTAACATATTTATTGTGATCTATACTGAAAAAACAAAAACATGGTGTGGTTTTTAGTTTGTTCGTGTCACAAACCATCTGGAGTAAAAACACTTGAATAGGGCTTTTCTCTCCACATCAGTCGCCTTTTATCATGCAACAAACCAATAACAAGCCCTTAGCAATAAACAATTCTGTTCTGAACGTGTATGGATGTTCACTCAGAGTCCAACACAGTACACCCAATAATAAAGCAGCAAACTGCTTCTTTTACATCGTGACTGGGGTGCCGTAAGGGGTATGTGGAAAATGGAATTAGGACTATTCTATAGGCCCAAAAGAGACAGGGGAACACCAAGACTGCACCTGTTTGCCTTCTTATTAAAAAAAACTGCATGTGCTTTTTAGGTTTGCCGAAAGATCCATAATGGACTAATAATTAAAGACGAGTTTTAAATACAGTGTCAACAGCAATACATCTTGCCCTCTATTACAGCCGCCCCCAACCCCCAGTGTAAACATTTAGTGATTTCGCCCAGTCGTAGTGTGTAAGAACAACAAAAATTTCATTTCTAATCCGAACAAAGATGCTGACAACAGAAAGAAAAGAAAAAAAAAGGAAAAAAAAAGATGGGGAAGACAGTATATCATCCAGGCAAAGGTGGGTTATCAACATATAACTCTTGAGTTTTTCCCTCATAAATCAATACTGCAATGAAAGCGAAGTAGAAAGTGGTTTGGTGTCTGCTTTCTTCTCTCCTGTTCTCTTTCTGAATGTATGAATAAAAAACAGAACTTACATTGTAGACAAATAACTTCTTCATAACTTCATAACACTTTCCATACAAATACGCTTGTTGGAATTTTACAGAGATTAAATAATGTATTGTTACTATACTAGTCAAAAACAGTTACACTCATCATCAAAAGAACAGTTGCACCCAGGAGGAAGTGTAGGATTGCAGTGCTGTTGGGAAGGAAGATAAAGGTTACCAGGATCAATAAATGATGATACATTTAGACTGATATGATCAATATTTATTGAGCTACACATACAGAAGTAGTGTCTCTCAGTATGGCGTCGGGCCGCCATGTTAGCTAACCCAACATGCCAGACGTCTCAGCATGGAGTTGTAGAGGTTCCTAATGGTTTCCTGGTGACGTTGACGTGGTGTTAAGGACAGTCTGCGTGCATGTAGTCCTGCATCATGCAAACGTCTGCCAATGGTGCTGGCACTAACAGGATGGAGGGCATCACTACTCAATCGTGACTGTTGGGTCAGTCAGGTACAGTGATAAGCCTGCCCTTGCTTATGTGAAATGCACGGCCGAGTGTGAAACTTGAATCACTTGCATGTCTCACGATGTCAACTATTTTTTTGAAGACGAGTGTATATAATAGTGTGTAACAGTGCATAGCAGTGTATTACAGTTTATAACAGTCTATAGCAAAATAAGGAGTGAGACTCTGTAAAGTTGTGACAGGTTCAGCCCAGGGAAATGAAAGAAAGGCAAGAGGTCCACACATATTCCCAAAATTCCTTCTAGCCTCTGTGATAGATACAATAAATGGAGTTCAACAGGACAAAGCTAATGTTTCTGAATTCGCTACCAATGAAACACTGAGTTGGACAGGGCTAAATACATACGGCTTCTAAATGTCAGCGTAATCCCAGCTGATAGCCAAAAAAGCAATGGAAAACGCTGCAGTGCAAGTAGCTTTGGCTGCTTCGTGTTAGCCTACTCTGGGCTGAGGGAGGAAAAGTTGATTAAACGCACTGTTGCTTAACTAATATGATAACCTTAAAGGCGTGAAGTGGAATCGAATTGAAAGCAGACGGCTGTAAAAATTAAATAAAAAAAGCTACAGTTCTTTACAGCGTGGGGCGATTTCAGAGCAGAACAAGCGATGAGGATACAGGTGCTCTCAAAAAAGGTGTGAACAGGAAGGTAAAAATGTTGTAAATGCACAGGAGGAAGAAGTCTACTGCAGGCATAATCAAATAGAAGCCCAGGGGACAAATCCAGCCTGTGGGCAAGTTCTCTCCATGCTCAAACATATCTCCAAGACCGTTTTTTCAGGTCCATTAAAATGATGTGCAAAACACTGAAAAACTCTTCTAGCATCAACAAGAGACATGCATTCTGACTCATTTCAATATCCAAGTATCTATACATTAATGAACATACATTTGGTTAACTGCAGGGAAGGAAATAAACAACAACTATAACGAAAACAAAACCTTACTTTTAATGAAATTAACACAGGACTGTAGGCATACATATATTTCAGATCATAAATGGTGTTTAGGGGGCTAGAAAACATTAGAAATAAATAAAAGAAAATCGAAAAAGGCAGAGGGATAATGAGAAATCATCTTTCACTCGACAACAGCTAAAGAAATTTGGCAGGCTTTCTCATTAGAGGAGTAGGCTACCTCTTTAGATGAACTAATGAGCAGAGATGGATACCGATATGTTCTCATCCTCTTCAACACTAGGTGTTTTCCTCTTAGCGGACGATACGCCAGTGTGTTAGTATGTCAAGGGAATAATATCAGCTGGAGTAGTTAGCTTAGTTAGCAAAAAAGCTGTGCCATAACGTCCTGTGCTATCACTACTTTCTGAGTCATGACCATAACAATGGCATTCTTAGGTGCTCCTGTTAAGGGACTTCTGTTTTGTATAATATGACATACTTACCTGCAAATATAATCAAACTCTCAATTTACACCACTGTTAAATCGTATGATTAGCATTTTGCTGATGGCTAGCACAGTTTCTCCATCTTCCTGTGATGAAACACAGTCAAATACCCAGACAGTGAGTCAAACACTTGAGTACTCATGCACACCCCTGGATCAACAGCTACGGAAATCTGTAAATACACTCACTGTCAAAAAAGCAGTTGCACAAACAGCTGCACCCAGAGGTAATCAACTGATAGGAATGAAACTTGGTGGGTACGTTTGACTATGTGAGACATGCGAATGACTCAGGTTTTACGCTCGGCCACACACGTGACATAAGCAAGGACGGGCCTTATCGCTGTACCTGACTGACCCAACAGCCACGATTGCAGACATTCAGTGAGCAGTGACGTCCTCCATGAGTCATCCTGTTTGTGCCAGCACCACTGGCAGACGGCTGCACCACGCAGGACTACATGCACGCAGACCGTTATGACGACTGTCCTTAACACCACGTGAACATCACCAAAGATTGCAATGGTGTCATGCCAGACTGTCATGGAGTGACTCAGAATGGCAGCTGGTCATCTTCAGTGACGAGTCCCACGTATGTCTTGGTGGAGATGACCCACAGAGCAGTGTCTGGGGCCACGTGTGTGTAGCCAGCGCCAAGATCACACGTCCAGAAGGCCTGGTGTCACTCCACCTCCACCCCTACCGCACCATCTGCAGGAACTGTGTGAGAATATTCGAGGACACCATACAGGACACCATTAGGAACCTCTACAAGTCATGTCAGGCATGTTGTGTTAGCCATACTGAGAGACACTACTTCTGTATGTGTAGTTCAATAAATATTGATCATATCAGTCTAAATTTATCATCATTTATTGTTCCTGGTAACCTTTATCTTCCTTCCCAATAGCACTGCAATCCCACACTTCCTTCTGGGTGCAACTATTCTTTTGATGATGAGTGTATAATAAGTATGTTGGGGATATTCTAGTAAAGTGATTTAATAGTATTTTACATCTAGTATTGTTAGTCATTTAGTGATTTATATAATGAATCAGATGGTTTGGCTTTATGGTCTGTCCCAGAGAGTATTTGCTCCACGAGAGCTTGGCCCCAGGGGGTTGTGGTATGAAGGCACACAGAAGATGAAGGTGTGGACGTAGACTGAAGTCGAAGATTTACAAACTTGGTGTCCTCTCAAGTACACACCCTACACCGCTCTGCTTCTCACACACAGAGACATAAAGGCATCAAAGCGGGTGACAGAAGAGAGGGAGCAGTTTTGCTTCTGCTTTGGAAGTAGGCCAGGCACACACACACACACACATGCATGCATGCACACACGTACACACACACACACACACACACACACACACACACACACACACACACACACACACACACACACACACACACACACACACACCTTCACACCTGCAGAGTCATGCTGTGCAAAACAGGGGACTGGAGTAAATCAGAGTAATTTAACGGTCCCAATCCATTTGGGTCTTTATTAGCCTGTGAAGAAACCAGTCCGCCGCTAATGGCACGCTCCTGCTAAAAGCCCCTCTGGCTGATTATACCCAGTAGGCAGGAAGAAATAGTGTGCTTGTTCGCCACACTCTAAACCACCCATACCCACACACGTGCGACGCGGCAGATCACAAACACACGTGGACCTACAGCTACAAATAAGAGAACAACAGATAACTCAAGTTTTCGGACTAAGCCACGGGCTACTGGCGCTAATCCATCCGCGTTGTGAAAAAGGCTTAATGCATGATTGATAAGTGGACCTTGTCAACAGATGTCTAGCCTTTGTATTTCCCCACCAAATATCAACTAAAGGAGGTATAGCCCGAGCTACAACAGCTAAAAGATTAAAGACTCTGAGCTTTGTGAAGAGTTACTTGTGAAGGGAAACAAGCCTTTGACTTCTGTTTTCTTAGCTTTTTCCTCTCTCCGGCCCAGAATCATGCATAATAAATGGACACTCAACAGTGCCTCTCTTGTGCGGACAAAGAGGTTCTCTCAAATCAAGAGAAAAAGCGACAACAGCCCATTGTTGGCTTAGACAACAGCGACGCACTTAATGCCAAGCGTGCTATTTTCCTCGGCCTTCCCGGATGAGCTTGGGCGCATTAAATGATAAATGTTCCTTCATCGGCGTTTTCATTGAGACAAGAGGGAAAGAAAGTCATTAGCTGCAGTTTGGAGCACACTAGACTGCTATCTTTTGTCACTGTCTCGCAAATGTCAGAGGCAGAAGCAGGCGCGTGTTCCAAGCTTCTCCGCCTGTAGCTCCTGCAGCACCAGCCGTCTAAAGTTGCGAAAAGCGGGCCCGGCTTGAGATGATAAAGAGAGGCTGCCAGAGACGGAGAGAGAGAAAAGAAGAAAGAGTGAGAGAGGAAAAAAAGAGAGAGAGAGAGAGAGAGAGAGGCTCTAGATTGCTTGAAGACCCCACTTTCGCATAAACTGAGCAAAGGCGGCTTTCCACTGGCCTGGCCAACCTGTCGCTGGGCGCGAGGACAAACAGCCTGTGTCATCTGTCACAGTGACAAGAGTTTGGATTTGCTAGCAGCAAATGTTTCAAATCCCAGTATTTATGGTTGCATCTGCTTCAGAAAACGGGTGTCGAACTGTGCATGATTAAAATTAGTTTATTAAAAATGACTGCAGTAATAAATTATGTTATGTTACATTATATGATCAACAAAGGATCCAGCACTCAAGGAATACAACGCGGGTTGGCTCTCGACAGAACAAGGATTAAGGAGCTTATGGGTGTGAAAGCTGGGCAATCAACAAAGGGAGCCAAAAAAAAAAAGGTAGATGCCTTCGGACTTTGGTGTTGGTGAAGATCCTTGAGAGTAAAGAAAACCAATCAGTGAATCTGAGAACAAATTAAACCTTACCCATCACTGGGAAAGTCATTTAACCAAACTGAAGCTATCTTACTTTGGACATTAGAAGCTAATTCACTAGAAAAGGACATGACGCTTGGAAGAGATGAAGGTAAAAGAGGAAGAAGACAACCAGCTACAAGATGGATGGGTATAATTCAAACAATCGTGAACCAGCCATTCAGATGTCTGAACACCCAAACACAAGGCAGGACATGCTGGAATACTACTATCCATATGACTGGATATTGCCGGTTCGATTCCCTGAACTGACAGTAACGACTGAGGTGCCCTTGAGCAAGGTACCTAACCCCCAACTGCTCCCCGGGCACCATGGATAGGGCTGCCCACCGCTCCGGGCAAGTGTGCTCATGGCCCCCTAGTGTGTGTATTCACTAGTGTGTGTATTCACTAGTGTGTGTGTGTGTGTGTGTGTATGTGGGTGTTTCACTTCACGGATGGGTTAAATGCGGAAGACAAATTTCCCCACTGTGGGATCAATAAGGGATTAAATCTTAATCTTAAAAGTTTAGACTTGTAGTCAAACATCCATCATTATAATGTCTTTTAACAACCCCTTGAACAACACTTAATTCATCTTAAGTCATTCCTTACATTCAATAACTGCTATCAATTCTAATTATTAATTAGTACTAGTAACAGCTTATGTTACACATATATACTGTGTATATATATATATATATATATATATACACACATACATACAGAGAGATAGATAGATAGATAGACAGACAGACTGATATTGGTATTAACCACTATTAAACTATTATATTAGCATTGTACTACTATTTAAACTAATATGCAAGTTATGTATTTTGGAGTGTGAGGTAAAGAACTGAAGGGGCCCACATTTGTGTCCTCAGGTTTTAAGGGCTTAAAAATACCTTGTTATAATATGCTTTGTGCAGCAGTCAAACCAAGCCGAGACTCTTTTGATCATCTTAGAAACAGCCGTACTTTATTTGAATGCCCTTTGAAATCCAAACCGCTTTGAGAAAGCTTAAATGGTAGTTAACCTGGAAAGAAAACAAATGAACACCTTCATTCACTCTTAAAAGAGACTCAGCAAGAACTCAAATTAGTCCAACCTTTACACAGCCAGCTGACCTAAATAGCTGTAGAGTTTATTAGTCACTCCTAGAACTACACTGCTTACACCATGAAGGTGTCCTCCTGGGATGTTCTAGCGTTTTGTCTTTTATGGGTTTTTTCATGTGTGGTGTACATAGTTCTTCGTTTCACAAGGGTGGAATGCTCATGAACATTCTGTTACAATCTGAATGACACAATGGAAGACGGTCTGTGTCCCAGCTCTAATGAACACAGTGTCTCTAAATAGACTAGCTTTAATGGGCTTACAGGCAAAATGTGCTTGAGCCTGGCACCGTGCCTCGGCTTGTGATATCATGCTACGGCGCAGGAAATCTGCTGGGGGATATGAGGATAGGAGTGGGGAAGGTGGAGGAGGGGGGGGACGATGAACAAGATTTTTGAGGGTTTACATGGACAAATTTTATTGAAGTTGTCAGAGAACTTATCAGTTCTGATTATATAATTATAAGTATACAGTCACGGTCAAACTAATATATGACTTTGTTTAGTTCTCTCCATAAAGCAATGCGAGAACTTCTACGCAGGACACACAGAAGTAAAATTAACTTCCTATAATAAGTTGTTTGTTTATATCTTGTTGAACGGCATTCTGTTATACATACTGTAACTGCATCGTGATATATTAGCGCCACTTAGCATTTAGAAATGTCATTTATTTATTTCTTCATTTTACACATGTAAAAATGCTGGTAATTGGCTTGTGTCATGTTTGTCTTTGTTCTTATATTTTGAGGTCTCAAACCAAACTCTTTTCATCGCAAAAAATATTATTAATATATTAAATATTATATTAGGTCACGTCAAGCGTTTTTACATGTTTAATAATTTACATGTATCTAGGAATGTCCCAACTTATTGTTTTGCCCCTTAATCTGATCGTAGTACATTTAATAGTGTGTTTAATATTGGCTGACATATGTGTTTGATAAATATGAACAACTCTGACTGATCTCCCTGATGTTCTGGCTACCAGATACTTTAATATACTGTAGTGAAATCACTTTATTTATTCATATGGAAATGATTTTGTGCACTGCTCCCAGGAAATAATTTTACGGTTGCAGTAATATTGGGTGGCAGGGGTGGGGACAGACAATGAATACAGAACACAGCATGTTAACAAGTGGCTGTTGGACTATAAGTGCCAGTGTTTAGAAGAAACACAGCTAGCTCAAATACTGTCGAATCGCTAATGCTGCAGATATTAGTTTTCATATTCCAATGCAAAAAAAGATTCCCTTCTATTGGATATTCCTGTTCTACAGGCTAATATCTGTTTACAACACCTCTTTGAAAGTGGTGTAAAAACCAAAGTACTGGAAATGAATCGGGCTTAACAAAGCTTACACCTGATCAATTCATATATGCCTGGATTGGTTCAGATTCAATCATCCCTTCCAACATCCATCCATTCCAAGGTCAAAGTATTGCAAATATTGACTTACTCTTTTGCTTGAGAGTTGAAAGGGAAACTAACAAAGACGTAACCGATGGTAAGACTGAGGAAAAAGCGTGTGACACAGGAAAGAAAGGAGCAAGGATAAGTGGAGAAAGCAGTCGGGAGAGGCAGGGAGCACTTTTGGGAAGATTCAGCCGAACGAAGCCGTGGCTTGTTGCTCGATGACGATGCCTGATGGAGCTCGGATTTGATATGCCGAGTTGCGGAGTGAACTTCAAAGCCCTTTCTCCTATTGCTTTCCCTCAAGCAGCTGTCAGCTTTGGGGAACATAAGATTGTTTACAGTGCTTGTCTTGTTCTCTCTGACAGCACAGGACCTGGATAAACAATAAAGGAAATATATATCAAAAGGAAAAAGGGGAAGAGATGAAGAAAAAGGCACCCATAAATTGAGTTTCTATCAGCCGCTGTGGCAGATGTCTTCCCAGGCTGATGAGCACGTTGCAGCTGCCTGGGTGTCATCATGAAGCTTCAGCTGCCTGTTTTAAGGACTGTCAGCCCCACTGAAAGCGAGTGTGTATGTACTTGTGTGGGATGGGGTCCAGTGTGTGCTCACAAACATGGCCCGAATGCGAATCATACATCAGTTACTGTGTTAATACGCATGCCGATGGTTCAATGTTTGTCCAAGACTTCTCGTCGAACTGAGATATAACCACGTTGAAAGCAAGTCTTAAGCTTAGTGCAACCAAAACAGGGCTTTTCGAGATACACTTTATGGCCAAAAGTATGTGGACACCTGACCATGAAACCTAGAAGAGCTTGTTGGACATACCATTCTAAAACCATTGCCATTTACATGGAGCTGCTCCAACCTTTGTGGCTATGACAGCCTCCACTCTTATATGTGGAGGCTTTCCGAAAGACTTTTGAAGTGTCCATTCAGTGTCCATTCAGCCAAAAGAGCATTGGTGAGGTCAGGATCTGATGTTGGATGAGAAAGCCTGGCTTGCTATTAACATTGCAATTCATTCCAAAGGTATTCAGTGGAGTTGAGGCCACATATTCCCTCCACACCAAGCTCGTTGGCACTATGCATTATGGTGGAGGGGGCTCTTCTAGTGTCTTCCAAAGCTAGACTTGTCCATCAGATTGGCAGATAGTGTATTATTATTCTTCACGCCAGAGAACACATTTCCAGTGAATGCTTGGCACTGCACATAGTGATCGTTTGCAGCTGCTCAGCCATGGAAAACCATTTCATGAAGCTCCTGAAACACAGTTCTTGTGCTGATGTTGCTTCCAGAGGCAGCGTGGAACAGGATGCAACAGGTGATAGGCATGGCCTGCCGCTTTGCTGATGAGCTGTTGTTGCTTCTAGTTGCTTTCATTTCACAATAGCAACAGAATATGAGGATCTCACAGGGCAGAGAGATAAAGAGGTGGCATCCTATGACAGCAGTGTTTAGTCACTATGCTCCTCACTACAACCCTTTCTACTGTTCCAGTAGGTCTATGGAGATCACATGGTATGTGCTTGATTTTATACACCTGTTAGCAATGGGTGAAACATGCAAACTGAATAATCAAGAGAGATGTCTGCACAGACTTAGCCATATAGTGTACTCAAATCACTTAACTGACATTTTGCACACCTCTTGTAAAACCACATGTAGCATTATGACACCAAAACAGACATGAACGCCTCAAGGGAAAGCCATCTATTGTTACATATTTAGACACCATGAGACATTTAGAATAACGGAAAAAAAAATGAACTCTGATATTGTCAAATAAGGGCAAACTTATTTGCGTGTAAATGTCATGAGGAGGCAGTTCATGTTGCAAGTAAGACTGGCAAGCATGTAAACGTGGCTAAAAACGGACTAGTCCTTTATATAACCTGTGTAAACATCTTGGATCGATCCTGTTTCTTAGATTGTGCTCACATTTGGCAGGTTTAGTTGAATTAAACCCTGGGTGTGACTACTTGATGGCAGGTGTCAGTGTAGGCCCTAGGCAAACTAGAACTAAAATGAAACAGAACAATGTATAATCTTCTGCTTTGATTCCTACCAAGGGAAATGAGTTACACAAACGAACACACCTTTACAGCATACCGGGCTATTGTATACACATAACATAATTACCGTCAGCTGCTGGAATTACAAGCACGAGTTGAAATTCACCAAACAATGGAAGAAACAATCTGCTAGCACAGCGTTGGGCCATTATCAACATTAAGTGTAATTCTGCTTATGAAAAAAGGCAAAGCAATAGCAGGCAGTTTTGACTGCCTTGAAAGCACTATGGACCAAAAATAACCCAAACTGCTGGATGGCTTTTGGAGCTGCACATCCCATCAGCAACCTGGCATGCTGCATAATTTGCGCTCCATTTGGGCCAGTGGCAGCATGGAGGTAGAGCATGAATCACGGAGCCAAAGGCCTGAGAGCCCTCAGGCTGCACCGTTTGTGCATCTCCTCCGCTCGCATCCATTTGCTCTGGCGTCAGCCCGCAGAGAAGTGAGCTGTCACCCTCTCATGGCTGTTATTACCGCACTCGGTTGAGGGCTTCCGCCGAAATCGATGTGATGACCGCGTCCCGCGCACTTGGGCTCCAGACTTTTATGTCAGGTGTGAAAGTATGCGAGGACACATGTCCTAACAGCCAGAAACGTGGCGTGCTGCGAGGCGCCGTGCGGAGGGCCTAGCCTCAGATGTCCTACCAGCACGCAGCGCTGAAGCTGGGGCTAAAGTCAACAGCTGGAGCTGCAGTCGTTTACTGAGTCAACACCGAGGAGGAGGTGAGGCAATTTTAGAAGAGCGAGCCCCAGCATAAGCTTGCACATTCCAGATTAACTTTTTTTTGTGCAAAATCGAGGTTTGCCAAAGCAATTTCTGCAATTATTTTTTAATGAGGCAATTCCAGTTTGAATTATTAAACATTCCATAGACACACAAGAAAACAGCAACTGTTTCAGTCTCAGATTCATTAACCTACATTTTTAAAGTTTTTCCCAAACGCTGCTTTCTCTTTTCTTTTTTTTTATACCCTAAGTATGAGTCACGGCTTTAGACTTGCGCTAAAATTGCAGCTGTGTGCTTTTTACTTACTGTCGGAGCTGTGGAAGACACAGTCGAGACAGCACTGTCGGAAGCGCTGCTAGTTTACGTCGGCCCTGATCTCTTTTCACTGGAGCGCTGGAGGGCTTGCCTTCTTTACAGCAACTCATTTTTCACACCAGTGCATCCTCATGAGAGAATTTCTATCACTAGCATTTGGTATTGGGGCCTTAGGGCCAGAATGCAACCTGCAGTGACAGGGTTAACACATTTTCGATGCATGTTGAGCACTAACGTTTATATTTCCGATGCCGTTTACATTGCTCAAAGGCATCGCAAACATCTTATTTTTAGTATGCTGGATCAGGGGCAACAGCAGTCTCGGACATGGGCAACCTGCTGATCGTGTGCTATTCATTGGAGTCTTGCTTATCTTTGTGCTGAAAGAACAAAAGAAGTCAGAATACTAATGCCTTATGAGAAACAATGGAACTTCTAGCACGTCCTGATGTTTGTATGTGACCGTCATCCTCAGACCAACATTTTCCAATGTTATCCTTAGGTTAACATTTCCCTTGTCCAATCACAGACAACAGAGTGTATGACATCATTTGATGCGACTCGCCATTTCTAATTCTTTCCCTGTGCTGTTCCTCTGTTTATGTTCAAGATCAACTACCATGCAAGTTATATATCTTTCTTCTTATTATTGTTTTTGCTTAGTTTTAATCAGACATGGATTGTAGCATGTTTGTACCTAGTGCTTTACCTTAGCATAGATGCTTTAGCAAAAAGTACCAGAGAGCTAGTTAATGTAGTTAGCTAGCTAATTCAGTTAGCTGTTAGCTTGGGTTATCTAGCTAACAGCTACTTAAGGGTCATAGAAGCAGAGGTTTTTCACTGTCCTGTTCACTCCATGTCAAGTAAAAAGTAATCCTGAAGGTAATTAGATAATAGTTAGTTGATCTTCAACATAAACAGAGGAGCAGCACAATGCAGGTGCACAGTAGAGGGAAAGAATCTGAAATGGCGGAGTTGCACAAAATGATGTCATACACTCTGTTGTCTGTGATTGGACAAGGTAAATGTTAACCTAAGGATAACATTGGAAAATGTTGGTCTGAGGATGACGGTCACATACAAAAATCAGGACGTGTGGATCTTCTAGTCTGGAAAGACTGGCAAGACCACTCAACTCTTGAGTTGAGTTCATCACCGGCAATGACAAAAACATGGTGTAACTCAATTATCAACTTTTTCTCATTTCTCATTCACAGCTCTTGGAAACAAGCAGAGAACTTCTGCTGGAAGTGCAAATTCTAAACTTTTAATCCATGCCAAATTTTGTAAGTAGAATCAGATGGCAAGTTGTTGTGTGCACAGCCTATGCAAATGAATAATTGAATAATTCCATAACTACGCTCGAACAGCACAGCCGAACATAAGTAATAACCCAACTTCTGAGGTTTAACTTTGATAACCGTCAGAAATAAATTATATGATACGACAAGAGTGACTGGGAGAAAGCAGGCTTCTGGTGGATTTTCATTCTTCGCTTGTCGGCCACAACAGAGAGAATGGGGAAATGCAGGGGAAGAATGAAGGGAACGCAGTGTCCTTCACGGGTCTCCTGAGCGGAGCCGTCACATGTCACCCAGCGCTGGGTGATGGTTTGAGTGAAGGCTAGGCTGGCCCTCTGGACGCCTGGCTCATGTCTACCTCACCTTGGGGGTTTGCCAGCCAGGGCCTCTGTGGCCGGCCTGCTTCTGCTGCACACGTCAATCCATTCCCCCCACACAGTCCTCATTAATAACCACTTCTGTACCTGGTGACAGCCCATACAGAGGTGTACTGAGTACTGAAGAGAGGGAGGGGAAAAAAAGAGAGAAAGAGAGGCAGCAAGACAACATTCACTAAGCATCTGGGTAGTGACGTCATGGGGAAATTCTTCATGCTACTAATCTAGCCTACCTCTGGCCTTATTCTCGGACACGGAAGCTCCTTTGAAGTCAAAAGCATCCGTACAATGACATGTTCCCGGGGAAACACTGAAATCAGTGTTATTGTCTCGGCTGCTCTTAATATGGAAGCATGTGGGTGGTCTGCCTCATCCAGTGAAAAAACACAGACAAATTATGCTTATCGGATTTTATGTTACCACTGAATATTCACTTTCCATATTTGTCGGCAAAATATTCCTACTACATGCCTCAAGGCTATTCCGAATGTGCAGATTGCAAGGGAATCTTTCATCAATATTCATGTTGTTGCTTTTTTTCATTAATGCCAGAGAAAATTGAGTTAGATCCGATTCGGAGGGCCGGGGGTTCTCTCAGCATCCACGAGATTAAAAATTCAAATGTACACGCGCATGGCAAAAGAATGCCAAATGCCAATTTCTTGGCATCCCAACACTGCCAGACAAAAGTTCAGAGAATATTTGGAGGACAACTGAACCAAGTACCCAATATATACAGTATATATATATATATATACACACGCACATACCACTTATGCCTCAGTAAGCATAGATTCGGGATAGGGAGCCGAGTGCTCATTGCACCTGCCCTACTTTGGTTTGACTAATGAACCAGAGGCGTCCTGAATCTGTCCGCTGGTGGTGGAGAGGAGGGCACAGGGAAAGAAGAGCGGGTCCCTGGCTGGCCCTGCCCACGTGCTGCTCGGGAGTGATGGATACACAACCTCATCCCATGACACTGGGTTAGGCCTGGTATGGGCGTAGAGGCATGCTGGCACTAACACACAAACTCAGGTAACAGTCTGCAGAGTTTCTAGGGTACAGGGGGAGCTATCTTTGTGGTGTACTGCATCCCATCATGCACCCAGCTCTCAGCCTGCTTCAGCCAAAGAAAATGGTGGCGGGTAACACTAGGGAGCAAACCTCAGCCAACTCTGAGTATAAATTTGGGTGTAGTGATTGTAGTGGGGTATGTTTTCATCAGAATGAGCCTTAGAAAGTTATTAGAACGCTACACTGTGCGTCAAAACCTGTTACTGTACGGCATACTACACACAGGGGGCAGTATGCAGTAGATACTACTACTGTTTCAAATATACTACTGTTTTCAAATACAGCCACTGTCTTATATTCTTTGGCAGAATTAAAAAAAAATGATCACAGATGTATATGATACAGTGCAAAAATAGGCCTTGAAGCAATATATACCAACAATGCATCTGAAAATTTCCAAAGTGGTAGGTAAGCATGCAAGCATTAGTCTTGTGGTCTTGATGTGGTCGCAATAAACATTCACGATGCATCTGATGAATTAACATTCAGTTGTAGCTAGTCATGCAAATTGAGCATTGGTCATGTGGTCTTGATATGGTCACAACATATACAATCAATTTACAAAGGTTTTAGCTTCTCAGGCAAATTCAGCATTATTCCCTTGAGCCAAATACAGCCATCATTAAAGAAAAGTTGCACCCAGAAGGAAGTGTGCTGATCACGGTGCCTCCACACACAGATTCATTGGTCGTCTCCAAGATCAAAGCAGGACTCGTTACCGAAGATGACCCGCTGCAATTCTGAGTCCTTCTGTTAACTGACGTTGCAGCCCTGTGTGGTGCAGCCGTCTGCCAATGGTGCTGGCACTAACAGGATGACTCATGGAGGGCATCACTGTTCACTGGATGTCTGCAATTGTGGCTGCTAGGTCAGTCAGGTACAGCGGTAAGGCCCGTCCTTGCATACATCACATGTACGGCTGAGCGTGAAACTTGAATTTATTCGCATGTCTCACAATGTCAAACCTACCCACCAAGTTTCATTCCTGCAGGTTGATTCCTTCTGGGTGCAGCTATTTGTGCAACTGTTCTTTTGATGATGAGTGCATAACCTTTTCACGAGAACATCTGGGTACAACCATGAGAAGTCTTGGGCTAAATGTGAGTGAAAAAGTAGACTTGTTTAGGGGGCGAATAAACTGAGAGCATTATTCCTAAACAGATCCACGGCTCATGCAGGCTGACTGTCATTGGCTTTTGGATGCAAGTTAGCGTAGTTGAAAATTCCAGAAGAAACTTCAATTAAACACATACATGTAAAAGCAAAGTAAACGTAAAAGCAGACATTACCTCTTGCCAGGTAAAACATCTCCATTAACCAAAGACAGCACTGCGCTAACTAGGTGGTTTTGCTTGTTATGGATTATGTTTAGGTTAACAAGTTATCCCAAGATATGCCTTCTCATTACGATATCACATCTGGCCTTGTGAGACCAATTAAGCATAGGATCGTCTACTATTATGTTATTTTTCTAAGGTTCTTTAAAAGCTGCGATGAAACCGTGGAGCAGCCAAGCCAACAAAATGGAAAATGCAAGTTCAGTGACAAGGAGGCAGCAGGGTTGGTAAATGAAGTTACTTCCCACCAAAATATTTCCCACTTTTAACAATGGAATTATAATTTGGGGGAAAATGTAACAGACTGTGAGCGCACACTGCAGGCTCATTATAATGCATTTTTGTGTTGTGCCTACGTATATCTGCCCACGACAGTTCAAATATTGCAAATACATGTACACACTGCACACAGAACGCATTCTATTTTCCCAGAAACTCCTGCAAAAGACTTAATACATGTAGACCATGGAGCATCATGTTGAATCCCATTGCTTCAAAGGGAAGATCTGTCTTGAATATCTCTATTTACCAAATGTATTTACTCTGTTCTTCCACTCCGTTTACCCTTGAGTTTAAAATAAGTTGTAATATTCTTGTGGTAAACAGCAGAGCTCCAATAGCTCTGGCTAGACGTACTCACTTCGGCAGACACCGCTGCGCTCCAGGACACTAAATGAGATACTGAAGCAATAAAAAACCCACATATATGTTGATTTAACTTCTTTATATCTCTGTAATGTGTACTTAATGAGTAATATTCGAAAGCTAGAAATAAGTCTAAAATAGGTTTCCTTGATTATGAAAACAGCAAATTGTGTCTTTATATAATCTGGAGTGCTTTTCTATACTCTGCATTGATTTATAACGTATTCTTATTGAATCTTATCCCTGGAGATAGCTGTCCACAAGCACACAGCACATCAGTTTGGACATTTCCCCATTTCTCTAACACAGTTGTGTTCTCTAATGGCATTGAGCATTGTGTTTCATTATGATAAAGTCATGTGTCCTAATTTTCTATAGAATTTACTAGAATAACTTTAGGGCATTAGCGTTGAGTTGTGGCACAAACTAGTATTGGATTACAGTCTAATTAATACTAAATGTCTATACTTAAATGTTTTTGGTCCCCTGATTCATTTTTTCCACATTCATCCCAGGCAAAAGCACTGTGCAAGCACCGACATAATTCACCTACAAGCTCAGAGTCTTTTTGTTTGTTTACCTCTGTGTAAAATCAAAGAGACAAATTACACAGCCTGATGGATGAGTTACAAGCATCCCCCCCTTTTCAGCATGGACCTATGATGCTCTCTCAGATAGACAATGATCCAGCCTCGCCTATCAGACTGTGATCTATTTAAAATAAGAATCTACTCTACATGTAAACACAAAACAGCTGCCTGTTGGCTCCTCAGCAATGCCGGAGTGGGTAATCAGAAGAGTTGGCCGAACCACAATACATTTATGAGAGGGATTTGCTGCAACTGGCTTCACTCTCCCAAAATGTAAACATCACAACCGAGTCCAGGGGGGTTAAATCGGTGGTGTGGTATGGATTTCATCATGTGGCATTTCTAAAAGATTGTTATTTTCTGTTTGTGTGGTCATTCCTGTTCTTTCAGACAGCAATGAAATCAGACAGCCAAGTCGGTTGAGTGATGACGAAACAGGCCAGAAGTCAACGGAGAAAATGCAATTGAAAGGGCAAGGACTGAAGGACCGATCTGTATCCAGTAACTCTTGGCCCTGTTTCTCAGCAATGTTCAATGTTTTTACTACAAAAAGTCAAAACAGTTTACGAGTTGCATACTAAGTGAACTCTGAGATTATATGTATATACACACACACACACACACACCCACACACACACACATACACATATATATATATATATATATATATATATATATATATATATATATATATA
>CM067484.1:2035280-2078733 GCA_034552555.1 Semaprochilodus insignis | reverse complement strand
ACAGACAGTTGACATCAGCAACAGAATTTTTTTTTTAGCTAAAGACACCAATTAAATTTATAAATACCACATTAACATAGTTTTAATTAAACACTATGTGTATTAAATGTGAGCTCTGAGCTCGACTGTCAAATAGACGCTGGAATTGAATTCCACTGTTTAGAAGCATAATAACTGAAAGAGGTCTCTCCATGTTCTCTGTATTTTACTGAAGGTATTTGCAGAAGGCCAGCGACCGTAGATCTAAGATCACGAGCTGGAACATGAACAGAGAGATGTAAGCAGGTGCTAGACCATTTACAGCCCTATAGACCAGTAGCACAACTTCAAGCTCTATTCTAAAAAAAATACAGGCAGCCAGTGCAGCTCTTTTAGAACAGGAGTGATAAGAGCTCTGTTTAGTTTTTGTTAGGATCCGAGCTGCTGCGTTCTACACGAGTTGCAGGGGATATACCGTTGTCTTAGGAAGCCCAGTAAGGAGAGCATTACAGTAATCAATTCTGCTTGTAACAAACGCATGAACAACTTTTTCTGCGTTGCTCTGAGATAGAAATGGCCAAAATGTAGTGTTGATAATAGTAAAACAGTGTAAAAATATGTTTTCTTTAAGGGATATTTTCTCTTATAACATGCTGCATGTACCTCTCCACCATGAATAGGTCATTTAAATAAACTTTTTCTCAAAACTATCATTCAACAATGGCGTAATCATCACTATTATTAACCACTTAACAATAACTTCATGTATGGTAGCTTTTCAAGCTTCATACTCATCTGTGAATATTCTGACTTTGTCATGAGCAAAATATTCTAAATCAAACTAATACTGTCTTAATCATTTAATTATACAGAACTATTGACAAGTCAGTGGAACTGTCATTTAAGCCAGGCATTCATTACATCAGTGGTTCTCAAACTAGTCCTCAGGGACTCCCCAGAGGGTCCACATTTTTGCTCAATCCTTACATGTTCCAAGTTGGGCTGCACCATCCCTGAGGACTATTTTAAAGAGCCCTGCACTACATGACTTACAAAAGCATCAAGTAAAGTAGCCTAACGGTAAACGCAGTCGGGATTTAAACTGGGATTTAGGTGGAGGTGGGGGACTTCATTCATGAGTGGCAAAACTGCGGGAACACTATCCCTCATTTTTATTACATGGAGTTCTCAACACTTGCGGAAATGTCTTCGTTTTCAATATCGCGCTCTGGAAACAATAACAATAATATAGAACACTCATAATCAGATGCATAATGGAGTCATTTCTGCATGTTTTGCAGCAGAAAGGACTGAAAACATAACATTTAAGATTACATCATTATGAACATCTGCAGAACGAGAGGAACAGCCACTTCACTAGTTACATAAACACACAGCACAAAAACATACCATCATGGAGCTTTAGAAGCGGAAGGCGGTGGTTGGAGTAGCTGTATAGCAGTTATCTGTCAGTGTGGTTTATCATGTTGAATAGTCTGATACGTTTCATGAAGACCAACCAGAAAAGTGCATTTCCTAAAGAATATGCAGAGTGATTGCGCAGCCTTCTCTTTGGTGTCGCTAAAAACGAACAGGAGGAAAGAGATATAAATAAAGAACACATAAAAGAGTAAGAGTTTGGGGATCTGCCCAGAGTGAGTACAAACAGACGAGTGCGGGTCAGACCAACATTTGATTTGTCCTTGAGGGGTTTGCCCTGACAGTGAAACAGTGTCTGTCGGTCAGGCAGAAGTACAGTAGATGGGTGTGTACTTTTCAACCCCATTCGTTCTAAATGGGAAAAAAATCCCATTTTTTTTTAAAATCCAAAGATTTTTCAAAAGCTGTACGTTGAATCAAAAAGCTGTACACAAGCAGACCATTCCCGATCAGACTGAACATTCTGGGAGTTGGAATGGTGTCGATGTCTTGAAAACTGTGGGACTAGTTAGCGGAAAACAATCTCTCGACCAAGAGGAAGAAGAAGAAGGAGAAGATGAAGAAGAAGAAGAAGGAGGAGAAGATGAAGAACGTCAGGTTCTCAGCTCTGCTTGCCATTCATATAAACAGAAGTTGTTGGCGCACATACCAATTTAACCCCTGCATGATGTAAAGCAAAGTAATGGGTGATCTTAAAGGATGAACATCTGTGTAAACACATTTTCCATTGTCATTTACTAGTGCTCCATCCACAATCATCCTTGCAGGGCCTACTTATGGCAAGGGCTCTAGGCTACCGTCTCTCACTTTCACAAGTTAACATGGCCGAGCACACACCAGAAGCATAGCAAAACCGCAAATCGTCAATGAACATGTGGCTGGGAAATATGGAAACCATTCTATTCTATAGGATTTCAGATTCTATGCCTTTTTACTACATCTGGCAACCTGAAATTGGAAATACATATATTCCATATGTATTTTATGTGTTTGTGTGTTTCATAATGGTGTAATCAGTGTTGGACAATAATTAAGTAAATGTAATTTTCGAATCTGAAATGTATTATCTTACTTTTTACTCCACTGCATTATGGCCAAATCTGTCCTTCCTTTGGCTTATGTGCGCATAAACGCGTAACATGAAACTTGAAGCAATCCATACATTGCAAAGGCACTTGCGCATTCGCAGAAGTTCAGCAAACAGTTCTTCTGTGTCCATGGGCTACTGCACAAGCGACTTGCACACACGTCTCTTTGCTGTTTTTTTCTCCTCTTTACTGGCACTCTCAGTGGCTGAATATTGCCTGAATCACTCGTTCAGTTACACGCCTGAAAATATCATAAGGCCTCTGAACACCCAGGAGTTAAATTGGAAGGCTAAAGACTGACTCGTTTCCCCTCTCACATTACCAGATCATCCGCACCACCTATCGCTTCCAATCAAGTCTCCAACTTGGAAATACACTTCAGACTGTCAACATTTGTTGGAAGGGTCACACCAGGGTGAGAATCAGCTTAAAAATCATGTTGTTTATATTTCGGGCTTTATGGGGAGAATAATTCTCTCACTGATATGTACTAGTGGCCAAAAGTTTTAGGAACCTAAACAAATTATTTAAACCATTTATCCAGGAAATGGATGTAGTTTTGCTTGTGAAAACACTTACAAATCATAGAATATATGCAAATTAATGTAAATACAGTAAAAACAGAATTTCTTATTTTGAAAAAAAGTAGTTATGTCTCCTGTAGCTTAAAAATCTACGTTTAAAGAACTTCTCCTCAATGTCCCCCAGCCTTCGAATACGGTACCAGTCAAAAGTTTACACACGCAGCTAAATGGATGTAGTTGGTGATCTTAAAGACTCCACAGTCTTACATTTAACAGCTCCAACTGATGAGAGTCTGAACCAGTACATATCCTGATACCACATATACTCTTGATGTACCACAGTATGATATTTCTCCATATCTCCACCTCTAATATGTATTTAGTGGTGTAAAAACTTTGATCTCTTTTTCTGCACAGTGTAAAAGCTCTAGTTCTCCTTTCAGTTTAGTGAATATTCATGATGGACCGACCAATAGAATTGCTCCAAACCTGCTTAGAAATAAACCTTGTTCTATCAGCCTCCACTGCAGGTTAAGAAAGCTGGTTCATCCCCCTGTAAAGTTCCATTTTGGAGGTGTTTAAGGTGGACTGTATAATTCCATGAGTGCCGTTTTATAGTTTGATGTCTTCACTTTTAATCCAAAGTAAAACACTAAGCTAAACATGTGGAGAACCTGCTATGAGGAGCCGTGTCTAAACTTCTGACTGGTACTGTACGTTTGTTCAGTTCTATCAACCAGCACACTTAAATTAACATAACAGTCAAACCAAATATTAGTTGATGGCAAATACCAGGCAGCCACGAGGAGCTTGGGTAATGGATAAACGAACTTACTGACATACGTTTATTTGGTATGCACTGTATTAATGGTCCATGTATTTATTCTAACAAATATAATCAGTGTTCTTATGAGAAAATAAATGCTCACCTGCCAGAGAAACAGCTATCAAACTGTGATTTCTCAGGTGCCTAAAACTGGTGAGGCCAGTCATCATTCTCTGAGCAGAGAGTTTAGAGCCATTTTTGTTCCTCTGCACACAGAGGAATTTGTCTTCTGCATGTAACCCATCCATGAAGTGAAACGCCCACATAGACACACACACTAGTGAACACACGCACTAGGGGGCAGTGATCACACTTGCCCCCTAGTGTGTGTGTTCACTAGTGTGTGCGTCTATGTGGGCGTTTCACTTCATGGTGGGGCAGCCCTATCCATGGCGCCTGGGGAGCAGATGGAGGTTAGGTGCCTGGCTCAAGGGCACTTCAGTTGTTAACTGTCGGTTCAGGGAATCGAACCAGTGACCCCTCTGGTCACACGGCTGGTTCCCTAACCTCCAGCCCACGACTTTGGCACAGTGTGATATTAGTAAACTGCGCAACTTGCTCTCAGTACAGATGTCCTGATTTTCAGTGTCCTATGAGGTTGAAACTTTAGAAACCCCTACAGCTTTCTAATTAGGACTACTGTTTTTGTTTATGCTATTCAAGACATACGGCATCTGTCTTTCATTATCTCTCCAGATCTATGTGTGCTGGTTGTTGGCTCATGCACATGAAAGAAGCAAAACCCTAATGGCCTCCAACAGACAAAACGGAAAATCTACCTATGCCAGCCATAACAGAAAAAGCTAATCAGCTATATGTGAATGAATAGACTGTGAGGTGCGTTTTTATAAGCATTAATAAAACCAAAGAAAAATGGTTTAGGAAATGATGCCAATCTTGCAACAGCGAGCGAGAGACTGCAGAACACTGAAAGACAGTCTGTACGCTGGACTGAGGTTATGGACTGAATCACAGCCTTAATACCAGCAAAAGATTATCAAGCATCTCATTTGATCTCATTTGTAAATGTGAGGCAATATAGAAAAGTGGCTTATTAAATGTTTTCAACTTTTCCCATTTATAATTAACTACAGCTCAGAAGTCATGGATTGCAACAGCATTAATCAAATGGTGCAAATTAACTGTAATTACTAAATGACCCTTTGCTCCATAATGACAGACTTGATCATTTAAAGCAAGAAATTAGATCTTCACGTTGAGTAAATCAGAACTTTAGTATATTAATGGCATGCATTTACGTCAAATCACTGGAACGACTCCAATCAGGTTGAAATAGTTTTGTTCTTTTTCCAGTTTAGTTGCTACACTTGAGAAGTCAGGCGAAGTCTGTTTCACTTGTGAGCGATTTTGCCCTCCAGCAAAGACAGACTACAAGTAGTGAACACAAAAGGAATTTTCATGCCCTGGGCTAAAAGTATTGTTTTTCCATCGGCCACCATGTTGGATTGCAGTAAACTTTTCACTTTCTGAAAACAAACCGTGTTACAAGAATCACTTTTTGTTTTTGTTCATATAGGCGCTTTCATTTTTTAGAGAAAGTGTCTGACTGAACCATAAAAGTATACATCCTCTGTCTACACAGCTAGGCTGAGAGGTTGACTGTTCCGAGCTTAAACTAACAACTCCAAGAATAGATAACTCTCTGCAGGCTCTTTAATAATACATTGTTCATTGCTCTACAAGTTTTAATCTAACAATCGGTTGCGCTCTCTTTGCAGATCTGTAGCCATCCAAAGCTGAAAAACTGCCAAGGGCTGTTACTGACAGATTAACTGACACAAGCTTGAAGACAAGCATGTGCTTGAAGACAAATTAATCAATCAGTTTTGTCTAGCTAGTAATCATCCCAACAATCCATGTGCAAATAGATGACAAATGACTGTGCAAAAGTAAAAAAGAGAGGAGGGAAAAAAACAAAAAAAAACTTCAGCAGAATCGCTTTTGGATTCTTGGACTGATTACTTGCAAATTCAACTGCGCTATTCTTGTGATGGTAGCATATTGCCTCTCTTGCTCTTCCTTTGATACAATATGAAAAAATGAACGAATGTAATGATACTATTCAAGATAAAGAGACCCCTTCTCTGCATGCCAAACCTCAATGATACATGTTCATCCGCCTGTTTTATCCTCTGCATACACGTGCTGTTTGCTGAAGCCGGATTACACACAGGGGAGCTACTACTTGGGGCGATCCGAGCAAGAACTTCTATAAGCTGAGCACTGATATGCTATATGAGAGAGATTTCAGCAGAACAACAAACATCACACTCATTATCACACTCATAGCAGTCACGAAATAAAATGCTTATTTATATAATAAAATATAAAAGCTCTCTTAAATAATCCACTTTCTTAAAATCAATACTAGGGCTGCACAATCAGTTTTCTTGTCTTTTCAATAAAATTTTGGTCTTTTACTAACAACGTCTTTCAAAACGTAGCCTATTTTAGTTATATAGGTAGACTGCATTCTGGGATTAACTGACTGATGATACAGTTTTAATGTGAGACGAAAGTGAGATTAAGGCATAAATGTATTTTTCTTGCTGCATTTTTAAGTAGCTGTAAATCCAAGTCTACTACAGTCAGATCGAATAATGATCTGAATATTAAAGCACAACACTGTTTAAACTCTGCGTGATGTTTTTCTGTCTCTGATGGGTCGTTATTAATGCGAGGAGATCTCTGTTTGGTCTGGATACAGCGTGCACGCCACAAATAGAACCTCATACACCACCTGCAGTCTGATCAGATTACTGTTTAGACCGGTAAGACTAAAAAATGTGACATAATTACTAGTCCAGAGTTTATGATGTACCTGTACTAGACCAAGTATCTCATATCACAACTTTATAAGACTGTTTAACTCCAAACTGCAACAAACCTAATCTTTACATATACATATACATATATATATATATATACATATATATATATATATGCAGACAATAAAATAAATGCAACTGATTTTAAATGTTATAAATAGCTGCCAATTTATTCTAAAATAGCAAAGAAAGAAGAAATTAAGCAAAAACTAGTTCATGGGCAACTTGGCAAATTACAAGGTAAAACACTGGCCTATACATAGGCCTACTAGGCTATAGGAGATTTCTAAATTTATCTAATCCGTAAAAGTTATCTAATGCATAAAATTTAGTTAATCAGATCAGATTAATTAGATAATCTAATCTATAAAATTTTGCATTTTACAATTATCTGCATGTAGCTGTTTTTCTGTCTGTGGTTAGGGAACTCTAATACTCCTTTGTGCTGAGAAATAACAAGCATGTGTTAGCAATCATTTCTTCATAATTTACTGCAAAATACACTCATCATCAAAAACAACTGTTGCACCCAGATAGGAGTTTTGGATTGCAGTGCTGTTGGGAAGGAAGATAAAGGTTACCAGGAACAATAAATGATGATAAATTTAGACTGATATGATCAATATTTACTGAGCTACACATACAGAAGTAGAGTCTCTCAGTATGGCGTCGGGCCGCCATGTTTGCTAACCCACATGCCAGACGTCTCGGCATGGAGTTGTAGAGGTTCCTAATGGTGTCCTGTGATAATCCATCCCATGCAGCTTGAATATTCTCACACAGTTCCTGCAGGTTGTTACCAGGCCTACTGGACGTGTGACGTGTGACAACAAACCGCTCATCTCAGCACTGACCACGGTGCCTCCACACACAGATTTGTTGGTCTCCAACAAAGCAAAAACGGGACTCATCACTGAAGATGACCTGTTGCCATTCTGAGTCACTCCATGACAGTCTGGCACGACACCACTGCAGTCTTTGGTGACGTTGACGTAGTGTTAAGGACAGTCATCGTAACGGTCTGTGTGCATGTAGTCCTGTGTACTGCAGCCATCTGCCAATGGTGCTGGCACTAACAGGATGACTCACAGAGGGGATCACTGCTCGCTGAATGTCCACAATTGTGGCTGTTGGGTCAGTCAGGTACAGCGATAAGTCACATGTGCGGGGCCGAGTTTGAAACTTGAATCATTCGCATGTCTCACAAAGTCAAACCTACCCACCAAGTTTCATTCCTGTTGGCTGATTCCTTCTGGGTGCAGCTATTTGGGAAACTCCTATATGGATGATGAGTGTACAATCAGGATAATGCTTACTATGTTTGTGCTATAAGACTAATTAGCTACGACTATGCAATCATAATCTGTCTTCTTTGGCTCATTTTAGGTGTTAATAAGAAAAAAACTCCTGAGTCAAAATCAGTGCCATATCAAGGTTTATCATGTTTTTACAATGGATGGCATATTCTGTCAGTCATCAGGCAGGAACATAACTCAGAAAGAGTAAGTCTGAGCTGTTCTCACTATTGTCTGAAAGCAGCACGCTCATCTTTTCAGCAAAGATCTGAGAGTATGCAGACCTTCGGATATCATTAACGTAATTCCATTATACTTGCCCTAGAGCTTTGTAAGTGGGAGTATCATAAAAGTCCAGAGATCATAAAGTATTTTATGCATCGCTGATTTCTCAGGCTTTTGTGCTCTACCTATGTAGGACGGAATGTGCAGTAGATCAATAGAGGCTGGATCTTGGCAACACAGTAGTCTATAAAGTGCTGGGCGCATGCAAGACTCTCTAACCTCTCTCTGACTTAATGAAACAGATGTCGCTCTTCTGCTTATTCTTGTAGGAGACTAGAATAACCTTGCATGCTCATTCAGACAAGAAAATATCATGATATGAAATAAATTACACATCCAAAAGATTCAGCATTTCAAACCAGTAAACAGGCTTGTTCTAGATGGACGTTATTCCACATGGACATTATAATGCTAGATACTGTGATACCCCTAAAGGGGTCAAATTTCTGCATAATTTGGTTGTCTAAAGAGTTTAACGCATCCACCTAACAGAAAGCTACTGCATGAAGCCATTATCTGATGACAGAGACATTGTTTAACAGGAGTTTTGAGATTTGGTTTTGGCCTAAAATGTATATTAAAATATAATTTATGGTGGAACTTCACTGGGGGGGAAACCACTTATTTTTTATTTTTAGCACAATTATATGCGTAGAATTCTATACATCACTTCTAAAACTCCGAAGACTCTATTATTTCATTTTAAATGACTCAGATGACTCATTAGGCCATTTTGGATAGCTAATAAAATGCTTTGTTTAAAAAATCAAAAGTCGGTACGTTTCAATTAACCATTTCACATCAAACGACTCTGAATGAATTGAACCACCCTAATGACTCCTCGGCATAAACAGAGACTGCTTATCAAATCTGCTTAACTGATATCCTGTAGAAGGCATTAAAACGCCTTCCTGAAAGTTCCACTTGGCTGGCACTTGCACCTGCACTGATCAGTTCAGGAGAGTGAAAGCAACAAGCAGCAATCACTGCTTTGTTTCACTGGTTTGTGAGAAGCATAAAATTCAACCTACTTTTAAGACTGAACTTTGGAGATATGGATAAATATGCCTGCAGATTTCTATAAAAACTGAAACCAAGTCTGCTAAAAAGAATAGAACATGTACTAAACATACCTAATAATATGACAGGTTCCATATAGTGTGTAACTTCTCCATAAGCACAAATAACAGCTGTGATTGGACTGGACAAGTTTCTGGATGTAGGAAACATCAATGTTCAGACACTCTTGCATCAAAGAGTTGCAAAGTTGGGCCAGATTTGGTGGATGCCTTCCCTGGCACAATTCCGAGGAGAATTCCCTGTAGACTGGGATTTTAGCCACTGCTGGCAGACCCGTGTGACTGTAAGCTTCTATACATCTGCAGATTCAGCTACTTCACTATGGCCTCTGGCACGCCCAAACGCAATCATTAACATTATCATTAGCCAATCATTAACATCTGCTTTGGAGCCATTTTCATTATAATGAAAACAATACATTTGTCATAAACTGTAGGTAAAGTCTTAGATTGTAGGCCTATATGGTCTTAATCGTTTTTTTCTGTCTATTTTTGCATCTCTAACCTCAACTAGGAATGTACATGGATACTTGATCACACACTTAACTACTCAAGACTTTAGTATCCTATACGGAATTTACTCTTCAGGTATTCCATCACAGGAAAATGGAGAATACATATAGGATGAAACATACAACTGACTGTGAATGTGACTGAACTCACTGTACTGTGTGTTTTAACACATCACACTGCAAATGAGACAAATAGGCAATATCAGTAATGCAACGGCCACAGTAACAGCAAGCATACGATATACTGTGCAGTTCTATTAGTAAAGGGAAAAAAACAGCTAAAAATGTCTATTCTAAAGCCACAATCTTGGACTACTCAAAATCTAGCAAAGTACAAAGTCATGGAGAAAGGCAGAGCAGCTGGACTTCGTTTTCCCTCTCACATTAAAACACCTACTGTTCACCCACTATCTTATACGTACGAAGCTGATGGTGGGTAAAAAAACAGTAGTGGTGTGATTTACAGCACATCTACTTTTTTGTCAAAGCTTTGGAGGTTCGCTCTATAAATATGTATTTGTGAGCCTTCTTCCATTTCATCCACATTCCTCACAAATCTGGGACTTAAATAACTGCCCAAACGCTTCCTCCGCTCTAAATCCACATCCTTCATTTCTCCTGGCTGTCATCTTTTCCCGCGCTGCTGAATGTCGCGCTTACAGTGCAGGTTATGATTTGTATTTGGGAGGCGAGCTCTACATGAGCGCTAAGACCCTTGAGGCAAAAAGCATTTAAGGAGCTACCAAGAAGAAGAGAAGACATTATCCAAAAAGAGAGAGAGAGGGAGAGATGAAAAGCCAGTCCATAATTTTAGATGAAAAAGCAGCGGATTTTGCGTGCGTGGACGAGACGACAGGCAGTAATCAACATGTCCCCTGATCGAGGTGATTAAGATCGTGGTGATAAGATTACCACCCAACAATCAATGTAATTTCATAAAGCGCACCGCGGCGATTAACACATTTGCGCGTGATTATTTGTTGATGCAATTCTGAAAGCTCTGCTGTTTCCCTTAATTAGCCAGGGTGAGGATTGGCGGGGAGAAAGCGACCTGCCTTTGATTAGAGCCAGACAGGGCTGCTTCATACAGAGAGACCCCCTACCTGCAAAGCTGCCTCCCTCGCAGGCTCTTGCTGCTTACTGCGCCCACAGGAAGAGCAGGGGAGGGACGAGAGAACACAACAACAACAACAGACACGGATGAACATGATGCGCAAAAAAAACCACAAAAACAAAAAAAACAGAATGCAATGGAGTGAAAACACAACAAAAGGTGCACATAATGACATACAAGTTGCAATGGGGGGTATCATTATGCAGGTATAATGATGCCTTAGCACTCATGTACTGCATCGAAGGATGAGCTGGGAATGCAGATGTGATTTAACATTACACAGCCGTTGAGGGAGGGGAGAAACAAAAACACCAAAGATGAATAAAACCTCCAAGGGAGTTACACTGCAGCAATTACAATGCAACACAAACATATTTGCAATCATTTCAAGGAGCCAGCAACTACTGCTTACCTCTGTGGATCAGGCATACAGTGCCGTGCCTGTCAGATGCCAGTCTTTTGTTTGTTGGAGTTAAACATTTTCAAGATATAAAAGAAATAAGATCATCTGTCTGCATAAGGATGGGGGGAACGCAAAGGAAAATAAGCTAAACGAAAGACTTCCCAAAACTTATAGGGAGAAAACAATCATTCTTGCTTAAACGAATCCACAGGTGTTTCTGTCCATCCTTCAACTGTGAGAACACAACTCAGCACTATGAGTCGGAAAGGATACGTGGCTGTCAAGATGCCATTACTGAGAAAAGGAAATAGACAAAAAAAAAGAAAAGAAAAAGAAAATTTGCACTATAACACCTGAGAGTAAGGTTCTATAGGCTGAAGAGTCGAGATTTGTCATTAGCATTATCTGGATTGTGAGAAGCAGAAAATGCAACCAACTTCTAAGACTGAGCTTTGGAGATATGGCTTAATATTCTCGCCGATTTCTATGAAAACCTGAAACCAAGTCTGCTAAAAAGGACAAATCATGTTATAAAGGTAAATACTGGACACACTACATACTGACCACATGAAAATGAACCGCATCTAATAGTGTGTAATTCCTCCACGAGCACCAATAACAGCTATGATTGGATTTGGCATGTACTGCACAAGTTTCTGGATGTAGGCCACATCAATGTTCAGACAGCATAAAAATCTAAGAATTGGTCAGTTGGGCCAGATTTGGTGGATGCCTTCTCTGGCACAATTCCGAAGAGAATTCCCTGTAGACTGGGATTTTAGCCACTGCTGGTAGACCCATATGACTGTACGCTTCCATACACCTGCAGATTCAGCTACTTCCTTCACACTATGGTCTTTGGCACGCCCAAATGCAGTCACTCCTTTTAGCCAATCATTAACATCTGCTTTGGAGCCATTTTCCACACATGGAACGAGACATTCACTGCACTGTAGCACCTCTTCTCAATCTATGGATCCCGTCACTCACACCCCGCAGGGATTTATAGCCCCATCATCCTCGTGCAGCGCCATCTGCAGGAGCCTGAAGTCACTACCACCTTATACCCACAAGGTGACTACTTTTTATCTGGTGAGCTTATAATCTGTTTTTTTCCTGACACTAAATAACTTGTACTTAATGAGCATTTTGCTGGAACCTAATTATATAATTTCTGACTTTTGCACAGCACTGTATTAAATGCCGTTGATGTTGGAATGTTACAACTGATTTGAATAATAGTACTCAGGTTTGGGCTTTATTTTGGACAAATTAAAACTTGAGTTTTTTTAAATGCAAAAATTGTATATTTCACTACTAAATTGAATCTCTAAAGAATCATTTAGTATGAACCATTTTGCACAGCATCATAGTAAAACTTAAGATTCAATGATGCACTGAAACGTTCACTAAAGAACTGCAATCAGTTCAAACCCTTGTGAGGTCAGACATGAACACCCCTAGCGCAGACAGAGAAAAATGCAGATCCAGCAAATGTGATCCAACACAACGAACAGAAAGTAAAACATGGAGAAGCTGACTAGAGGAGGCTTCCAGCAGCGTTTAAAATCACAAGGTAGGGATAGAAGTGGAGGCTGCGAGTGTAGAAGGGAGAACTGAACCTGCAGAGGCTTAAGGAGGTAGTGGGTGGGAGGGCTGAGGAGAGTGACTCACACTGCAAAGTGGATTCAGAGTCACTGAGTGGATGGCGGGAGAAAAGAAAAACAATGGGGGGGGGGAATGTCATCTCCAAGAGAAGGATAGAGAGAGGTGGTGCCCAGGCATGAAAAATAACAAGAGAGCCCGAAACAACTGTAAAAATGGTAATCTGTCCCAAGCTTTAATAAAAAGGGAGGGTGGTGGGGGTTGGACATATGATATATTATTTCTCTCCCTGTCTAATGAAAGATGGGGAAGGGAGCGCTATGGACCCTGCTACTCAAGTAAATTAATCTTCCCATTGATATGTCTAGGCGCATACTACGCCAGGTGACGGACTACAGTGCCAGAAGCCAAGAAGCCCCGGCTGAGCCTGTTCTCCACCAATAACTATCAAAGTAAGTCCTTCAGAAGGAAGGAAAAGTGTGCTACAGTAACTTATCCACACAACCGTATCCACAACGGCAGCCAAGAAAGAAACCAATTGCGGGTACCAATCACATGTTGTTCCACACCCTGTGCTAAAACATGTAGAACAGCTTCAAAGCTCAACAATGCAAAACGTGCGTACACAGCAACATAGCAGGCAATGAACATGCCTTGCCTTCCTTGGACACTGTACACACATTTCTGCAGGCCAAACTCATGGAAATAAGCGTGCATTCCTGAGGCCATAATCAAGAACAGACACAAGGGTAGATGTTACTGTCGATATAATTATTTATTAACTTCTTTATGGTGCCACAATGTTCCTGCCTTTCCCGGCCATCTGTCCCCAGCGAGGTGTCGCCTGCACGTTCTGTCGCAAAGGGCCCTCGAGGAGGGAGGAAGGAGGGACAAAAGACACTGGGCATGAGGCAGAGCAAGAGAGAGAGGGAGAGAGGGAGGCACACGTCGACCGGCACTCTGCTTCTGCTAATAACTGAGAATGCCCCAGAGGCAGCCCACAGCCAGTCTACAGGGACGCAATACTTCTGTCAGTTCTTTGGACCACAGTCATTACCTTGACAAAGTTATCATCATGAGCACCTCGGGTTCAACTAGGCTACAGCGTGAGCATAACAATACGATGGTTGCAGCATCCATGCAAAGAGGATAGGAGAGATGGTATTTTCAAGATGGCGTTTTTTTCACCGCATCTAATACAAGGTGAAGAGGAAACCAAGATAAACGTACTCAACATGCGTCCCTGAGGAACTCCTTCATCAGCTGGCACAGCACTTCATAAACAACCAAGTGATCTTGAGCCATCCTGCTGTTTAATGTTCTCGCACATTCATGGCACGCATGAAGTACTGAATATGCCCACTTAAGTGAGAGTACTACTACTGTAGTGGGAAATCACTTGAATACAAATAATAATATCAAAATAATCACTTAAATAAGAGCAAACAAGTTGGTCAAGTTAAAATTCGTCGAATAGAAAGAAGGTTCAACGCTCACTGTGTTTCACTGGGATCATCGGATACCCAATCCCTGGCTTACACCACAGGATAACTAAATGTTCAATATTTATGACTCGAGATCCGGGGAGAACACGGGTTTTCTAATGACAGACAAATAAACAATGAAAGCTGATCTGAACAGACTTCCACTGCTATGATAATACTAAGTCTTACTAACTTCTAACTTCTCTCTCTGCAACTGCAAGCGAATACCACACCAGACCATGCTTCGATGCCGTTCCAATTGTGTGCCGTCCATTTCTTGTCCACAATAAATTCTGCAAGGTCCTAGACTGACTAGATCTTTGGCAGTCTGAAAGTATGTAGCAATGGGCAAATTTCATAGTTTATGGGTTGTGATGACTGACAAATGACTAAATACCGAAAAACAATCTGTTAAATAATTTGTCATTACGTGTGTCATCTGTGTTACATTACCAATATCAGTTCAGATTGAATGCATCTTACAGTATGGATCGAGCAAAAGTTGGCCACTGGCTTATCCTGAAGACTTACATTAGTTACATTAGCTAGCTCACAGGCACTTGGAATATAATCTAAGCTCACAGGACATAACATGAATCACCTGTGACTGAAACGCACCTAATAGTGTGTAAGTCCTCCACGAGCACCGATAACAGCTGTGACTCACTAATAACATGTAATACCCCCACGAGCGATTCATGATTTGGCATGGACTGGACAAGTTTCTGGATGTAGCCACATCAATGTTCAGACACTCTTACATCAAAGAATTGGTCAGTTGGGCCAGATTTGGTGGATGACTTCCCTGGCACAATTCCGAAGAGAATTCCCTGTAGACTGGGATTTTAGCCACTGCTAGTAGACCCGTATGACCGTACGCTTCCATACACCTGCAGATTCAGCTACTTCCTTCACACTATGGTCTTTGGCACGCCCAAATGCAGTCCCTCCTTTTAGCCAGTCATTAACATCTGCTTTGGAGCCACACATGGAACGAGACATTCCCTGCACTGTACCACCTCTTCTCAATCTATGGATCCCGTCACTCACACCCAGCATGTATTTATAGCCCCATCATTCTCGTGCGGCGCCATCTGTAGGAGCCTGAAGTTACTACCACCTTAAACACACAAGGTGACTGTCTGGTAGACTGTCTGGTAAACTTAAAAGCTACCAATATAGGATTAATAAAAGCTAGAGTCCTTATCTAATTTAGCTACTTACTAGGGATGTGCATCCTGACTACTTGTTATGTTTGAGTCTGTTACGACATGAAACAGTATTTCACTGAATTGTTGACCTGATTCCTTGAGTTAGAAGTTTAGAGTTAGAGTACAGTTTGGTGAATACTGTAATGGTTATAAAAATGAAAGTAGTTATGTTAAATATCTTTTTAGAAACAAGCAAAAATAAAATTTATGATTCACTTGCATGCAAAAAAGTACCGTTAGAGGGAAAAATGTACTCAAGTAGTGCAACGAGAGCAGCTGCACACAATTGGCACCCACACAAGCTCAGCGCCACACCTGATGCTGCTTTCGTACTAAGCCCACATGGAGCGCTGTGTTAAGCCCATAAGCACTTAAAATGCACATAGCTCTGAGGCTAAATCCAACCTAACCCCACCCCATTACTTTTAGTAAGTCCTTCTCATTTCCACATGCTTTCTTCTCATATCCCTGTCTTTTCCTCCAGTACACTCCCCCCGGATCTCCATTTCCCGGCCTCCTGCACGGGTCTTCTCCAGCTGATGGAGTACTGGGAGCAGGGAGATGGATGTGGCTATGGGGCTGCAGCAACGGGACTTCCTGAGGGATGCTTTCTCATTAGCGCAGACGAGGAGCAGGGGGCTCTGATCGCCTGCCTGCTGCCTGGCCCCGCTCCAGCGCACTTATCCAAATCTAATCCGGTACATAGCGGCACAGAGGAGTACTTAATTATGGCCTGAGACGCACTTCAAAACGCACGCCTGCTCTCCATCAGCCGTGCACAAAACTCCCAGGAACAGCCTTCGTGGGGCGGACGGAGGTACAGAGAAGACGGGAAGGCATCAGTCTTTCCGTGATACACTTCAAATGTAATGCCGTAATGTGTGACAGGGATGACACGCTCTCCGTAATTCCCATCATGTAAAGAAGTAGGTTAGGTGCGTCAAACTAGCGCCGCACCAAAGTAAGCTCTGATGGTTGGAAGAAACTCCTCGGAACACGAAAGTTGGTTGTTTTACTAATTAAACAGATTCCACGAACAAAAAAAACGAGACAAAACACTTTCAATTTCCAGCTAATCTACTCCAAGTCATACAGGGCCTGCATCTGCTGAAAGCCTGACAAAAACGTCCCAAGAGGGCCCGTCCCGCTTATAGCCAAAAAGACGGAGGAAGATTTTGGAGTTAGAAAGAAATTGTACTCTTTCTCTGCGCAATTCTTTTTCGGTTTCCCATCGGTGTACACCGCATGCTCATGAAGAAAAGCAGGCAGCATTCCATACATCAGTAAAAACAGACAAAAGAGGATCAAAGCATCGGAGGCCTCCTGCCTTCCTGCAGCTAGCTCCTCCACCTGAGTAAACAACGGGGCTTTCATCTTCCCAATCCGGCCGCCTTGGGCAGAGCGAGCACGGGGTGCCACTCTCTCGCCTCTGTCTGTGTGGATTACCATTCAACACACTCACACCCACACGCAGCCGACGCGAGGCATGAAGGTGTGCGTGCCTCGGTGAGCCTTTTTTGCCCCTCCATCTTTGAAGCGCTGGGTCGGGGGATTAAATATAAAATAGATGCGGAGCTAAGATTGAGGTCGGGTTTAAGTGTTGAAACTGGAGGCGATTACAGCATGAAGGATGGGAACCGTGTACAGAGTCAGAAGATATCACATAGGCTGCCTGTCAAAAGTTTGGGCATCCCTTTTCATTAGGTTTTCCAGATACAAGTATGGTTTTATATCTTTGTTGGTTTACAGTAACTTACACTAAACGCGATTTAGATTTGTGTTTTCCACCGCACTGGAAAATCCCATTTTGGGAATAATGCCATAGCCCACCCATTTAAACCCATGTTGCAATATTTACATTCATTATTATCACTCAAAGCTTTCAACAACTTTGGGGGAGAGGAGTTTCAGATGAAGCAATAAGCCCATGAGAGGATTGAGTGTTACAAGGATTTTACCACGGTTAAGGAGAGCCTTTGTTGCACACTGCGTATTTAAATGGCAATGGAAAAAAATAAAATAAATAATTTAAAAAACAAGCTGAATTTTTGAAGACAATAAACACATTCTTATAAAGCTTATTTTGTTCCCTTATATAGCTATTAAATACCTATAATCTTTAGTGTCAAATTAGACCAGGTAAGATAAATGCAACTATAACTGCTATAAACAATTCTTCTAAGCAATACAATTTGTGAATATTACTATCAATAGAGAATATAAAATGTGTGATCTGATATGTATTTCTAAGTAAGCTCACCAGACTAAAAATGAGTCACCTGTGACTCACTAATAACATGTAATACCCCTACAAGCGATTCATGATTTGGCATGTACTGGGCAAGTTTCTGGATGTAGGCCACATCAATGTTCAGACACTCTTACATCTAAGAATTGGTCAGTTGGGCCAGATTTGGTGGATGCCTTCCCTGGCACAATTCCAAAGAGAATTCCCTGTAGAATGGGATTTTAGCCACTGCTGGTAGACCCGTATGACCGTACGCTTCCATACACCTGCAGATTCAGCTACTTCCTTCACACTATGGTCTTTTACACGCCCAAATGCAGTCACTCCTTTTAGCCAATCATTAACATCTGCTCTGGAGCCATTTTCCACACATGGAACGAGCCATTTTCCACACATGGAACGAGACATTCACTGCACTGTGCCACCTCTTCTCCATCTATGGATCCCGTCACTCACACCCCGCAGGTATTTCTAGACCCATCATCCTCGTGCAGCGCCATCTGCAGGAGCCTGAAGTTACTACCACCTTAAACACACAAGGTGACTAACTGCTTGTCTGGTGAGCTTTTGTGGGTTTTCCATGGCTTCATCACGGCTAAGGAAAATGTTAAAATGTGTCTGATTATTATATAGGAAAAAACCAAGAAAGACAGTTTGATGGAGTATTAGTGTACAGTGTATAACAACACCTTTGGATGTATTTGTTTGTTTATACTTGAGAAATAACACAGGGAAAAAATGTTACTTGCACATTTTTAAAGGAGGTCAGGGTACTCTTCTCATGGGCAGTGTAGAAAAACAGAAACTCCTTTTGTATGATTAGTGAGTGCAGGAACCCAGACCAAAACTACCATACACAAAGGAGCAGCAAGGAGGAAAGAGGTAAACGAACAAACTACGAGACTATCTGGTTAATGTGGAGAAAATGGACAGACAAAAACAAGAAAGGAGAGACAGAATGGAGATTGGCAGGCAGGAGTTGAGGGTGGCTGAGCAAAAGGCATGGTTGTTTGTGCAGGGACAAAGAGGCCTTCAAAAAGCAGGCAGGAATCCAGGAGCATCAGTGAGGGAGTAGGTGTGCCCAGCTCTGGGGGTAGTTGCATGCCATGCTTTTGGTGGAATCACCACACGGCAGATCGACAACACACAAGAAACTCACACGGCTGCCTGCGAGACAGGGCAGAAGCAGAAGCAGAAGCAGAAGTGCTGGCACGTGTCCGGCCCTGGAATCGAAGCACACGCGTCTTTGGAGCATGGTTAGTCAACAGCCCACACAAACACACTACCACAATATGGATGGCATGGTCAGTGGGCAGCACATGGGAGCTCCAGCACCCTCTGGAGAGATCTACAGAACTCATTTCGTCTCAGCTGCTTGGCCTGTCCTGCTAACCTCTTTAGCCGTAAAGCTGGTTTACATAGTGAAAGTTTCACACTTTGGTGGTTGAAGTTTGTATGGAAATTTAATCGTGTTGTATAATGTAAAGCAGCCTGCAATTACACCCACCAGCCACTTCATTAGGTACACCTCCTTGTATCTACACTCACTGTGCATTTTATTAGTGCCACTGGCCATATAGAAGCACTCTGTAGTTCTACAGTTACAGACTGTAGTCCATCTGTTTCTCTGTATACTTTATTACCCTGTTCTTCAATAGTCAGGACCCCCACAGGACCACCACAGAGCAGGTATTGTTTGCATGTATAGCAGTGCTGCTGGAGTTTTAAACACCTTGGTGTCATTGCTGGACTGAGAATATCCAGCCAACAGCGTCCTGTGGGCAGCGTCCTGTGGGCAGCGTCCTGTGGGCAGCGTCCTGTGACCACTGATGAAGGACCAACACTGCACTGTGCAGATTTACTTAAAAAAAACATAGACAAGAAAAAAATGCTTGACAGAAACTAGTTAGCTTAATTAGCTTAATTAGCTAGCTAGCCAAGTGACATAATCACAACAACTGACTAAACTACTCGTGCCAGTGTTTACTACTCTGTTTTGTTAGCCTGCTATGTTTACATACCCAGATTATTATTTTTGTCCTGATTTGACATACAAATGGTTAAGATGCAGCTGTGGGCTAAGTAACAAATCACAGATTGTTTTATGCAACCAGGAAAACAAAATATCTGAAAACACCAGCTACTAATCCTGCGAACTAGCAGACTGATGCATATAGAAACAGAAACTGTTTGATGAAACTGTCACCAGCAACGAGTTGGCTGAAAGTTTTACCATGTAAAGGCAGCCTAAGGGCCTGAATGTGGCCCCAGCATTCAGTTCTTCACAACCAAAATTGCAGAATTTACATATTAGTTTCACAGTTGTTGGTGTAGCAGTTCCTAAATAATAGTGCTGCCTTTATGACTAATTGAAAGGGAAAGTTAGAGGTCCTCAAATAAACTTTTCCAAGTTGCAATTCCATGACTCCATTGTGCAAACAAGAAATAGGCTAAACGAGTAGTTAAAGTTTGTTAAGCTAACTTTTAAGATTCTATTACCATATGATATCCTTACAGATCTAAATACAGGTCAATACCTACATAACTGGAAGGTCCAGGAGCTCTATGCAAGATTTTTGATGATACTGCATGCTGTCAATTTCAGCACAATTAGTGGTGAATTATTGAAGCCTGCGTACACTTTTAAAATGAAGCTCTAAATAAACAAGCCCTTACTTCCAGTGTAAGAACATCTGAAAAGACTTTTGTGCTCACGTAGCAGCCAAGCACACACTAAGCGTACTGTGCGTGTTCAATTTTTTACAGATCGGTTGAAAGTGGAAGGTAGGAAATTTCAGGGAAAGTTCACAGTTCTCAGATGTCAGGAACCCGACGAATCCTGGGACTAATAACTGAATAATATAAGGCTCAACGAGTTAAGGCAGGGTGCTGTGTTTGCCTCAGCATTGTCTTCTGGAGATGCTTTACGGTTGCGGGCTGATGGAGAGACGGCCGAGCCAGTAAAAGTTGATGGGTCATGGTAAAACAAATCATGAAGGCCCTATTCCCTGCTCACGGCTCCAATAACCTTCGCTCTACACCTGCATAAGACCATGCAGATGGCGCGGGTGGAGCGGAGGGAGGAAGGCTGAGACAGCAGAGCACAGACAGCTGGCATTACATCACCCCAAATGGGGTCTCTGCCACCACCATGGTGTTCCTGTGCAATCACAAGACTTCGGGAAGAATTACGATCGAAAATATTCAGCTCGGATGAGGAGGATAATTTGTTCACCTGAGCACGGAAGGCAAAAACACCCATATGCACGCAGTACAAAGTCATATTCTTCCACAATTTCTTTGGTGTCTTAGCGTGCCGATTCAATTACTTTGTATGTTCAAGCACAAGTTGCACACTGGGTAGTTTAAACGTTGACTCATAGCCTTGGGCCACTGCTGCAGAGGGGTTGCCGGTGTAGTAAGAAGCAGAGAGAATCTACTGGCATTGTGGGAGATAGCGCCTAGCTGCTTTAATAAACTCACATACCCTGTTAATAAGATGGCAACAACGTACAGTACTGTCCAAAACTCAGAAATCACCCTTCATTTAATTTATTATTGGTGAGACATTACGGCCGTTAAATACGTATTTCTGGGGCGATTAGATACAACTATGAAAAAGAGGAGTTTCCAAGCATGTAGTTGGAAATATTAAGAGAAACATAAAGAGAAAATGGCAGCTTTCATTATTGAGAGAGAGGAGAAAATCAAGGTCCACTTTTGCCTCATATCTAATAAATCCATTGCCATCCACTACCTTGCAGACTTTTAGCTGCTGCAAGTCAATCTGCACCAGAACACTAAAACAGGTCATCGTAAGAGTAAGCGTAAGAGTAAGCTTCATAGACTGACAAGTGTAAATGTGTAATAGGGATTACTTTGACTGTGAGAAGCAGAAAATGCTAACAACTTTTAAGACTGAACTTTGGAGATGTTTACAAGAAGCATGGAACAACATATCTGCAGATATGATAACTGCTTTGACTGGAAATTAAATAAATTAAGTATTATCTAAGCTATCAAGCACTGACATTTGGACAGCACTGCACACCTTTCCTTTATTGAATCAGCCATTAAGTTAGCAAACAGACCAGCATAATGATAGCTGAAAAGCGATTTAAGATTCTTTTGCACTGGCTTTCGGTTTCTATAGCACTGACTTGATGTTCAGATAAACTATTTTGTGTTATAGGGCTAGAATCCTTCATTGAACACAAGTGATGGCTGTTTCTATGGAAGAACTGTACATATAAGCTCCAAGGACAAAAAATGAGTCACCTTGTGTGTTTAAGGTGGTAGTAATTTCAGTTTCCTGCAGATGGCACTGCACGAGGATGATGGGGCTATAAACACCTGCAGGGTGTGATGGATTGAGTCCCAGCGCAGTGAATGTCTCGTTCCATGTGTGGAAAATGGCTCCAAAGCAGACGTTAATGACTGGCTAAAAGGAGTGGCTGCGTTTGGGCATGCCAAAGACCATAGTGTGAAGGAATTCGCTGAATCTGCAGGTGTATGGAAGAGTACAGTCATACGGGTCTACCAGCAGTGGCTACAATCCCAGTCTACAGGAATTTCTCCTCGGAATTGTGCCAGGGAATACGTCCACCAAATCTGGCCCAATTGCACAATTCTCCAATGCAAGAGCGTCTGTACATTGATGTGGCCTACATCCAGAAACTTGTCCAGTCCAGGCCAAATGCAATCACAGCTGTTATTGGTGCTTGTGGAGGTATTACATGCTATTAGGTACGTTTCAGTCACAGGTGACTCATCTTTTTTATCCAGTGAGCTTATATTGAAATGAGAAAAATAGAACCACATTTTATTGTATTAAATTGTTTTGTCTCTCATTTGTAATGATGTAGACCTCTAGAGTTTAAACATTCTAGTAATATGGAAATCATTAGCTATAAGGTAGCACAATGCTTTGTTTATTGTTCTGAGGAGAGTCTGTGGAGAGTATAGAAAATTTGGTTAAATACTACAATACAGATTTTTTTTTTTTTGAGTTAAAGCAAATAACCCATATTTTAAATAAATAAAACTGTAAATGTAAAAAACGTTTCTTATATTAAGAGGTGGAATTGCCCTCTACTGTTTATTGAAAGAATATTCAGTAATATTTAACAGACCTTCCCACTAAAGGAGTTAAGGAATTGTCTCATGACTTTATGAAAAATATACCATTCATTTTCACCTAGCACTTTTTTATTTCTTATAGAATATTTTGTTACAGACAAACTTCCACAGAATAATTAGCTAAAAGTAATAATTAGCTTAAAAAAAAGCTTTTCTTGTGGTAGTTAAATCACGATACACAAAAAAAGCTTTTCTTCTGGAAGTTGAATCACGAAACACAATTGCTCTGAAGCCACTCCAGGCTTGATCAAACATTCGATAACATGGGTACTCAACCCAGTTCACTGAGTGTTGTGATGTCTACAGATACTTGTTTCCGCCCTGCACAACATCATCTGATTTCGCTAATGAGCTCATCACCTAAACAAAGAAGGGAGCATAATTGGCGAAATCATGAGCTATTGTGAAGGACTGAAATGAATACCTACACATGTTGCAGCCAAGGACCGTGGCTTGAGTAACCCATCCTCGAGGAAGATTTCTAACTCTCAAATTGAAATTCTGCAAATGTCAGCCTTTGACTTTGCAGTTCTGAGCGCAAGCACACTAAAGACAGGCTATTACAGCTCTCTATGCATGTAATCCTGTGAAGCCCTGCTCTCATATTCTGACCACACTCAGAACCATGCTGAGAGTAAAGCAGTCTGTGCTTGAACAACGGAGCTCCAAGTTTAACATCTGTGGACCCAGACTGAAAGATCAGATGGGCCTCAGCTTGAGCCTCAGTGAGCAGACTCCTCCTAATGCGCAGACAAATCAGAAAAGAGAGAGAGAAAAAAAGGCAAAACTTCAAAATGCTGAATGAGACGGGTGAAAATAAAAAGATGCTGAAAACACCTGACCGGGACCAATCAGCTTGAAGGCGCTGGAGGTATCCAATGCAAATCCCATCAACAAGTATTGCTCCAGCAGCAGAGCCGACCACTGATCAATCTCCTACACCCATCTTCTGCCCCCATAGATCCAAGTGTCTGGACCAGTATCAGCTACAACTCATTCTGGCTCGAAGGGGCGTTCCATTTGGCTAAATATTCAAGCTCTTTAATGAGCTGTCACCTCTCTAAATAAGATTTATGACTGGGAGGAAAATTTCATGAAAAACAGAAAGTAATCCATAAAACTTCATATCTATGCCACAGAGCGAGGACAGCCAGAGTAAATGAGCTCCTAAGTGCCTTCCCATTGAAACAGAAGCATTGCTGTGGCACCGGCAAAACTGGGAATGAAGTGGCTGAAGCCGCAAACCAGACAGAGGGTAACCACAAGCACCGAGGTGGCGGGAGCTGCAAGTGGGGTTTGTCCTTTAGTTCTCTAAGTATTGGTAAACAGATCCTTTGTTCATGCTTGTACATTCTTTTCAATTAGGGCAAAAGAAGCTCTGAGCTCAACTGGATTAAGCCTAGTCTAGCACTAAACTGCAATGGTTTTACCCTATTTGGTCTAGCCTTAGGCTTGGGAAAACTGGGAAACAGGCGCCTGGAATTCAGCAAGACATATTCTGAGATTGGTTGGTCGTGTGGTCGGTGCTTGAACTTCATTAAGAGGGTCTATTTAGGATCATTCACCGACAGTTGGTATCTCAGCTAAAGCATGTAACCAATCCAGCCTGAACATTTCACACCTTCATTTACATTTACGGCATTTAGCAGACGCTCTGATCCAGAGCGACTTACAACCGTGCTTAGTGTTCCGTCGGATAATGGGTCCCAGCTAGTATAAGTAGGAGTCTAAAACTCGCCCTGAGCTCAGACACTGCCCTTCATATTGGTGGTGTTGTAAGTTGTGTATTTCCTCCTATGGGGTAGCATTTAAATGGAAAGAGTAAAAATATAAAACTTTTTAAAAACTGTTTTGTAGCACCTTTTTGTGTATTTGTAAATACTGAAAACCTGAAATGGATTCAAATGATCAAAAAAATATACTAAACAATTGATACAATCATGCTTGGGTATAAAAGAATCTGCTGTCCAGATGCTTATGTGTTGTTAAGAGAAAAAAATATAAATATGCTCCTGTCCCAGCTTTTCTGGAAAGGGCTGCAGGCATCAAATGTATAATGATAGTACACTCATTTCAATCAGAGCAAAAGAAGAGGTACTGACTCTTTCTCGAGCAGGCTCTGAGCTGAACTGGATTAAGCCTAGTCTAGCACTAAACTGCAATGTTTTCACCTGATTTCAGGCTTAGGCTTAGAAAAACCAGGAACCTGGTGTCCTGGAGTTCATCATGACATATGCTGAGATTGGTTGGTCGTGTGGTCGGTGCTTGAACTTCATTAAGAGGGTTTATTTATACCGATAGCTGGTATCTCAGCTAAAGCCTGTGAGGAACAGTTCCGAGAATGAGACAGGAGATCATCATTCTTCCCCACTCAGTCATGAGTAAGCTGAAAATAGATAAGCAGGCATCAGCGACTGGGTCTGGCTCTTTAGGGTCCAGCCAGGGCTCTTTGTCGTTGACGGGCTCTTCGCTGTTGAGAACCTGTTCATCCCTGCTGCGCACGAGGTCCGAGCAGCTGTGGTGCGGGACTTTGAGAAGTCTTTGCCATGGCCGCTTGGAGAGAGTGCGGCCGGTGCGTACAAACGAGGCCAGTCCGCTCCCTCTGGTGCTCTGTGGCTCAACAGAGGACACGGAACCTTCGCTACTTCTCCCCTTCAGCTAATTAGCTCAGCAGGAGAGAGGCGGGGTGCTCCAGAAAAAAAAAGGAAAAAAAAAAAAAAAAAAACAGGAGAGAACTAAGGAAAAAGAGAAAAAAAAATGACCTCCTCAAGTCATAGAAGCCTTAGAAATAGCTGACCCACTTGTAGACACACTTTCAGATATTTGTGTGTCCTCAATGCAGTAACCTATATAGCGGTGCACTTGCATCAAGTGGAAGCGCAACTCCTCTACTGCTGAGCAGGGGAAGTGACGATGGTGTGCGCTGGAACACAGGAAGCCCAGGGGTCATGTGTTCGTGTGAGTGTGTGTGTGCGTGCAAGTTGTGTGGTTCCTCTTTGCTCACTGATCCACCTTCGGAGCATCTGAAACAGGCAAGATGATGATCCACATCCGCCTACTCTACCTTTTCCACACTTCCACACAGGCACTTTCTGGCACGGCAGTAGGACAAAAAAAAGGTGCTAGCTCGCAGAGAAAACACTGTTCATCTACAGCAACAGCCTAAAAATATGCTCCTTTTCAGTACTTTGGCTTTCTGGGGCTCTTTTTACGTTTGGCATAAGTAGACTTAGTCAGTCTCAGCAGAAAATGCTGGTTCAGAAAGTAAAAAAAAAAAAAGTATTAACCCTGAATTAACCCTGTAATCAATCTAGCCTGAACATTTCACACTTTCACAATGGTGGTGTTATAAGTCGGGTATTTTCTACTATGGGGTAGCACTTAAAAGGGAAGAGTAAAAACGTAAAACTTTTTAAAGCAACATTTTTGGCAACATTTTTTGTGTTTATAATTATATGAAACCTGAAATTGATTCAAATGATCAAAAAATACACACTATACAATACTACACACACAATCATGCTTGGGTATAAAAGAGTCTGCTTTTCATATGCTTCTTGTTGTTAAGAGAAAAGTTCATATGCTCCTGTCCCAGATTTTCTGGAAAGGGCTGCAGGCATCAAATGTATAATGATAGTCCACTCATTATCAAAAACATAGCTGCACCCAGAAGGAATCAACCGACAGGAATGAAATTTGGTGGGTAGGTTTGACATCCTGAGACATGCTAATGATTCAAGTCACATGCTCGGCTGCACATGTGACGTAAGCAGTCGATGTACCTCACTGACTATACAGCACTACACGTGCTTTCCATTCTGACACGTGCTGTTGTGTTAGTAGCATCCTTTGCAAGCAAAGTTTGCCTCAGCTGCATCACGCAGGACTACATGCCTGCAGACCGTTACGACGACTGTCCTTAACACCACGTCAACGTCACCAAAGACTGCAATGGTGTCGTGCCAGACTGTCATGGAGTGACTCAGAATGGCAGCAGGTCATCTTCAGTGACGAGTCCCGCTTTTGTCTTGGTGGAGACGACCAACGAATCCGTGTGTGGAGCACACCAAGTGGGCAGCACCAAGATGGACAATTTGTTGTCATGCATCACATGTCCAGAAGGCCTTGTGTCACTCCACCTCCACCCCTACCGCACCATTTGCAGGAACTGTGAGAGGATATTCAAGCTGCATGGGATGGACTATAACAGGACACCATTAGGAACCTCTATGGTTCCCATGCTGAGACGTCTGGCATGTTGCTTTTTCAATATTTATTATTCCTGGCAATCAGGAATACCTTCCTTCCCAACAGCACCACAATCCCACACTTCCTTCTGGGTGCAGCTATTCTTTTGATGATGAGTGTATATTCCCCAAAAAAAAGTCAAAAAAGAGTTAAAATATTAAATATTGTGTTTTTGTACGAATGTTACATTAAAGTCAAACACAACGAATTTATCACTGCTTTTTATCAGCATTTTACTTACTCTCCAAATTAAATTAGGAGGTTTATAGCTCATTTAAAGCCTACAAATAGCACAGAAAGATGAAATAACATACACTGGTTTACGTATCAGGGTTTAAATATCAGCACTGGTAAAGGAAAAGAATTACAGTGCCATCTCTAGACATGAGAGATAAAAGCCTAATGCAGTGGTGACACATTTGCATTATATTAGGAGAGCAGAGTGTAAACCAATTAGAAGAAGTCATTTGAATTCACATCATAGAAGCACATTATCTATAATACAAAACCGCAAAGTCTAGTGAGAAGCTAAACGCTAGGAGGGGGAGAAATGGCTTGCATCTCCATAGGAGTCCGGCTGAATGAGTGGAGTAGAGCAAAAAAAAAAAAAAAAAAAAAAAAAAGATATCATTGTCAGGGCACTTCACTCTCCAACGCTTGGGTGTATTCTATGACATGAATACAAAAAGCCCCAACCACCAATCAGAACAACAGCCTGACAGTGAATAAACCTAATTTCATGAAGTGGTAACGTATTGCATGTTTTCATTTGGAACCCTTTCCACGGGAGATGCCGAAATTCCCAAGACGTGGGAAAAGGACGGCCATTGGTAAAATGTGGGAGAACAACTTTTATTCATAATGTGAAAAATGTACAGTATTTGCTGCATAATCTGCTCTTCAGGTGCATGGTGCTGAATAAGTGTAGTTACTTAAGCACTGATCAGAGGTTTCCTGAAAAGAATTTTAAAGTGCCTCTCACACGCTAATGCCTGTAAATTATACAGGTTTGCACTTAGACGAATAGTGCTTGAGGGAAGAAAGGAAAGAACCCTAGCGACAGGACATCCAAGGAAATGCTGTGTAACTGCTTTATGATTTAAATGACTTTGAGCTTTCTGCTGTGAAAGTGTTCTGTTCGGCTGCATTATCTGGACCTGAGCGTGTATCGCCAGGATTATAGTCTTAGGGCTTTTGTCTACATAAAAGTCCCAGACAACAAGGAAGAACAGGACAAGGGGACCTGTGTTCAATTAAAACAAAATTGACAGTGCTCAATGAACCCAGGGCCTTAAAGTAGCCATTAGGAGTTACATTATGACCGTATAATGGGGACTTACCTCTGAGACTGCAAGATCTGTCTGGGTTGTTTTGTCAGCTTTTTGGCAAAGGGGTTTCTGTATAGCACGGGAAGCTTCCTATAAAGAAGGAGGAGGAAAAAAAAAACACAAGAGCTAAAGTGCAAAATTACAGTGTAGTGTTTCATCACAGTCATGTTGCTAGCTCTGCATTGCAAGTAGCATCTAATTATGTTGGGTCAAATCTCAGAATATCAAAAGGCTTTCATCTCACAGCCAAACATATGCTTGAAAAGCAAGCTGCTAGATATAATAAACGTGATGCTGAGGGAAAAAAAACTGCTGGGCCACCGTACCTCACTAATGGCGTCCAGTGAAGATCATAAAAATTGAACCAGGCAAGTCCAGCCAACAGGCTGCCAGACTGAACGCTGGGAAGTATTTTATCATTTCTCACAGTGGTCTAGAGAGCTCTTTTGGCTATGGCACTGTACTTCCTTAAAAATAGAGCAGTTGTTTTTGGCAGTACAATCTCCCTAGTGATGGTGTCAATAAGTATAAATTCTGTTGATCTCGGTTCTGTCAGATAGGAGCGAAATTAGCTACACGTGTTGTGAATCAGCATGTTTATAACAGGCCAGTGGCCAATGGACACTAGAGCATGGGCCCATGGAAACAACAGACTTTAGGTAAACTCTGCTGCGTCTTGGCGGAGTCTGATTCCACTCTGGGGACTTGAGTGATTGGACAATTCTTGTTTGAGATGCACAAACAGGGAAAGCACTGTGCTGTTTTTCACACGCGTCTGGCTGCATGAGAACAGGGAAAGGTGACCTTTATAGATCTAAGCTAAACATAAAGACGCATGACTATAACAGAAGGCCATCCTGTGGAACCATAAAAGGATATGACACATTTCTGCAGCATGAGTAAAGCTCCGCAGATAACGCCAGAAGAACGTTAAAAGTACATCTGCCTAAAACCTGCATGTCAAAAGCAATCCAGAACCTGTACCAAAATATATCATCTACAAACAAGCTGGAGTGTCACGTAATCGATCCATTACATAGCTTATCAAAACGGCAGATGAATAAAGATTCGACCTTCATCCTCCAACTTTACTCTCCGTAAACACTGGGCTGGGAGGGAGGGGGAAGGGAACAAAATGGCCTTCTGAATTTGACGTGCTCCAAAAACGAGTCCTCTGCAATCACCTCCACAAATCAATCCAACAAATACCACATAGAAAATGGTTATGAATTCCTTACACATTATGGCTTAAGCATTACTCTTCATTTGTCCTCTTGCGTTTACAGCCTCTTGACTGCCCTCTACAGTTTCGGCTAAGCCCTCCTTCCCTTAGTTAGCATCTCATGCTCCCCCTCTCCAGTCCGCTGGCCAATAAATTAAAGCCGGACCTGTCACATTTCTCCTTCACGTGTCTATCCGCTCGCTGTTAGGGCATAGAACAATGGTGTTTCTCACAGAAAGAGCTGCTCAGCACATAGAATAGTACCTTGTAGTGCGAGTGATACAATGGCTACGGCAGTATGCTGGCTTTTATATAAGACACGAATATCGATTTTCAGTTTAAATGAGATTGAGAAATTCCACTGACTTCACAAAATGTCTGCGTAATTCAATCAAATTGTGAACAACGTCATTCAGAAGTCTGATTTAGGATGGGGCATTGTAGAAACCTAAGAATCCCTTATGATGTTGTTGATGGAAATAGGGGGGAGGGGTCGCATAGTCTGTATTGAAAATATAGACACTTTATTTGTTATCCAAAATGACCAGTGAACCAACAGGAGTTTTGCAATATTGGTGATAATAAAACAGTGTTAAGTCTGAAAGAAAAACACTTTCTTTAGGTAACGTCCTGCACATCTCACTCCGCCATGAAACGCAGGCAATGTATTTGTTGTTATCTCATGTAAAAGCTTTTAAAGGCATTAAACCCTTCAGTTGTCTGGTTTTTATCACTACCACTGTGACTCTGAATGCGCCATTTCATATCAAATCCTTCTGAATGACGTTGTTTACGTCTTAATGATTGAATTAAGTGGAGAGTGAGAAAAATCCAAATGTAAAAAAACGGAACTGGCCTTTAACTGCAATGTATGCGATTTGCCTGAGACTTTAGATTGACTTTAAACCTTGGACTGTTCTCCAAGTGCAGTGCTAAACATGTAACAACTAAATAACACTCAATAGGGTTTAAAGTTGTTTGCAAGGCCATTAAACTGAAGCTCCAACCTGAATTGTACCTGCAACCCAACCAGGTTCAACTAGTAAGGGTAAATCTGAACCCCAGCCTGGCCTGAACCTGACTGCACAGACTAACAGAAGATTATCGCAGACACAACTTCACAGTGTTTTGCTTTATTACTGAGCGCTTGAGTTGATCAGCAGTAAATGCTTTGCTGGGGTAAATTGTTATTTTATGCTTCTGTAATACTCAGATTTACTGACTGTGTATATCTTCAGGGAATTGTCTATTGTACCTGGTCGAGAACAGCATCCACGCTGCTCTGATCAACTGTTATCATGAACCCCTGCATTTACGTTCCTCTTCCTATTCCTGCTACTTGCAAAAACACTCAGCACTCTTTAGGCAACCCTAAAGCTACGCTATGGAGATTTGATGATTGCAATATATGCGATTTAAGCCTTGGACTGTTCTAAAAGATCAGTGCTAAACACATGAAAACTAAATAATTAGTGAGGTAGCAAGCAATATGGTAAGGTTCCTTTTGGTGCAATTATAATAGAAGTAGAACAAAACATGTCAAAACAAGCTATGTCAAGTTTGTAAGATGTTGAACATAGAGTACCACCTGTACTTACAAAGCATGGCTTCATTAACTTCTAATTACATGCTGATGTATTTCATCAGCACTGCCCAGTATTTGCACCTTCAGTGACAGGCAGAAAGCCCATTACATAAAGTTCCAGTTCTGCCTGGACTGCTCCAAAATATCCACACAGCTATCTACATGATATACATGACTTTTGAGTGGACCAGACACCACGCAGTCATCCATCACAAATTAGGCAATCATCAAACCCTTGTAATCTCGGCCCCTTGAAGAGGGACTACAGCTGTTTTGGCCGAGGAAATGGAGTTGATGTTGTTGGAGGGCTTGAGTGTTCTCACCAGCTCTGCCTGAAGTCGCAGGATCAGCTCATCTTTCTCCCTCAGTTGCTGCTGGAGGGACTGGCTCTCTTCTCTCCCAGGATCCTATACGTGCAGAGACACACACACAGACACACACACACACACGATCAGCTTAAACTGGGCTACATTATTCAGGCCATCTCTTCCAGTTGGAAACAAGCTCTTTGTGCGAGAGCAAAAGAGAGTTCATCTGCCTGAGATCCAGGACGCTGTGGTTTTGAGCAGACGTTTCGCTTTCCTCCATAAACTTCACATGAACTAGCAGGCACTTTCCCGTGACCTTGTGTTGTCGGCATCCATTATGTGAGCAGGGAGGGGAGAGTTGGAGGGGTGGGGGTGGGGGGTTGGTTGCAGCGAGGCAGCAGCTTCAAGGGCACCAGCGGAGGACTGAAAAGGCCGGTAGCAGAGCATGGGCGCAAAACGGCCACCCCATCCTTCTTCAAACCCGCGCTACACCCAAACGCTCGCAGAAAGCCCAACACAGATTAGACGTTGACTGTACTGGTGTAAGAAAGCCTGGATATTCTCAGGCTGTTTTCCAAGCAGGGTTTAATTTAAGCTAGTAACAGGCTTAATCCTGCAAGGTAAACAGGGTAAGATAACAGCAAAACTTGCTTTTATTGTGCATACAGTTGCTTAATGTTGGGTAACTCACTCCTCTACACTTCATATCCAAGAGATTAAAAGAGTCTACGGAAAGAAACTTAAAAGATTAGAACCTATGGCTGTGCTCGTACGAAAGCATATAAAGGCTCAGAACAGTCCGCGTGCAAGCAACGGCAAAAAGAAAGGGTGAGAAGATCCTAATCCCCTACAGAGAGTAGTACAGCACTGATTCAGTCATACTGCTTTTGGAGCACAGCTGAAGGCTACCGTGAGATTTCATACCAGCCCTTTTTACATCCTTAATCACCTTGTCTCATGTGGAGCAGGTCTATCTGTGGTCTGTCTATATGGAAATAATTAGTGAAACCTGCACTGTTAGTCATTCACTAGGTTTGCTGTGACTGCTGGTTTATCCGGTGTTAGCCAACACTCAGTATGGTTTAAAGTTGTCTGCAAGGCCATTAAACTGAAGCCCCAACCTGAATTGCACCTGCAACCCAAACAGGCTCAGCTGGTAAGGCTAAATCTGAACCCGAGCCTGGCCTGAAACTGCTCGCACAGACTAACAGAAGATTATCACATTATTTGCTTGATTACTAAGTGCTTGAGTTGATCAAGAGAAAATGCCTTGCTGGGATAAACTGCCCTTTTACACTCTTGTTATACTCAGATTTACTGTCTGTATATGTTCAGGGAATTGTCCCTGAATTGTCCCTGGAATTGCACCAGGTAGAGAACAGCCTCCAACCTGCTCTGATCAGGTGTTATCATTAACCCCTGCATGTACATTCCTCTTCCTATTCTTGCTACTTGCAGTGCTTAGCACTCTTTAGGCAACCTTAAAGCTACATTATGGGGACCTCTCTGATGGAAATGTGTAATTGCATGCAAGAACGTTTTGTAACATCTGTTGTGCTTTGCCCTTCCCAGAGCATCTCTCATGACGGGAAGTTCTTTGAACGAGCATTCAAAGAGAACTCAGTTTAAACTTGGTGAATGACAGGCCCTTTGAACATGTAAGTGAATTGTCTCCCATCACCATCAGATCTTCTGCAAAATGCTGTTTTCGCATTTGAGACCTAAAAATCAAGCCAGACTTTCTTTGTCAGCCCTATGCATCAACCAAACCAACTAACCCACTCATCTTTCATGGTGCAACCGAGGACCATGTACTGATACACTTCAACCTCAGCTTCATTTGGGGGGCATTTCTCCTCAAACTCTGAAGCTTTTCAAACACAGCTATGGATATGGAGAGCGCCGCGCAGAAGAGAAAGCATGTGAATGCATGAAACTTGCATAAGCACGTTCCCCAAAATAAACACTAATCTACTACAGAAGAAACACAAACCAGAACCCAACATGAGCCTGATGCTGTAGAACAAAAATCAACCCACAGCAGGCCTGAAACCTGGTATTCTATCAGGTCTGGTCATGCTGGGGTGTTGTGCTGCAATCGAGTGGTGTCCGAGACAGGGAAATACCAATTGACACACTTGAACGGCTGGCAAAGTTACTTTTACAATGGGTGAACTCGGGATTCTATTTGATGCATGAATTGAATCTTTAATCTTAATGAAGTGACCTTTAATTTTCACACGAGTGAAAAACAACAAACACGCAGTAAACGTGAAAAATATATACCTGATGATCTTCTGCCCATGTGCTTTTTAACACCGCAAATAAAAAGCGGAATATGTGTTATCTGGTTTCCGCCGAGTGGTGGGCGTATCTACAGACAAGCACCTGATTGGAGTAAAGTCAGGAATCAACTGACAGGAATGAAACGTGGTGGGTAGGTTTGACACTGTGAGTCATGCAAATGACTCAAGTTTCATGCTCGGCCGCGCATGTGACGTAAGCAAGGAGAGGCCTTAATAGCTGTACCTGACTGACCCAACAGCCACGATTGCGGACATTCTGCGAGCAGTGATGCCCTCCATGAGTCATCCTATTAGTGCCAGGTCCATTAGCAGATGGCTGCACAATGCCGGACTACACCGTTACGATGAATTCCCTTAACACTACGTCAATGTCACCAAAGACTGCAATGGTGTGGTGCCAGACTGTCATGGAGTGACTCAGAATGGCAGCGGGTCATCTTCAGTGACGAGTCCCACTTTTGTCTTGGTGGAGATGACCAACGAATCTGTGTGTGGAGGCACCGTGGTCAGCAACAAGATGAATGGCTTGTTGTCACACGTCCAGTAGGCCTGGTGTCACAATCTGCAAGAACTGTGTGAGAATATTCAAGCTGCATGGCATGGATTATCACAGGGCACCATTAGGAACCTCCAAGTCTGGCATGTTGCGTTAGCCTTTATCTTCCTTCCTAATAGCACTGCAATCCCACATTTCCTACTGGGTGCAGCTATTCTTTTGATGATGAGCGTATATACTGTATGGAATGATAAGTGAATGTTAAAGCATACCAATGTTTACACACTATGACAAACCTTTATTCCAATAAAGGCTCGGTTTTTCATGATATAGCCCTTTTAAAATAGTGATAACACAAAAATGGCATTGTTAAGGCATTTATGTCCTATTCTGGACAGAGAAAGTACATTTTTGAAAATCACCCCCTGTTTCAATGTAATGTTCATGCTCCAAGCACCATTTACTCAAGGGTTAGACTTAATCCATGTCCAGGAAAATGTCCTGTTATGATGTGCGGAGTCCTTCATGAAAGATCAGTGAAAAGGATTATGCTCTTCAATGTCATGCACTTAAACTAAGCAGTTCACACTCCATTGTTTCAGCTGTAATATGCTCCTTTGTTGACGTTACATAAAAGTCTCAAGGGGAGCTGATGTCCCTCTGATGGCACTTGCAAAGCAAATCTGCCCAACAAAGGCAGTGAAGACATTTGACTAAGAATGACCCACTGTCTTCCTTTCCTCTGGTCAGTTTTGACAAGAAAGACAAAGTACGGAGTTTCAGTCTTGACTCTATGATTCAAATTGAATCCTAATTCATATCCTTCAAAAAATAAAAAGGTCACGTCCTGAGTGAGACACGCGGTAAACAGGCAAAAAAAAAAAGGATGAGTCCCCTCCAAATCCAGGCCTGGGGGGAATATTTAATTATATCTTAATTATAGATGTTCACCCAAAGCTGTTTTATCTGTGCAGTGCCACGGAGGACCTCCGGAGAGCAGTTTGGTCACAGTTGCACACAATCCCATGCCCACTCTCACACACACACACACACACACACCCAGACACAAAAACTCTCTAACTAAAGCGTTAAGGACAGTGAACAGTGTCTTCAGCACCATGCTGTAAAGCTGCACCTGAGTGGCTTCTCCGTCTGCTTGGCCTAGATTAAACACTTCAGTGGAAAGAGAACCAACAAAGCTATTCTGTTATAGAACACATGCATTCCCAGAAAGCTGCTAAAACTTCAGCTCATTGGACACATGATGGATGCGGTCGAAAATATCACTGATGCAGCCAAAGACACTTCCAAAGAAGGGTCCTGAAGGTCTGGCATTAAAGTGGCACCTTTAAAGTTTTATAGGTGAGCCAAAATAAAATCTTAATTTAAGGGAATCCTAATGTACCTATTGTTTGTATTAAAGCATATTAAGATAACATCCACAGAAATCCCAGAGGTCATGTGACAATAGTATGTAACTTGATTATGAGGTGGTGTTACCTCAGGGGACTGCTTGGAAACGCCCACACCTGTATAAGTTGGGAGGTGTTACGTTGTGAGTAAGGCTGAATACTGGGCAGCGTGCTCATGGCAGGGCCACATGAAATATTGAAGTTCCAAAGAGGCATGACGGTGGGTGCCAGACGGATGGGACATTCGTCCACCCACAGTGGACAGTGCAGTGACTGCCAATGGGTGCTTAATGATCGCAACCAGAGGCATCTGGCTAGAATTGTCCATGTGAACAAACAAGCAACTCACATTAACAAGAAATCACATTAACATTTAAAGCATGAGGCCCCACACGCATATCCTGCAGGTCGGTGCAGCACTCTTTAGCTTCCATGGGATATGGGAGCAGAAGACCGACCCGAGTGTCTCTGTTAACACCACAACACCAGACACAGCGCTTCATCTGGGCTCTTGAGGTTGCTAACTAGAGGACTGGCAACATGTGGCATGGTCCGATGACTCATGGCACCAATTGTTTCAGGCTAATGGTAGGGTTTGTGTGTGGAGCAGACCACACGCTCCCAGTTGTCAACAAAGCCCTGCGCAGGCTGCTCATGGTTTCGTACTGCTGTGGAGTGTTTTCTCATGGCATTGGCTGAGTCCAGTGGTCCTCCAAAACATGTCATTGACCAGCCCCTCATGGACTTCAAGTACCCCTTACAGTGATGGGATATTGCAGCAGGATGATGCACCATGCCATTGGGACCAAACTGTCCAGGCTTGGTTTGAGGAGCATTCCGGAGGGTGGTGAGAATGGCCTATATGTTTACGTTGGCCAGTGTTCAACCTCCCATCATTTGCCATCATTCTTTCATCTGCCCAATCAAATCAAACTTCTTTATGCCTGTAACATTCACATTTGGACGGGCGAACTATCGTTTAACTTCTGGCCACGTTCTGACCAACTGAAATTTCACCCATTAACATTTCTGCATAACTAAATGGTTAGGATACACTGTCATTCAGAGTGGTGTGATGTAAAACGCTTCTTCTGCAAAAACTTACCATGTCAGAATTGGTCATAGCAGTGCTGATAGGAAACGCATGTCAGAAGCATTTAAGGTCTCTAAAATCCCCCTCGTCATGAATGTCCTGCCTGATGTCTGAAACACTGTTATATGACAGTTTCGAAATAAGCTTCTAGTCTAAAACATGCATCTACATAACTCCATTTGTGGCACAGAGGCACAAAAACAGTCCCCAAAAAAAATGCCCTTTTTCACATTTACCCCATTTTATCATTATCATTAACGTTACATTTAAAAGTGTGCAGGGTTGCTGGTGACTATACATTTATGGAACCATGTTGACCTCCTGGTTCCCATCAGCATCACTGTAAACAAATCCAAGTTGCTGAGTAACTCTCCAATGGACGATTTCACATCAAACCTCTCCAAATGACTTTGTTTACAACCACTGAATTATGTAGAACATATAAAAAAATCAGTGGATAAAAAGCCATTTTCTATTTAATTTTGTTTATCTGCATTTTGGAACTGCAAGGCTAATGTAGCTAACATGTAACAGAATCTTACAGACAGCTTTGCCCTGATTTTTATGCTCAATAAACTACTAAAATGGCACAGGAGCATCCATAAACCACTCATTAAGCAATAATGCAAAGATTTATAAATATGCAAATTGTAAACGCCCCCTTGTTTCCTGGTTTCCAAACCCTCTTCCCCTCTACTTTGCACACTGTACTGTTGCCTTTGGCAAATGAGCAATACGGCAGATGAAATGGAGCAGATCAGAAACCAAAATAAGCTCCCACTGTAATATTAATAAGCAGAAAATAAGCTACAGAGCTTTTCAATTCATTAACCAAGTGTTTAAGCCACACATTGAGCAACAAGAGTACCGAAGCGTGCTAATGCTACTGCTAGTTTAGCCAGCTAATAACTTAGCTTAACACACCATAAAACCTTAAGGACAGTATAGTGGAGCAAAAGTAATGTTAGCTTAGCTAAAGGCTTCACAAACATTCACTCTGAGTCTTCATTTGACTTGAGTAGTTTAGCCAACACCTCCACAAACAACAGCACAGGTTTCTTTAAGTCGGAGCCTTTATCCTCAGAACTTGCGATAATGGAGCTGAAATCAAACCTGTGCTGCGGGGTGTGAAGCTATAGCATACTAAATTACAGCTACCTGCTACTATGAGGGTGCTATACACCATATTTTATAACTTAATTGGATACATGGATTTGTAATGTAAATTGCGTTGTTGTAATTTAAATACCATCATTATTAAATACTCTTATCTATTTTAAGTAATGGCAATAGTATAGAAAGTCTGTTCATTCCGGGGTGTTATTTCCAACCATATAAGATCAAAGTCCTGTATCCCATCTCTTTGAATGGACAGAGACCAAAAATACTCAAAACTGAAGGCCAAATATTGAAATCACTGATGCAACCTGACCTCATAAATGGTTTATTGGTTGGTTCTGCTCAATAACGCACAATTTTTATTTTTTTTTTGGCTTGTTCTGGCTACCGCACTTGCACACATCTCCAGAACGTGGTTTGGGGGTTTTTCTCCAAATACACAGGGCCAAAACACTGTCAACCCTTCCGTGCTAATGGTGTAACCAGCAAGTTGGCTGGCTGTTTTTCTGTGAAGGCTGGGACGTTCTATGTAGACACCATGTCACAAGCTTTCCAATCGATATTTCAAGCTGTGACTGGTCTGTTTACTCATAACATCTCTGGTAACTCTCCACGCCAATCATTTGAAATGAGTAAGCCATGTTAGGAAAGATATGTTCTGTAGCTATATGTTTCCTGTCACCACAAGGTGGAGCAGCAAGGTAGGTGTGTCTAATAGAGTGGACAGTGAGTGGAGATAGTGTTTAAACACTCCAGCAGCACTGCTGTGTCTGATCCACTCACACCAGTACAACACACACTAACACACCACCACGTCAGTGTCACTGCAGTGCTGAGCATAATCCAGCTCCCACATGAACAGGGTAAAGATGGGATAACAAATTACGCAGAGAAACAGATTTATCTATATGGTATGTGCAACTAACAAAATGGGCAATAAATGTAGATACGAGTTAGGTGCAGCTACTAAATGGCTCAGCGTATGCATTAAGAATAATACACAGCTGAGATTTTCTTCTCAGCACTGTACTAGAATCAAGCTTGAAAATCAAAACTTACTGTCATATAAACGGTGAGGGACTGAAAAAAGTAGAGAACAGTCACATTTATTACGCCATTCAGGGGAGAACCATAATGGCTATGAGAGAAACACATTAATAAATGGTTAATTAAGAGGTGGGTGGTTTTAGGGGGCTAAGAGGAACGAAGGTATGCCAGCTTGCTCAATTCTGCTTCATTCAGCACTGCAAAGCTCTTCGGTCTTGCCAAACGAGACCCTGTTCCACAGACTCTAATTATAATGGAGGCAGGGATAACAAATGTTCAGAACGAGAAGTTTTGTGCTCAAAGTAGGACAAGAAGTGACACGGTTCCGTCTCAGGTGGGATTGTGGGCTTTATTTTTAAAAACAGGGAACCGGGAAGTTTTTCTTCCCCCTACCTTTTTTTTTTTTTTTTTACCTCCTACAATGAAGCAGGACAAGTCCCACCCTTCTCCTGTCATCCGAACACAATGTCAGAATTCATGGGGCCCTATTCTGAGCAGCCCTCCCTCACGCTGCACGGCGCTAGGCTACGGACGGGCTAGAACATCACATGGTTCGCTGGTGTGACTGCTGCTTCTGCTAGCGCTCCATGTAGGTCAGTAAAGAGGACAGAGAGAGACGCAGACCTCGTTTCCACTTCGCTCGGCTCTACGGGATTTTCGACTCCGCGCACAAAAAAAAGTCCCAATGAAAAACAAAATCCTCTTCCCTCCTCAAAAAAAAAAAAAAAAAAGCCCCATATACAAAATCATAAACCTTTCTCCCATGGCAGCCGTGGCCCATCTCCAAAGGATTAGCACACATAATAAAATAATCTCATCAAGATAGCTGGAAATTTTTTTTATTGATGGTTGAGAAGAATAACTCAGACCAAGTACTCTTCCATAGGGAAAACCGACTTGAAAAGGATGGGGCACAGTTTTTTAGAAGACACAATGGGGAAAAGAAAATGAAAAAAACATGAATGGTAGAGAATTCCTTCTCAATACTGCATTCCAGTAATGCTGATATCTTGGATAGCCATGTTTTGAAAGATAGAGTTAAGCCACACACTTTTTTTTTTCTCCTTTTACCAAACCTTGAAGACCTTAACCCTGAGTGCACTTAGTCAATGATGACAGCGCACAAGCTTAGAAAGAGCAAGTCCATTCCATCAGAAGATAATTTAAAAGTTTCTGCAAAATTGAAAGACTTCACAAATTAATTCAATAATTTTCACAATGCAAGCAATTACCTTGAGAGGAAGTGACTTTTCACTGCAGGGGCTTATGGGTAGAGAATGAAGGCTGCTGGCAGGACTGGTCTCAGCGCTCTAAAAAGGAGGGAAAAAAACAGCAAAAGAACGCACAACCTCAAAGTTCAAATCCAACTAAAACAGATCCTCCCCTCCGGGACTTCTTAACAGAAATCAGTTCACGTCCAAAAAGGGGCAAGTATTTTAGCATCCACAAAACTGAAAGCTCAATCTGGCCAGGGCTTGTGATATAAGACCTTCATGAGACACTTCCAGACAGCGGATCAGGAAAGTCAGGAAGGGTCATGCCCTCATTAAGATCCATTATGGTATTATGTTAATCAGGAGTGGAAAAAGAAGAATCGTCATATCGTTTCTGCACAAAGACGGTCACTATCAATAATTTCAGGGACCCGTTCCACCAGACACACATAGACATGCTACACCACCGGACAAAAGTCACAGACGACCTTTCATTCATTTCATTTATAGTCAAAATGGCCATTAAGTGAAAGCTATTCATTTTCAGGGCATATTTCTAAAGAGATTACATATAAGATAACCCACTTCCATAAAGCAGGGCAAAGACAAAGACAAGGATATGAGTACCTAAAGCTTTCGTCTGCAAGAGAAATCAAGCTTCGTTTTTGCTTCACATCTAAAAAGAGTTCATAGGTGTTTCGGTCCATCTTTCCACTGTAAGAAGACAACGCAGCATCAAGGCTTTTAAAGAATGTGTAGCTGTTGGGAAAAGCTGTTACTGAGAAGAGAAAAGAAAACAGACGCCTAACTGTGGAGGTACAGAAAAAAAAGATGCCTGTCTATTATAGAACATCATAAACTGTATTAAAGGTAAAAGGGTGAAAACACTAAATACTGCAATGAACGTTACATTTAGTTGTTGAGGCTTTGGTGTCATTTTCTAATGCATATGATTTCAACAATTGAACAATTGAAAGGTAACCCGCGACTTTTGTGCAAAAGTGTGTAGATAAGAAACCACACACAATTAATCAAAACAAGGGCCTGAACAATGTACTGGCTGGCCAATAATATCAGCTGGTACTGATATTTCAATAACATAGTCAAAAAACACCCAGCGTAGGTGGAACTACACTCATCATCAAAAACAAGGTTGCACCCAGAAGGAATCAAGTGACAGGAATGAAACTTGATGGAAACTTGGCATACTGAGAGACACTACTTCTGTATGTGTAGCTCAATAAATATTGATCATATCAGTCTAAATTTATCATCATTTATTGTTCCTGGTGACCTTTATCTTCCTTCCCAACAGCACTGCAATCCCACACTTCCATCTGGGTGCAGCTATTCTTTTGAGGATGAGTGTATTTAGTAGCGTTCGCTGGTTTTTATAAGTTCTGTATGTGATAAGACCGTATTAATGCTCCTGATTAGGATACGGTTGATGTGGTAAGATGAGAGAACAAGGCTGGTAGCAAATCATACTGTGTTTATTCATAATATGAAGTCAGGGCTTCACCCTGGAGCCATTTGCGATATAAGTTTTGATTTAGACATTTCTTTTCAGAAACATTTTAAGGCAATAGCTTCAGCTTGAACTTGTCAGATGGGCTTCATGTTTTTTTGTCATAGCTGGTTGTGCCCGTACTATTTTCTGCAACAAACTGGGTTGTAATGACATAATGGAAGTTGAAGGTGCTTGAAAGTAACATTTGTGAGGTGCACACTGTTTTCTGCAAACTCCTCAAAGCTGTACATGGTACTATCAGAACCAAGCTACAGCAGCATTTGAAATAAATTGCCTCTGCTGTAAGTCAGTTTGGCCTTAATGACCTAACTAGCAGTGCTGATATGTGACAACTGAAATGATAAGCCATTTACAGTGAATAAGTGACTGGGCAGCGAGCTGATCGATGTTTCGATGAATCAATCATGAGTCAATGGCTTCAGAGACCTACTCATAGTGAAATATAACAGAACTAATTATGTCCTATTACAAGAGACCGGGAAGGAAAATAAGTCTAGTTATCTATGACTGCCAGAGAGACAGAAGGACGATAAGATCCTTGAGCAGAAAAAAAATGAATATCCATCTTTTCTCCACTTTGGTTCAGAACTCAAGGAAAGGGCAGTCACTTACTGCGCCCAAAATTTGTGTGTTTTTGGCTATTATGTCATTTAAATCAGAACACAGTAGCAGCGGGAGCTACATTGAAGTAAACTGCTGATTGTGGTTTCTTTCAAGCTGCTCTCTACGAGCACTCTAAAATACCAGTCTGCTCTCAAATGTGTCAGCTTTGATCAATGTGTGTCCTATACTTAATTCTTAAGGACAAAAGAAAAAAAAGACCTCTTTGGTGAAACTACAAAAACAAACAGGCGTAATGAAAAAGGCATCGAATCAAAATGCTGAGCAAATTGATGGTGTTTCAGCTTGGAGGATTAATGCATGCTCAAATTCAAACAGAATACTCAATGAGAAAACAGAGGTAAATCAAATATGTGCTCGAAAAGCATACTTACGTTACTTAAATCTATTCAAGGTTTTCTTGGAAGGCATTTTTAATAAATATAATAAAACTGGCTCCTGGATTTTGACTACCATTTTACTAATAGGCACAAACATCCAAAGGTGGAGAGAGCAGCCAAAAACTATACTCATGTACAAGTACTGTTATGACAAACTGAGAATGACTCAACAGAAGTAACAGGGAGGTGGACAGTAACTCAGTGAATGTAATGCGTTAGTGTGCTGTAAGTAGCGTGTTGGTGTACAGTAACTCAGTAAGTGTAATGTGTTAGTGTACTGTAAGTAGCGTGTTGGTGTACGGTAACTCAGTGAATGTAATGCGTTAGTGTGCTGTAAGTAGCGTGTTGGTGTACGGTAACTCAGTGAATGTAATGCGTTAGTGTGCTGTAAGTAGCGTGTTGGTGTACGGTAACTCAGTGAATGTAATGCGTTAGTGTGCTGTAAGTAGCGTGTTGGTGTAC
>CM067484.1:2007105-2035061 GCA_034552555.1 Semaprochilodus insignis | reverse complement strand
ACTGTAAGTAGCGTGTTGGTGTACAGTAACTCAGTAAGTGTAATGTGTTAGTGTACTGTAAGTAGCGTGTTGGTGTACAGTAACTCAGTAAGTGTGATGCGTTAGTGTGCTGTAAGTAGCGTGTTGGTGTATAGCAACTCAGTAAGTGTAATGTGTTAGTGTACTGTAAGTAGTGTGTTGGTGTACAGTAACTCAGTAAGTGTAATGCGTTAGTGTACTGTAAGTAGCGTGTTGGTGTACAGTAACTCAGTAAGTGTAATGTGGTCTACTGTTACTCTCCATACTTAAGTACATTTGAAGGTAAATAGTACTTTAGTACTTTTACTCCACTGAAGGTCTAAAGGGAAGAATTTCTACTGACTATGGAGAAATATTTGATTTTGAGGATCTCTACTTTAATTCAACTACATGGTCTGTGCACTTTGAACACCACTGGAAACAAGTGATGCAAATTCGCTATGTTTGCATCAATCAGGACCAAGGACATGACATATGAAATGAGAATTTAATTATTTAAAAAGTGAATTATTGAATATTATTTAAACTAGGAAAATTCTATCGTCTGCCCCAAATTATTAGCACTCTCGGTAAACATGGCCTAAAAGCTCATGATAAATGTCTTTGTGGTCAGTTACCTCCATGTGGCTCCAAAAATGTAAAGGAAAAAAAATCTAACCTTAACTGAAGTGAATTTAGTGAAAGAGTGCCCATTATTATCGATTATGCGTAAAAACAGCTGGGGAAAACTGCAGAATTAAGTCGGTGCCAGAAAGTCAACCACCACAATAAATTTGAAGAAATATGAGCTACTGAGTCAAGTGAGGACATAAATACACCCCCCGTGTGTGTGGAATAGAAAAAGAGATAGGAGTGATTTAAGTTCAGGCTGAAAAGTTATATCCTCAGCATCATTTTTAGTTGCACAGGCCTTTTGTTTTATTATTTAACATTCAAGTTGGATTGTTGTTCTCGGATGCTTTTAATTGGCAAGTCTTTGTGTTGCTCTAAATTAATCTTGCGTGAGATATAATGAGAAGCAGCTTTCAAAAAAAAAGAAAGAAAGAAAAAGAAAAGATAACAAAAAAGAAAAAAAGAATATTCATCTGAGCCCAGTATCACTGGGTCATGCAAACAACGAACAGTCGAAAGGCACAAGTCATTGTGATGCTTGCTGGTGAACAGTTTACATATGGAGATGGAAGATGGCAGATTTGCAAGTTAATGAGAGGACAGAGTCGGCGAGGAGGGCAAACAATTTCCTCTTTAATATTCATGTTCTTCTGTTGTGTACTCTTCCCCGGACCTTCTCAGTGGTCCGTAATTGTTATTTCAGGTTTTATGGCTTACAAAAATAGATTTCATGTAGCTAATGTTTAGAGGAACGCATAGAAGCAATCTGCAGAGCGTGGTGGGTCTTTTGGTTAACAGCCGCAGTCAATAAGAAATCAGAAAGAGGCTTTACTCAGAAGAGACAAAAGAGGCTTCCACCGAAAAACAAATGAGCTTTCAGTTCTGGGCTTCCGTCAAAACTTCCTAACCACTTTAAGCCACGCCATGTATAAAGAGCACTGTAGCTGAACCAAAAACATTTCAGCTATGCATTATTGCAATGGTGCATTGACTTCAAGTATGGGACTTTTTTGTGTTTTTTAAGAAGAGCCATTTTGGAATCTCTTATTCTGCTTGTGCTTCCCCTGTGGGGAGTAGCGGCTCAACTCCGGCCTAATCAATGAGGCTTGAAGCTGGCATGGCAGATAAAGATGATGTAGCTGTGCTAATGTACCTGTGATGACGAACAGTGGGGCGGTGGGTCCATGAATCAGCTACTGGACTAGAAACTTACCTCCTGCAAAATCCTGCGCAGTCGGAGCAGTAGAGTTTTCACAGCCGTGCAGTCCTGTTGCATCAACCTGAAGGGAAGTGCCTCCAGCCCAGCCAGCGGCTCATCATCCCGGGACAAACAAAGAGATACTGGCCGTGGCTCCCTGGGATAACAAAACATGGAGTAAAAGGTTAGGGCCATGCTGATAGTTGCAAGTCTGGGCAAACAATGATAAATACAGACGTAATTATAATTAGTTTACTATTATTAAAATGATGGGCTGTCACTGCTGATTACATTAGTAGATGAGCAAGCTACTGATTATTTTGACTAACTAATCAAGTAATCAGTTTTTTAAATTAGATGGCCAAATAATAATAATGGACCAATTAATAAATCTTGCAATGTCTCAAAATACTTAAATAATGGGGAAAAAAAGTAATAAGCCTTTAAAATGACACATAAAAAAAAAATTAAAAAAGGAAAAACAGTATGGGATTATTTATTAGACAAAAATTAGTATGCCCCTCAGGCAGTATCATTATACGCACCGTGATATGCATCATCATTACTTAAACTGCCAACTAAAACTAACCACTGCTGATTCAATTGAAAAGGTATATTTTAATCTTTTTTTTTAATCAAGCAATTTGGTTTAATTGAGTAATTTAGCATGATGGTACTATTAAAAGCTTTAGAATAGATTGCTATATATAAATATAGTAGCAAGTGAAACAATTTTAACCCAGACAACATACTCAAATATTTCTCATCATTTTCAAGAATATCAATATATTATTTCCTGTCGTTTAGCCTTTTTTGCTTACTTTCTAAGCCGTTTTATCCATTAAAATATATTATATTATTGGCAGCCCAATTATCTGTAGCACGTCTTGAAAGGGATCTGCCTTTAGATTTTTCAATATTTTTCAATATTTTTCCAGATAAAATTACTTGAAACAATACTTTTTACTGTGCAACATCCTCCCAACAGTCAACATAATCCGACGACTTGATCTTACTGCTTTGTCTTGAGGGACAAAGCAAAGTTTTTCAAGTAAGCACATCTAAATCTAGAGTTAAGTTTGCAGATATTATTCCAATTAAAAATATGAAGTCTACCAACAGACATAATTACATATGAATCATTTCCAATCTAATGCATTATACCTGCAAATCAACCTGCATGGAACTTAGTAAGATATGAACGGAATTTGATTAAGAACCCTTCTCAAGAACTTTTGCTCATGATCAGACCTACCATTGATATAATGGAAGTGTGCTGGCCTAATACCTCATATGGTCTTGGATAATTGACCTTGGTATCAAAAGCTGAGATTACGTCTGTATTTTTTATGGGGTAGAATAATAAGTTCACTCAGCATATATCCACCTATTTCTCTATAAGACCAATTCTGATATTTTCCCCACAGAGAAAAGTGAGTCATCTTTGTAACTGACAGATCCTGTCGTTTATTCTTTTTATAAGAATAAAGGCGGCCATCCGTGCTATCACCTGAGTGATTACCTGCTTGCATATTTAGCACAAAGAGCATTTAGCACAAAGAGCATGCCATTTCAAAAATGATATGTTAAATGGCGTATATTTTAAATGTAATTAATAAACATGATCTAAAGATTTCTGCTAATAGCATAAAGCAGTCAGACAATTTGTCAAAGTCATCCTATAATGGAAGAGCTTCCATAGTAGTCTCACAATAGACTTTCTTTATTGGTGACAGACAGAGCAGATAATGTACTGAATTATGGGTATTGGCATAGCAATTAAGAAAGCACAGAGTGAAGAAAAGAAATAAAGTGTCTCTTTTTTTCCATTCACAAACTATAATCATGAAAAACAGTACATTTCTCTTGAGATCCAAACGGGTTGTGGTAATGATTTAGGTTATTTGCGAGCTGTCCTTACAAACCGGGCGATCGCCTCTCACATGGACAAGACGAGGCGGACAATGCTGTTTCCCGAGAAAACAAAACCCAACCTAAACATTCACAGGCAGTATACACATTAAATATTGATCACCAAGAACACGAACAACTGACCCAGTGTTAAATACCCGCTCCTCAGCTAAACACCTCTGTCAATGTAATCACTGTGTCTGGACTAGGATCATTATTTACACCGTGGCTTAGAGGCACCTTTTACTCAGTAATTACCCACATTCAAACTATTGACCACGATTGCAGCCATAGCCCCTGCCAGCATGACTGTGGGGACTATTTATCCCTTTCCATTAGTCACTTATGTAGCTTTTTATGTATGCAAACTGTCGACAAAGTTCTAAAGTCCTAAGTACATCCCAGTTAGGAGAAACTCTCTCCCACAGAAAACACGTCTCAGCTGCCCGTTACGTCTTGTTAGAATTCCAGCCCTTTTCTCTAATACATGGTGCCGTCATCATGTAACACAATCCATATTCCCTGCCTACTGACAAGCTTGGCACGCCCTCTCACAACAAACAGAGAGTCAAAAAACTGACAAGGCTCCAGTTTAGCTCGTGAAGGTGGATCGGGTCTACCAATTTGTTCTGCCCAACTTTCAAGATCAGACTTTGGCTCAAACAGTTACAGTAGATCCGTCGCCATTCTAAGAATAGCCATAGCGGGGAAAGGGCAGTTGACCGATCAGAACAGAGTGAGCCATCAAACCAATCAAAGCACACTGGGCTCATTGGGAGGAGGGGCTTTAAGACAGAGGAGCTCAAACTGAGCTCAGACAAGAGGGTGAATACATAGAAAAATATTTTTTGGGAAATGTTTTGGGAAAATTACAAAAATGAAATTATGAACATAATGAGCATAACGGGTCCCTTTAGGAGTTAAAAACAGGCTACCATACTTTACTAAACAGGTGCAAAGGCACTCATTTTCTTACCTCGACAAGAACCATGTTGATGTTTTTTATTGATGTGGAAATTCGAAAATTCAAAGCAGCGCTTTTCCAGTGATTCTTTGATGTGCTGCATGTATTATGTTCAAAATCCCACAGTTCTACACCGACCAGTATGTGCCCAGAGAAATTAAACAGGGTTTTTCCATAGTTTCCAAATGCAGTCAGAACTAAACTTGGGTTCACTCTCCAGCCAAAAATGAAGTCGAAATTGTTTCAAATGTTCTTAAATTTCTTATGTACGGTCTTAGTTTTTCAAAACAATTACTGATGTTGAAATATCACATGAAAACCAGTCTTTATTCTGAGTTTTTCAGTTTGTCAGTTTGACAAAAACCTGACAAAGATGGCTAAAAAGTCTTGGCAGACACAAAAAACACACGGGTACATTCTGTCGATCATATAATATAATCAAAGAGCGCAAGTGGACGTTCGTAGCAGATAGCCCTCTGCACAGTACAGTGTTTTATTCAGTCTACCCACTGATTTTGCATGTTTTACACTTATGGCAACTGTATAATGTAACCAAATCCTTTCTGACTGTACACACTGCGTTGGCGGTATATTCATATATACATTGCTTCTACAATCACCGGCCATTAGCTCAGGAACATACAAGAGCACTTTGTATGTACACAGTTATAGACTATGGCTGCACCACTCATTAGCTCCTCTCTACCTTGTCAATCAATGGAAAATGACCACAACAGCACTGACCACATGCTTTTTACCTGGTGGGCCACTCTTAACACTGCTCATGGTAATGCCATGTTAGTGCGCATTACACTAGTACAGGTTTATCCATCTCAGCAGCATTGCTGAGGTTCTGAAAAACTATGCCCACTTACTGTCCACTCTATCAGTGGCATCTACCTTGATGGTTCTCCCAGCCATTTATAAGTGGACCACTCACTGCTGGCTGAATATTTTTGGTTTGTGGATGATTCTCAACCCAGTAGTGATACTGAAGTCCATAAAAACTCAACCATACACTAACATGCCATCAACAGTTCTAGAGTTGTACACTTGAGGGCCAAAAGCCAATTGATTCTGCTAACCAGCATTACCTAAAATGTGCAAAGCTAAAGGTTGTGGCGTTCAGGAGCACAAAAGAAGACAAGAGCACAACTACAAGTGAAGTGCCAAAGCTAACAAAAAGCCCAGTCAGGCATTTATGTTTGGTTTAATGCTAACCAGTAATGAGCAGTAAATAAGAGCTTCAGTAACCCATTGTTATGTATTCGAGTAATACGGCATCCACAGCCAATCCATATTATGAATACATCTATAATGTGCAATAATACAGAATTCAGTAAGTCTGCTTTTAGAGAGGGAGCGTTTTGATTTACTGTTTTAATACTGATACTTTGATGGCTGTGTCCATGATTTTCGGCTTGCTGGTGACTAATGACGATCAGCTATCAGTCAAAAGAGTTTCCCTAGCCATAGCCATGTTGGTATCTGTTGTGGTGAGAACGTCCACTATTGGAAATATCTGTACAATAGAGGTCATATGGTCCCTTTCCATCTAATGACAGTACACAGGGAGGCTGCACAGCAGCGGATGGGCTACAGCCAGTAATTATGAACCCTCAAAGCCCACCTAACAAAATGACCAATCCTATGTAGAACGTCCCTAATAAACTGGCAGCCCAGTGTATGTAATTTTACATAATCACTCTTTAACCAATCTTTCTGGCACAAGCTGCATAATGATACCTCTGTGCCTATATGCAGTTTAGATTAGTACTTCTTTCTCCCCTTGTCTGTCATACGGGTTCATGTAGAACATTTAAAAGTAGTGGCCATTAGCTTTTGACAAGATTCAAGAGTCACCTATAATATCCCATTACGATATCATTATGGCCATCATAGTCTCCCTCAGGTCTCTCTGAGATCACACCATCACTTTGCTATGCGAATACTAATAATGTCATCCAGTAAGAGCCTTTTATGAATGCAAGCCTCTCTGCTTAGGTGGCTGACAACCCCCCCTGTGCTCTCACCTGGAAGGCTTGTGTTATTAGAGGGCGCAAAGAGCCAGCGTCCTTGTTCTCTCAACTGGCATCTGTCAGCTGTAATGGACTCTCCCAGCTGGGCTACTCTATAGTGTTCAGAGTTATTAGCGCAGTATTCCCATCAGGCCTTTACCATCACCATTAGCATCATGCATTTGATTCCTAATTACACATTAATTTTACACTACAGGGATGGTGTTGCATATGTGCACCATGAACCCTTTTAAGCCATTACATTCATTTCATATAATCAAATTATGACCTTTACACATGTCTCAGAAAGCGTGCATACCAACAGTAGAAAAAACATCGTCATCATTTGCATTACAGCACATGCTATTAATATATCACCATTTTCATTAGACCCACACAAGCCACAGGCTACCAATATTCATCAGCGTGTTGAATCAACAACAGTGCATTCAAGCCATTTGAATACCCCCCCGGTGTCACGCACTGAAGACGATATATATGCACAGTAATTACCGTGTATGATGGAGAACAACCTGGGCGACAGGAGCTTTTCTGACACAATGCGCATAAGCATCTTAGCAAAAGCGAGACAGTTGTAAATTGACGCTAACTGAATGTAAACACCTAAATGAAGCACTTTGCTTCGGTCAGCCAAACCTAAGAAAGAAAAATTAGCTATAACGTGAAAAAACTGCCTTTTCAAATAACTCTGATGTGTCATATTCTCATTAGCTCAAAGCTACATCAGCTCTGATTTCAAGGTAAACCAGCTGAGGAAAATCAGTGGATTTCAGTGGAGTCTAAGGAAAAATTAAAAGATGGTAAAAACAGAACCACAAATGTGTCTGTAGTTGGTCGTAAGCTGTACAGCACATTTGGTGGCTGAAGATAACCGAGTGAGTAGGAGGTGCTCAAAAAAAACGAATGCAGTGCTATAGGGAGGAAATGTGAGGCCTGAAACAAATTGAAAATAGAAATGAGAAAACTAATGGCTGTATATGTATGGGTAGAAGGAGCGGCGAAAAAAGAGGACAGCAGGAGCAGTTAGAGAAGAACACGGTGCTATTTCCAAGTTTCCAAGTTCTACTGAGTTACTGAGTTAACCAATTCAAGAGGTAGAGCAGCCGTAACTCATTGTCCATCTCATCAGCTCCACTGACCATATAGGACACTCTGTAGTTCTACAGCTACAGACTGTAGTTCATCTGTTTCTCTGTATACTGTATTACCATGTTCTTCAATGGTCAGGACCCCCACAGGACCACCACAGAGCAGGTATTATGTGGGTGGTGGATCATTCTCAGCACTGCAGTGACACTGACGTGGCGGTGTGCTAGCGTGTGTTGTGCTGGTGTGAGTGGATCAGACACAGCAGTGCTGCTGCTGGAGTGTTTAAACACTGTGTCCACTCACTGTCCACTCTATTAGACACTCTGACCTTGCTGGTCCACCTTGTAGATGTACAGTCAGAGACGATAGCTCATCTGCTGCTGCACAGTGCAGTGTTGGTCATCCTCTAGTCCTTCATCAGTGGTCACAAGACACTGCCCACAGGATGCTACTGGCTGGACTATTCTCAGTCCAGCAGCGACACTGAGCTGTCTAAAAACTCCAGCAGCACCGCTGCGTCTGAGATGGAGCGGATGAAATGGACAATGATTGTAGACACAAAGAGATGTACCTAGTTTATATATATATATATATATTCACAACAACAAAAAGCTATCAGTATGCAAACACGAAGTTTACACTGGAACATCAGCACCTGAGGTGGTATACACCAGATCCCAAAACCATATAGAAACCATAAAGAAATAGATGGAACTAGATTAAATAAAATGAAAACAGATGAAATGAGAGATGAAGAGAAGAGACTAAGGGGGCTAAGGACACGAAAAGTGAGCCCATATCCAGGTTAGTGTAGCATTATGTTTCATGCTGGGTTTGCTGATTCTGGCTCTGAATACAAATAAAGCAGAAACATCATGCTTTCCCTGGGAAGCTGGAAGGTTGCAAAAGCACTGGTTGAAAAGGTAAGGAAAAGGGGTCCACTGCTTTCCTTTCCACCTCTTATTAATTAAGCTGCTCTCAAAGCATACCTATACTGGTTCATAGTACTGACCTTTCCAGGTCATGTCTTTTCAGCAGCTTCTTTTTCTTTTTCGTAGTTAAGTCTAAATGTCACATTGTGCTGTGTTTCAGTAACGGTATATTCACCAGGTCAATACAGTGTTTATGGCTTACACATTAGAGAAACACAGATTTACAGTCTGTAACTAGAAAAATCAGTAAAGTGGTTGTGCAGCTTAAATGGTTCCCACTTCCAGCTAGGCTGTGGTTGCAGTGGGAGGAACAAGGGATGAATAAATGGCACATAGAGGAGTGGAGGTCAGCGTGGCTGTGCCCTGAGTGAGTACATGCAGTTTGGTGTCTGTGGATTAAAGAAAACAATTGAATTGGGATGAAAATGAATGGGACTCTATGGGAGGAACGAGGGATGAAAAAAAACAGACAAACAGACGAGTGCAGTAGATGGGCGTGTACTTTTCCACCCCGTTCATTCTTAAAGGGAAAAAAAATTCGGAATTTTTTAAATAGTTTTTCCGTAAGTCGGATCAAAAAGCTGTGTTCAAGCACACCATTCCTGATCTAACCAAACATTTCAGAGTTGGAACAGTATTGATATCACCAAAACTGCAGGACTAGATGGTGGACAAAAATCTCTCGACCAAGAAGAAGAAGAAGAAGAAGAAGATTTTTTTTATTTCACTCATTGAGACCTTGTAAAAGTGAAATGACAGATTTTCACTTGATTTGTGCCTGAAAAGGCATGTAGGCCAAAATGGCCCTTTCACTGTGGTTTATGAGCCAATGTGCTCTGCATAGCTCTACATGGCCTCTAGGCTAATGTCATATTTTGACTTTTTGACTCATTCACGCTCACTGTTTCTTAGCCTGAATCCAGTTCTCAGGCTGAAACAGGGCACAACAGGAAATGACCTCATTTTGGATAGTTTTGGGCATTTTATGCCTAAACATACAAAATGTTTGTTGGTGTTGATTTCACCCCCTCCATGACTTTGCTCAGTGCATTTTCAGTGGAGTAGCAGGCTGTGAAGTGGCGACTTCATTCAGAAAGCAGAGGTGGTGGTGGAGGGTGTTATTTGACAGTAATGCAGTTTTTTTAGTGTGGATTGGAATTTGCCACAGCTGACTGTGTTCAGCTCCTTAAATGCTTTCTTAAAAGCGCAGAGTATTTACAGAAAACACAATACGGTAACCGTCAGTTCCGTCCTCCTATAAACTCTTACCTTGTGGGAAAATCCTGTTTTTCAACAGTCATTATAAACACAGCCTGCCAAGAGCAATCATATGGACAAGAAACATGGCGACTCATAAAGCATCTGAATTTCAAATCTGCTTCCCGTTTGATGCGGCCTAATAAATTAGGTGAACGGCAGCTCCCGGCCAAATCGACGACTCCGTCTTATAGGTGACGTCAGCTGGCTCCCTTTCTGTGAGTGACAATGAACCATGGCAAGCATGACTCAGCAAGAAATCCCAGGAGACGCCCCTCCCCCAAAGAGCCCCAAGCTGACATAAAGGAGGCGACTGAGGAGAATTGTCATGACTTCAGTACCAAGAGCGTGATCAAAGGTTATGATAATCGTGTGCACTCATGATTCGACTGGGTTTCAACTGGGCTGCTTCGATTCGGTACGCTCAGACCAAGAGTATTTAGCGCTCCTTTTGTCAAGACTTGTGCGCATGCATAAGAGCCTCCCTCTCTGAATCACCTTGACAGCGAAGGAGACTGGGAAAGTAGCACAGGGCCAGGCACGCAGCCTTCTGTTGAGGAGGACCACAGCTTGCGAGAACCTGTGCAGCCTTTCCCTCCTGCTGCAGCAAACCTGTTCTTGAAGGACACAGAAGTTGAACGGCGCTTCGTGCCTCAGACTTGAGGCACTTGACCAGCTGGGCTTGGGCCAGACATTGATTTTAGAAGAAAGGGATGATAAAACGCGCTGGAAAGTAGCATTTTGTGGGGTTGGGTCTACTATGTGATAAAAGTGTGGCTAACCGAATCCCATCATGACATGCTGTCAAGAAGCTCCTTTCTTCTTAGGGACCTAGCTGCCTGCAGGTTCACGTGAATTTCCCCACACTGCAATGTCTTTGCACAATAACAAGATGATCAAATCCATCATAAAACCCTCCACTGCCTTGCTGTTTGTTCAGTACCGCTTCCATAAAGTGGGCTGATTCCCCTCCCCTCCATCTCTCTGGACAGTTTATGGCTGCCTCGGTCTGCAGAGCTGTATTTGAGACAGGGAGGGCAGGGGGGGGCTTTCATCGAGAAACGCAACACGGGCTGCTACACATCAGTCTCCTCAACGGCTGATGCGTTTTCCATGCAAAAAGCTGAGATTTTGCCTTGGGATGATAAATCTTGTCACTTAGTCAGGGTGGAGGATTAAGTCCATAAACTGCACCCTCAGCTCTGGTTGAGCGCAGATACACGGCAGCAGAAGGCCCCGTAGTCACAGCATGTTAACCGCCGTCCCTACTGAAGCTCTGTCCCTTTCCCAGCACCGACAGTTCACCGCAACTGCAGACTAGTGGCAAAGCCGTTACCCGGCCTGCCTTCACAGCAGCGATGGATTCCCTGATTATGAGAAAAAGCCAATTACCTTGCTTTTATGAGTTTCATTACTTTACAACATCGGGTAAATTATTACTCCTGCTCAGAGCAACATGCCTTCCTTTTTTTTCTCAGTTCCAACAGAACGCCAAGTGACAAATAATTACACATTGTAAAATGAGTTATGGCAGGCTAAAGAGCATTAGCTAGAGCAACAATGAAAAAGAAGAAGCCCTTGTCAATCACAGAACTGTGCTGTCACAATGCAAACTGTGAGGAAATTAACGCCGACGAAAGCGAAGAGAAGAAAAGGAACAAAAGGAAGAGCCACAGCTGCTGATGTTCAACAAATACAGGCTACATAACATTCCAGATAAAACCCATTTGTAGGCTAAGCAGTGGAAGTCTAATTCAAAGCTGCTTTAAAGTACACGAGCCAAGGTCATTCGGAGATGTCTTGCTGACAAAGCAAAAGCACCTTTTCCAAAGGGAGCTTTGAATCGCTTTAATGTAAGTTGCTCTTTTTATCCTGACATAATTTCTCTCCTTTCCACATGACAGCCTGAGACTAGTTGTGCAACTATAACGTCCTAATACCCCTCTATATTATCATCAGCATTTATCTGACAGCAGTGACTATCACAGTTTCTCAGATTCCCAAATAAAGTGCACCAATTATAGGCCATGTTCTAAAAATTGTACAAATAATTAAAAGGTCAGGAAACATGTTTCATTTTCTAGGCTAATTTGCAAGCTAATATAACTTCTGCCATGTCCACATGGGATACATCTGGGTTTCAAATGACACTGCCGTCATTATGTCTGAGGATAAGACAGCCTGCAGAAGTGAAATCCGGTCCTGTCAGGATTCGGCTTTTCAAGAGTGAATTTACCAACTTCAAACAGTGGCATATTACCACTCTCATTTTGAGCTCAAAAAGGATAATTGAAAAACAAGAAACTGTTTTTTATAATTGTATAAATTATGGTAATCAGCTGTTAACATTATCAACTTGCGGTCTTGTAAGCAAGGTGGTTGTGCATCTGGAGGCTGAAGTAGATTTAACTAGCCGAGGGTCTAATTCAATCAAGCTGATTAGAATCTGACACAGCAGAGATGAAACTAAACCAGAACATCCTTTAACAAGAAGCGGTATTGATATGAACTGCTGCAGAACGCTGGCATGTAAATGTGTAATCCTACAGTGGTATAAGAGATCATCTTCTTGCTAAAGACCAATTTCCCAGTCCTCCTGAAAATTCTCAGTGTGTGGGAATCACTGACTCAGCATATACTCACCAATCCCTCTCTTTCAAACAGATAAAATAAAGGAAATAACAAAAAACGCTACCACAGAAAGAGTAAGTACAAAAACCGAAGCCTATCAATGTGGTACATTGCTGGAAACACAATGCTGCCTAGTCCAGGTAAAGCTGAGCTTAATACAAAACTAATTAGACAAAAGAAAGAATAATTGATTGTCTCAATCATTGTCTTCCATTCTGCATCCATTAAACAATCTCCGTGCTGGTAAATAATGCATGAGAAGATCACAGGGGGTTAAAATGCTATTACTATTTCATAGAAGTGGTCGGCTCGAATTCTGTTCCCAGCTTGAGACGCAGGCGTTGTAGCGTGTCAGTGGAATTGAATGCTTGTGAGAGGAAGTGTGGATGAAGGGTTAGAAGAGAAGAGAAGAGAAACAAATTGAGAAGAAAAGAACAAAAGAAGAAAGGAACAAAGTGAATAGAAAAGAGAAATGAACAAGAGAAGAGAAGAGAAGAGAAGAGAAGAGAAGAGAAACAAATTGAGAAGAAAAGAACAAAAGAAGAAAGGAACTATATGAGAAGAAAAGAGAAATGAACAAGAGAAGAGACGAGACAAGACGAGAAGAGAAGAAAACAAAAGGAGAACAAAAAAACAAAAGAAAAAAGGTACAATGTTAGAAGAAAAGGGAATTGAGAAGAAGAGAAAAGAGGAGAACAGAAAAAGAAGAGAAGAGAAGAGGAACAATGTGGGAAGAAAAGAGAAACGAAGAATGAGGAGAAGATATGAGACAAGAGGAGAAGACAAGAGAAGAGAAGAAAACAAAAGGAGAAGAAAAAACAAAAGAAAAAGGGACAAAAAGAGAAATGAGAAGAAGAGAAAAATGAGAAGAAGAGAAGAGAAGAACAAAAGGAGACAAGGAGGACAAAAGAAAGACAAAAGGAGACAAGAAAGACAAAAGGAGACAAGGAGGACAAAAGAAAAAAGGAACAACGTGAGAAGAGAAATGAGAAGAAAAGAAAAGGAGAGGAAAAGAACGAAAGAAAACAGAAACAATTTGAGAAGAAAAAAGAAACAAAGAATGAGAAGAGAAGAGAACAAGGAAAAGAGAAAAAACTGAAGAAAATAGAAATGTGATGAATGACACGAGAAGAGAAAAACAACACGAGAAAAGAAGAAAAGAGAAGAAGAACCTGTTGTGTTCTCTGGTCTCCTTGGCAGGGGGCAGGTCCGTGGGGGGCTCCATGGGGGAAGGCAGCAGGTTGAGGCAGGAGGCGAGAGATTGGCTGGAGTCTTCCTGGGAAGCTAAAATAAGAAGCAGCAAGGCCAACGGTCAAGCACACGAACACAAACTGGTGGCTGTGACTGAGATTTAACATGACCATCATTCATCTCCAGAGGCTGACTTTATGTAATGCCGGACTATGTAAAATTGAACAAGCTGCCAAGCCCTGCAAGTTAATTAAGACATATACGAGCGCGGAGTTCAGGAAGGGGGCTGAAAAATGGAGTCAGGAGGTTTGATATGACAGTGACGCAGAGCGATTCAAAATAATCAAAAATAAAAGTATAAAGCCATTAGGAGAAAATACAAACAGGAAATAGGAGTGTTAAAGGGTCGTTAGTGTTTTTTTTTTTACACACTAATTATTACAAACAAATAGATTTAAAAAATTATACCCACAGTTCCCTTCAGGATCTGATAAATCAAAATGCCCAGAGCAGTTTACGCCCGAGTCTATGAATTACTTTCTGCATATGCAAAGATACTCACTTCTCGTGCAAAACCTACATTAGCATTTATCAACAATGACAAGCTCAGAATTATTCTGTCTGGAGGGTTCGCCCTTGGTGCTTGTTTACGTTCAGAGCCACGTGTACTAACGCAAGTCCTCCTGAAACAGCGGGCTGTTTGGAACATTAAGACTGACTTTATCTCTAATCTCTGTGGTTTGTGAGGGTGCATAGCTTTGAAGGATAATATGTTATGAGGTATTCAAATCATTTAATGTTGCCTTAGACCTTAAAAGTACTTAAAAGCGGGTAGGGAGTGAGACATGGAGTGAGACATGGAAAAACGCTTCCTGCAAGCTATCCAACCACTGGAGTATTGTGTAACTTGCTACACGCACGATATCCAGCAGATTAACGGTCGCAGATATAAATGTGAGGCTTTTCCTCACAGTAGTGTGTGAATAGGCATACCGTGCCGGTGTCTCTGATCATCTGAAAGCTCCAGGTCCAGCATCAGGTCATCTTCGTCTAGTTCTGAGGAGCCGAGATTGTTCAAAACGTCCTGTGAGAGGAGAAGCCATTTCGTCATTGTGCACATTTCAGTTACAAACACATATCTGTGCTGGCTTTCATTGTGTGATATACTGTATATACATACACACGTATAGACAGACATGTCCCATTATAGGCGAATAATCTGATCTCCGGAAAAAACTAGGTCTGCCTGTTTTGGGGGGCTGATCAAAATGGAGGTCAAAATAAATCAGTGAGTCTGAATAACAGGTACTGCTTGATCAAGTTGCTCGCCTAAAACCAAATCCATGGTGGAGACTTATCAAAAGAGACACACTGCCACCTTGTGACGGATATGGAGAACACAAGTTGGGGGGGGGAGAGCAAAAATCTAAAAGAAAAAAAAAAAAAAAAGACATACAGCTGAAATGCAGTCTAGGGGATAATTGTGCTTGAAAAGGGAATGTAAAAGTGGTAAAAGAGGCGAAAGAGGAGACGGCAAAGTCCCAGTAAAGCAGAACAAAACGGCAGCTCTGAGGATAATTAGCCTACACAGACACGGCAATCAGACGCAAGAATGGGTTACTTGCTACAATTGAAACTTAAGCAACTACATAAAGACACTGTGAGGAGGGAACTGTGCATTAGTTTAAGGCCCTATCAGGGAAACGCTACATCACCACAATTAGTCATCACTGGTATTAAAACAATTGCACACAGAAAGTACAAGCATGAGGTCAGTCGCGTTACAGCCGGGCTTTAACTCTACCCACTGTAAAAAGAGAAAAGGAGTAGAGAGAAGAGAAGAGAAGAGAAGAGAAGAGAAGAGAAGAGAAGAGAAGAGAAGAGAAGAATAAAATAACAAAAGGAGAAGAAAAGGACAAAAGAAATAAGGAAAATGTGAGAAGAGAAGAGAAGAGAAGAGAAGAGAAGAGAAGAGAAGAGAAGAGAAGAGAAGGACAAAAGACAATGTGAGAAGAAAAGAGAGACACTGGTATTAAAACAACTCCACACAAAAAGTACAAGCATAAGGTCAGTCGTGTTACAACCAGGCTTCAACTCCACCCATGAAGAGTTGAGCTAACGGTAATAACCAGGGTGGTGACAATGCGTCTCAATTATTCAATTAATTATTCATTATTTTATATTTCACATTTACAACCCTTATGAACTGGCAGTGACTAGTTAGCAACTGCACCCTCATATTTGAGGATACAGCATGTTTCTGATTCCCCTATTAGCCTCTCTTGCTGTAAACAGAAAAGAGCCTGATAAATACACATATTTCTCAATGCTGCCCAGCCAAACTCATATGCCCCCCACACTTACATGGAACCCCGCTAGGGACTTCGCTTCACAACTATCACATATATGTATACATATATGTGATAGTTGTGATAGTTAAGCCACTGCCACAGTGTAGTGGGACTCAGTAAGCGCCTCAGTAAGACGTGGACATGCACTATTTTATTAAGAAGGGACGTCTGCAGCTGGGCTCCACATGGACCGGGACCAGATGGCATTAGGATGTAAATGTCAGGCTAACATTTGCTTCCTACCTATCATGTTTTAACTAAAGTACAACTCTCAGTCTATTTCCAAATGTAAATATTCACTAAATTCAGACAGACCTAGTCACTCATACAGCAGTGTGATACAGCGGTGCGAAACAGAGACGAGCTGGCTTGTGCCAGAAGAGCAGCATCCATCATCTTGCGTCCAGTAAAAGCAGACTTTATTTAAAGAATTTCTGGTTCTCTAATTTGAAATATTAGTATTACATGGTTTTCTTGACATACTGTGTTGTATCCATAAACAGAGGATAATGAATGGATGCGAAATTCAAGAATAGTGTTTTATCTTCATTTTGCTAGTAGAGTAGCGATGAGCTGACTAGAGTAGAGACGAGCTGGCTTGTGAGAGAAGACCAGCATCCATCATCTGGAGTCCAGTAACAGCAGGCTTTAATCACAGAATTTCTTTTTCTCCAAATTGTAATATTAGTATCGCATGGTTTTCTTGACATACGGTGTTGTATCCATAAATTGGGGATAAATAATGGTTGTGAAATTCAAGCACAGTGTTTCATCTTCATTATGAGAAAACCAGCAAATGAACTCATAGTTGAGTGGAGACAAGCTGGCTAGAGTAGAGACAAGCTGGCTTGTGCCAGAAGAGCAGCATCCATCATCTTGCGTCCAGTAACAGTAAGGTTTCCCCAAACTGAAATGTAAGTATTGTGTGGTTTTCTCAACATAATGTGTGGTATGCATGAATAGATGATGTGAAAGTCAAGCACAGTGTTTCAACTTCATGATAAGAAAACCAGAGAAAGACGTCCTAGTCAATCACAATAACAACTCTTGTAAATAAATGGATGGAAAACGCAAAACTTGGTGTATTCACAGACCTAGTGTATTCTGGTTTTGTAAAAGCAACTCTGGCGCTGCACATGTCCGATAACATCATGTTTGTATGATAAGACCGGTTGCTTTGGCTGGGTCACCACCCAGCATGAAGAAAAGATAAATAAATGATGACTTGATTAATTGTCAAAGTCATTGGTAGAACATATAATAGACATTGACAGCTCTAGTCACAACAAGCTTAAATCTAGAGATAATAACAGCCCAGCTAGCGTGACGCCACACGCTGTCTCCAACCTAACCACCAAGGACAAAAACCGCAGCTCTATCTATAATCTCCTACTCCGAAAATTTCACTTTAACATTTAGTGCTGAGAGGGATTTCGGAGGTGACAGAGATCTGACATTTACTGTGACTCCCTCTCTCCATCCCCAGACATCCAGATTGATTTTCTCATCCTCTCATGTCATAGCCAGGAGAAAACATCTTTAACTCATTAATGCTGCATCCTCCGGCCTCTGTCATGCAGGTCAAAGTAGTTCAACGGCAACATAAACAGCTTTCCATCTCCTGATATTTCAGCGCCGCTTCAAAAAACACAACCTTGCAGGAAAACAAACATGCTGAAACGCTCAGCTGCACAAGGGATCATTCAAAGCGGCACATGAACGCAGGTTATTCTGGGATACCACTCACAGCAATGTCACCTCCTGAATCAAAACAATAAAGTAAAAAAGTTTCTTCATTAACCTCTGATAACAGTCACATTCAGACAACAAAATACAGGCAGGATTAGCTAGAACCTATTCAGAGTTTCAGGAAAGTAAGCAGCACAACTTCACAGGAACCTTGACTATTAAGGCAATATGGTAGCCAACAGTTTTCAAATATCATCTAAGCAAAGCAAAATACTGTAGTTATTATTAATAACAGACAAAATCCTTCTGCTAGTAGACGGCCAATATCTGTTGCCACATCAAATAGTGGCTCTTTTTTATCCACTCACAGCGAGCTAAATAACTCATTTTTACTCTTTTAAGCTTTAGCAAAAGCATGACATCACTCAGAACAAGAACTTTTTAATGGTCTTATTTTCTATACGACTCCAGTATGATACCATGAACCATATGATATCAGAGCGTTACAATGGTGACCTACTAGTAGAGGAATTTTACCTATTTTTACCTATTTGTTATGAACATAATTAGATCTGCATATTAGGGATGAAAAACTGAAGTGTAATTGATTTTCCCTGCGATATATATTGTAATATGAAATAATATTCAAAAATAGTTTTCACCAGATGACATTCAAGATTCAAGCATTTATTGTCATATGCACAGAGATACAAACAGCTGCACTGTGCAACTAAATTCTTACTCTGCATTAGCTACCGGACTACAAGCACCAACAATAACAATATAAATACTAAATAAAGAAGAGCAGAGAAGACTAGAGGAAAGAAAAAATAGATAGGTATGTATATAAAAACTGAGCATGAACTACATTACTGGTCAGATGCTTGTGGCAGAGGAGCATGAGGTAGAACGGTTGCTGGAGGAAGCGAGCATGGATATTTACAAAACATGAGAAAAATAATAATAAAATACCGAGAAATGGCTTTTTAACACTTGTGAGTGTGAACCATCTATCCTGGAACGTTAATGCTCTAAAACTGGTTTCAATGCACCAAACACAAAAGCTGGTGAGCACTGTGACTGCTCTTCTCAGGGTATTCCTGAGTAACCTTAAACCACAGTCCAGGAACCGTGCAAGGTTTTCTTTAGTAACATGCAGCAAAAAAAGTTGTATCATGACAAGTTTCATTTTCTAATTTGTCTTACTTAACACTGCACTTCCTGCGATGTGAGTATTGTGAGTGCACACATTCCGAAGACGACGCTGAAGCGGAATACTGTGCAGCCCTAATTCTTATTTGGTTTATATGTCATACAAGTCTCAACCGTCAGGGTTGCCTTTAAAGCTTGATTAAAGGTCTGTGTGTTCATGGCTTCATGGTGATTTCTTGTACTTTTATTCTGGTTTATTTTATTCTGAAGTGAAAAAGAATCTTGTGTCTCATGAGGGGAATGCAATGTTTCCATGTTGTGCTGGCTTGGAATGAGGGTGTCCATACTGGGGAACAGGTGGCCCGACCAGGAAGGTGACTGTTTTTGCTCATGTTGTTCATGTTGTTAGCCTCCGAAAAGCAGAACCTTGATGAAGAGGTGGAAGACGTCCATCAGTTCCATCGATCTGAGCGTTGCTGACATTCCATGTGAAAATTGCTTTTCTGACACACTCCAGCTCACCATTAGTCAGCCCTAACTCTGCTAATTGCTAATAAAACAAGGATATCTACAAGATCTTCTAGTCACATCACAAAAACATTGAGGACACGCATCCTCTCTATGGTATACACTGCAAAACCCCCAGCTGAGGTTCATTTTGGCTAGTTTAATACAGTCCCGAATGAAAGCATCTTCCTGTCTTATAAGCATCTAAAGATGGTGATATAACTGCATACATTTTGGAATATTTCAATTTTTCATTTGTAGTTGATAACAATATTATTCATTTTTGAGCTTAATTTACGGCCATAAGAACAAGAGCAGACACTGCCTTTTTCCTGGTGCCCTCAGCCATAACTCATTTCAGCCACTAATAATGCAGAGCCTGTTGCCCTTTTATATAAATCTGTTTGGTCGGTACACAGAACTAATCTGACAAATTAGATTTTATTACAGCATGTTAACAGTAACCACTGAGATTGCTAATGTGATGGTGTTCTAACCATGGTGGTCCCCCCCTGCCAAGCTGGTCCACGAGTTGTCATATGGATGCTTTCCACTGGCTAGAGCTTAAAGATTCAGCAGTAAACAACAGCGAATATTTGAAGCTTTGTGGTTTGTTCGGGGCCATTCTTTGGGGTCAGTTACTTTGGTGTCATTCTGTTCTGTAGTACAGTACGCAGCACCTGTCCCGCTCCAACTAGGGCCTCTAGTGAGACTGCACTCTGTCTACCAGGCCCGCTAGCAGCGAGTTAAGGGACCTAGCAAAAGCAACATAAAGCATGAGCGCACTTACCTGCCTACATGTCTTAAAATTGCTGCACATATAGGACTAAATCAAATTAAATTAACTGGTTGACTGTTGATCATGTTATTGGAACAAAAAAAGGATATCTGATTCCAATCATGCTTCTCTAATTGATTAGTTTCTTAAAATCTACTCTAAACAAATCATTGTGTATACAGAGATTTACAGCAATCTCAATTTTAGCATGGCCAAGACCTGCTATAGCGCCTATGAGTGATTCATTTCAGAAACTCGAGAGCTATGGCTTACATGAGCAGCTCTACTGCATTACGGCTTGTCTTCCAGGCTTCTGCTGGCACAGGACGTGCACAAGGGTCAAATGCTGTGACAGCCAGTTACATAATGCCATGCATTAGGGGGCTTTGGAGCCATCTCAGCCAGTGTCCTACAAAGGACATGGATAAGCTGGTGAGAAGCCCGAGGGAAACAACTGAGCCACGCCTAGCAAGTCACAAGAAGAAAAGCCCTACTGAACAGCCTCCATCCCGGACACTGGCTTCAAGCTGGCACGTCAGGGTGGGACGCAGTTTAGAGGAGTGCCCTCAGAGCAAAAACGTTCAGTGGGGTTAGTGTTAAAACATCCAGGAGGACTGCGTAAAGCCATCTGGATAAACTTGGTTAAATGAATCAAACAAGCAGCGGGTCTACAGAACATCTTATTGTCAACAAGAGGCTGGAGAAGTGACACTCCATGAGTCATCTCCTGACAAATGCTGACTCGCTGCCACCTTGGAATACAAATGCTGTTCTGTAGCCAACTCTCTGCCAAAGAGCTCCTGCCAAATACAAACACGCCCCAGCATCCTCTGCAGTTGTTTGGTGCTTATTCGGCATAGGTGGCTCCGTTTTCAGGCGCTGATTACAGGTTAGTGGAAGTGCTTGAAACCCTCAGGACCATAAGGTAAACAGGCGACTTCCTCAGTTCAGCCACAAACAGATTTAAGTGACCCTGAATATTCTGGTATGATTTAAGTAGACATGAATATTCTAGCAACAAGGCTGTTATTTTGCTTTGCTTCCCTAATTTGCAAGGCAGTAAAAAGAAGCATTAGTGGTGATACAGTGACTGAAGGGGGACTAGAGGTTTGGTATCGCACATGCATGAATAAAACATGCACTCCTGAAATCTGTAAACAAGGCATCTTAAAAAGACACAACGTGGAGGTACTGGCGACCATTAAAAAGGGCACTGTAGGTTCCAGACCACCACAAAAAGAAACTCTAGGAGTAATTTGCAGCAACATTTTGCTGTCAACAACGCAACAGGCAGTGTGTAATGAGGAATTTGTTTGTGTTTAGAGCCCCAAGTCCCACAGGGTCCAAATTTAATCATTACGCACACTTGACAGGATTGCATAATGTGTTATTTCAGCGCTGGGCTAAGGCTGGGCCGTCATAAACTATTAAGCAAAATAAAACATGATTCGGTGAAAAGGCTCATTCATAATTGAGCAGCTTGTCCAAACGCCAGACACCCGAGGGCTGCGGGAGCATTTCCTTTGACCGGCACCAGCTTGCGAAACACCTGATGTATTATCAGAGGTACGTTCTCTCATATAGCTTAAATGTGGACTGCATTTGGGCATTAGATCTTGGTCCAAAATTAGCCTTAAAGGGCAAAACAGACTTACAAATCCACTGCCAGATGACTGCAAGAACACTGGCCACACATCACAGAAACAGGAATTAACACCCCTTTAGGTCAGTGCACTGTTCTGAGAAAGAGCTAGGCCATTGCAGTGCATGGAAGATTCGGTTCCTGTTTAATCTCACCAACACCGGGTATGATTTAGCACACTGCTTGTGTTTGTATTCATTAAACAGCTGGCCCATTTCACCAAAATGGCATATACACAAGCACCAGCACAAAAAATATTAGCGATGTTGATTAGCAATAAAAATCTTTCGTGGTCGTAAAGGCTTTAACTCCCAAGAACAGTAATAAGGATACTGATAAGATCTGATTATAACAGCAATGAAATTATCTGCTCATTTTCCTGGAGGAAAAATAAAAAGATATCATCGCTACTCTATACTAAAACACTGCTGCTGTTTTATGGAAACATCAGCCATATTTGGTGCAATTAAAGCTGTTTAAGGCTAGCCCATTAAAATTAGGGATCGCATTAGTGTTATGAGCGAAGTGAAAAACACATTTCAATTCTCATTCTCCTTTTATAACCCAGCACTCCTCAAGCAGCTTCTGTTCTTTATTAATTATTAATGATCACATTGACGGCCTCCATGCCAAATGTGCTGGCAGACAATAAAAAGTATAAGGTAAAATATGGTGCCTCTTCAACCACTTGAAAACTAATGCAGCAGATGTAAACCTTTCAGATGAAGCCTTAACCATAATCACTAACAGGGGCTTAACGAGCCACAAAATTCAGAACTGATTTACGGTTACATTTTATATTAGCGACTTACAAGGTTATTCTTATTACAGGTAGGCCAATGTGGTGTCAGAGTCTTGCCCAAGGACACTTATGGGTGTAGCACAGCATAGACACCCACACTGGGAATCGAACCCCCGTCTCAGATCAGATAGGGTGGTAGCTCCGTGGCGGGTAGTGGTGTTATTCGCTGAGACACACAAACAACATAACAGAGTGGGGTCTCAATTCCACACTACCTTAATAAAGCAGAAATAGCGTGTCTGAAAACGTGCTGATGTCCAGTTAGGCCACCAACACACTGAAACAATCAGACCACATTTACACACACAATGATCGGTTTCAGAATTGTGCCAAATAGTTTGCGGCAAAACATGTAGGATGTCCTTTATTTCAACCAAATAGGAAACTATGACATTGTGCAGGATGTCTGGAAAATCAGTTGTACACATGCATTGTCATCTGAATAAGCGCCAGAATAGGGCGTTTGGCGTGTAACAGCCTTTAAATTTATACAATTATGAATATGTAAGGCAAGGCAAGGCAAGGCAAGTTTATTTGTATAGCACCTTTCATACACATGGGCAATTCAAAGTGCTTTACATAAAAGGATGAAAAGACAAAATAAAAGTAAAATAATTCTTTTAAAAATCATTAAAATATTATCATAAAAATCATTCATTAAAATCATTAAATAAAATATAATAATAAAATGACATTTTAAAAGAAATAAAAGTCAGCATAAGAATAAGAAAAAGAAAAAGTGCCGTGACAGGAGAATCAGAATCAGAATAGCAGTGTTTAAACTGAGCTGAAAGCCTGATCAAACAGTAATGTTTTCAGCCTGGATTTAAAAATATCTACTGTTGGGGCTTTTCTAATACTCTCTTTGTCTCAGCTGATTCCATTTAACAGCAGCATAATAGCTAAATGCTGCCTCTCCATGTTTAGTCTTTACCCTAGGCAGGACTAACTGACCTGTTCCTAGCGATCTGAGAGCTCTGCTCGGCTCATACTGCTGCATCATATCAGATAAATATGCTGGTCCGGAGCCATTGAGACATTTATAGACCAGTAACAGGACTTTAAAGTCTATCCTGTAGCAGACTGGTATCCAGTGTAGTGATTTAAGAATGGGAGTGATGTGGTCCCTTCTCTTACTCTTGGTGAGAACTCTGGCAGCTGCATTCTGAATCAGCTGAAGCTGTCTGATTGTCTTTTTTGGAAGACCTGTTAGAAGACTGTTACAGTAATCAATCGTGCTGGAGATGAAGGCGTGGATGAGTTTCTCCAGGTCTGGTTTAGACACAAAATCTCTGATCTTGTTAATGTTCTTAAGGTGATAGAAAGCTGATCTGGTGACGGCTTTGACGTGACTGCTAAAACTGAGCTCAGAGTCTATTAGCACACCAAGATTACGGGCTAGATCTTTAGACTTTAGGGATATTGAATTCAGATATGCAGCTAGTTTGTGCCTCTCATGTCTATTCCCAAATATGATAATCTCTGTTTTATCTTTATTCAACTGCAGAAAGTTCTGACCCATCCAATCAGTAATGTGCTCAAGGCACTTACACAGTGAGTCGAGGGGACCATAATTATTCGGACTGAGGGCCAAATAGATCTGAGTGTCATCTGCATAGCTGTGGTAAGACATCCCATAGTCCTGTAGGATTTCACCAAGAGGAAGCATATATAAATTAAATAAGAGTGGCCCAAGAATTGAGTAAGCTACAGCTGTGCTTTACAGGTTCTCAATTTAAAGCTCTAGCTGCATATTAATATCTAAGTGCTAGTCACAATAAACACTTCCCTGGTGTTTCTGTCTTTAATTAGTAATTGCGCAATGTGCTACACTATTGTTATCAGTTTTCTTCTTCTTCTTCCTCTTTTTCTTCTTAGTAGACATTTTTTGTTCACTAACCAGACCCACAGTTTGTGATATTGACAACGTTCCAACGCTGGAAGGTTTGGTCTGATTGGGAACGGTGTGCTTTCCTTTGACCTACAGCCACCAAACTGCATGAACTCACTCTGGGCAGATCCTCAAACTCTAATCCACAGATATACTGACCCACAGTCCATACTGTCGTTTATTCACCCTTCGTTTCTCTCATAGATTCCACAGACAGAGCAACCCGGCAAGCTACAATCTTAAGTTACAAACGCTCACTTTTCTAGTTTGTCTTAATCCATAATGTCCTTTACTTCACACAAACAGGAAACTGTGACACTGTGGAGGATGTCTGAAAAATCATGTCTTGTGTGCAAGATACCATCAGCTCAAATATTCATTTACCTTCACCTAAAAAATCTGTACAAGATAAATTACATTCAGTGTGTAACCACCTTTAACATGCTTATGTTTCAATTTCACTCAACATTTTAAAATTACAAATATCTGAACTAATGCTGTGCTTTATTGGGTCTCCACTTATTGCTCTATCTGCAATTTAGTATGTAGGTAAAGTGCTAGTCACAATAAAACATTATAATATCGCAACTCTTTGCTGGTGTTTCTGCCTTCCTCTTTTCCTTCTTCTTCTTTTTCTCAGTACACAGTTTTTTTTGGTCTGCTAACCAGTCCCCCATTCCAACCCAGTTCGATCTGATTGGGAATGGCATGCTTGTATACAGATTCTTGATCCGATGTACGGCTTTCCTAAACAATTTTCCCACAAGGAATGAATGGGGTGGAAGTGCAAGTGCACCTTAATCTACTGTACTTCTGCTCAACCAAAAGACAATGTTCCACACACACTATCTCAGGACAGACCTCCAAGCACGAATTCAATACTGGTCTGACCTGCACTCACCTGCTTGTCTACCGTCCCTCATAACTCATTCCTCCCATAGAGTCCTATTCATTTGCAATGCCATTCAAACCCTATTGTTTCCTTTAACCTACAGTCACCAAACTGCATGTACTCACTATCTACAATCTATCTAAAACTAATATCCACAGGCACACTGACCCACACGTCTCTATGTGCTGTTTATTCATCCCTTCTTTTTCCCCATAGACTCCCATTCATTTCTAGCAACACCTATGCAAGCTATAAGCTTAAGCTGCGCAATCATTCTTTATTTTCTTCAGGAAATGCACTTTTCTAATTTGTTCAATTCCTTTTGTTTTATTTTTCCCTATTTTTGTTGTAAGATCTCTGGTCTGTAGTGAGGAAACCAACTCCAGTTACACTGGAAAATACAGCTACTGCAACCAGCACAGTACACCAAACAGATGTCTTCTTGGCAGTGGAAGTATGAAGATTTGCACCACATATGCTTTCAATTCTCACTAGAGGAAAAGCCCAGCTAATTGGCCCGCGAATTCTTTTTTTGTCTCCCCGTCTTTCCAGCTTGTTCATGCTGTCAGAAAAGATCAAGATTTATTTTACAATACAATGTGCTGCAGTTCGATACCATACAGAACGCTGTATTGCTACATCCCTAATTACTAAAGCTGTCGTAACCAGTTATACAAATTATCAAATACTCCACATATTTGACTGGCAATCTGGAAAATAGAGGTTTTAAAAAAGCCAAACGATAACAATCAAATATAACTGGGCAATAACAACGACATGTGGGGGAGGGCATATCGAGAGTGACCTGTAGGAAAATCATTGCAGATTCATCAATACAATACAATCAAGTTTAACTCAGTAATCAAGGCAGCTCTAATAATTACTTAACTGAACTACTTTTCTAAATTGCATAATTTGCCAGCTTGCTTGGACATTATGTATGAGCTGCAGTTTTCTGAGTTTCTGTGTAACAGACTTTTAATATTGCTGAGGTTAGGATGATTGCTGGGCTTCTCTGTGATTTGCCCTTTTTAATATTCAAGCCAAGTAATGAAGCTTTGGCACAGTGTTTGGCTCAGTGTACCACTAAAAAATATGAATGCTCATGTTAGCAGATCATAACTTTCCCTGGTGCCTCTATCTGTAGTTTATTCTGTGTTTTTTTTTTTTTTGTCTGTAATCCACAACAGATCTAGAGTCCGTGCTGAAGAAGGGAATTCCAGTTACACAGGATTAACAATGTGCCGCAACCAGGATGCTACACCAAGCAGATGCCTTCTTGGCAGTGGAAGTATGAAGATTTGTACCACATATGCTTTGAATTCTCACTAGAGGAAAGCCTACCACTGTCTAATTGGCCCACAAGATCTCTTTTCACGCCCAGTCTTTCCAGCTTGCTGATGCCGTCAAAAACAGATTAAGGTATATGTTGATATGTATTATCTGCTTCATGCCCTTGACCACAGTCATTTTGACATCATCAGCCTTTGGTCCTTGCACTGACGTTACACAGTGCTGAACTTGCACATGCTCTTTTCTATGTATACTTGCAGTTAAAATGAATTTTCACTTATTGTAAGATCCATAGCACAGATCCAATACCAGATATCAGACCTGGGCTGACAGAAGGGGTAAAAAAGCTAGACCTGATATAGGAGGGAAAATTAATGAATCTGAAGGCAATTTTTTGTGAGTTTTTTTTAATCTAATTTTAGAAAAAATCTTGTGTTAAAACGGTTAACTAGTCAGTTAGGTTTGGTAATAACGACATTAGTGGGACATGTTTACGCTTCTTGTTTATGAGTATTGGCGGAGCACTGGCCTCACCAAACAGGGTTTACAACCTTTTTGAGAATCAATACAGTATTGCAAAACATATAACATTTTATTATTTATTAATTTTTCATACTCATCTATATATCTATATATCTATCTATCTATCTCTCTCTCTCTCTCTCTCTCTCTCTCTCTCTCTCTTTCAATTATTGACATGTGTTTTGGATCATTTTTATGCTGGAAGATCCGGTGACACCCCCATGTTTAGGTTTTGTGTATATGGTGTATACTGTGTAGAGTGTATATTGTACAGTGTCTGTATGTATCGTGTATATGTGGAGTCGTCGTGTATATGGTGTGTACTGTGTAGAGTGTATATTGTACGGTGTCTGTATGTATTGTGTATATGTTGAGTCGTTGTGTATATGGTGTATACTGTGTAGAGTGTATATTGGACGGTGTCTGTATGTATTGTGTATATGTGGAGTCGTTGTGTATATGGTGTATACTGTGTAGAGTGTATATTGTACGGTGTCTGTATGTATTGTGCATATGTGGAGTCGGTGTGTATATGGTGTATACCGTGTAGAGTGTATATTGTACGGTGTCTGTATGTATCGTGTATATGTGGAGT
>CM067484.1:1986974-2002117 GCA_034552555.1 Semaprochilodus insignis | reverse complement strand
GCTGCCTGAGGGCATCTACCAGTCCCGCTGCCTGAGGGCATCTACCAGTCCCGCTTGCCTGAGGGCATCTACCAGTCCCGCTTGCCTGAGGGCATCTACTAGACCTGCTGCCTGAGGGCATCTACTAGACCCGCTGCCTGAGGGCATCTACTAGACCCGCTGCCTGAGGGCATCTACTAGACCTGCTGCCTGAGGGCATTTACCAGTCCCGCTGCCTGAGGGCATCTACCAGTCCCGCTGCCTGAGGGCATCTACCAGTCCCACTGCCTGAGGAAAATCCATAAGATCCGGTTGGACAGTAGCCAACCAGCACACGGCCTGTTCACCTTACTGCCATCAGGCAGGAGGTACCACAGCATCCAGGCCAGAACAAACCAGCTAATGAACAGTATCCACAGGCTATCAGGTTCCTGAACAAGCTGCGAGCCTTTCACAAACACCACTGCACTCCGACACTTTATTATTAATTTATTAATATATTAATATGTCATATCACTGCTATGGACAATATCACTGAGTCACTTTATAAGAACACATATATATATTTACTTCCTCTATCTGTGTCTAACATAATGTACATACCAGAGAATTTCTACACAGAACCCTCCTATCGCCGTATGTTCTGTATTTTGTATTTATTTAATATATCTCTTTTTATATCTCTTTATTTGGTATGTGTAGTTAGTATGCATATTAATGCTGCCCTGCTGTAGCATATTAACCTGATCCTCACCAAAAGCATTTCAATGCATAAGTGTCCTGACATTCTGTGCAAATGACAAATAAACCTGAAACTTGAACTTGATGCATCATGAACAGCACATATATCACGAAGGCTCTAGGGGCAGTTGTGGGCTGAAGGTTAGGGAACTACCCAGGAGGTTGCCAGATCGATTCCCTGAGCCAGCAGGACGCAACTGAAGTTCCCTTGAGCAAGACACTTAGGTTGGTTCCTGCTCATCGATTTTATATCACAACCACAATTTAAAGAGTGCAATTTTCAAATAGCAAGAGCTGCTATTTACATTATTTTTAATCAAAACCATGTTTTATATGGGAAACATTAACTTAATATCAAAGCTTGTAATGAGTTAGACCAATCAGAGGCAGCCAAACAACTACATGCTGTGACATCACAACCACAGCCTGAGAAAGCCGATGCTCTTTTCTTGACCAAGTAATAGGCCTGGACTATAGTTTACAGAAAATAACTGTAATTTGAATCACAGTCGCAATACTGAACAGAACCATCGCAATTAGACATTCTTCCCATATCATTCAGCCCTACATGGCCATGACCCTCATGAAAGCAATGTTACTGACTTACAGCCAATATATGTTCTAAGGCTTACTTTGTCCACTCAACTGTTATTTAAATGAGGAAAAAGGTTTTTAGGAAACATACTGAGCAAGTAAGACAAACATGATTAATCAGTTAATTATTCAGTCTGTTAAATAAGGCCATGTTTTATAAAACATCTGACAGCCCAAAAAAATATATATTTCAAGGTGAAATAAGGGACGGACATATCAGCATTGCTTATCATTTGTCAAAACTTAACGAGAGGCTTCTTCTGTAGTCAGATAGAACCTAAAATCCTCCATCGGTTACTGAAATTACTAGGTAAGAATTTCCGTTTGGAAACAACACAACTCGGAGCGAATGGAGTGGATCCTTCTACTAGCGCACATTATGCTCCGCTTTAAAACTCCACTTGGCTAAGAACGAGCTGTAAAGGCTGCAAATATCTGTCTCGTATTTCTGTGGGGTAACTGTATTGATTGCATTACACTACTGCTAATTAACACAAGCATCGGTGATAAATACCAAAAAGCCAAAGCCAAAACAATGCCATGCCTGCACAATTTACCTCCTGCCTGGTTTTATGCATCGCTTTTGATGAATATGGCTCTAATACTCTTATATCTACTGCACTGCCAGGCCCTATTGAGAGTGCTAGAGTCTGCTGGACTATTTATGAGGCTCTTTGCGGTAAAACTGCCGCAAAAGAAAAAGAAAAAAAAAAAAACTCCCCTCATATTTCACCATGTGCTGTTTTCCTTTAAGCACCAGATTTTTTTAAATCATGACAAGATCTCTTGGTGAATATAAGCTTTATTCAGTTCTTCATGGAGTACCCTATAGCTCAGCAAGTCAAGTACAGCAGTGGAATAGTTTATAAGCTTACAGTTCTCTTATGTAACATGCGCCACCAACCACAAGATGAAATCCAGTAATAGAACCAGAACTACCTATGTTACAGTAGGGCACATCTGGTGTTTTGGCTAAGCAGTACAAGAAGCTTTGAAAAATGAGAGTTATGTAATTCAGGTGACTGTACACACTCACTAGTCACTTTATTGGGTATAGCCAAGGCTTAATTTCAGGCGTGTGACAACGATACGACTGTAGACATTCAGCAACCAGAGTCATCCTGTTAGTGCAGCACCATTGGCAGACGGCTGCAGACGCAGAATTATATGCACGCAGACCGTTACAACGACTGTCCTTAACACCACGTCAACGTCACCAAAGACTGCAATGGTGTCGTACCAGACTGTAATGGAGTGACTCAGAATGGCAGCGGGTCATCTTCAGTGACGAGTCCCGCTTTTGTCTCTGTGGAGACACTGTGATCAGGACCAAGATGAACGGTTTGTTGTCACACGTCACGGGGGGGGGCTTGGACCCCAGTTCCTTTCCTTAATTCTATATATGGACTCCTTTGTTTTCTTTTTTCTATAATCTGCTTCTCTGTAAAACTGCTTTGAGATGTTGTAAAAAGAGCTATACAAATAAATGTTGACTGATTGATTGCTTGACACATCTAGTAGGCCTGGTGTCACTCCATCTTCACCCCTACCACAACACCTGCAGGAACTGTGTGAGAATGTTCAAGTTGCATGGGATGGATTATCACAGGACACCATCAGGAACCTCTACAACTTCATGCCGACGTCTGGCATGTTGCATATTCAAACACGGCATCCTGACGCCAGACTGAGAGACACTACTTCTGTATGTGTAGCTCAATAAATATTGATCATATCAGTCTAAACTTATCATCATTTATTGTTCCTGGTAACCTTTATCTTCCTTCCCAATAGCACTGCAATCAGACACTTCCTATGCCACCCCTTTTCTTTGAATGGGATCACTTAAAGAGTTATAAAAGTTCTCTTAGGCTGAGTTTACACTGTTCTCCAAGATGCATTGTAACCTGTTGACACTTCTTCTTAGCGCTGTCCTCTTATGATTGGATCGCCCAGGACGCAGGTTAATGCCCTGTGTAAACGAGGTCTAACTGTAAAACAAATAACCTGTAATCAGAGCAGAGCATGCGCACACCTGCAAAAGAGGTGTTTATGTAGAATCATGTGCTTTTCACTTTTCATGGGTTATGGTGCGGTACACGCGTTGTCAGGGTTGCCATGTTTCTGGCAAATTGGGCTAGGTTTAGCTGCTGGTAGATACCATTTTTAAAATTTGGCCCTGGCATCTCTGACTGCCATAGAGAACTCTAAAAATACAACTAAATCTGTGGTTCTTTCAAAAGACAAACAGGCACGATAACCAGTGTGAAATCAGTAGATCATAATCTTCAGGAAATATATTAATATTTAAAGAAATAAGGGCTAAAAATAATATAAAAGGCAGCACAACCAGCTGCATCCCCAAAAACGAGAACTGCCAATCTAATTTAGTGACATATTATTGCCAGAAGTGTTGCTGACATTACCGTAATCTGTGTTAACATCATGCTTCGTCTTCTAAAGGTTGTTTAGAAGATGGCAAGAGGTCCCAATAAAGGATCTAGCATTGCATGAAGCCAGCGGGAGTGAGTGGCTGATGTTTTACAGCTTTCCTGAGGATGACATACGGCTATTTTAGAGAAGAGGAAACCATAGAACAGCTCGGAGTCTGAAACTGGACAGGACTGATCCCAATGCTAATTGATGACTATGGCTGATGGAATAAAATGTAGAAAGGTTTATCTAAAAGTGAAAGTGGTCACAGTTGCTGCGCAGTTTGCGCTAGCCTTCTTCTAGCCCTTCATCAGCGGTCAGTTTCTTGCCACAGTGCTTGCTGACAATGCTGGCCGGATAGTTTTGGTTGGCGGTCTATTCTTAGTGCAGCAGTGACACCGAGGTGTTTAAGAACTTCAGCAACACTACTGTGGATGATCCTACTCTGTGCAGCACATACACATGTTAACATGTCAGTATCACTGCAGTGCTGAGAATGATTCACTACCCACCTGATACCTGCTCAGGGGTGGTCTTCTAAAGTTTCAGACCATTGATGCACGGGGTGAAGAGATGCTATAAAATTACACAGAGAAACAGATGGACTACAGTCTGTAACTGTAGAACTACAGAGTGCTCCTATATGGTCAGCGGAACTGATAAGATGGATAATGAGTGCAGATACAAGGAGGTAGTTTTGATGTTATGGCTGATCAGTGAATATCGCAGTGTCAGTTTTTCCCAATATGGTGCAGACCTATCTATTACCCTTCAAAGCTAGTTACCCACTAATTACCCACTATTTATGCAAGGTAAATCCAAGCTATAGTGTAGAATAACCAAATAACGCTCACACTATTGTTAGAGTTAATTCCACATTATGTCTGTGCGGAAGAGAAGAGAAGAACCTTCTTCACAAGTTCCCATACAACACCCAATGTGTAATTTCAGCCAAGTCCCTGATCATATAAAAACACATAGGGACACCTGCACTTAGTCAGCCAAGGTGCTAGAGTAAGAGACCTGTCACGCAAGGGCAAAAGAAGGACCTTGCTTTACACATACCACAAGACCAGACTCCAGCAGCCAGCAGGCACTGCTGAGCTGCTGAGCAACCCTGCGTGAGAGGATTTGTCTGTTCAATTAAGCGCTGTGATTTTATCCCTGAGTGCGAATCTAATCTTTTAAAGGATGGAGTGACGGACTAAGCTAGCTAAGTCTATACCAGAGGTGGGGCTGCTTCTTCTTAGAAAGCTCAAGTGCTCATGGTATGCGCTTCAGCTCCAGCTCAAACTTCTCAAACGAGACTAATAAACTTAAAGATGATTCCAGGTAGCGAGATTAAGTTTGTCTTCTCGGACAGTAGGAGAGAGGTTGGGCATGCCCTTGTGGAAGAGCTTCTTTCTTCAGCCTTAGTTTAATCATACTAGATGGTAAACATGTGGTACATTTATTAAAGTGATGGAGTGGTAAATCAAAGTCTTACCATGCTTCCCAGCTTAGAGGACGAGGAGTTGGTTCTCTGTTTGGCCAGGGTACTGGCCTCCATACAGTGAGGCTCTCTGAGGTTGAGGTGAAGCCTGGGTCCTCCAGCACCCTCTGAGGCCGAGCGGAGACGTCTCTCCATCCGCTTCACCTCGTGGTACGGGCTGCCGCTACTGCACATGGACACTGTGGAAGGTATGACTGAGATTAGATCATGTACAGTAAGAAATCACTGTGACATTTGGATCATTCCCATGAAACCTCAAACAAGGCCCATAAATATTTGAGTGTCAATCATCAAGCAGATCACTTATATTAGATCATTTAGTAAATCAATAGGAATTCTACATTGTGCAGCAGAGAGAACATTTATCCAAATTCTCTTATTTATAAATATAAATCCCAAAGCCTGAAAAACAAAACAAAACAAACACACCCATACAGGTGAGCAACAGCAAACACGTCATTGAAGAAAGCTCTAAAATACTCACTGCAGAACCCTGATAACAAATCTCAGATACATGATGAAGACAAACACGTGGCTCAGATACAGCTCCGGCCAACGCTAGTGACTAACGAATGACTTGTTTAGGTCAACACTACTCATATCTGTTTGGACGTTTTCAGGTCAAGATTAGACACAGAGTGAAATAAACATGAATTAGAGAGGTACACTGTGAAAAGTGCAACCAAAAAATAATAACTTCATGTTGTTACAGACAGAAAATGACTTTGCTTAAAAGATTGGTTTGTGCAAAGTGCTTTTTTTAGGTTGAATACACCTATTTGCTTGTAACAACATGAAGTAATTTTGAAGTTGGGCCAATCAAACATTTTCATCATCATGCATCACAGTTATTATAAAGACATTTTCACTGCACACAATATGAGTTTACAATGTCAGAGCACACAGACACCATGCACTAGTAGTGTTTCCCACAATAACCAAATGTAACACTATACCACTGAGAGCCTAATATTACTGGTTAGGCAAGCCTACACCACAAAAAGTAGGTCTGTGCCCACATTATGCTAATTTAATATCTGCACTCATGACTGCAAACACTGTGAAACCACACTTAACACTGAACATTGACCAGTGAACTCAGTACCCTATATATTTCGCTTTTGTGACTGAATAATCAATTGAATCGTCCCTTCAAATGACACATCTACTACATAAAGGCATGAAGATGCTGAACTGTTATGACTGGGACAACAGACTCTCATGTTATTCCATTGTGATGACATGTTCTGACAAGTCTTTGCTCCTGACAAGTAAAAATCTTTCCCCTTAGAAACGTAAACGAACAGCCACATCGTTTATAGTGTTCACGGAATAGGAAAGAAGAGAACGGCGCAGTGAAAGCCTATATCACATATCCACCGGAGGAAATTCAATACAGGGAACGACACACTTTGGCTTCCACAAAACCTCTTAGCCACAGGCATTCTGGAGAGAAAGCTCAGAAATGGCAGGATATAAAGTTAGGAAATTGCAGGCCACGAGGGGAAGAAAGTAGCAAAACAGTGCAGCATCTAAATGGATGTTTTCAGTGAGCCAAAGCAATATTGTTTTTGAGAAGCTAAAAGGAGTCGGCAAAACCCAACCTGATGCAATACCTAACAAAAAGCGATCCTTAGTGCTTTTGTTCTTGAAGACAGAAAAAACAAAGCGGAGAAAGTAAACAAAACAAAGTCTCCTAAAACTGGGGCAATGGACTTAAACCATCTAAACATGCAATAGAAGTGGTTCACAAAGTCAGGGAATCACTGCTGCCATCATTTTGATATCATTTATTGTTGTCATGAGCTCCTATTACAAGATATACAGTATATTTCATCACCTAATCAAGTCAGATTTACAGTCTTCCTTCTAACTGACAATTACATGAAAGTGAAAACATAATCGTGATCCCCCTACTGACGGTGCAATACTTTGTAGACAATTGAAATGTCTGCTAAAACCATAGCCTCGTATCAGTACTGAGGACAGGGTTTCTGCTATGCTATGTGGAAGCTTCCCCTGCCTGCAGCTGACCCATCTGATAATGCTGCTATTTAATCACAGACTAATCAGACACTTCTATCTCTGCTCCACAAAACACTGTACGCTGCCCTTATTCTTCTTAATAGATCATCACTGTAGGGTTTGAGCAGCAGTATTGGATATTCTAGATGTAACGGAGCTTCATTCAGACCTTCAAGTCTATTTTCTATTGCTACCCTCATAGGACCCTAACAGTTATCGGTTATAGTATATACAGTATTTCTATAACTGTAAACTCTATATCTGATCATTTTCGTTTTGCTTCTGTGCTTGTCTTGCTATCCAGTGTCAACCAGAGAAGGATGGGTTCCCCCTTTTGAGTCTTGGTTCCTTCCTCTTGCTCTGAGGGAGTTCTTCCATGCCACTGTCGCTCTTGACTTGCTCCCAAGGAGGCTTGGCCCCGTACAGTCGCTTTGTGACAAGTTCTGTTATGAATGGCGCTATATAAATAAACTTGACTCAGAGTCAGAGTCAGATCAGAGTCAATGCTTGTGTAACTTATGAGACTGCTGCAGTAATCCCAGCTAGTTGCTCTGATGTTTAAAGATCAGATATGAAAGCATGCAAAGCAGCACGAGGGTGGCTGGGTAGATGCCGTACTCTGAGATTATCTGATCCTAACTGCATGGAGGGGCCAAGGTGCACTGCTGGTCCTTTTCAACCAAAAGTAAGGTGGTTCTTGAACTGGTTCTGTTCGGGCTTTGTGGAACCTTGGTGCTATCCAGGAAACCAGTCTGTGTTTGCACCAGCCTTTATTGGAACCAAGGAACGTCAAAGGAAATGTCATCAACATCAACAAAGGGAGCAGCCCAGCGGTACTAAACAATAGTACCAAGATGGCGGAGCGTATATTTAACCTGCGAGCGTTTTTGCTGTTATTCCTGATGTCTGATTATATCCAGAAAGCAAGCACGGATCAACTACTAGTGATGAAATGTAGAAGAGGTTCCCCAGCAGACCACCTTGGTGTCACCATTGTTGTTGTCTTTTTCCTCAACAACTGACACGCCCACAGATGTCATCAAGGTTCCTGCTGAAGAACCTACTGTTCTTTGGTTGCAGCTGGGAATGAACTTTTCGAGTTCCAAACTTATTTATTTTGGGTGGAAATGCACCGAACGGTTCAAAATTAGGTGCGTGAACCGGAACTGGTCCCATGCTGGTGGAAAAGGTCTATGCTTGTGGTCGATTAAGGGCCAAAACAGACAAAAGTATACAGAAAGCATGTTGCTGTGCTTAAAATAATGTACTTTAACATAGTGTACTACATTGCGCTACTGAAATCCTTCAAATACACAACCATAAAAGGAAAATTAATAATTTAAAAGCATGATTGTTCTCCCATTGTTGTGTAACCTATGGGCAGGCCAAATCAAATGTCCTTAGAACTTAAGTCAGGTCAAATAGACCACTGACCATTTGGTACTTCAGGGTCGAGTTCGATTTCTCTATGGCCAAAATGAATAGGCTTGGAAAAATCGCCTCTATTGCACCCTGTGGTAAATAAAAATGCTCAGAACCTGATACATTTTGTTCTGTCGGAGTATCACTGGATCCTCCGAATTAGGAGGTCTTAAAGGAGCCTTAAGTCTAATATTGCTAAATGTAAGTTAATGCTGCTGCACATCAAATTGACATCACTGAGCTACGTGAAAGTGAGGCGGGCTAGGTGGTGTTCTGACGAGTGCTACGTGATGGAGATATCTTATCACAGCGAACATTTATAGACAGCTCTGAACATAAAACCTTTCAGTAGGTTATTTTTAACCTACATGCTGTCCGGATGACGAGTTTCTAGTCAGCTCCTTATCCAAATCTTCCTGCTCCACCTTAAATGGTGCAGCAGTCACAAAAGCTATCACAAACATTAGCAAATGGGGAGAAACAATATTCACTTTATTGGTTCTGTGCAACGGCAAAAATGAGTTTACGTCAATGTTCCCCACCTGTCTAGCAGAAACAGAGTAACCTCCTCATCCATTCATGCCTCTTAACTCTGGATTCTGATACTAAAGCTGAAGTCGCCTTTGCTGCCAGCTTCCTGATTAAACTTTCCTGTTCCACTTTAAATAGAGCAGCAGCTATTATAATTCCACAGAAGCCAGAATGTACCGAAACGCATTTAAGGTGGAACGGGAAAATCTGAACAAGAAGCCTGAGAACATCCGTATCAGGAAATATTTCCAGCATTAAAAGAAAGATTAAGATGTTTTGATGGCCTAAATCAGCTTATCAAGGGATGTAGTGATTATTAAGATGGGTCTGTATTGAATTAACCTGAGAACAGGAGCTTGCAGAGCTTGTCAAAGTGAGCTATAAACAGAAAGATCTGTGGGGTTTCAGTGAGGATCAGATGAAGAACAGATAACTGTATCACAGCCTACATTACTTAACAGGGAAACCTGTTTCTTTCTCTTCGTTTCTTTCTCTTCGTTTTATGTGCCCTAATTCTGTAAAAGGATATTTATTACCACACACTGGCAAAGCGTGCGGTTTGCGCTGTTTCAGACAGGCTCACATCAATTCAGTGCGCATTTTTGCCACTGAAAATCCAGCTTAGACCCAGAGTGTCAAATATGGGCTTATGGCGCCGACTACAACCACTGCGTGTGGTTTCTGACACTATATGACATAAATAGGGTCAAAAACATGCTGCTTGGCTAAAGACAGTAGTAGCAGGACTTCAGTGTGAATTTTTTGGCCTGTTTTATAGTTCACAGAGCTGGACAACATGAAACTAAAATCACAACCAAAAATCATATTTTTAAGCTGATTGGCGATATACTATATACACTCATCGTCAAAAAAAAAATAGCTGCACCCAGAAGGAATCACCCGACAGGAATGAAACTTGGTGGGTAGGTTTGACAACGTGAGACATCCATCCCTGCCACAAAATCTGCAGGAACTGTGAGAGAATATTCTAGCTGAACGGGATGGATATCACAGGACACCTTTAGGAACCTCTACAACTCCATTCTGAGACGTCTGGCATGTTACGTCAGCAAACATGGCGGCCCAACACCATACTGAGAGACACTACTTCTTAACAGCAAATCAACATCGCCATAGACTGCAATGGTGTCCTGCCAGACTGTCATCCAGTTAGTGCCAGCACCATTTGCAGACGGCTGCACGACGCAGGACTACATGTACACAGACCGTTACGATGACTGCCCTTAACACCACCTCAACGTCACCAAAGACTGCATATGGTGTCGTGCCAGACTGTCATGGAGTGACTCAGAATGGCAGCGGGTCATCTTCAGGGATGAGTCCCACTTTTGTCTTTTTGGAGAAGACCAGCAAATCCGTGTGTGGAGCCACCGTGGACAGCACCAAGATGAACGGTTTGTTGTCACGCATCACACGGCCAGAAGGCCTGGTGTCACTCCACCTCCACCCCTACCGCATCATCTGCAGGAACTGTGTGAGAATATTCAAGCTGCATGGGATGGATTATCACAGGACACCTTTAGGAACCTCTACAACTCCATGCCGAGACGTGTGGCATGTTACGTCAGCAAACATGGCGGCCCAACACCATACTGAGAGACACTACTTCTGTATGTGTAGCTCAATAAATATTGATCATATCAGTCTAAATGTATCATCATTTATTGTTCCTGATGACCTTTATCTTCCTTCCCAACAGCACTGCAATCCCACACCTCCTTCTGGGTGCAACTATTCTTTTGAGGATGAGCGTATACGCTGGTATTTTCAACAAAGTGGGCTAAATGTTCAGTCGTAAGTCAAAGCCGCGAGTGAGATGTCACAAGTACTTTTGTTTTGGCCTACTTCAGTAAAAGCAGCTGTAACTTACATGTGTAATATTACTTTATTACACATTACACGTTCCAGCTGTGTGCGTACTGGTAACAGACATAACGTGATTATCTGCAGGTTAAAACTGGAAAAAATAAAAAATAAATAAATATAAATAAATAAATAAATAAAAACAACTTATGACTAAAAAGAGGAAGTTTCTGTAATATGGTCATAAGTTCTCTTTGACAACTTGCAGCACAACTAGGGGGGCAGGGTTTCTCATGCGGAAGAAGGGTGGGGGGCATACCCAGGTAAAAATGAAGTATATATGTACTAGAAATGTACTTTAATATCAGCAAGTACATTTCAAATACGTTATAAATACATGTGAAATAAATATATACAACAAATGTAATAATTACATGCACATTTAACCTCAGTAGTACTTCAGTTGTATTTTAATGTGTTAGAAATGTACTTTAATATGTACCTAAGCATATCTAAGTGAATCTTAGAGGTGTCTCAAAACAGTACAGTTAAGTACAATTAGTTCTATTGAAGCATATTTTAACTTCAACAAAGGATCTATATTTAGCATACCAAGTACACAGTATATGAAAATAGCACACTTTCAGTACATTAATGATGAGTGCAGGGAAGTACACTAAGTATATTAATTATACTGCATTGTACTCTTTTTTTGTCTCGTGGGAAGAAACAGATTATGTACACAACATCAAGCTATGTTGATATAAATGGTATTGTCTCAGCCAGCATCTCTTTCAAAAATATATCAATATATTGTAAAAAAGTAGCTTCTGTAGGCTTGTTGACTATATTTGGTCAACCATGCTGCTGAAGTTTGCTTTAAGTGCCAGTGTGCATATGCAGCAACAGATAAAAGCACACATGAAATGCAATAAACGCACATAAATGAACACACCCTGTGTACACTGACAGACACAATCATACCTGTATGGGGTTTCCTCAGGTGGCTCGGCCTGCTCTCCAGTTTGGCCAAGCCAGCTGACTTTCCCAGCTGTTGTATGAGGACTGTGTTTCGGGGTCTCCGCTCTCTGGGTTCAGGATTGGAGCTGCTCTCCTCGCTCAGGTCCGGTGCTGGCTCACTCTCGCTGGCTTCTGATGGATCAGGCTGGAGCTTCTCCATAGTCTTCAGTGTTGCTGGCTCTGTGTTAACCGTGGTGCTCTCACACTGCGTGTTGGCTGCTTGGCTAGTGTCTGGCAGTACAGGCTTCTCTGGAAGAGGCTGGGTTGGGCTGAAGCACATCTGTGAGGTAGACACTACCTGGCTGAAATCCTCAGGTGGCGCGGCTGGACTCGGTGCGGCTGGACTCGGTGCAGGCAGTGCGTCTACTTCTGAGACCGAGTCCTCAGTGACATGGACAAAGTCGGATGGCGTAATGGCAGTTGTGCGATCCTCAGAGACCATGGGGGACTGTAGAGAGCTCTCCCCAAGTTCTCCAGGCCAGGAACCAGGGGTGCCTGTCTTAGGGGGCTCCCCTGCACTATCCTGGCTTTTCCCTTGTTCTATCGCATTGTGGGAATTCTTGGAAAATCGATGATGAGCTGAAAAGGACTTAGGCAGCAGCTGCTTCTTGTGCCTAGAGGATCTCTTGCTGCTGCCTTCATCCAAGAAACCTGAATCATCCCCCTCATTAGTCCCTGAGCTGATGCAGTTAATAAACACATTGCGGTTGGTGGAAGCTTTCTCAAAGTCCTCCGTCTGCGAGCGGCTGATCTTCTTCTTGTGCCCTCCGAAACCAAAGGAATGTCGTGCCTTAGAGTTGCTGTTGTCTTTGAAGCCCAGCTCAGACGTTTGGCTGCGGTCATCCAGATTGAGCTGCCCAGGGTCAATGCGCGTCTCACTGTTCCTTTTGCTGTGGAAGCCGATGGAGGGCGTCCGGAACAGGCTGCGGCGCTTGCCTGTGCTGCTGGAGCTTGAGTTAGTGCTGGAGGGGGAAGAGGTGTGGACGCCATTACCCACACCTCCAGAGGAAGGCGAGGACGGAAGTGATTCTTGCCTCTTGCTTACACTCCGCCTGAAGATGGGTAACCTGGAGACCAGGGTGGAGCGACGCTGCCCTGATTCGCCCATCAAGGACCAGCATCAAAGACGACACTCTGAGGAAAGGAAAATAGGGGCAGGGTCAATTTACACGAAAACACGGACTCTACTTTAGGTCCCATTTGGGTCAATCAACTCAAGAGACTGTAGGTCCAGATCTACTGGAACAGAGGTATCAAGCCACTCCAAGTCCAAACTTTTTTTCCTGGGGCCAAAATGCAATCTTTGTGGTGGATTGAGGTAAGCAGACAAATATGCATTTCATACTATTACAACATATTTTGTTAATAAACACTTAAATACTCATATTAAAAGAAAATAAGAACACTTATAAGTAATACATATACAATACACACTCATCATCAAAAGAATAGTTGCACAAATAGCTGCAGCCAGATGGAATCAACCAACAGGAACGTAACTTGGTGGGTAGGTTTGACGCTCGGTCGTGCATGTTACCTAAGCAAGGACGGGCCTTATCACAGTATCTGACTGACCCAACACCCACGATTGCAGACATTCAGCGAGCAGTGACGCCCTCCATGAGTCACCTTGTTAGTGCCAGCACCACTGACAGATGGCTGCACGACACAGGACTACATGCACACAGACCGCTACGACGACTGTCCTTAACACCACGTCAACGTCACCAAAGACTGCAATGGAGTCATGTCAGACTGTAATGGAGTGACTCAGAATGGCAGCAGGTCATCTTCAGTGAGTCCCGCTTTTGTCTAGGTGGAGACGACCAAGGAATCCGTGTGTGGAGGCACCGTGGACAGCACCAAGATGAACGTTTGTTGTCAAACGTCACATGTTACCTGGTGTCACTCCACCTCCACCCCTACCGCAACATCTGCAGGAACTGTGTGAGAATATTCAAGCTGCACGGGATGGATTATCACAGGACACCATTAGGAACCTCTACAGCTCCATGCAGAGACGTCTGGCATATTGGGTTAGCAAACACGGCGGCCCGACACCATACTGAGAGACAGACTTCTGTATGTGTAGCTCAATATATATTGATCATATCAGTCTAAATTTATCATCATTTATTGTTCCTGGTAACCTTTATCTTCATTTCCAACAGCACTGCAATCCCACACCTCCTTCTGGGTGCAACTATTCTTTTGATAATGTGTGTATAATATAAATACATGTTTATTTTCATATTGGTTGAATGTTGCTTAATTAGAGTAACGATCCAAATCAGACGTCCTTACGGACCAACTCTGAGGATCTAGCGCAGTATGATATTTTCCCTGGTCAAACACACCAGCTTAACCAGGTAAGCAGCTAATAAACTGAATCAGATGTGTTTGAACAGGAAAATCATGCTGTGCTGGACTCCGGTCCTCTGCGATGAGGAACTGACGGCCTGCCAAAATGTGCTGCACAGGGAAAGCCACACAAGGAGGGTCATTTTTCTCACTATCAAAAAATGTGTTTCTAATTAGACTGTGACAAACAGACTCCCACACCCTTCTACTGTGTGACAGTTAGAGATACACCCAGCAGTACACCTACCAGAGGAATGCGTGTGGTATAACTCTTAACACCAGCCAGTTCAAAAACAGGTGGCAAATGAAAGATCACTGAGGGCTGCTTCAGTATTACCACCACCTTCACCACCACCACAGCCAGGTTCCTTCATCCTGGGCGTGATTGTCTATTCCACATGCGTTGTGTAGAGTGTATATTGTACGGTGTCTGTATGCATCGTGTACATGTGGAGTCGTTGTGTATACTGTGTAGAGTGTATACTGTACGGTGTCTGTATGTATCGTGTATATGTGGAGTCGCTGTGTATACGGTGTATACTGTGTAGAGTGTATATTGTACGGTGTCTGTATGTATCGTGTATATGTGGAGTCGTTGTGTATATGGTGTATACTGTGTAGAGTGTATACTGTACGGTGTCTGTATGTATCGTGTATATGTGGAGTCGCTGTGTATACGGTGTATACTGTGTAGAGTGTATATTGTACGGTGTCTGTATGT
>CM067484.1:1952888-1977564 GCA_034552555.1 Semaprochilodus insignis | reverse complement strand
CCAGTACTGCAACGTACTACTAGGTGGTTGCTAAGGTGATGCCAAGTCAGGAGTCAGCAACTTAAATATTCAACCACCATCTCAGTATGCACTGATGCCCTAGTACAGACTAAGCACAGAGGGAAATTAATATTTGGTCTGCCTCTCAAGTGCAAGAAGTGACTTATTTATAGAACACTGTTCTGATATCATACGCACATGAAAAACAAGCTGATGGGCTTTCTTCTCTTCTCCTTGAGATGCTGCCAGAATAGCAGTGACGAATACATCCATCTTTAGGCCGATTAGTCACTCCCCTAATGAAATCTCAGCAATGAGCTAATCCCTAGAGTCACTGCACCGACTCAGATTAAATAAGATACGTTTTATTATCTGCAGCATGTTAAATCAAAATGAGCTTCTTCTTATTAGTTAAGACTAGGAAGACAATTCACGGACCCGGGTCGATTTCATACTGCAAACCTGTGACCACCTTGCCATGATACAATCATTCATTTTTCCTTCACTTACTGTTATTACAGTCGTCTCATTACTGTTTTCTTCCCCCCATTGCTATTTTTACACGGGATCAAAGCTTCAGCCCTAGCATGGAGGCAAGGAGCAGACGCTGGAGACAAGATAGCAGATATTTCCCCCGCGTCGCAGTGACCCAGAATTCCACCTCATTAATAACACACAGTGCTTTCGCCGCTACACGTCCCACAGAACACAGGAATGCTAGACTGAGTTCATTTAGGCCAGGCCCTATTCCAGCGCCACGCTAAAAGAGCACGGCGAGGCAGAACACAAACACAAAAACAATACGCACGGTTCTGATGGATTAGTGCGAATGAATGGAAAACACCGTCAGTCACGCCGGCAATAAATGAGGAGCGGCAGAGACGTGTAGGCTCTGAGGTTGCGGGGTTTTGACAGCAGCTTAAAATCGTTTAAATTTGGCTTTCATTAACAGAAGAACGACAGAAGAAGCGAAGGCTGAAAGGCTGCAGCCAAGCCTGCAACATGCTCGGCTGCACTAAGCAAACACACGCAGGCAGACTCTGAGTCTGAGGTGAAGCTAATGAGATCTGCCATTATGATAAACTGGTAAAAATGACACCAGGGCTTTACAAACGGCACTCTGACGCATCAACACAAGCTCTGATCAAAGGCCCATGTGTCTGTTTGATAATCTCCTCCGAATCTGGGTGCTAAATACACAGACAGACCAAAAGGAAAGAGACAGATAAGCTTATAATAAAAATCCCAGGCGGTTGGCCATGCAGTGGCTCAGCAGTATGACTGCCACATGCCATATGTTCAGTCATTAGTCAACATATTCGAGCCATCCCTCACAGAGTGATACAAAAACATACACGTTAAAGGGGGGTCTGAATTTTCACGGCTTGACCCAAATTAGTGAATCCACAAATTTAAAAAATAAATAAAAAAATCACTATGTTGAAGATACATGTGCAAAATTAGTTCTTCTCTATGACTTTGACTGATTAATTGGAAAAAAATGTAATAAAATAATGTAATAAAAATAATTATTCTTAAAAAAAAAAACATATCATGAATTGCAGTATATTGATTATTGGTTATAACGTTTAATATTGTCAGAAATATTTTAGCCTGCAGTATTAAATCTACACAGTTTTGGTTTTTTTAAATCATTTTGTTATTATTAATAATTAATTCCTCTTCTAAGCTGCTTATCCTTCTGGGACGCAGGTGGCGCTGGAACCTATCCCAGTTCTCACTGGGCAGAAGGCAGGAAACACCCTGGACAGGATGCCAGTCCATCACAGGACAAACACATAGACATACACATTCACTCACAAACTCACACCACATGGGCAAATTAGCATCTCCAATATAGCATCTCCAAATGACCCTCATCGAACCCAGTCCCTTCTATCTGGAAGGCGACAGCGCTACCCACTGCACCACCGTGCCGACCTGTAGTTATTTGTAATATTGAGTATGAAGTATAGAGCACAGTGTACTACAGTAGTGCTAAACTACTGTGTAAATAATTTGTTAATCATCATTAGTGTGATATTGACCATCTTGATAATGATGACGACAGTGCTGCGTCTCCAAATCACCTGACTCCCACACAGACAGGGGGAGAACATGCAAACTCCACACAGAAAGGCCCCCAGATGCCCCCGCCATGAATCGAACCCAGGCCCTTTTGCTGTGAGGTGATGGGACTACCATGCCGCCATTCCTAGGCAAATCTCAATAAACTCAAGTGTCACCACAGGGCTAGTATTTCATCGATACTGTGCAGCTCTATCAGTAGAGCCAGCACATTCCTCAAACTGATTTGTTCAGGTGCACACAGGCCAGAGAGGAGTTATGAGTTCATATTCATTCATTATTGTATCCATCTCAATGCTCACCATACATACAGTTATTATGTGACGGTCATGGAAGAGAATATGACTAAAAGTACGTCAGAGAGACGTACAAAAAGAAATTCCCATGTAATTAAACCTCAGCTCACTCACAAACCAACCTCTACTGATTTCTAGTTTGCCGTCAGTGCTGCTGCTTCGGTATTAAACCCTTCCTTAACTATAACGTTCTCATTCGACCAAGCGCTTACCTGGAGCAGGGGGAGTGTGGAAGGACACCTCAGGGCTGTATGGGCTGTAAATGGTGTTACGGCAGCTCCGCACTCTGAAGGCATAGCGGCGGTCACTGTCCAGATCACACACCACTGTGCTGGAGCCATACACCCGGTCACTCATCTGCCACTGGCTGGCTTCCGCGTCTTCTGTGGCTGCCTTCCTGTACTCGAGAACATGGTGATCTGTGGGCAGAGTGTCTTCAGGGAGCCTCCAGTGGATCAGGCCCTCGTTATACACACAGCTCTGAGACAGGTCGATCATAGGAGGGTCAGGAACTGGAGGAGGAAAGACAGTTGATGCAGTTTAGAGCTAAACAGGTGAAATTAACCTGGCAAGAATACTAGCTACTGATTAATCATGGCTCTAAAATGTTACACTTCGTAACTTTGGGGTAAGCTGAATTCACAATTCCTTGGAAAGCATAGAATTCCCTGATCCAAAGTGTCCAAAGAAAAACAAGCATCTCCAAAATGGCAACTTTACAGGAGAGGGCAAAAACCCTAATTCAACTTTAATGTAAGTCAATGGAACCAGACTTTTTCCCCCGGAGCAGTTTGGGGCCATTTCTCCTGGTCCCTTCATCGTTCGCAGTGTAAACAGCAGCGACTGTGTTCAAATTATGTATAAAAGTAAAAATCAATAAAAACAGAGATGCATGTTTTTCTTTGGACAGCGACAATATACTGTCATGCATGCATAATAATACTGGGATCATATTGGTAACGACAGATAACTACGTAAGTGCTCGATGTATTCTGAAGGACCAGAATGTTTTAGGCAATGTTGCACAACAGTGGGCCGTGAAGAACCCTCTAGTGGTCCATAGGCCTGTAGTCAGGTGGAGGCAGCAGTTTGTAGTGTGCGGGAAATGTCATATATCCCAATCTTAAGTATGTCAAAAAATATATATAATTTACATATATAATTTTGTTTTAAATGTATTTATTTATTTACTTATTTATATTAATGTACACATGTATAGATAAAAACATAGCAGTATCAGGCTAATTAAACATCTTCAGTTTGAGACAACAGACCCGCTGGCTAGCCACTGATGGAGAGGTTTCTTGGAGTGCTTTTAAATTTGGAAAGAATTTTTTCTTTAACCAGATTTCTTTGAGAAATTGTATTTAATTAAGTGGATTGTAGTTTTCTAGTTGGCCGCTTGCTTTGTAGTTATCATCAGATGGGCCTCGGGTGGAGAGGGTGTTATAATCGAGGGAGATCAAAAAACAGGGATAATGTAAGATACGGCAAAACTATACTGCATCCTCATAATATCCTTAAACATACTTAATTACAGTATCCTTATAGCAGCAGCCACCGTCTTGAAATCTGATACCAGATATCATTATTTCAGAAATAGTCGACATGACATGGTTTAAGCCAAAGTGTGTGATGATTTAGGCATTGCAGTCTCACAAAGCCAATTCGATTAGGCCCACATCTCCACTCCACATTTTTCAGAAAGAAATATATACAGGCTGGTCAGGTAGTTGTTTTTTTAATTCTCTGGCTAAATTATTGCTTTAATTTGGACCTAAACCAGGTCCTACATCCCGGTTCTCCTGGTGTTTTAACCCAAATAAATCCCTCACATGGTTTCAAACTTCCACAAATACAGTTCACGCTTCAGTAAAAAGATGCTCAAGTTCAACGTGTCTTAGAACCTTGAGCACAACTGTCACAAACAGGAGAATGGATGTGGACGAATGAGGGGGGAGAGAACAAATGGGGGGCTGTCACTGTGGATACACAGCCTGTCACGGACTGAAATCCTGCCAAGCCTTCAGGCACACAGCCCGAAAAGCTTCTTCCTGAATAATAAGCTATTGATCAGAACAGGGGATGCATTAAGCCACACAACAGGGAAGGGGTCTTGTCTCCTCTCTCTTGCCATGAGATCACGGCACCAAAAAATATGGCCCAAAAAAAAACAACAAAGAGTTTTAATAGAGCTGGAAGCTACCAAAGTGTCACAGACTGCAAGCATTTAATATCTTCATCAGCACTATGGAAGTCCAATAAAGCCCGTTCTAATCAGCGATGCAGTGTTGAGAAGGAAGGGATGGCTTCTTTTTGCCTTGTCTGCTTTTCCCTTCGATCGATTACATTACAGCAGGCGCTGCTCCCTATACTGAGTGCACTCCGTCCACCTTTAGCCATTAGAGGCATTAGCAAGCAGGAGCTGACTCACTGGAAAGCTCTGGCCGCCTTAATAAGGTTTGATGTGTAGGCATTTCCTCTGTCTCACTTACAATGACCAATTTCACCATAGTGTACATTTAGAAAAGCAATAACTGTGGCCAAAAAAAATAAAGAAATAAGTGTCTCCATGCACAAAAGGCTTTTTATGGATGTTATTAAGCTAAATGTTATGATTTCCACAATCAGTTTTTAATGTAGGTCAGTGGTTGCCAAATCCTTGACCTGTGCTACTCCTGCCCTGCATATTTGGGCATTTTCCTTGATAAACACTTTCGTTCCAAATAATCAGCCAATTAAAAAGCCCTTTCTGGGTTGTAATCGGCCGGTTATCAGAAGAGCAATAAAACATGCAAGGCTGTGTATGCCAGGGCCAGGATTGGGAACTACAGATGTAGGTGAACGTCAACTAAACAACATGAGCAAGCAATAAACAAACAAACAAACAAACAAACAAACAAACTTCCTCTTAACCCACAAGAGCCCACAGTGTGAGACGTATGTCTCACAAGCCCTGGAAAGTCTGGTCTGGAAAGTTCCTTATACCGCTTTATCCTCCACTTCAACTCATGGAGTCACCAAGTGACCTTTACTGGACATCCTGAATGCAGTCACATGACGGTTTGTACCTCTATTTATGACCTCTATTACAAAATCACAATCTGATTGGTTCGTGTACGAGACAAAGCCAGCTCACTTTAAAAGCTTGTTAGTCGTATCTATAAGGTCTGTTCTAAACCCATTTACCAGTTCTAATGCTTAGATAACATGTTCTATAGTACATAGAACCCTTTCTGATTAATGTTATTTCTAGAACGAGATGATGAAATACAAATTATGAAATGGATGTTGTGACATACTGTATGTTGCATTGGGATTGTGACCTTAAAAAGTGACCAGTAAAAGTTGAACTCTCAGTCGCAATAAGAACGTTTAATTGTGAGTGATCCCTCGTAATTTGGGCTCTTATGGGTTATAATATATATATATATATTTTGAAGGTTCTTGCTGCGCTTTACAGTATCCTGAAAGTCTGATTACATAATTTTTATGACATACATAAAAAAAAACATATACGCACATCATTAAATAAATAGTATTCCCAGAAGGAATCAACCCACAGGAATGAAACTTGGTGGGTAGGTTTGATATCGCGAGACACGTGAATGATTCAAGTTTCATGCCCGGCCGTACATATGACGCAAGCAAGGACGGGCCTTATTGCTGTACCTGACTGACCCAACAGCCACGATTGCAGACATTCGGTAAGCAGTGATGTCCTCAATGAGTCATCCTGTTAGTGCAGCACCATTGGCAGACGACTGCATGACGCAGGACTACATGCACACAGACCGTTACAACGACTGTCCTTAACATCACATCAACGTCACCAAAGACCGCAATGGTGTCGTGCCAGACTGTCATGGAGTGACTCAGAATGGCAGCAGGTCATCTTCAGTGACGAGTTCCGCTTTTGTCTTGGTGGAGACGATCAACGAATCCGTGTGTGGAGGCACCGTGGTCAGCACCAAGATGAACAGTTTGTTGTTACGCATCACACCTCCAGAAGGCATGGGAAGGCATCCCTGCATGGGATGGATTATCACAGGACAACTTTAGGAACCTCTACAACTCCATGCCGAGACGACTGACATGTTGCTGTCTAAGGACTACAGAAATACAAACTGCCAAAGCCAAATTCCTTGTGTGTATCAACATGCTTGGCCAATAAATACATTTTAGATTCTATATGTTTTAGCACCCAGACCAAGTAAACGGTTGTGTGATTCTTCAAAAGCATTGTTTTCTCATTTTGCACATCCAGAACGTGTTTAATTTCTGGGGAAAGATCTCCACTTTGCACACTGGGAGACCAAATCCATCCAGTAGCAGTGTGTATCCAGACAGGACTGTAATTACCAGAGCACAGCTGAGTTTAGTGAAAAAGAGTAGGTAATTCATCCTGTAATTTTCTCAGGGGAGGAGGGAGGGAAAACACTGATCCGGCCAGCAGGACCCCCATGTAAATTTAATCCTGTCCAAACAGGGCTTTGGCAAGTTTTAAGTGGGGAAATTTAGCCTAATAAGGCAGAGCTTGTTAACCTGCAATCTGGCTCACTGTTTTCAAGCGTTCAAGCCGATAAAAGGATGTTCTGGTCTTCTTGATGGTGGGAAAGGTCTTAATTTACACTCTCAGGGGGAAAATAAAAAGGCTACAAAAATGTCACTGGGGTGGTTTCACTCAGGTCCATGGGGTGGTATCACTCAGGTCCATGGGGTGGTATCACTCAAGGGCACATCCCAGTACATTCAGTTAGGGAATATAAATGTACCATGTACCATTAAGGTTCTGTCTTTCAAGTTGTACTGACTCCTGACAAATCCCGTCTTGTCTCCAGCCGTTTTATTTTACTGTTCTGCTTTGAAACAGTATTGAAAAGGTACAAATACGTACCTTTACCTGGGAAAAGCTGATTTAAGGTTAATGGGCCTTAAAACCATTGTTGTGTTTTTTAGGGCACATTTACACTGTTTGTACCTTGATGAATGATAAGTGTACCCACACAGTAGTGGTCTCTAACTGTACATAGAAAACTAGAATAATGCATTTCATGAAGAGAATAAAGAATGATTGTACAGCTTAAGCTTGTTGCTAGCCAGTTGCTAGGTGTTGCTATAAACGAACCGGAGCCTACGAGAGCAACGAGAGATAAATAAAGGACGCCTAGAGGAGTGAGGGTCAGTATGTCTGTGGATTAGTAGTTTGGTGGATGTAGGTTAAAGGAACCAGTAGAGTTGTAGAATGGGGTGAAAATGAATAATAAAAGGAACGAGTGATCGGTGGTGGCAGGAGAGGAGGACAAACAGATGAGTGTGGGTCTGGATTTGTGCTAGGGGGTCTGCCCTGAGAGTGTGAAACAGTGTCTGTCAGGTGAGCAGAAGTACAGTAGATGGGTGTGCACTTTTCCACCCCATTCATTCTTAATGGGACAATTCGGAATTTAACTTAGTTGAACCTGTATACAAGCACATTGTTCAGACCGAACATTCCAGAGTTAAAACGGTGTTGATGTCTCAAAATCTGCTGGACGAGCTGGTGGACAACTCTCTCTCAGAATCACAAAGAAGAAGAAGAATCAGAGGAAGAAGAATCAGAACAAGAATCAGAACAAGAATCAGATCAAGAATCAGATGAAACAGAAGAAATAGTAGTATCACAATCAGAAGAATCAGAGGAAGAAGAAGAATCAGAATCACAAGAATCACAACAACAACAACAACAACAACAACAACAACAACAAGAATGACCAGAAGAATCATCAGAAGAAGAAGAATCGGAAAAAACAGTGGGAGAAGAAAACAATATTGTTCACTAATAACTGCATTCCAATCTCAATCTCTGCATTGATCAGACAATTACAGTTAGATCACTTCCCTTAGAATCCTCTCTACAGTCCCACGTTTTTAGTGGCCAGCTTATTTATTTAGTCATTCAGCCCTAATTCCCAGTCGAGAGCCTTGCTCAACAGGCCTGACCCCAGTCTTCAAGGACAGCACACTGGTGCTGCCGCTAATGAATACCGATCAGCTCACAGTTCACCGGAAGGGCCAGAGTCACTTCCAGTTATAACGTTTCAAGGGGCCAGACAAAAAAAAAAGGCCATTGTTCCAGCATCAGCACATCAAATACCAAGAGGTTGTTATTGTCTAGTTTAAAGTATTTCTGAAACATGTTCCCCAGCGAGTCTTCCTAATGAAGTATCTACCACAGTAGAAGATTAAAAAAAAAAAGAAAGACATAACTCTCCACAGTCTTTCCCCAGGACACCATCTCACATTTTTCACTAGAATGCTGATCATTATGCAAAGGACTGGGCTAAAAGCTCCCGATACGTCCAGTGCCAGAATCTAAGGATATATTAGGCCTCTAAACAGCTTATTCAATTAAAGAGCTTCTGGTCTCAGCCACACCAGCAGCTACCCCCACCCCCCACGGAGGAATGAGTGAAAGTGTCTTTTGAGGGCTCTGGCTCAATCTTACCTCCACCAAAGGAAAGCTCTTTCAGCAAGGACTCTTCTTTTGACGTGTCCAGGAAGAATTCATCAAATGAGGGGCTGGCCGCAGGCTGAAAGGTCCTCAGCGATTCTGTGGCTTTGTGAACCCTGTACCCGAAAAGACAATGATGGTGAAACCCAATGGCTAGGACGGACCTGATGACGGGTGCTCCGGTCTGGATTACTTCACTACAGCTGTCACCTCTGACGATTACAGTTATTAATAATTATTCTGATTATTCTGGCAATTAATTGAGTTAATCAGTGCTAACAATACCAAATCAAAGTGTAGCCTTTCCAAGATTTCAAAGTACCTGATTCGCAAAAGACACTGCAGGAAGCTGGCTCTGTTGAGAGCCCAGCAGGAGAATTCCAAATGCACTTCATCACCAAGCAACTCGTGATCTAACTGGTGTGCTGATTTATTGAGAAGGTCAATCAATTTATCAATTGCTTTCTTTGTTAATAATTGAGTTCAATCAAATGATCAAAAACAGCCCTACTTTACAGTTTGTGACAATGGAGTTTAGAGGAAAGTGATTTCGTGTACACCCAAAGCTGCTTTTTGGCTAATGGAGATCAATTATGAGGATTAAAGTGAGGAACGCGAAGTTTCAGGAGCCTGCGTGGTCAAATCCACCCATGCAGGTCAGTCTGCAAAGCTCCCTGCTTACAGGCACGTCGCCAGTTTCCAGTGCCGAAGACCTTAAGATACACTACTTTCCCCTGCTAAGCAGCTTCTGTCAGCACAAGAACAACAGCTTTTTATCCTCATTAGGTCTGTGGAGTGTTCCAAAGTAAACACAGCGACTGACTCAAGCGATTGAGCGACAGGGCCTCGTCAGTAAAAGCAAAAACATTGACGGATACTCGGCAAACCTGACATGTAGCTGCTTAGCCGTCTGAACGAAGCAGGACTGGTCTGTCTCTTTCAGGACTTCCTGGGCATAGCCCACTAAACCGCTGTTCTCCAGCATGCCCTGGTACTCCTCCACCTGGCTCTTGAACTTGTCCAGGCGCCGGTTCCTGGACTCCTCAATAGACCGCAGCATTTCAGTCTTCTTTTGTTGGAGGGCTTCGAAAAGACGCTCAAAGTGTTCGTTGGCCCGTCTCTCTGCAAGCTGTCCGTTCTCCTACATTGACGAACATCAAAACAGTAACAGTACTTTCACCACTATGCCGTTTTTCTGCTCAGAGCAGAAAGCTTAGGCATTTTTACCCCCAACATCAAGCTAATCAAAACAACGACGAATACATAACGCCCTCCGAATGCTGAAAACCAGAAGTTCATAACAGGTTTCCTAGTGATAAAGCTTCAGTAATCCACACCCTTGATGTTGTTTTCCTAAACACCTGTCAGAGTTCATATCAAAATCCCATTAGGTGTTCCACTGAAAGTGCCGGAGGGGAGGCATAAATCACACTAAATATTTTGTACCGACAGAAATCAATACAGTAATATACCACAGAACATCAGAACATTGTCCCAGCAGGCATAAACATGTGCATGAGCAGGCTCCTAAATTAGATCTGGCAAAGAAATAGCTGATACTAGGGGTGGGTGATATAGCAACAACATAATCCATCGTGATACACAATGTGCATCACAATATTTAATTTTTCAGAAGTTGGAATAGTCAAAAAATGAACCCCTACTGCTCAGTTTCCAACCAAAAAGTACTAGGAACAGCTTGTCCAGTGTAGGGATGAAGGATAACCATATTGAAATCGTAATTTGAAAGAATGCAATTTTCAGATTGCAGTAGCCGCAGTTTGTATAATGGAACATTTTATCAGTGATGTCTTAACAAGTTTTAAATGGGGAAAATGGACCTAATAACACAGGGCTTGTGAACTGTCTGGAGATCAGAAACAAAGCATCAGTGTTGTCATTAGAGATCCACCTAATGCTTGACAACTAAAATTATTCAGCCGAAAATGGCAAAAAATGCAAAAAAAATGGCAAACAAAATTAAGTGAAAAGGCCGAATAATTTATGCCGAACAAAGGCATTTTTAATGACGCTGTAACCTTTTTCAGAACCAGAGCGGAACTTTTACTCACCAGCTCCAGGGCTAGCGCCAACTGCTTTAGACTAATACCCACTTTAATGTTTTTTTTTTTCCCCCACCGCGAGTCACACCAGAGCACGCTGATATTCCCCAGCTTTTATTCAGTTTCACACACTTGCTTTGTTGGTGTGTCTGCGAGGATGTTAAGATGTTCTGTGTTCAGTAAATATGTTTAATCTGCAGTTTTCTTTGAAAACCAAGACAAAAATACATGCCAGACAGCTGGCCCAAATCTGGCCCACATTCCCCACTGACGGCACTTGGGTGGACTGCTCCCGGCAGCAAGATGTGGGCCACATTTACACCACTTTAGGGCCAGACCTCCGCCAAAAGTAGGCAACTCTGCTGTATCTGTGCCAGAAGAAGGTTTTGGGACAGGTGGGCCAAATGCATGTTGTAAATGTGGGCCACCTTTGGCTCGCAGCAGATTGCCAGTGCCGACAGCAGTGCCATGTGTTTGCCAGATGTGTCCCACATCTACTTGCTATCTGGGATTTAGCCTATTTAATTTATGCAATGGTGAAAAGTGGCAAAAGTAACGAAACACTGAAAAACCCTGTTCGGTATTCGGCCTTCGGCCAAATGTTTCATTTTGTTTGATTAATTTTCAGTTTGGTGCATCCCTAGTTATCATTGTCCAAAGAAAAACTGTGTTTCATTTGGTTAGATTTTTAGGGTTTCTATCATTTGAACATGGCAGCTGTCCATTGTTCAAAATTGTCAGAATAAATGGACCAACAGAAATTCTCCAAAACTGTTTGAGATAATTTGTTTTTGCATCAACTTGCACTGAAAGTTAAGAAGTGGATAAGAAGGCACAGTGGGTAGGCACAGTGGGTAGCGCTGGCACCTCACCGCAAAAAGTGCCTGGGTCAGATTCCCGACTGGGATGTCCGGGGTCCTTTTTGAGTGGAGCTTGCATGTTCTCCCTGTGCATAGGTTTCCTCCCACAGTCCAAAGACATGCAGTCAGGTGAACTGCTAAATTGCCCCCCTAGGTGTGACCGAGGGTGTCTGTGTGTTTGCCCTGCCCACTGAATGCTGGGATAAGCTCCTGTAACCCCCTGCGACCCAGAAGGATAAGCAGTTTGGAAGATGAGTCAGTGAGCGAGTCAGTGAGCGTTAAGGAGGTTTTTGGCCTATCCTGTCCCTAACTGGAGATTCTTGTTTTTTCTTTGGACAGTGACTATATGCATCATCACAACCACAATCATCTCAGGGCTGGAAATTAAGTTACAGAAAATACACGCACTTAAATCACAATCACAATATTGGTCAGAAAATCGCACATTGATATTTCCCCCAGAATCGTTCAGCCGTAGTTCAGCGTTTCACATACCGTTATGGCGACAATAATGCATGTGGTTGGTCAGCGTTCTTTAAGTAACGCTGATCTACTTTATGCTCAAAAATGTATCACAATAACAATAAACATCTTTATATTGCCCACCTCTAGACAATGATACCCTCCCAGCATCACTGGATGAGGATTACTGAGCTTCACTGCTTGTAAGCACAAACTGTTTACCTCGGTTTGATGGATCAAGACCTCAAGCTCGGAAATCTGAGTCCTCACTTGGTCCTCTTTACTAATTAGGTAATGGATACTCTTTGACAGCTTCTCCTGTTGACAGAAAAATGAAGTCCATTAGGCTACAAGAACACGTGATGGAAAACTGAACCGCCCCTGTGATTTCCGAGCAGTTCTGTGGATCCAATACTGCTGAGAGAGAGAGAGAGAGAGGGAGGAGTGAATGATGAACATTAATACAATTGATCACATTAAAAATGCATGACTCTGTCTTACTTGGACTTGCCGTCTAAAGTTATGCAGTTCAGACGAAGCGCAAAATAGGCCTAAGGTCCTTTGCATTCTTCAAGAACTGACCTCTCCCAGAAGTGGAGAAGAGGTCTCTGCTGACAGATACACATGCATGCAGAGTTGCCTCATTACCATCCATTCACATGCAACATGAGCCCCTGATTATTTTCGAAGTAGGCCAAGTGCATCGCTCAATATTTCATTAGCAGGTTGAAAAATGGAAACCGTAAACCTTCACAAACAGATACTATGGGTCATGACACGCTCGGAAAGGTGCCAGAGCTGAGAAAGCACCAGACGGTCATTGTTAACGCTACAGTTAACCTGGATTCAGCGTACCTTGAGGATCTTGTAGGCACTGCTCATGGACGTGACTTTATGGTTCGCGTGAGAGCCGCCGAGTTTGCAGAGGTGACACACTGGCCGGCGGCAGACTTCACAGTACATGTTGACTTTCTCCATCTCGTGTTCAGGACACATCAACACCTGCGGTCAAACAAGATCACTTCATAAGCTCATTTCAAGATAGGAACATAAACCAATCGACCAAACAGGTGCAAATTACATTCATCGTCAAAAGAATAGCTGCACCCAGAAGGAAGTGTCAGATTGCAATGCTAAGATAAAGGCTACCGGGAACAATAAATAATGTACAATTGAAACTTTTCTCAAAGTGGCTAACGCAACATGCCAGATGTTTTGGCATGGAGTTGTAGAGGTTCCCAGTGGTGTCCTGCGATAATGTATCCCATGCGTTCTCAGGCCTTCTGGACATGTGACACGTGACAACAAAACGTTCATCTTGGTGCTGACCACGGTGCCTCCACACACGGATTCGTTGGTCGTCTCCACCAAGACAAAAGCGGGACTCGTCACTGAAGATGACCCGCTGCCATTCTGAGTCACTCCATGACAGTCTGGCACAACACCATTGCAGTCTTTGGTGACGGTGACGTGGTGTTAAGGACAGTCGTCGTAACGGTCTGTGCGCATGTAGTTATGCGTGGTGCAGCCGTCTGCCAATGGTGCTGGCACTAACAGGATGACTCATGGAGGACATCACTGCTCGTAGAACGGCAGCAATCGTGGCTGTTGGGTCAGTCAGGTATAGTGAGAATACTTGCTTGCGTGACCGGCTTAAGTGCGGCTGAACGTGAAATCATTCACACGTCACAATGTCAAACCTACCCATCAAGTTTCACTCCTGTCGGTTGATTCCTTCTGGGTGCAGCTATTTTTTGGCGATATGTGTTTTTGCAGGTATCGACTTGCAAGCATCAAAACCTACATGAATGTGATGTTAAATCAATTTTAGACAAGAGATCAATTTTAAGGGAGGTAAACATCTCCCAATCTGTCAATGCCAGAGACTGAAATGAACCAGAGCTAACAATGGCCTGAGAGCTTCTGCAAAGTAAAAGCGACAAGGTCAGCCAGTAGAACACTTAGGAACCTAAGACAGGAACGTTTAGGTAACTAGACAATTGGCCCACCGGGCACCTGACCTTATTTCAGCTTGGCTCCTGCACTACTCACACTGTTAAAAGCACATCATGATATAGGAGCCACATGCCGAAATAGACATTTAACATCAGAATAATTGCCTGATCTTATATATCACAGTTAACAATTTCTCTATATTCTATTAAGAAAAAAAAAAGTATATGCAATTTATAGGCTGAATTTGTACCTTGAATTAATATGCATTCTTGATAATATTAAGTTCAGATTGCACATTACTGTATGAAAACCCAGGTGTGAACACCCCCAGGACCATGCGAGTGGAAACACAGATTTGACCACCTTCAATGACGTACAAGCTACTGCGCTCAGTTTACCAGCACCTAATTTCCATATCATTTACATAAAGCACGCTCTAATACATGCAGATCTTTTGTTTGAGGGGGGTGGGGACTCAGTGACCCATGGTTCAGTGACTGGGCGGAGTTTGTGGTAAAGCAGTGCGCTTCAGTTTCCCCTACTGACCAAACGTTTCTTAGTGTTAAAATTACAAAGACTGTAAAGATTAAAACTTAAAAAACAAAACATCTGTTTATATCAATGTGCATATGTTAATAAAGGAACATCTATTTTTAGTGCTGGACTGCCATGTGCATGAATTATTACCATCATAGTCAGATTATTAGTATTACTGTCTTAATATTATTGTCATATTTCTATTTTTTATGCTTATTCTGGAATTATAGATGACAGTTTTGTGTAGCTATTTGGAAAGCCAACACGTTTTTCATGCTGTCAAACTGCACTCCTGCCGGACGTGAGTTGATTGTACAGACATGCCAAAGATTAAAACTGATGGCAAAACTATCAGTGAACTCTGCAAATGACCATTTGATGAATGAGAGTTAGTATGTTGGTGTGTTGGTAGAGGATAAAGGTTGCCAGGAACAATTAATGATTATAAATTTAGACTGATATGGGCAATATTTATTGAGCTACACATACAGAAGTAGAGTCTCTCAGTATGGCATCGGGCTGCGATGTTTGCTAGCGCAACATCCCACGTGCTTCGGCATGGATTTGTAGAGGTTCTTAATGGGTTCCTACAATAATCCATTTATATCCAATTATATATGCAGCTTAATGTACAGCAGGTTCTATGTGAGGAACAGAAGGTTGGGTTCTAGCTTTACTGGCAGATACAGTGAGCGTCTGGTTCATAAGAACAGGGTCAAGCAGCAAACACACAGGACAACACAGCTACAGACTGGCAGAGGGCCAAAACCACTCTCTCTCAGCGCCACCTCATTCCAATGTCCCTTAACCACCGTAAGATGACCTCAAGTGACCTACAGAAAGACTGGCGAGCGGTGGCTGGGGTGAAATGCACAGCGAGCATGGTTCTAAAAACAGGCTTCTGGAGGGTCATTAGTGATTTTCTAAATAAACAGATCTAAATACAATATTTGATCTGGAATTTGGGAGACGTGTTTCCAGTAGGGTATAGAATAAAACAGAACTGCTCATTTTGGTCCAACACAAACCCAGAAACTGTAAAACTAGAGGAACTGATCATTTTGAGGTGGTCTCTTAATTTTTTCCAGAGCTGTATATGGATTTTGGTCTTTGAAAAACCATCCCTGATGAATCTTTATATAATGGCACAGTAGTCTTCACTCACTGCTGGCATCATGTCTTTAGTTTCCCATCAGTTTTCTTTTTCAGGCCACGTGATTGGTAGTCTAGATAGCATGCAGAGTATAAAGAGGTGGCATTGCTAACTTTACCACTGAGGTGTGAAAGGTACCAATTACACACTAAAACCAACAGTACAAACTTCAAATAAAGGATGCGCTCAGAATTTGTGCAATATATCATTTCTTACTAATTATGATATTGGCCTCCAATATTCCGATAACACCACAATTTTGCCCAATCACAGCTTCAGACTTGGCCATTTTGGTGGAATCAAACGATTCATGCAATCAGGGATGCATAAAGATATTGGAATTAGGCTAGTGTGCTATAACGTCTGCATTTGAATACTTTTCCTGCATTTCATAAAACCGTTTTCCTCTGTAATGCCGATTCAGGTGGTTCCTATATATATCTATACGTTACAAATGTATCAGCATCTGCTAATTTGTACACGGAAAAATAACAGCTCTCGGCATCACCCTCGAATTTCCACACTGTTGCATCCCTACATGAAGCATTAAGAGTTCCTTTCACTGGAACTAAGGGGCCGAGCCCAACTCCTGAAAAACAGCCCCACACTGTAATCCCCCCTCCACCAAACTTTACACTCGGCACANATGTAAGGCTTGGATGCAGCTGCTCGTCCATGGAAACCCATTCCATGAAGCTCTCTACACACTGTTCTTGAGCTGATCTGAAGACCACATGAAGTTTGGAGGTCTGTAGTGATTGACTCTGCAGAAAGTTGGCCTCCTCTGCGCACTGTGTGTGCCTCAGCATCCACTGACCCCGCTCAGTCATTGTACGTGGCCTACCACTTTGTGGCTGAGTTGCTGTCGTTCCCAATTGTTCTACATTATAATCCCACTGACAGTTGACTGTGGAATACTTAGTGGTGAGGAAATTTCACGACTGGACTTGTTGCTCAGGTGGCATCCTGTCACAGTACCATGCTGGAATTCATCGAGCTCCTGAGAGCGACCCATTCTTCACTTATGTCTGTAGAAGCAGTCTGCATGCCTAGGTGCTCGGTTTTATACACCTGCGGCCATGGAAGTGATTGGAACACCTGGATGATTTGGATGACCAATATAGTGTACAGAATTCTGGCATGCAGGCCAATATAAACATCCAACACTATTAACTCACCAAGCTTTTTTGACATTTACGTTATTGCACATGTACCAACATATTCAAAACACTAGCCATATTGTGCAGCCCCAATACTAACATTACATGCTCTAACATCCCTGAGCAAAAGCAAGTTGGCTGTAAAGTGATTAAAAATTATTACAAGCTGATGAATGATGTCAAGCAAACATGGAAAGAAACCAAACTGCTGCTCTTGAGCTGCTCTGCAAAAAGTCACTGCATTTGACAGCATTTGAAGCAGCAGCCCCTACCTTTGGCCTGAAGTTGGTGGTGGGCCCGACGTATTCATGCTGGGCTTTGGGCGTTCCCCAGGGATGGTGCAGCTTGAAGCACTCGTTGCAGTAGCTGGCCTTGCAGTCCATGCAGCTCTTGGTGGCCTCCTGCACAGGAGGCTTGCACATGTTGCACATGATGGCCACGGCGGCCCGGGCCGCCTGCCGGTAACGCTCCACGATGCTCTCCAACGTGAAGTTGCGGAAGAGCATGCTAATGCCCCGCTCCCCAAGGTCAATATCATGCTGGCAGCCAGGGCATGGGAAGGTGGTGACACGAGGGGTCACAGAGGAACGCCTCCAGCCAGGGGAGGATACGGACCCTGGTTTAGCAGAAACATGAAACCGTCAGGTAAAAGGGGTGGAGGAGGCGTGGATACAACCATGCGCTAAAAGGAAGCACCGCTGACCTAAAAAGATGAAACCCGAGTCAGGGCGACTCGAGTTTCAGGGTGCTTGAACACAATGCAACAAAAAAGGAAATGCCACAAGTGCTCACAATGATCTGGACAATAACTAGTTCAAACAAAGTCAATGAAAGAAAAATGTCACAGGTGAATGAATACCTGACCAGTTTTATGGTACTGTTGACTGAAAACAATATGGACAGACAATGTAGCAAACTTGGAGAACATGTAATTATTTAAAAAGTCATAAACTTGCATGAGAGGTCGTAACTGCTGACTGTTACCCCCATCTATTGAGCTCTTATTAAAAACTAGGTGTTATGTTTAGGATTATTATGTTTACTGCTTTGTCCAGTTCAATGTACACTCATCATCAAAAGAATAGTTCCACAAATAGCTGCACCCAGAAGGAATCAACCGACAGGAATGAAACTTGGTGGGTAGGTTTGACATACTAATGATTCAAGTTTCACACTCAGCCACCATGTGACATAAGCAAAGACGGGCCTTATCCCTGTATCTGACTGAGCCAACAGCCACGATTGCAAAATTCAGCGAGCAGTGATGTCCTCCATGAGTCATCCTGTTAGTGCCAGCACCATTGGCAGACGGCTGCACCACGCAGGACTACGTGCCCGCAGACGTTACGACGACTGTCCTTAACACCACATCAACGTCACCGAAGACTGCAACGGTGTCATGGCAGACTGTCATGGAGTGACTCAGAATGTCAGCAGGTCATCTTCATTGACGAGTCCCGCTTTTGTTTTGGTGGAGACGACCAACGAATCTGTGTGTGGAGGCACCGTGGTCAGCGCCAAGATGAACAGTGTGTTGTTACACATCACACGTCCAGAAGGCCTGGTGTCACTCCACCTCCACCCCTACTGCACCATCTGCAGGAACTGTGTGAGGATATTCAAGCTGCATGGGATGGATTATCACAGGACACTGTTAGCAACCTCTGTAACTCCATGCCAAGGCATCTGGCAGGTTGCGCTACCAAACATGGCAGCCTGACGCCATACTGAGAGACAGATTTCTGTATGTGTAGCTCAACAAATATTGATCATATCAGTCTAAATTTATCATCGTTTATTGCTCCTGGTAACCTTTATCTTCCTTCCTTGCAAATAGCATTGCAATCTGACATTTCCTTCTGGGTGCAACTATTTTTTGAGGATGAGTGTATTTAACACTCTAACACACCACAACCACGTTCACAAACTCACTATTTCACAAGGAGGAAAGCTGCAGGTGAAAGTAAATCACTGACATCACTAATAAGCACTACAAACATTCATGGCACATACAGGCAGCATGTTTTTAACACTGAGATGCATGGCAAACAAGGACACAACAAGACAGTGACGTCACATTGCATGGCACAATGGTGACGGATGGATGCAAACAAAGACAACTGTGTTTGTTTCTGTGACAAACATGCAGCGACCACAGAGTGTTGTAATGAGGAATGGAGACGAGACGGGCTTGTAACCGCTGTGCGTTACGTGGAGTGACGTGGCAGGGGTTACGGAGCGATGGCGAGGGGTACGTGGTGAGGATCTCTGCGATGAGAGCTGAGAGAAATAATGAGTGGGCCGAATCAGAGGGGAAATGAGGGGTGCGTTATAAAAAGAAGCGTGTACTTAGGCTGTGGGTGGGCGGTGCTGCTCGGGGAGGGGAGGAGCAAGCAGCATCTGCAGCACGGCAAGCGGAGGCTAGCTGCTGCTGCTGCTGCTGCCGCAGTGAGACTCAGTGCAGAGGGAGGGAGAAAAAATAAAACGCTCAGACCAGAAACAGGCGAGTCATCATTTGGCCATTCTGGCAGGGCATAGAGGTAACATCCCCTACAAAACCGCAATCAACAGCAAGCAGCCTCTCAGTCAGGACAATGGCATTACTGTGAATCTGGGAATCGGAATCTTGGAGGACGTGATGGGCTAAACAGGGCACGTGTAACCCATCACTTTGGAAATCATGCAAGTCACTGTACGTCTAGAGTTACATTTAGATACACTCACTGTCCCTTTATCAGATCCACTGACCATGTAGATGGAACGACAGATCCACCTGTTTTAACCCCCCTGTACTCCCTTTCATCAATGGTCAGGACCCCCCCACTGAGCACGTATTATGAGTGGTGGATCATTCTCAGCACTGCAGTTATGTTAGGGATCAGACACAGCAGTGCAGCTGGAGTTTTCAGGCACGGTGCCCACTGACTGAAGTCAAATCAGAAACGACAGCTCATCTGTTCCTACACATTTTGGGTGGGTCATCTTCTAGTCCTTCGTCAGCAACCACAGACTGACCACAGGATACTGCTCAAGGGGTATTTTCGGGTGGTGGACTATCCTTAGTCATCCGGTGACATTAGGATGTTAAATGATCCATCACTCAAATAATACATGCTCGGTGTTGGCCCTGTGGAAATCCTGAGTGACCATTAGGGTGACCATACGTTCCCATTTTTTCAAGGATATTTTGGGGACCTAAACCAGAGAGCCAGGATCCCTAAACTGCCCAAAATGTCTGGGATTCAGCTATACTTTCATTTTCGCAATTGCTTTCTACACTCAGCCCTGTGCCATGCCTCCTTGCTTCCAGTGTTCACTCTGGTGACCTTGGACCTATATGATATGATAGTACACCTATATGGTAAGTGACCAGGTCATCTTTTTGGAACCGAAAACAGAGAGCCAGGACCCCTAAACTGCCCAAAATGTCTGGGATTCAGCTTCACATTCAGTTTGGCCACTGCTTTCTACACTCAGCCCTGTGCCATGCCCACCTGCCTCCAGTGTTTACCCTAGTGACCATGGACTTATATGATGTGATAGTGCACCTATGTGGTACGTGACCATTAGGCTGACCCTTTGTCCTTTTTTTGGGACCTAAAAATTTGCCCAAAATGTCTAAGATTTGGCTTTACATTAATTTGGGCTATTGGTTCCTACACTCAGCCCTGTGCCATCCCCCTGCTACCCTACTAACCGTTGACAAATGGGGCAAAAGAAGGCAAATCTTAGACTGTAATAGCCAGGCCTGCCGGAGTCACTGCTGCACTCTGTTAACACCATATAGTGTGTTCAGATCTTCTGTCAGAGCTAACAGTCTGTCTGTTCTCTTTGCCTGAGCTGAACTGCTGCCCATCCTATGTGGTCTGTTGCTCTGCTCTGACTGGGTGCCACTGCTTGCCTTTAACCACCACGGAGCTCCTGGCCGTCCTGCACTGTGGAAGCTTGGCCTGCGTCCTGCTGACCCATCCGATGACCCAACTGCTTAATTATGGAATAATCAGACTTTTATTCGTCTCCCTTACAAACACTGGACGCTCCTTTCCCTTGCTTGTCCTGCTATCTGGTGTTGACCCGAGGAGGATGGGTTCCCCTTTTGAGTCTTGGTTCCTCTCGAGGTTTCTTCCTTTAGAACTGAGGGAGTTTTTCCTCGCCTCTGTTGCCCTTGGCTTGCTCACTGGGGGCTTGACTTGACTTGACTTAGACCCCACCCCCAGCTTCCAGTGTGGACCCTACTGACCACTGACAAACAGGGTACAGTAATGCAGACTACTTCACAGTGCACCTATATGGTAAGTGGACCTGATAATGTGGACCTTTAAAAAAAAAACGCTGACTCATGCGGTCTCTACTAAGCTCACACTGTTACAGAGCTGGGGAGTTTCACTGATTGATTAGTTGGGAGGAGAGGCGTGCCAATAACATTAAAGGTGGGCAAAGGGGGTGTGGCGCTCCGGAACGCATCCCAAATTATCACTGCATGTTTTGTTTTTTAAAAGAGACTACTGAGCATATTTCAACAACACGTAACATTTAACACTGGACACAATAATAGAAATTCAAGCTATCTGTTATTTTAATGGGCAAATTTAATCACTGAGAAACATTATTAGCATAACATACTGCTCTAGCATCTAACAGTGTCCTATGGAGCCCAACAGCTGGCACAGTTTTTGCGCCCTTATTAATTTTGTACATCATTACTATCCAAAGAAAAACAAGTATCTTCAGAACGGCAACTTTACAAAGAGGGCAAAAGGCTAATTTCATTTTAATGCAAGTCAATGGAACCAGACCTTTTTCCCCCCAAGCAATTTTGGGCCATTTCTGTTGGTCCATTCATCATGAAATTGTCACACGGTGTAAACAGCAGCTGCCATGTTCTAATAATGCATAAAAGTAAAAATCGAGGGGAAAAAAAAGTGTTTTTAGGAGCATTATTTACGGTTTGCAATATTCTCTCTGCTCAGGAGAGGAAAAAAAGAGGGGGGCCACACACTCACACTCTAGAGCACGGCCCCGAAATTCCAATCCCGGCACACCTCCATGGCAACATCCACACTTTTCTCTACCCTTAGCCCTTCTGCTCTCTAAACGATCAACCCTGCTTGGTTCCCTCCTTCCTGAAGGCATCGCAAACGGGTGCAGTTAAAGCAATGCAGGGCCCACGGGCCACCGCATTACCCGGTAAATATGCTCAGCAGACTTTTAAAAGAGAGAGTGTCCCACTATCCTGTTATTCCATTACACCGTCTCGCACAAGGAACTGCTTGTAAGAGGGAATACAGAGAAATAGTGTGCATGTGTGTACACAGGGGGTTCTAAGAAAACACCGTACTCACTACAGCTATTCAAATTATGCAACCCACATCTACCTCTCCCTCCAAACGACCTTCTCAGTGAGGCTGCAAGCGACAAACAGAGAAGTGGAAAATAAGACTAAACAAAGAACAAAATGTGAACAGAAGAAGAAGTGGAGTGAGATCCGGTTCACAGCCCATGATTGCAAAGGAATAACATGGAACACAACGTTCACGTTACTTGTGAAACACTGCAATGTAAAGCTGATATTTAGATGGAGCGGGGGAGAGAAACAAACAGGCAAGTATTCCTTATTCTTTACATGTTTGATGTTTATCTATTTCTGGGATGCTAAAAACGATACCGGCTAATTTGCTTAGGCAAACATGGGGGAGGCAAATGCCAGATTACATCCTGGAGTACATGGCTGCGTTGGGTTTAATCCTCTGCATGCGTTTCCCGCTGGAGTGCATCACCATGACAATGCTTTGGGAGAGGTATAACATCAGACAGTTCTCACTCCGCTGGGGATCCACATCCGAGATTCACAAGCGTCTTGACCTACATTCAATCTGCTCTCTGACTGATGCACCAATTACTTTGCCTATCCACGTGGGGCAATAATACACAGCCGAGTCACATTATTATGACCACCAGCTAATATCCAGAGCAACCGCCGTGTGCAGCACCGACAGCGGCTAGACGGGCTGGGAGAGACCCAATAGGATCATGGTAGGTTGTCACAGGTATCTGGAGCCATGCTGACTGCAGCGCATCCCACAGCTGTAGGAGGGTCTGCAGGAGGGGGAGGATCCATAGAGCGAACACGATGATCGAGGTGGCCCCAGGTGCTCAATTGGGGGCTAAGTCTTAGGGGGCCAGGGTAGGACTTGGAAGACTTAGTCATGCTCTTCCAACCAGTGTCAGACATTTCTAACCGTGTGACGTGTGGCACTGTCACCCGCCCCAGGGAAGATGATCAGCGTGTATGGGTGTACATGATCTGCAAGGATGGATTCATACCCAAATCAGTCGAGAGCATCTTCCACATGGACGAGTGGGCCCAGAGAATGCCTCGAAAATGTGACTTCCTTCATGAGCCATGTGCTGTCATCACCGAAAGTAGGAAGTGGTCATAATAATGTGACTCGACTGTGTACAAGGCAGATCGTTTTTCCCTCCATTTTTTTTGATGGAGAACCATTCAAGTCCTGGGAACCTAAACAAGTCCATAAACAGCCTAAATGGTTCTCCTCAAAGAGACTTCCATCGTCACCGTTCAGGACCAATTTCATGCTAAAATCATTGTGACAGCTAGCACACAAAAAAGTGCTTAATCTAAGAGTTTTAAGTGGCTTAAACTGGATAAGGAGCGGGCTTTGTTGGGTCATGTGTTGTAACACACGCTGTATTTATAAATGTGGTTATTTTCATTAGCCGGGATAATTACTTGTGGTTTCTGCACAGAATAGAAAATTCCCCTGACACTGCAAATCTGGGATAGCTGTCTTTTAGACGGGCGGCCACAGGGCAGAAACAAATTGAACATCTTGCTCGTCTCTATAAACAGAGGGATGTGGGATTGAAAAATACCCCCTGGAAGAGTTTATCAGTTCATAACCAGGCCTTGGGCAAGCAGGTCAAGTCAAGCTCCACACAGACCACAGAACGCCAGATTTGGAACGCACCTGATCGTACAATCCGGTCGAGCCTCTCCATGCTGGGAGAGGGCACTCTGGAGCGAGGGCTGCCCGGATTGGAGCACTCGGAGCCGGCATCTGTGCTGAAGGAGTCCTCGTGGTTCAGCAGGAGCAGCTCTTTGACGCATTTGTGACAGACGCTGTGCTGACAGGGGAGGATGAGGGGGTGCGTGAACAGCTCCTTACAGATCGGGCAAATGAGTTCCCGCTCTATGTTCTTTATGGGTACCTGTGGGTGGAGGGGAAGAGGGAGAGGCACAGAGGGAGCAAGACAGAAACAAAGGCAAATGAGAAGGGATGAGAGAACAGAGGCAAAGTGAGAGAGGAGAAGAGAGAGACGGGCAGCGAGACGGGAAGCGAGAGAGAGAGAGAGAGAGAGAGAGACGGGCAGAAAGAGAGACAGGGAGAGGGAAAGAGAGAGAGAGATGGACAGAGAGAGGGAGAGCGATGGGGAGTCGGACAGAGAGAGACAGGGAGAGAGAGAGAGAGAGAGAGAGAGAGAGAGAGATGGACAGACAGAGAGAGAGAGATGGACAGACAGAGAGAGAGAGATGGACAGACAGAGAGAGAGAGAGAGATGGACAGACAGAGAGAGAGAGAGATGGACAGA
>CM067484.1:1924920-1947924 GCA_034552555.1 Semaprochilodus insignis | reverse complement strand
TCATTTCATACTAACAGGAAGTGATGAAGCTTATGTCATACCAAGCTGGACTCTGATAGGCTGTTTTGGTGGAGGTTTCCTTACAACACACAAACAAGTAAACACATTATTTACCAGAGGACGTTTATTTTACAGGCTGTTGTGACAGATTTGGGTCACATTTATACCCCATTTCTGGTCACCGCAGCTGCCATCTCATCGCTGTCTGACATTTTTCCAAAATTTTCTGACGTGAGAAGCTCTACCCTTTTACGCTTCCCATTCCATTATGGGACAACAGTGTCCATCATTACCGTTCCCAAAAATCGTCTAGTTCTAAGTATGCACNCGCAGCTGCCATCTCATCGCTGTCTGACATTTTTCCAAAATTTTCTGACGTGAGAAGCTCTACCCTTTTACGCTTCCCATTCCATTATGGGACAACAGTGTCCATCATTACCGTTCCCAAAAATCATCTGGTTCTAAGTATGCACTGTGGATTTTTGAGTATACTCAATTTAACTTATTTATTTGGCTAACTGTGCTAAATTCCTATTCAAGCGTTTGTCATATGCACAGAGAAAGAAGCAGTTGCACTGTACAATGAAATTCCTACTCTGCACCTCCCAGACTACAAGTACTAACAGTTATAATATAAATACTAAGTACTAAATAAGGAAGCACAAAAAGAAGAATATACAGCCCTGCAAATTAATAGGAGACCACTCCAGTTTCTTCTTAAATCAGCATCTCCACACGTACAGCAGGTTCTTAGTGAGGAACAGAAGGTTGGGTTCTAGCTTTACTGGCAGATACAGTGAGCGTCTGGTTCATAAGAACAAGGTCAAGCAGCAAACACACAGGACAACACAGCTACAGACTGGCAGAGGGCCAAAACCACTCTCTACTGACCGTGATGAGCGCCACCTCATTCCAATTTCCTTTAACCACCGTAAGATGACCTCAAGTGACCTACAGAAAGACTGGCGAGCGGTGGCTGGGGTGAAATGCGCAGCGAGCATGGTTCAAAAAACAGGCTTCTGGAGGGTCATTAGTGATTAGTCTCGTAACTAGAGAAGCAAACACTGGACACCAAACATGTCTTGGCAAAATGACTACCATTCTTCTAATGGTCACCTGATGACCCACAGTTCCTGAACCCTTCCTAATGTCTATGATTGCAGTCAAAGGCATCACTTGCCACAAGGCAAGGGGGGCACTGCTTGGGGCCCCAGGCCAGCGGGGGGCCCCCAAGGATATATTCAGATTTTTTAAGGTTTTTTAATGTTGTTTATATTTCGGGAAATAATAGGAAACTGTAGTAACAAGGAACTTAGGAAATAAATGCTTTACCTTTTGCAAGTCTTTTGTTGGTGTCAGATTACCCGTAACATAACAGTGATGAACGCTGTTTGGAGGGTCCCCCTGTGAATTTTTGCCTAGGGGCCCAACAGATTCTAGAATCGTCACTGATGGTCGTCAACAATACTGAACATGGTGCCATTTAAATTGGTCATGTTTGCTGCGAGAGCACCAAGCAGGATTATAACCAAGCTTATGCCAAATTACAAGATCCAAAGTCAATTTTATCATATTCATTTTTCTAGTTGGAATCCCATTGTGGAATTATGAGCGCAGATTACGCGTTTGATTGAACAAATCTTTGTTCGGGGACAAATTATGCAATTAGGTCGAGCAATACATTCCAACAAAGGCTCGCACGCCACGGGGAAATATATGTAGTTCTGAAACGACCCAGTAAAGAGGAAATTAGAACATGCAGAAAGGCCAGTGAATCATGGGATGCTATTCCTGTTCAGTGCCTGAGGTTAACACCACTACTCATTTCAGTTTGAATTCTGCCTTATCTGGAGAAAAATGCCCCATGTTTACTTAATGCCCAAACGTGACCGCACGGTTCTTCCCTCGTATATTTGTGACAGTTTTTTAGCTCATGACTGAATTACGCTGCATTTCCTACAACAAAGGCGAGAGTGCTTTGTTATTGAGTTCGATTTTATTTGATTATTATTTTTAATCATGTTGGTGATAAACTGTCCAAACTGAAGCTCAAACAGTAAGGCAACTGAGGCACACTGACTGGCCTGAAGCTGTAAACCCATCCAGTAGTGTAGATCTGCCCCTTTCCAACTCGAGCCTCCACTGAAATTGTTGTTACTCATCATTTGTAATTATGCACAGCATATATAATTAAGCATGCTGACAGCTTTAGCACTGAGAAACCGCAGCTTCTAATCCAGCCATAAGGCCGTCCCATGAGGCAGTCGGTTACGTCCTAATAGGGCCCATGGAATGGAAACTGGAAGGAAGATGGAATGATGGCATATGTAAACAGAAATTTCAAATGTATTAACTGCCCATCCATACACTCACATGCAGTCGCATTTAGTGCACATAGTTTCTTTGGGGAGTTTAACATACTGGGAAAAAATAAAACATAAATAAAATATAACAGGTCATAACGTTTACACAGGTCAAATGTTATGGTTTATTTTTTGTCCAGTATGTTTAATTCAGCAATTTAACAGTAATTGTGTTTAATTAAAATGGGCAGTTCTCTTTATAGGATCTCTTCACTTATTTTTATGCAAATTATGCAGAGAAATGCCTAATTAGATTGGGAAGGGGAGGGGGGGGGCAAACCTTTGTGTACAACTATGTATAAACACCAGGTTGCTAATTTTCAATTGTGACATCACAAAAAAACAAGGTTTTTTAAGAGAGACAAAACTGAACCAGTATGGTGCACGTCACATCGTATTTCCATTTGCAATTAACTGACCAGTCGTTTAGTTGATCACATCATTTCCTCCATTTCAGTAAATTGCAAGTAATCGTATCTGCAGATTCATTTTAATAAGCTGTTTAACTGCACGAACGGGGCCGTGTTAAGTAAATAATCGTCATGCATATCCGTCATAAATGTGACAAAAATGATTTTTGTAGTTAGCCTAGCATTTCCTATAGCTGCTGGACATTACTGCCTATCTAAACAGAGAAAACAGTAAAATAAAATAACACAGTGGGTCTGTTTATAGTTTGTGTTTATTCATGACACGTTTTAAATAAACAATAATGACATATTTGGGTTTTAAAAACAGACGCATGCAGAATTTCCCTTTCTAAACGTGCACGTGTTCTTTAAAGAAATATTAAACTGAGTACAAATATAACTTACTGTGTTTTTCCGCCAGTTGAAAATGTGACTCAATACTGTTTTGAGTTTTTCGTGTTAGAAAATGAGATTTGTCACGACTTTTAATGTTCAACCGAGTGGCTCCTTGGACTTGGAGTTTGATCCCAGTGAACAGCCGTAAATGAGTGGAACCTCAATACTAAGTACTAACACTTAACACTACAGCTGAACACCAAGGCGGTGCTGTCATACAAAATAATAGAAAATAAACATTTAAACTTCAGTCATTCAGTCATTTACCCCTTTCAGCTGGTGTGTCTGTTGACTTTGCTCATGATTTACTTCGTCTATTGGAAAAATCACTGGCTGTGGAAAAAGCAGCAAAAGCCAGAACTGCATTTCCTCCGAATCGATACCGCCAGACATTGCTATTGACTCAGAGCTGCTGGCTTATTAGGTGGCACCTCTAATTACGGCCCGAGTTCAGAAACAAAAAGCAATCAAACAAAACACTCCTGACACAAATTAAGAATTAGCGTCGGGTTCCATTAATCCCAGTGAAGGTCAATCTGAGAGGTATTTGAACATGGGTGGTTTAGGCGCCTGTGTTTCATTATAAATGAATATATACATATATATATATACATTCAGTCCATACTAATAGACAAAAGTAAGGCTGCCTACACTTGGCACCATGTACAGCGCATTCATCAAATTAATTCAATTATAGAGTTGAGCGTCCCCACTGGACCTCTCTGAAGCACTGTGTTACCAGCTGAGATGTAATTTGCAAAACAAATCTAACAGACAAATTAGTTGATGTTTGACTAAATCTTAATAAACAATTCCATTAAAACGTGAAAAATGGCATTCGCAAACAGTGCTCCTGAGAACTTTCCCCTAGCAACTTCTTCTATTCTGCACGGATCCTTTCTTCATCAATATGGCGGTACTTCATACTAAGGAATCAGCCAAAAGTGGGCTTTAGGTACAGTATCTCACAAAAGTGAGTACACCCCTCACATTTTTGTAAATATTTTATTATATATTTTCATGAGACAACTCTGAAGATATGACACTTTGATACAATGTACAGTAGTGAGTGTACAGCTTGTATAACAGTGTAAATTTGCTGTGCCCTCGAAATAACTCAACACACAGCCATTAATGGCTCACGAAAGTGAGTACACCCCTAAGTGAAAATGGCCTAATTGTGCCTAATTAGCCATTTTCCCTCCCTGGTGTCATGTGACTCATTAGTGTCACAAGGTCTCAGGTGTGAATGGGGAGCAGGTGTGTTAAATTTGGTGTTATCGCTCTCACACGCTCTCATACTGGTCACTGGAAGTTCAACATGGCATCTCATGGCCAAGAACTCTCTGAGGATCTGAAAAAAAGAAGTGCTGCTCTACATAAAGATGGCCGAGGCTAGAAAAAGATCGCCAACACCCTGAAACTGAGCTGCAGCACGGTGGCCAAGACCATACAGCGGTTTAACAGGACCGGTTCCACTCAGAACTGGCCTCGCCATGGTCCACCAAAGAAGCTGAGTGCACGTGCTCAGCGTCATATCCAGAGGTTGTCTTTTGAAAATAGACGTAGGAGTGCTGCCAGCATTGCTGCAGAGGTTAAAGGGGTGGGGGGTCAGCCTGTCAGTGCTCAGACCATACGCCGCACACTGTATCAAATTGGTCTGCACGGCTGTTGACCCAGAAGGAAGCCTCTTCTAAAGATGATACACAAGAAAGCCCGCAAACAGTTTGCTGAAGACCAGCGGACTAAGGACATGGATTAGGAAACCGTGTCCTGCGGTCTGAGGAGACCAAGATAAGCTTATTTGGTTCAGGTGGTGTCAAGCGTGTGTGGCGGCAACCAGGTGAGGAGTACAAGGACAAGTGTGTCTTGCCTAGAGTGAAGCGTGGTGGTGGGAGTGTCATGGTTTGGGTCTGCATGAGTGTTGCCGGCTGTGGGGAGCTACAGTTCATTGAGGGAACCATGAACGCCAACATGTACTGTGACATACTGAAGCAGAGCTTGATCCACCTCCCTTCAGAAACCGGGCCGCAGGGAAACATTCCAACATGATAACGACCCCAAACACACCTCCAAGACCACCACTGCCTTGCTAAAGAAACTGGGGGTAGAGGTGCTGGACTGGTCAAGCATGTGTCCAGACCTAAACCCTATCGAGCATTTGTGGGGCATCCTCAAACGGAAGGTGGAGGAGCGTAAGGTCTCCAACATCCACCAGCTCCGTGAAGTCGTCATGGAGGAGTGGAAGAGGATTACAGTGGCAACCTGTGAAGCTCTAGTGAACTCTATGTCCGAGAGAGTTGAGGCAGTTCTGGAAAATAATGGTGGCCACACAAAATATTGACACTTGGGGCCCAATTTGGCCATTTTCACTTGCCAGCGGTTTAGACGTTAATGGCTGTGTGTTGAGTTATTTTGAGGGCACAGCAAATTTACACTGTTATACAAGCTGTACACCGACTACTGTACATTGTATCAAAGTGTCATATCTTCAGTGTTGTCCCATGACAAGATATAATAAAATATTTACAAAAATGTGAGGGGTGTGCTCACTTTTGTGAGATACTGTAATTATGTAGGTCTAATTATGCAGTGACCATTTCTTTTGGTGAGTTTTAATGTACACTCATCATCAAAAGAATAGCTGCACCCAGTAACAACCGACAGGAATGAAACTTGGTGGGTAGGTTTGACATCGTGAGAATGATTCAAGTTTCACACTCGGCCGTGCATGTGACATAAACTAGGACGGGCTTACTTACTTATCGCTGTACCTGAAATGTGGGATTGCAGTGCTATTGGGAAGGAAGATAAAGGTCACCAGGAACAATAAATGATGATACATTTAGACTGATATGATCAATATTTATTGAGCTACACATACAGAAGTAGTGTCTCAGTATGGCGTCGGGCCACCATGTTTGCTAACCCAACATGCCAGACGTCTCGGCATGGAGCTGTAGAGGTTCCTAATGGTGTCCTGTGATAATCCATCCCATGCAGCTTAAATACTCTCACACAGTTCCTGCAGATGGTGCGGTAGGGGTGGAGGTGGAGTGACACCAGGCCTTCTGGACGTGTGACGGATGACCACAAACTGTTCATCTTGGCGCTGACCACTGTGCCTCCACACACAGACTTATTGGTCATCTCCACCAAGACAACAGTGGTACTCGTCACTGAAGATGACCCGCTGCCATTCTGAGTCACTCCATGACAGTCTGGCACGACACCATGGCAGTCGTTGGTGATGTTGACGTGGCGTTAAGGGCAGTTGTTGTAACGGCCTGCATACATGTAGTCCTGCGCCGTCCAGCCATCTGCCAATGGTGCTGCCAAAAGCCATAGTGTGAAGGAAGTAGCTGAATCTGCAGGTGTATGGAAGCGTACGGTCATACGGGTCTACCAGCAGTGGCTAAAATCCCAGTCTACAGGGAACTCTCCTCAGAATTGCTCCAGGCAAGGCATCCACCAAATCTGACGCAAGTGTGCAATTCTTTGATGCAAGAAAGTTGTCCGGTCCAAGCCAAATCCAGTCACATGTTATTAGGCAAGTTTCAGTCATAGGTACGATGAGCTTATTTAAAAATCAAGCAGACAAGATGGGTTCTGATTGAGCAGATGTTGAAGGGATGCTCAGCTTTTGTTAACTCTCCAGTAGGTGGCGCAAGAAACCACACCTGATGACATCACCAACTAGTCGACTATTAAATTAGGCGTCAAGTAAATCAGCTGCCGAATTTAGCCAAACAAGTCGATTAATTGCTGCACCCCTATTTAAAATGAGATGCGTTTCCAGCACACTTTCCACGTACGGACTCTTCAGTGAAAAACGCATCTTGAAATAGCAGCAGTGCTTTAATGTTGGCCTTAATATGTTTATTATAGGCCCTTAAAATTGCTTATTTCATAGAACCAGTCCAAATAAAACCCACAAACAGACGCAATGGAAATTCAACATACCATTTTATTCCCAATTAAATATGCACTGCTTCACCAGCAGCTAGAAATGTTCACTTATCTGACATGAGAGTATGCGGTTCATCAACACTCACTGAAATTGCAGTTTACAGTATCAGCACTTCATAGTAATACGTAGAAAGGTGAGTGCCATCACTGGACATCCCTTTGACATTGATATCTGTATAGGTATAGAAAAAATAAATTCTTTTTTTTTTTTAAATCATCATTATTTATTCATTCGTTTTCCTCAACCATGATTAAGCGAACATTCAAAGTGTCTTCTGGAGAAGAGACGTCAATTTGCAGCAACACAGGCAAAGAGTGAAAGGAAAAGAGGTTTGTTCTAAGGTTATGGTGCGCAGTTACATATCGGAGGCACATTCAATGAGATGGTCTGGTTCAGTAAAACAGCTACTGAAATAATCAGCTTTCGCTGTGGGGGAAAAAAAGAGAGAGAGATATCAAATATGATACATACAACACTCGTTATATGGAGTAACAAAAAGAATATTGTACAGAATATTAAAGAATATTCATAGGAATACTTTAAAGGAGACTTTGCACTTAGTAGGGATATTCTAATCTACACTACCACCATATTAAACTGCTTTCATGTACAGAAATAAAAAATAAACTAGGTGTTTAACATAAAACATTGACCCAAGGCAAAAAAAAAAAAAAAAGGAAGTCAAGTCAATTAGAGACAAAGCTGTACGGCCCTACTCAAGCGCTTCACATTTCTCAGTGTCTAACCCGGCAGAAAACCACATATCAGGGCGAAACAAATCTTGTGTAGACGACCCAAACAAACGTTCAGCTCAGGCCAAGCAGCGACTCCGACTGTTTAATAATTCATCATGCCGGACCACATAACTTATTCATCGCCTCCTTCCTCCCTTTTCGGGCGATGCTCCGTGGTCCGATAGGTTTCTATTGCTAAGGTGAACAAGCCTGGGCTTCAGAGGGGTGAGGCTGGACTTGCTGGGGGGCGCTGCACACGGCTTGTAGGCTGCGGTGGTCTTGATGCTGACAGTCGAGGGGGGCGGGGTGAGGGGGTGGTCGCGGGAGGGCACGCTGTCATGTGCAGCCTTCTCTCCACGTCCGATGCAGCTGCTGCATGTACTCGAAGGCCCTGGCGCTGACGTTGAGTGCTGGGTGCACTTTACGCAGGTTGGGCTCTCCTATCAGGCTCAGGCCGCAGATGCCGAAGTACGTGTGCAGAGGGTCTGAGACGCAGAAGGTCGTGATGGGGGAGAAGCAGAGAAAGTAGGTCAGCTGAATGGTACACATATGGCAACCGCTACTGCGGATCAAGCTACTGGTACAAAGCACAGAGGCAGAATAACCAAGAACATGAAACGGAGACAATACAGAAATTCGGATACCCTGAATGTAGAGCTGGTGATGAGCTTTTTAAAGACTCTACAGTCTTACACTGAACAGCTCCAACTGATGAGAGTCTGAACCAGTACATACCCTGATATACCACATATCCTCTTGATGTACCACAGTATGATATTTCTCCATATCTCCACCTCTAATATATATTTAGTGGTGTAAAAAACATTGATCTCTTTTTCTGCACAGTGTAAAAGCTCTAGTTCTCCTTTCAGTTTAGTGAATATTCATGAAGGACAGACCAATAGAATTGCTCCAAACCTGCTTAGAAATAAACCTTGTTCTATCAGCCTCCACTGCAGGTTAAGAAAGCTGGTTCATCCTCCTGTAAAGCTCCATTCTGGAGGGTTTTAAGGTGGACTGTATAATTCCATGAGTGCTAGTTTATAGTTCGGTGTCTTCACTTTTATTCTACAGTAAAGCTTTAAGATACACATAAGGAGAACCTGCTATGAGGAGCCGTCTCTAAACTTGTGGTAGCTACTTCTGGTGCCACATGTATATATGGAAAGTATACATAATACATAAAAAAACATAGTATAGTACAGAGAATATATTTCCACCAGTGTGGCAACATGGATGCTGTTATTTAGGTTTAAACTGCCACCATACACTGGTGTATATCGTCGCTGTCCAAAGAAAAACATGTATCTCCATTTTGGTCAATTTTCACTTTCATGCATCATTTGAACACAGCAGCTGCTGTTTACACTGTGTGAATGTTTAATGGTGAATGCACCAACAGAAATGGGCCAAAACTTCTTGAAAAGATGTCTAGTTCCATTGACTTCCATTCATATTAAACAAGGTCATTGCCCTCACCTGTAAAATTGGCACGTTGGAGACACTTGTTTTTCTTTGGACAGCGATGATATATATTGTGACCTCACAGAAACAATTGATTCACAATAAGCTGTCTTTGCAGTATAATTTCCATATAAAGGTCTGTATGTATGGACTCTATAGTGAATGATGCATCTTGAAATATGTAACTGTGTTTACTCTCCTATATTTTGAAAAGAGCAAGTGAAATTTGGTATTCCACAACACCATGAAACTTACATTTCAGGCCCAAAAGCTCATCTCAAAGCTACTGTAGTTAGTGGCATCAGGCAGCGTATTCATAACCATACCATGCAATACAGACTGTCCACTTGCACCATCATTACGAACAGTTCTGCCTCTTTAATTTGTTTAGAATGGTGCATTGTGCACATCAAACCATTCTGAAAGACTGTGGTTAAGTCTTATGGATATAATACTGCATAAATTGTGTGTGTGTGGTGCATTACCAGAGATACTGAACCCATACTTCCCAGGTACTGGTCAAACAACACCCATATAATATACAATATATGTACTTGACCCACAAATAAAACTTCCTGGTCCTCTACGGCCTCCTAAAAGAATGTTCCTGTCAAAGCTTGTTTCGATTGGGCTGTTTTGTTCTAAGAACCCTGTGAGAATCATCCTTTATACTGTATATTTCTACCAGCGTGGCAACATGGATGCTGCTATTCAGGTTTAAACTGTTACCATATACTGGTGATACCCACCCAGCACAACCTCAAACCCCAAATACAAATTAATATCATTGCCAATCTTTCTACCCAGGGATGTACGATACAAACAAAACACCATATTGTGCTTTTTCTACTACACATTGCAGCATGCGATACACCTTGCAATTCATTTACAGTGCTTTGGAGAACCATTGATATGATTACAGACTGGCCTACATGACTTTTACCATGTATTTTCATTTGTTCGAACTGTTTTGCATGCCCTACAACAATACACTAACGTACTGCAGCCTCGTACGATGTTGATACCGTGATGCCCAATAATCATAACTATCAAAAAGCAATGTAAAGCCGTATCTGTGAAGCCCTATCTCTAGAATGTCACAGTGAAGCCCATATTAAGTTTAGAATTAGCATATCTCTCTGCTTTAGTGGATGCAAAGATACAATCTGCACACCAAGACAAAAATCAGATGAGTGTGATAATACAGAGAGTACGGCCTCTTTAGGAGCTCATGAATAATGCATGGAGACCCTTTTAACGTGTCCTGACGCTCCCAGGAGAGCCTCCGTAAAAGGATTGCTCTGCACAGCATGTGGTCTTTATTGAGTTATAATGAAAACACTGTGGGATTAAACCAAAAACAAATACATAAATCCACATTAGTGAGCAAGTAAATCAATGTAAACGACAAGTGCAACCTTCAAAGATGTCCAGGCTCGTCTCGGGGGACCGTCCTAGAACTTAGTACATAACTATAGCACTTATAATTTCAAATAACTACTTCCACGAAAGAGCCAAGATAAAGCAGGAATTCTGGACATCAACAGAGGCAGAGTTCACATGTTCCAGTAACCTGAAACTGCTCTTTCTCAGCCCTGCAAGTCTGGACAAACATCTCATCAATAAGACATTCAGGACTCATGTACTGAGTTACACTGTGGTTTCAACTAACAATGCCAAACGTGCACATATGCACACGCGCGTGCACATATGCACACGCGCTTGCACCCAAGCACACACACCACTGCGGAGAGAACAGTAATCTTACCTGGATGACTGTCTGGCCATTTGGCAAAGCCCCCCACCAAGCTATCCTGAGTGGACAGGATGTAGTTCCGGTTCTTCTCAAAATTAGTGTACTGAAATACATCTAGAAGCTGAGGAGCAGAAAACCAGACGTTAGCTCAAACTGTTGACTGAGAGTCTGTGCTGAGAGTCTTAATCTATAAGCTAACATTAACACTGTGCTGTAGTACAAGGATTATTTTAAGTATTCAGAAAAAACAGATACTTAGAACAGTTACATTTCAAATAGGGTCATCTTATTCTGTTAATCAACACTGTCCAAAAAAAAAAAAAAAAAAGGCATTTTTTTAAAATGTTTTTTTACTTCATTTAATGTTTTTTTACATCATTTGAACACAGCAGCTGCTGTTTACATTATCTGAAAATGTCACGACGAAAGGACCAACAGAAGTGGCCCAAAACATTGACATTGGTTCCATTGACTTACATTCAAATTCAATCAGAGAGGGTTTTTGCCCTCTCCTGTAAAGTTGTCATTTTGGAGATACTTGTTTGTCTTTGGACAGCGGCGATATGCTTTTAGCCATACAGTCCTGCATGAATTTACCTTCGGCTGCCACATAAAAAACAGCCACTTTGATAGATTTTTTTTAGTCCTTTCCTTAGTTGAATGAGTAGCTAGTACTGGTGGTCTTTAAACGTAGACTAAACACCCATCTCTTTGTAAAGCACCTCAGTGAGTAAGTACTAATAGATGCATATGTACTAAAATGCTTTGTTTCGGTTTCGTATACTGACCATAGCTGTTGTCCATCATAGTCACCTAGCCACAGTACCACATATGCTACTAATGCTTGCAAATGATTATCAGTCAAATCCCTGCTTGCGTACGTCAGCAACACCACCACGGTTAGGGTAATCATTCCTGACTGATCACGGGTTTACCACCATAATCCAAAAGTTCAAAGTCTGACTTCTGTCAGAAGATAAACGATAAAGGGGGGGGGGGGTCCTGAAAAAGTCTGCTGCCATTGGCTGCCATAGCATATGTTGCTGCGGCTATGGTATCTGTCAACCGGCATGTGGTATGAAAATGAGAGTCCTTTTTAATGGCTAATGATAAAAATATAAATCCTCAGGACCACTGAGATGTTTAAGACCGGAGGGTGTTAATATTTGCGTTCATACTGACAAGTAAAGTGGTAGCCTTGCACCTTCCTGGTTTCCTGGAATGATTTATACCACTTTAAACAAGCGTAGATAAACTGCCCTTAGGTCATATGCACACATCTGTTTCCTACAGTCAGCGCTGGTGTATAATCATTACGGCTTCATAGAATTTGATCTGTATCTGTTATACGATAATGACAGTACTTGATCTACTGAGAGGGTCGGGCTCTGACCTTAAAATCAGGGTATCGAAACAATTCAGTTCTCCTGCTTCCTGCAATGGAATCTTCTGCTCTTTAGTGAACTTTGCATTTCTTCTTTTTAGAAGAAGTTAAAAAGTTCCGCTGCTTTTTCTACATTTTCATGCGCTTCACTGGAGGAAGTGATGGTCTGAACTATAATAGCTGTGTTAAAACGCAGTGCACCAAAGTGTGCTTCCTCCAACAGACTGTAGCTGGACATCAGAGAGACTGAATCGTTTGCAGCTTTCAGATGGTTAAAGGTCCCTGCTCAGAGCAAACACATAGCACAGGCAAAAAACACTGCTGATGTGTGTGCTTACACAGCTAACCTAACATGCATATCGTGAAACATCAATGCAGCACTTAAAGTCTTAAAGCCTTAGCCACATGCCATTATCCAATACCTCTCAATATACACTCACTATCATAAATATAGCTGCACCCAGAAGGAATCAATCAACAGGAATGAAACTTGCTGGGTAGGTATGGCGTCTGACTGACCCAACAACCACGTTTATGGACATTCAGCGAGCAGTGACGCCCTCCATGAGTCATCCTGTTAGTGCCAGAACCATTAGCAGACAGCTGCACAACGCAGGACTACATGCACACAGACTGTTATGATGATTGTCCTTAACACCATGTCAATGCTGCCCAAGACTGCATTGGTGTTGTGCCAGACCGTCAAGGAGTGACTAAGAATGACAGCGGGTCTTGGTGGAGACGACCAACGAATCTGTGTGGAGCCGAGTCAGCGCCAAGATGAACGGTTTGTTGTCATGTGTCACACATCCAGAAGGCCTGGTGTCACTCCACCTCCACAACCTACCGCACCATCTGCAGGAACTGTGTGAGAATATTCAAGCTGCATGGGATGGATTATCACAGGACACTATTAGGAACCTGTACAACTCCATGCCGAGACGTCTGACGTGTTGGGTTAGCAAACATGGCGGCCAGACGCCATACTGAGAGACACTACTTCTGTATGTGTAGCTCAATAAATATTGATCATATCAGTCTAAACTTATCATCATTTATTGGTCCTGGTAACCTTTATCTTCCTTCCCAACAGCACTGCAATCCCACACCTCCTTCTGGGTGCAGCTATTCTTTTGACGAAGAGTGTATGTTATTTATGTACCCTCTATGTAGACATCGGCGAAAATGCATCTATGGCACTGTTAAAATGAACACTGAACATCTCAACAGTGTAGAGGGGTCTGTTAGAAATGTGGGCTCTCTTTTACCTCCAGTGTCGCGCCCACCCAGAACGAGTAACACGTATCCACAGGCTTGTTGGGGCGCCCATTGAAGCCGTTCTGCTGCCTGAGGATGCACCACCTGCGTATTCTGTTCAACTCTCTCTCGCTGAACATCTCCTCTAATTTACCCATCAGACACAGCGTGGCTATGGCACAAAACGTGGAACCACCTGAGGAAAGAGCAGGGCAATAATAACACCATGTCCCAGAGGTAGCAGTTAGCCATTTCATCGGCACTCTATAGCTGCTATAGGCACTCCATCATCACTTCTATTCCACCGTCCTGAACGCAGCACTTAAAATATGGCAACCTCGGATTTATTAGCGAGGTGGAATGAAGTACAACAGGGATGGTGATATATAAATCTTGTATTTGGCAGGTAATGGGATACAGGGGTTCCTGTATTTATGATAATGTGTGGGTATTTACTGCAATTTCACTTGTACAAGCAAAATCAAGATTAACTACATGCCTTAGGCTAACCGTAAGTGACAATTACAGCAATCCGGCAACCGTGAACAAGAAGAAAGGCTAATAAAATCTGTTTGGATTTCTGCAAAGTGAAAAGGTCAAACATGGAGGAGAGTTACACAGTCCCTGCAGCATCACGTTCAGCTGCTGGGAAGTTCCACTAAATAATAGTGTTTGGCCTGCCGTGCATCGGTGAATTACTGTTTGAGGTGCAGATATGGGCAGATCAAAGAGGCTGTCAGCAATATCCTGTGATCCTTTGTTGGGCCATACAGTGTTCACAGTAGCCGTAGAAACTCAGCTAAGCAGCAACTATTCAGGAGAAATGAATAGATAGTGAAATGAGCCTGGAGACGGAGACCGTGAGTAACTGGAGAACACAGCTCTCCCTCACTGAATTGTTGTAGGGGTGAACCGGACGGCAGGTACATACTGAAGAAGCTGATGAACTGTGTGTGTTGCACATCCGTCAGGAAGCAGGCCTACTCACCATGAGACTCCAAGCCAGCTCCCTGGCCAATCCCGTTGTCAAAAGACTGGAAAGAAAGGATTAAAATGATGAGATTAATTAACTCCTACAGAGACAAACATCAAGCACAAAAAAAAAATAAAAATAAAAAATAAAAAAATAAAACCACGTCAAGTACAATGTTATTCCCAGAGTAGAGACACACGGATGCATCTAGACAGGAAGCACAATGTTCAATACATTTATTAGACACTGCAATCAAGATATGAGAAACAGTAAAACAAAACTAATCTAAATGACCTGACCCCTAAGATAACCGAATAATACACAACATTATGAAAGCATCATTCATTCTTCCAAAACAGGTGCAAAATAAACTGTCAAGCAACTTCTTTCATCATAAGCGCAATCAATATTCAATATGTAAACGGTCACCAGGCATCCAAAATGTTTATTACTTCTTTATTTTTTTTATTTCTTTTATAATTAATTCTAATTAGTGATTCAACAATGCAGAGCACTATTGTTATTAGGTTGCATATTGCTTTGCAATATATTGTTATCCAACAGTATATTCTTCTTCTTCCACATTTTTTGTCTGCTAACTAGTCCAAGACTGAGACACTGACACCGTTCCAACTGTGTCAGCGTCAGTCTGATTGGGAATGGTGTGCATGATTACAGCTGTTTGATCCGGTTTTCACACAAACTTAAAATCAGATTCAAAAAGTTTCCTTTAACAACGAATGTATGTCTGCTCGAACGGCAGACATACATACACCATCGCATACACCATCTCAGGACGGACCACCAAGCACGAATTCAGTGTTGGTCTGACCCACATTCCCCACAGTGATAATGTTGATGTTAAAGGCGTTCATTCTTCAGTAAAATCAGAGTGCTAGCTAGAACAGTAGCTGCTTATTCAAAATCACATTACTAGGTTGATTATTGCTGTTTTATTTAGATACAGCTAGTTGATCAAATATTCATTTACACAGTCTATTTGCTTACCAATTTAATGCCAAGTAGTCACTAACCTTATTACTCAATAATAATAATAATAATAATAATAATAATAATAATAAATAATAATAATAGTAATAATAATAACAATAATAATATGTAGAGTAATAATAAGAAGAAGAAGAAGAAGAAGAATATATAGAGTAATAATAATAATGATAATATGTAGAGTAATAATAATAATAAGAAGAAGAAGAAGAAGAAGAAGAATATATAGAGTAATAATAATAATAATAATGATAATATGTAGAGTAATAATAACAATAAAGAATAAACAGTACACATACACTGCAGGGGGTCTATTTAAAATAAAGGCACTATATAACCTACTATATAACTACAAAACAATTCCATAAGAGATCAAAAATGGAAACACTGGGGAAAAAAAACGTATATGAAAGTGGTGCAAAATACACATACAGTATATATGCGTACATCAATTTAAGTTAAATCTATCGTAAGCAAATACTTATAACCATGTCTTTTTCCTCGACCCCTAGGAAGGTTTACTAGTCAAGCTCCCAAAAATGGAATCCATAAGAGGATTAACGGCCTGAAGAGCCCGCCGGCCCGCATCACAACATCCATTTATAGATATCTGGGAATAACCTGCAGCTCAGGGCCAATGCTATCCCCCCACACCCCACCCTTGCACCAAAGCACTGTAGTAGCTACTATCTTCAAAATAAGTACTACACACTATTATCAACAAACTGGCTCCGAGGCTGGATTATATAATCTGCGAGATTAGATTTCCCACCAACAGAGCGGATTTTCTGCGAGCCAGATAAAGGGAGCGGAACACGCGCCTGTCCGCTCTCCTACGCTTGCCCCCTTGCCCTCTCTGGCCCAGTCCCCTGTGTGTTAGGCGGTTCAAAGGGAGCACAGAGGTAACCCAGCCTGGCTTTTGTGTTGAGATGTTTAGATTTTGCATCATGTTTCAATGCCTTTGTTGGGAGATGAGTGTATCTAAGAGTCAAAGGCAGAAGGCATGACCTCTTGGCAGCAACAGTAATTACATAGCAGAACAAAATTCATATACATAAAGCTGACCTGGGGTCACTTTAGTGCTCTTCAGGCATTTTAGTACATTACGATTATTACAAGAATTATTATTATTATTATTATTACTATTATTATCACATACAAAATACATTCACATAGCACAGGGCTGCACATCTCCGATCCTGGAGGGCCAGTGTCCAGGACAGTATCCCATCACGTGCTCAGCCTGCTTCAGCCAGAGAAATGGCAGCGAGAGCAAACGCAGCTCCGAGTATAAATGTGGATGAACTCGTTTTCAGTTTCAGTTTTAGAGTGAAATAGCCGAGGGTAGCTAACAGCTAGGCTAAACGTATTTCAGGTGAACTGAGCAGCGTTAGCAGCAGCTAGCTCTAAACAGTGGATACAGTAATAACAGCTCTGAGGTAAATGTGAGGTAACTGGTCATGTGACTGTACTAGTATACCACACTGTAGGTCAGAACTTGTTACTGTACTGTATACCACACAGAGGGGGCGTATACAGTGTGCAGTACATTCTACTGTAGTATACAGTGTGCAGTATAGTAGTGTGCCATTTCGAACACAGCCATGGTCTGTGTTTCTTTATGGAGGCACGCGCTCCAAGAGCCAAAGACAAAAAGCATGAGAAGCTGCTGCCTGTCTGCCTCGCTGTAGCGGCTCTGTTCTGGTCTTTACTCTGGCTGGAGCTCCGTTGGGCCCGACTGCTTGAAACTGAATAAAGGCTGGGAGATGTCAGCGTGCTCCGGTGTGACTCGGGGTGACGAAGTAAGGGGTTAAAGTGGGTATTAGCCTAAAGCGTTGCCGCTAGCTTTTGAGCTAACAAGTAAAAGTTCCGCTCTGGTTCCCATCTACATCCGGGAACTCGAAAAAGGTAACGGCATCATTAAAAACGTCACAGCTCGGTATAAATTATCACATATTATCCACTTTTCACTAATTATTTTGGTTGCCCAACATTCGGTGTATCCCTAGTTGATGCTAGTTCTAGGCAAGTGAAGTGCATCAATTAAAGACGGCTCATTTTAAAGCTTAGCTAGGGTAGCCGCTAAGACCACACCATCATATGGACATTGGAAAATAAAATGTGGTATCGTACCAACATTACAACCGAAGATTAAAATATTAGTTTATATATAATTTTTCATAAAAAGAAACGGTAAATTGTACAACAGCGCTTCAAATTTCTCGGTAGAGTGCCGACTACACCAGCAACTCACCACAGGTTGCCAAGCCTTTGTCAAAGAGGAAGAAACTTGTTCAACATGAAAGTGGAAGAGCCTCAGACTCACCATGCTTCTCTTGATGTAATCGATGGCTTTCTTGCAGTCCATCCCCGACCAGTCGTCCAGCATGTAGCAGATACAAGCAGCGCAGTAAACAAACCTCATGTCATTTTCACTTCCCTCGGGCACTGCATAGAAACTTCACAGTAGACAAAAACAGGCATCACTCACCCACTGCAGAGCCAAAAACACTTTGATGCATTGTGCTAGGCATGAAGGGTTTATTCCGACAGCCTGCTGAGAGATATACAGGATGCACTGTGGGATATTACACCAACAGGAAAACATAAAGCACTCGGAATGGCTGTTGCGCAAACTGGGTCGCATATCTATGATACAAATACGGCCTTGTGGTAAATGTGGCAAAACGGCGTGTCAAGTCAGAGGGAACCGACAACATCCAGTCCAAGTGCTGGAGTCAGTGGAAAGAAGATGCACAGTGATGTCAAAGGGACATCCTCAGTGGCTACAAACGCAGCCAGGCCTTTGGTGGACAGATTTTGATGATGGAAACAGTGTTCTAGATAACCCTACATAAGACGTTTAATGTCTATCAGGGAAGCGAAACTGAACAAACTGAAACATTTGGCCGAATGCCGAAGGCTGGATACCGAACGCCGTTTTTCCATGGTGGTTTAGTAGGCTACATACCAGATAGCAAGCGGATGTGGGCCACATCTGGCAAAGATATGGTGCTGCAAATACGGCACTGGCAAAGTTGGCCCACATAATTCAACCATGCATTTGGCCCGCCTGTCCCGAAACAGATCTGCTCCACTTCTGGCACAGATATGGCAGAGTGCCTACTTTTGGCTGAGGCGTGGCTAAAAAGTAGTGACATGTCTGTGGGTCACTCCAAAGCGTCTCTCTCCACGCTGGGTGCGATGTTATTGCGTTGTTGTAAACCTGGGGTTTGCATTTCTTTAAGGAGGATGCGGGCACCGAGAAAACGAACGAGAGAGAAAAAGAGAGGTATAGACGTGTGCTTGTGTGTGTGTGCCGAGAAGCTGCTGTCTTTCTGCCTCGTCGTAAAGCTTGTGAAACCTGATGGCTAACCTGACTCGCAGTGGGAAAATAAGACATCATTGGTCGGTATAAATTACTCGGCCGAACACAGGAAGTGAGTTTTTTATTAATTTTCTATCGAATAATTTCGATTGCCGAACATTCAGGGCATCCCAAATGTTTATGACTCCTCTGGCATATAAATTCAATTAAACAACAGTTCAGACCAAGCGGTATACATGGACATTACTAAAGGCTAAAGAGAGCTACAACACGGAATACCTGACTGTCGGTGCAACAGGTCTGCATCTTGCTTAGGATGCAGACAACATCAACCAGGAACGCTCAATCAGGAGATCTAACATCGCTGCGTGTGTCCGTGTTGCAATTATTCCAGCATCTGTGATGCGCAATATTCAAACCCTGTCAAACCCAGGACAGAATAATCCTAGTGCACACATGTCAGACTTCAGTCTTCACGAAGCACAGCACTGCAGACAAGGGATGCACCGAAATGAATTTTTTTGCCCGAAGGCAAAACCGAACAAGATTTAACATTTGGCCGAAGGCCAAAGGTCAAATACCGAACACGGTTTTACCGATCACAGTGTTTCATTAATTTGGTAATTTTTTCACCACTGCATAAGTTAAAGAGGCTAAATCCCAGATAGCAAGCTGGTGTGGCCACATCTGCCAAAGATTTGGCACTTGCTGGCCCACTGTCTGCACTTGCAGAAAAAAAACACATTACTGACGTTTTAACAGCAGTTTTATCATATTTACTGAACACTAAACGTTAACGTCCCAGCAGACGCACCAACAAAGAGCAATATGACAAACGTCCCAGCTGACTGCATTCACAGAGAGCGCTTCCCTTCATGCTGGCTGCAACCATGCTGTTCTAAAACTGAGGTTTGTGTTACTGTGTTTCACAGAGAGAGGAAAAATGACCGCGAGAGAGAAAAGAGCGAGAGAAAACGCAAGAATACGTGAGAGAGAGAGAGATACAGTGTTCGCGCGAGCCGAGAAGCTGCTGTCCGTCTGCCTCACTTTATCGGCTCTGTTCTGTTATTTACTCGTTCTGGAGTTCCGTTTGGCTCAAATGGTTTAAACCTGTATAACACTCTGGTTCCCATCTACAGCCGGGAACTAGAAAAAGTGACAGCGTCATTATAACCATCATCGCTCGGTATAAATTCTCAGTCTTCATGAATGAACCAGGAATGTCAGGCCAGGCAAAACGTTCATGTCCACAGAGCTGTGTCCAGGAAAGAGCCCAGTCCGACATGCCCGCCCTGGAGGACAGTTTTCTAGCCAAAGATAAGAATTTGGTAACCAAACCACAGAGATCACATACCTGCCATCCTCCAGTTGCAGGGCCTTCAAGCCCGCCAGGCAAGCCTCTTTGTTGACTCGACTGAGGTCATCTCCCAGAATAAGGAGGCAGGCTAGGCCAGTGTAGGTCATAGCCACATGGCCACTGTCATAGGGATGAGGAGATCCGGGACCCTGCATCACAGAGACATACACAGAGACACAGAAATCTTCATTTGTGTTACTTCGCATGCTATAATATCATATATGCTGAGATATTCTGTGAAAAGGAAACGTCATATTTCACACGGCCGATCTAGACGTGTTTAAGATAGGGGCTGCACAATAATTGACTTCAGCATGTGCAACTGTCACGTCACAGGGTGTGCAATGTCCAGCAAGACAGATTAAATCAAATGTATTAAGCTACAACTTTTCTGCTGCTTGATACAGAAGGGACCTTACATGGTTCTTATTCTACGGTGGCCGAGAAGTGCAAAACAAAATTACAAAAGTAAAAACAATTTACAGGACGTGAAACTCTTTTACCAGTACCGAAACACTTCTACAAACTGCGAATTCTGACGGAGAGGGCGGGTCTAACGCACAGGAAGTGCTTGTTGCACTGTTTGGCGGTGGTGGAGTGGGTGGAGTTTGGGATGGTGACGACGCTATAGCATGTTTTGTCCATTCTGTGGTACGTGTTTTATCCAGCTGGCCCGCTTCTGTTTCTCCTGTGGAAGGTCTTTAGAGATTTTAAAGAGCAGACGGAAGAAAGAGACAAGCAGGTGACTCTAAACCACGTGGGCTGTAAAAGCTCTCAGCCATTTTAAGCTAGCTAGCTGGTTCTCCACTATAGCTAGTGTTACAGACCGCTTACTTTGCTTAACATTTCCAGCTCCAAGTGGTTTAGACGTGGCCTGTTCGTCTCTTACTTCCACCCACCCTACCACCGCCAAACAGTTTGACTGACTTCCTGTGTTAGACCCGCCCTTTCCGTCAGAATTCACAGTTTGTAAAAGTGTTTCACGTCTTGTAAATTTGTTTTTATTTTTGTCATTTTTTGTAACTCTTGTTTTGCTGCTATTTTTGTCATTTATTTTCTTTGTTCTCGAATGTTTTGCCGAGCGTGTGTGTGCTGCTTCTACACCTGCTCGTGCGGGGACTGATGGCAGACTCTACGCTATAGTGACTCACTATCACCTCTACAGCAGACTAAAGTACAGTAGTACAAGTTGTATTACAAGCTGGGTCTGGGCTAGCAGGTTAGCATGCTAACTTCAGTAGATATCTGAAACCGTTATTTCTTCACATTCTGTGGATAATTTCAGTTAAAATTTGGAATGTTTTAAACTAAAAGTCTTACATTTTGATAACATCATCTTACATATTGCCCCTTCTTGAATATGCGCTCTCCTTTTTTGTGTGTGCTTTTGTGTATGGAAAGCAACTGTTTAGTTTTTAAAAAAAAATTACATTAAAAAAAAAAGACACCTTCAGAAAACGTTTTCCAAAGTCAGATATTTGTATATATATTTTTTTTTTATTATTATTTATTATTTTTGCTTATTACTATTACATTAGTAGTAGTAGTTGTGTTATTAGTATATTATTATTGCCCAAATTATTCTAGAGTGATTCTTTTTTTCCTCCCCCAAATACAGAGATTCAGTTCATCTGGTGCCAAGTCCTATATTTTCATGTTGCAACATATAATGCAGAAAAATAAAAATACTGCAATGTCGCACCCACCCACCCCCCATTGAGCAGCCCTAGTTAACATCCAGACTGTGTATTACCAACCTTTGAGGTACTGTAAGGAACTCCGATGTGTGACGATCCTCGGAACCCACAGCGACCAAGATTGGATTCTGACAACAATGAGAACAAAACACTTGATGTCAGTTTCATAATGAAGGTGCAGATTTACAGCCTTTCAAAATGACAATGCTGCCACCTAGTGGTACCACAGACTACCTGGCGGTGTTTCTCAACCCTGGTCCTGGAGGCAGCCTGCCCTGCACATTCTAGTAGACCCCCTGCTTTAACACACCCCCCTGCAACTCCGGAAGGGGCTTGTTAATGAGCTTGTAAGTAATCAGGTGTGTTGGGAGAGGCAGGGAAAGCATTAAAACGTGCAGGGCAGGGTTGGGAAACTCTGTCCTAGAGGTTTGAACTCATTTTCTTTATTTATAGGGATTTAACAGCTCTACACAAAAGCCCCAAACTGTGGTGTTTATGAACAGTTGCCTGTTTATCTCATGCGCTATTACTGGACACTGCATACCGACCACATACTGGCCGCATGCATAGAGTGTACGGATGCTTGAACTGCAGTCACACAAGGATTCAATCCAGAATAAGACACATTACTTACGGTCCTCAGTGGGAACAACCTGGAGTGAGTATATCCACTCAATCAAGCCAGGCTTGTCCAAAACATCCAAGGCATCGAGAACATCAAGTCCAGATAGGGCAAAGAAGACAATTGTCAACCTAAACAAGCAAAAGGGAGAAAGTGACATCAGCTCACATTTACAAGGCAGGCAGAGAGTCATGGACCCAGTACCTCTGTAAAAAGGTCATGTTGTAAAGTGAGCAGTGTTATATTAACAGGATCATTAGAAAGCTTCGTTAGGAAAGCTCCTAA
>CM067484.1:1883605-1907272 GCA_034552555.1 Semaprochilodus insignis | reverse complement strand
TGCTTGTGTTTTCAGATCTTGCAGGGTGTTTGGCTAATGTTGTGCAAGTCGTGTCATTTTGATGCTTGTGTTTTGAGACTTTGCAACGCGTTTTTAACTTCACCGTAGGTTTAGATTTGTGTGATAATGTATAGAGATGCTAATTAGAGCTTATTTAGATTTAGGTTTGTGCTATAAGGACATTATAGCTTCTCCTGCATATTGCGGCATCACAATCAGCAAACAGCACAATATTCATCACTGCAGTTGCAACTACAACATTGACTCCAGGGGGTCATTATTTTCATTTGTTATTCCATCTTTACCCTGTTCTTCAGTGGTCTGGACCCCTACTGGACCCCTACTGTGGGGGTCCTGACCATTGAAGAACAGGGTAATACAGTATACAGAGAAACAGATGGACTACAGTCTGGAACTGTACAACTACAGAGTGTCCTATATGGTCAGTGGAGCTGATAGAATGGACACAAAGTGTAGATAAAAGGAGGTAGCTTCATTTGTTATGGCTGATCAGTGTATTTGTGCTGTAGACACAGTGATCCCTGGCCCATTTTACCATTTTACATCAAACCCACTCTGAATGACGTAGTGTACATCTCCACCGGTGACTTATGCAGGCAGTCAGTGGAATATCCCTTTAAATCTTCAGCACCTCCATTGATTATATACCTGGACATACACACAGGTGTGTTTTGTTTCCGTGAGACATGCAGACTTTATCTGCTCAGTTCTCTTCCAGGCATCTTCAGGCAATGCCGACTGTGTGATGTAACAAACTAATCAGGGAGCTGAGAATAGAAACAGAGCTATTACTGAGAAAAGATATTTGGGATAGTCTATCCCCTTGATATGAAGGCATAATTATCTTTGAAGCCAAAATAGCAACCAGTCCTGAGGGCACAGAGCTATAGTCTGCAGTCCCCTACAACTGGGCATGTGAGGGATAATGTGAGCTATTGAGGGGCAGCACGCAGAAACACGATTCAGATCTTTGTAATGCTGTAAACTTTCTAAACTGCACTCTGCCTTTAACCTGCTTGTTTACAATGTGTATATGAGTAGGTAAACCCACCAGACAAAACATTAGTGCCCTGTGACTGAATCGTACCTAATAACACGTAATACCTCCACGAGCACCAATATCAGCTGTGATTGGATTTGGCATGGACTGGACAAGTTTCTGGATGTAGGCCACATCAATGTTCAGACACTCTTGCATCAAAGAATTGCTCAGTTGGGCCAGATTTGGTAGATGCCTTCCCTGGCACAATTCCGAGGAGAGTTTCCTGTAGACTGGGATTTTAGCCACTGCTGGTAGACCCGTATGACCGTATGCTTCCATACACCTGCAGATTCAGCTACTTCCTTCACACTATGGTCTTTGGCACGCCCAAATGCAGTCACTCCTTTTAGCCAATCATTAACATCTGCTTTGGAGCCATTTTCCACACATGGAACGAGACATTCCCTGCACTGTACCACCTCTTCTCAATCTATGGATCCCGTCACTCACACCCTGCAGGTATTTATTGCCCCATCATCCTCGTGCAGCGCCATCTGTGGGGGCAGACAGCTGCATGACGCACAACCACATACACATAGACTGTCATGATGACTAAACGGCTGAACACCATGTCAGTGTCGGCCAGACTGTCATGGAGTGACTCAGAATGGCAGCGGGTCATCTTCAGTGACGAGTCCCGCTTGTGTCTTGGTGGAGATGACCAATGAATGTGTGTGTGGAGGCACCGTGGCCAGTTTGTTGTTAGACATCACACGTCCTGAAGGCCTGGTGTCACTCCACCTCCACCCCTACCTCACCATCTGCAGGAACTGTGTGGGAATATTCAAGCTGCATGGGATGGATTATCACAGGACACCATTAGGAACCTCTAAGGAACCTTAGCCATACTGAGAGACAGACTTCTGTATGTGTAGCTCAATAAATATTGATCGTATCAGTCTAAATTGATCATCATTTATTGTTCCTGGTAACCTTTATCTTCCTTCCCAACAGCACTGCAATCCCACACTTCCTTCTGGGTGCAGCTCTTCTTTTGGTGATTTACATCATGGTTTCATAGTATCTACTGAATCACTGATAGAAATTACAGTACTTATGCAAAAATACACAGTACTGCACACAGTAGCTATTAACATACATATTCATATAAAACCTTAGAACAACAATGACACCAAAACTGCTTAAGAAAGCAGAAAGAAAGTCCATATTTGTACTCAAAGGTATTTTTAAACATGCAGTCCGAGCAAATGCCTCTCAGCCACTGGCACTGCAGATCTGGAAACCGATTGTAGTTTACCAAATAACACGATTTAATATCAGTAACTGAATAAGAAGTCTGCAGTTATGCGTTCATATGTGCATACTGTAGGTGTTCTTATCTGCTCCGTTGCTACCCAGCCCTCTTCATTTATGGCTTCACGTGCTGGCTCGCCCAGAGAGTTCCAGCACGTTTTGCTGACGGCCCAGCTGCTCCTCCCTGAGTGAAATTTAACCATGCCCTGCCGTCTCGCCATGTGACAGCCTAGTAGCTGGTGAGAGACGAGCCTCAGGGAACTGACCATGGCAGCCTGAATCTAGGGTAATGCTGAAAGTGATCCCAAAGTGCATTTCAGTATGTGACCCAAATGCTGCCCGAGGTCACTACTCTAACCGCACAGGCGAGGGTGAGTTTCTCAAACGCGTACAGCCTGGAGCATCTCATAACTACTCACAAGAATGTTCGACATACTTAGGAAAACCCACTCAGATGGTGTATTGTTTTGTCTGTGGTGATTCCTCCTGTTCTTCAATGGTCAGGACCCCCACAGGACCACCACAGAGCAGGTACTATGTGGGTGGTGGATCATTCTCAGCACTGCAGTGACACTGATGTGGTGATGGTATGTTACTGTGTGTTGTGCTGGTGTGAGTGGATCAGACACAGCAGGGCTGGCGGACACCTCAGTGTCACTGCTGGACTGAGAATCGTCCATCAACCAAAACTATTCAGCCAACAGCGTCCTGTGGGCAGCGTCCTATGACCACTGATGAAGGACTAGAGGATGACCAACACTGCACTGTGCAGCAGCGGATGAGCTATCGTCTCTGACTGTACATCTACAAGGTGGAGCAGCAAGGTACGAGTGTCTAATAGAGTGGACAGTGAGTGGATAAGCACATTTAGTTCTAAAGGAAACAGGCAGCCAATGGAGTGAGCTGTAGCATACACAGCTGCTTGCTATGGTATTACATTAGTCAAGGCAAGAAAAAAAACAAAAGCTTGGATCATGGGTGTAGGTTTGCATATGGACAGTAGGGGCAGGTCCCAACCAATGTTTTGGAAGAATAGAATAGAATAGAATAGAATAGAATAGAATAGTCCCTACCTACATGTTTTTACATTTTGCATTAGACATTTTTCAATATATACAGTCCTGTTTGATGGGGGAAAGGGATGGTGGTATGGGTTGCTGCGTCCCAACTTCATGACCAAAGCCATGTGACCAAACCTACATCCTTGGCTGGGATCAATTTCTTGGCATCTTGCAATCGGAAGGTCTGTATAGATGATAGAATGCAGTTTCAGTATCGTTATAGTATTGTTTAGTAAGGGTAAAAGACTATTATCACTGATTATCATATTAGAATCAACTATTCATGACTTTGGCATGCCATGGTGGCAGGCCCGGTTCATCTGCTGATAATCATCAATCCAGGTAGATTCCAGGGTAGTTGGATTCACATGGTAGTTGGTGAAGATGGTAAAGCTTGGTCTAAAACATAAAGCCACATTACTTTGTCAGTGAAATCATAAACAAAGATTATGATTCTTGGATTTGAATATAATGGTTCGTTAAGATTGACATTAAATTAAGATTAAAGCACATGTACGTGAAGTTCAGGGGTCTATTATTAAGGCTTTGTACAGCAGCAGTGAAATACGTGCATCTGAGTCACATGCCTGCTGGTTCCTGGAAGGGTATATATGCTAAACAGGTCTAAATAAACACAGTCCGAGTAAACCTTCGTGTGCCGGAGCGGGGCCAGGTGAAATCTCACAAGACTCGGCACCATCAGTCTTACTTCCTAGGTAGCTGGTTCCAACAATGGAGTTAGTGTTTGGTTGTTTTAGACATTCCCATGTTTGATAAGCTACAGCACATGGAATCCTGTTAAAGGTTTCACTCTCAGACATACAGGTCACAAGCTCATACCTTAAGTTTGCGCAAGTGGTTACTCATGTTTTGATCGTGTCAGTGAAATCCTAGTCTCACCAACAGCACCCATTTTGCCCGCCACATCTTACCTTGCAGTGTTTCCACATAGGTCAGTGACCTTCCAAGCCTACTCCATACCAGGAAAAAGGCATCCGGGAGGCTTTCTTCCTGGATGTGTCCCAAGATGTCCTCCTGGGTTCAGATTCTTTTAAAGGGATTAGAAGTCCAGTAAGAGCAAGTAGGGCCAGCACGCTTTGAAATCAAAGGTACCTGAAGAGTTTCTGGTTCTGGCACTTTTGCATCATGTATACCTCATTTACTACAGCTGTTCTTTAAATAACCAGGATCTGTGGGGAACCAAAAGCGGTTCCTCTATGGTGTTGATCCCTTTAGCCACCTTTTGTTTTCAGGGTGCAAGTTTCTTAAAGCATGGCAAATGGGCTTTTACTCATACTGAAATGCAGAAGTGCTTCTTCTCGGATCATCACCATACCCCAGGATGACACCCGAAGCCTATAAGACTTTGCCTGCAGCTGGAGAGAAACAAGCAGCCCTAACATTCATCATGTCTTCATACCAGTTCCCAGTGGGTGCAAGGCAGGACTATGCATGAACGGTTCCCAGAGGAAATAGCTATGATTGCAGCACGTGCTAAAGATAGAAGGGACACAGCTTGTGTTGCTAGTCTTTTGTGCTCTCTCTGTGTCTTTGCAAGGGTGCTCTCTCGACAGCCCTTTTCCACCAACTTGGAACGGGCTCCATTCCGGTACATGCACCTAATTATGAACCATTCAGTGCATTTCCACCAGAAATAAATAGGTTCGGAACTTGAAAAAGTTCATTCCTGGCTCGAACCAAAGAATAGTAGGTTCTTCAGCACAAATCGTGACAGTGTAGGTGGGCCAGTTGTTGAGAAGGGAACAACAGTGACACCAAGTGGTCTGCTGAAGAACCTCTTCTACGTCTTCTTATCTCCAGTAGTTGATGCGTGCTTGCTTTGTGGATACAAACAGACATTTGGAATAACAGCACAAACACTCTCAGGTCATCTATTTGCTCCGCCATCATGGTACTACTACTGTTTATTACCGCTGTGCAGCGCCCTCTGGTGACGTTGATGACATTATCTTTTAACGTTCCTGGGTTTCAATAAATACTGGCGCAAATGCAGGTTCCCTGCATAACACCAAGGTTCTACCAAGTCTGACTGTAACCATTTCAAGAACCAGGAAGCTTTGTGTTGAATAGCTTTGAGAAACTCCCTCAGGTATGGGTAAGTAGAGCTCTGGTAATTCACAATACTTCATCCACTGCACATCGTTTAAAAAGCTTCTGTAGTGCAGGCAATCCCTGGTAAAGTACCATCAGGGAATAAATACCTGTATTATGTTTTTAGGTAATTTTTTAAAAATTTGATGGAAGGAAAAAAAATAAAGATTTTGTACAGCTGCGTATGTTCTCCTGAAATAGCAGAACCATCCCATTCTGCTTCCTACAAACACTTCTAAATTAAAGTCAGTGCTTTCATCACAATTTTAAAATTATTCAAAATTATTTAATTATAAAGCCCACAGCCTGGAATATACACTCATCATCAAAAAGAATAGCTGCACCCAGAAGTGTTGGACTGCAGCAGCAGAAAGGCTACCAGGATCAATAAATGATGATAAATTTAGACTGATATGATCAATATTTATTGAGCTACACATACAGAAGTAGTGTCTCTCAGTATGGCGTCGGGCCGCCATGTTTGCTAACCCAACATGCCAGACGTCTCGACATGGAGCTGTAGAGGTTCCTAATGGTGTCCTGTGATAATCCATCCCATGCAGCTTGAATATTCTACCACACAATCTGCAGGAACTGTGTCAGGGGTGGAGGTGGAGTGACACCGGGTCTTCTAGATGTGTAATGTGTGACAACAAACCGTTCGTCTTGGCACTAACCACGGTGCCTCCACCCACAGACTGGTTAGTCTTGTTTAGGAATTCTTTGGCTAAAGAGAACTGTGTAAGAATATTCAAACTGCATGGGATGGAGTATCGCAGGACACCTTTAGGAACCTTTCCAACTCCATGGGGAGACTTCTCGCACGTTGCGTTAGCAAACATAGCGGTCCACCAAGGCAAGACTTGTCACTGAAGATGACCTGCTGCCATTCTGAGTCACTCCATGCCAGTCTGGCACAACACCATTGCAGTCTTTGGTGACACTGACGTGGTGTTAAGGGCAGTCATCGTAACGGTCTGCGTCCAGCCGTCTGCCAATGGAGCTGGCACCAGCAGGATGAGTGGAGGGCATCACTGCTTACTCGATGTCCATAATCGTGGCCGTTGGGTCAGTCTGGTACAAAGGTAAGGCCTGTCCTTGCTTACGTCACCTGTGTGGCCGAGGGGGAAACTTGAATCATTTGTCTCGCGCTGTAAAACTACCCACCAAGTTCCATTACTGTCGGTTGATTCCTTCTGAGTGCAGCTATTTGTGCAACTATTATTCTGATGATGAGTCTATAACCAATACAGCACGAGACTACAACTGGACTGCAGGGTATATGAAATAATATTGACCCATCTACCTTTTGGAATCAAAAGAGCATCACCATCAACGTCAGAAGCCTAATGACGTTTTGCATTTAAGAGACGTTCAGTGGTTACTCGTGTCCATCTTCAACCCTTCATAGGCAGGCTGGAGCAACACCTAGATCTTAGACCTTAACCCTGACATTCCTCCTTCCCCAGGCAGTTTTCCTGAGTTAACATAACCCAGGAAAAGTCACACAGCGCTTTAAAATTGGGTCTTAGTTCAAACACAACACCTCGTGGTTCTGGTATTTCCATGATGGTATTTCCCAGCCCGGTGCAGCTTGGCAATATAATAAAAAGTAAATGTACACCACTGCATAAATCCCAGGGCATGGGTGCCCTTGCCAAGATTCGGAATGAGCCCTCACTATAGAAAGTAAACCTCTCTCCTATCCCAAGCAAACAGCTGCTTGCCTGCGTCACTGACCACAAGTGATCGCTAATGCTAACAGCTCTAAGTCAGCATGGCAACCTATAGCTTGTGTGACAACCAATCCAAGGCCAACCCAAAATAAAATCTAAAAATACACAGCACGGTGCAGCAGCCTTGGGCAGCACGGAAACTGTTTAAAACTAGCGTCTGGGCAGTAAATGTTTTGCCCTAACATTTGAATAGATACAAATAAACAAGAATGTTTTGTTTCTGTAAATGCAAATAAAAATAAGTTACAGTCATTGGAAGATCAGCCATCAATCACATGGCGTAATTCAATCTGAACAGCTGCACACCTTATTTAACACGAAGGATTGATTAGTATTGGATGGTAACTGTAAATACCGAGCTTCCTCAAGCAAAGGTTTGGAAACGGTTAAGCCAACCTACAGAAAATCACAACAGTGATGTTGCGTTCTCTCTGTGTGTCTTTCCATGGGTGCTCTCGAATTTCCTATTCAACCAACGTGGAATGGGTTCCGGAATGGGTGCCGTGGGAAATCCGTTCCGGCGCATTTCCACCAAAAATGCATGGGTTCAAAACTTGAAAAGATCATTCCCAGATAGAACCAAACAAAAGTAGGGTCTTCAGCACGAACCGTGACGAGATCTGTGGGCGTGTCAGTTGTCAGAGAGAGAAGGCTACGATGCCGACACCCAGTGGCCTGCTGAATTAGCTTTTCTACGTCTTCTTATCTCCAGTAGTTGATCCGTACCTGCTTTCTGGATACAAACAAACATCTGGAGTAACAGCACAAACGCTCACAGGTAATCTATACGCTCCGCCATCTTGGTACTACGGTTAACTACCACAACAGCTTACTGCCTAGCTGAATGGCAGCATGTTTTCCAAGACTTGGACATGACTTCCATGACTTCTGCACAGTACTAAATAAGTTAGAATAACAGTAAACAGAAATTTAGGCTTGGAGAAGTGACCATTTAGCGAGCTCGCCAATTTAGTGACTCCTGATTTATTCTATTTATTTAATTTCACTGATAGTCAATTGCTGTGTGTTATTTTAAAGCAGGCGTCGGTAAACAAGCTGGTTCTCCTGTATTTCAGGCATCCTGCCATTTTTGCCACAACCGCGAGTGGAACGTTGACCTGCTACAAAGTTACTGGTGACGAGTGGGGATTTATACGGACAGCAGTAGATAAACGTGGCATCGCTTCTTTCAGCCTTATAAATATCTGTTGTTTGCACAGTTGACTTAGTGAGGCTGGCTGGATGATGCTCGGGGGGATTTCTGGCAGCTTTTGGGGGCTAAACTGTCACCGCACTCCAGTGCGATTATCCCCGCTTTAACGTCCTGCCTGTCTCAGGTCCGCATGTGCTGGGGTATCAAGTTCATCGCGGCTCACCCCGCTGCGCTCTCCTTTTAAAGGATACTGCACAGGCCTGCTTACGTAACGGGTCAGCCTATTAAGACGAGACTGAGGGCCACTCTGGAAAACACAGCATGCTATTTAGGATCACATGGAACAGCCATGCTAAAACCTACCACCACAAGTGTACCGTTTAGCTTTGACAGAACGGGACACGATTGTGGGTGTGCTTCAATAACGCGGCATGAAAACGTGACTCTGCCATTCGGAGTCATAAAACTATAATAGGTGTGCGTCATAAAACGTGAGTGATAATTTCCATCTAGACTCTGAACCTGACATAACATAACAGTTTCACAAGCTGCGATCCATCACCTGAGGAAAGCGCTTGTGTTAAGCCTGCATGTAGGACACGTTTTCAGCGGGGCATTATTCAAGGTTATTTAAAGACACCACAGAAGTAGGTTGAACGTCACATGTCGAAAAATGAAAGGGAAAAAAAAAAAATTAAAAAAAAAAAATTCAGAGGCTACAGAATAGAGACTTCACCCACTGATTGGTGTTTTACTTGAGGGTGTGCCCATATGGCAACAACGCCAGTCCTTTCATTTCCTGCACAATGCTGCCTTAAACACATAACAAGTGTTGTGATGGGACAAATGGCTGGCTGAAGCTCTCCCCACCCAACATCGATGATCCTGAAATCCATAGCATGGGTTAGATGAAGCCATACCTGCAACAAAACTTAAAATCAACTATTCATTAAATAAAAGCCAAATGGTAATGTAGGCTGGAGAAAGAAAAGCAGACAAAACCTCAAGGAAATAAACAACCACATCACGTTCAAAGTCTACGGGTGGAGCAGCTCTGCCGACGTAACGTGCCCATCCCCGTATGACTCAACGAAGAACGTTCTATGACTGTGCAAATAGTTCACACAAGGAAACCGTAAGTGAGGTGTGCATGGAATCCACCCAAGCGCCAATCTCCCAACAATCTTGCGATAAATATCTAGCGATGCTCGGCCATGAAACAAAAGGATACGACTGCATAAAAGGGGAAGTGCAACAGAGGTTTATTGTTAAATATGCTCTGAGGACATTGACAAGCCATAGTAAAAGGAATTTCCAAACGCCACTGCAATAAAGTGCAATTCTCCGATAGCTAGTACTGTACATTTGTTTCTTTTGCTTGTGAAATGTGCTCTTAGGTATGAAAAGCCCTTGTCTTGTTTTCAAACTGCACGACTTGTAGCTGGAGTAAAAACTATGAGCAAAGAACTCCATGAAAAAGTATGCCCTCGTCGTCTTGCGAACGCAGACGGGAATAAGAAAAAAAAAAATTTCAATAGAGCGGATTCGTCGATACCGAACCGACGCGCGGACTACAATAACTTAACTACATGCTGTGCATTAAGAAGATGGAACCGACCTTTGTCTCGATTTACAGCTCGTCTTAAAAACAAATTTGGCTCAAAGGTCCTCACAAATGAGCTTTGAAAAACGTCCAGGTTTTATATCAGTAGACGTGATGACTCAAGAGAACCTCAAAGACTTCCTGGCTGCAGGCTTGCTTGCTTGCTTGCTTACTAACTTACTGAGTTGCATTTCAAGTTAAGAAAAAAAAAAACTGAGGGAGGGGGGGAACAAAATCAAAAAGAGAGACAGAGAGAGAGATGATGAACAGAAACCAAACAGGCAGTTGCAAAACAGTGGCACAGTCCAGTAACACAGAACAGTCGCAAGATCGTAGGCTGTGCATAGGAGAAATAAAGCACTTATGGTATTCGCAAACATTTACCACATCATAAAGCTTATTATTATTTTTTTTATGCTCGAAGGGGAGTAATGAGTGCATTCCATTCCACTTGACAAAAATATGCAATGAGGGCATAACCATAGATTTGGAAAACGGAGGTTGGGGGTGGGGGGTGTTTGTAGTACTGTAGAGTATTGTGTCCAGATACCAGCAGGAAAATAAAGGTCGAATCAAACATGTACCACCACCCTTTGCATAGTGGCAGAAATCCAAAGCAGAAGGAACAGGCAGAAATGCAAAAAGATGTTGAGAAACAGCAAGAAATAAGCTCTCAAGGCGGGCGGAGTGGGGGGGGGGTAGAATCTGTTAAAAATATTAGGCATGCCCAACTATCATCAACGTCTGTGCTCGACTTCTGATTCTGTACAAACAGCACAAGGAGCATGGAGGTACTTAAAACGTGTTCCAGACTCCAAAACTCTTCCCACCAAACTCTGTAGTCCTCTCAGTCATTATCTGTGTAGCAGCACAAAGGCCTCCAACTTCTCTGGGATATTCCCCCTATACGTGAGGTCGTACTTGATGATGGCCCGAGCAGCCAAACACTGTAGTGTAGTGTGATTAATAGGCTGGATCAGGTTCTTGGCCATCTCCTTCTCGTCCAGCAAGTCGCAGGCAGTCTGTTTGAAGGAGTTGGTGCTGTCAAAGTGCGTCCCGCAAGCAATCAGCAGGTTCATGATATCGGGGTGGTTGTTGGAGGCGGCCACATGCAGAGGGCTGTTGTTGTCCTCGTCGCGACAGTTCACGTCCGCGCCGCACTCCAAGAGGATGGAGGTCACTTGGAAGGAGGGAAACTTGCAGACCGGGTAGCGGCCCACACAGGTGGTATTCCTGTCGACAGCAAGGTGCAGGGGGCTGAATCCGTTTTTCCCGCACGGATGCAGCTTCAGGAACTTGTAGATGGTTTCTTTCTTGAAGTGATCCTGCTCGACGGTACAGGGGACTTTTTCCAGCAGGCAGATGAGGTGCAGGATGATCGAGAGCGCTTTACTCAGCTGAGCAGGGTCCGGGCCAGGGTGGGGTTGCTTCATCGCGCGCTCGATCTCCAGCACGCTCTTGCTGAGGATGCCCATAAGGTCGTCGAAAGAGACGGACGTTCCCAGCAGGCCTTTGGCTCGATCTTGAAGCATGAAAGAAAAGAGCTCGGCAAATGAGAGCAAGCTGCTAGCGGTCATAGGACTGAGGGGGTCTAGGTTGTTCTGCTGCATGTCCAGAGCATACTTCCACAAATTGATGCACTTCTCAAAATTCCCAGAATCTGCGTAAACGGCTCCTCTGTAGCGGATGTAGTACGACGTGTCTGGGTGCGACGGACCGAGGATGCGTTCTCTAATGAGAAGAGCCTGCATCCTCATCTCGTCTGGATCGGAAATCAAACTGTCCAGCTCCTCAATGGTACTAACCTCCTTGGCATAATCGTACGCCATTACAAGTTCCTTAGGTTCCTCTTTCAGCAGGACGTTGCTGACGTCACTGTATCGCAAGTCCATGGCTCTCTTCCAGTATTTCAGAGCTCCCAGGAGATCCCGCTTTTTGTCAACAAAGGTAGCACCCAGCAATTCCAAAGCGTTAATCCGTTCCACCTTGTTTGTGTGAGGGTGCTGTGTAAGAAAATCTACAATGTTCGTGTGCCCGGTTACACTGGCCGAGAGCAACGGGGTCATCCCATAACCATCCTTCTCCATTGTAGCGCCATATTTCAGAAGCATTTTCATGATCTCCAAACTTCCGGATTCAGCACAGTCGTGTAAGGCAGTGTTACCTGAAGGACACAAGGACAGAGCGGTATAATGAGACACCATACACCGCATTCACAACCAATAAAATCAATCAACCACACATCCTACAAACGGCAAGGAACCTTCAACACTCTGAACACATTCATTCCCATCTTTTCCCAGTGACGTGCGGATGCCCTCTCCCTTACCTTTGACACTTTTCCTATTAACATCAGCACCCTTTTCCAACAGATACTGAGCAATCTCCTTGTGGCCCTTATAACACGAAATCATGAGGCAGGTGTGGCCGTGTCGATTGGCCACCTCCAAGTCTGCTTTGTGCTCCACCAAATACCTGACAATCTCAAGGTGGCCATCGAAGCAAGCCGCTCTCAGGGGGGTAGAGTTTGTAAGCGTAGTATTGTTAACAGAGGCACCGTGGCCCAGCAAAGACTGCACCACTTTCAAATGTCCGGCCGCCGACGCAGCCCACAGCGGAGGGGCTCCTTCGATAGTCTCTCCGTCAAAATTGACGGAACCTCCGACCTCGACGGGCGCACAGCAGCATTCCAGGAGATATTCCACCAGATCCAGGTGCCCATACCGCGCAGCCATCAGCAGTGGTGTTGCTCCGTTTGTTTTTTCAGCCATCAGGTTGGTAACCTCATGGTCGGCTTTATTCTCCAAAAGCTTCTGCAGCAACTTGAGCTTGCCGTCTCGGGCTGCATTGAACACAGCAGTTTTTAAATCCATTGCATTTGGTTGGTGGCCTCCTTCCTATACGAAGACAGAGAAAACCACAGTCAGAGCGGGCACATTTAACCAGGTGAGTCTGAGCTTTGACTTAGCCAAGTACCTCACACTTATCACACGGGTAAACAACACATAAACAGACTACATAAACATTATCCGGGCGAGCTAACTAGTTGGCTAACCAGCTAGCTGAGACCTAGACCTGAACGTAATAAGGAGAATGTCGTGGGCAATCACGACCTCAACGCTTAAGTGACCAAGAACAAGTTAGCTAGCTATTTGGCTATCGCTAGTTAGCATTAAACGCCTTATAGTTTCATTTACAGGTCTTTACAACATTAACGACACGGATTTTCTTACCAGAACTTAAGTCTAGAGCTCAGTGTAACCAATCTGGCTCCAACCTCTTAGTGTGGTAGGTTAGCCAACAGTGGCTAAGCTGCTTAGCTAGCTATCCTAGCCTAGCTAGCTAGTTCTGTCTGTTTGGATTTAGGGCCAACCCGGAATTAGCTACACAGCATTATTAACAAACCCCAGAGGGCATATTTGCCTGGCAAGTTCTAAGTTTCCCCTCTATAGAAGGCAGTCGAGTTAAGAAGGGTAATGTCTCCCTCTCTTCTTCGCCAGTTAACATCAGACAGTACACGGACAAAAAGTGGCTGACTTGTACCTTTTTGTCGTCGGGTCCTCGACGTCGCTCGAAGCTAAATCCGCTTCTCGGTTTTCTCACCTCACTTGACTAACGTTAGCATAATCATGGCAGCACGAAAACGTTGAAATCCACAGCCGCTGCCGAATTTGTGTTCATAACTAGTGGTTTCGCAGGATATCGGGGCTTATTCGGTGAAAAATCCTCCTGCTGGAATTCCGCCGCGGATCTCCACCCCCGCTTCTTCTCCTCCTCCTCCTGCTGCTGCTTCCTGCTGCCAGCTGAAAGGCTAAACGAGCTTAGCTCGGCGCTAACGTTAAAACAGGAGAACAGCACTTGGGTTTCGCTTCGTTTATGTAGTCAAATCAACTCCGCGGCTACGATAATCAGGTCCTTATCGTGTCCGGCCGCTCTGCTTGTACTGTATTGTATTCCCACGGCGGTGAACGAAGCGCATACTGCCATGATCTGCGGCGGCTGGGCGACTAGCTTCACTGTTAAAGCCGAGTCGCTCCCGCCCCCTTTATGATTGACGTCCAACCAGACCAATCAGGAGGCGCGCGCGCGCGACGCAGTGTCACGCAAACGTAAACACGGACTTGAGGACAGTCACGACGATTAGTTAAAGGAGTTGTGCTGTGTCACGGTGGCACCGAACAGCGGAATGAAGGAAAAGCGACTCAGTTCAGTTACGGGGTTTATGAAAGAGGAATTCCCGTCTGTCCCGGTGTCAACAAAGTGTCTCAATATGGAGAAAGTTACTGACTCGGATATCTTTACACGGGTGGTGATGGGAACCAGGGGTCGCCATTTATCCAACACAAATACAGCAGTTTTATTTACGACCCCGAACCACCATGTGGGGGTATTCCACAGAGCAGGATTTCTCAGTAAGCCAGTTCACTTAAGCCTAAAGGTGAGGACTGTCCAGTCAGAATGCCCGTCAGCTCTTTTCCTATTGGTCAGGCTTGAGATATCTGGCTAACTAAGAAATCCTGCTTTGTGGAATACCCCTAGGGAATCTACACGTGCCTGCTGGGATGTAATGCTGATGATGGTAAAATAATGGAAAATCTATTTCCTGTTGGACTATTGGACTATTTTTCCATACAACCCCCTGCATGTACCCGGCCGCTGTAAACGGATTAACATTATTGGATTAACAAGACGTTGTAGCCCTAAACTATCATAAAACACTGTCTCAGACATCAGGCAGCATATTCGTAGCTGTGTATTCATACAGAAATATGGGGGAGCTTTTAGAGGCATTAAACTCTTCTGACATCTGGTTACCATCACCACCACTGTGAACGATTCTAACTAAGCAAGTTTCACTAGAACGAAGCATTTCAGACCAAAACCAACCCGAATAGTTTTGTTTACATCTTTAAACTTTTTTTTTTTTTTTTTTAGTTCAGTAACAGTGATTTCTCATAGGACAAGGAGGGGTGTATTTAGGGTAATTTAATTATGGGCCAAATTCAATTGGTTTACAGGGCATCTTTGTCCTGTGGGACACACTGTGGAAGCCATCATTTGAAAGCTGCCTCGCAAAACGTGATTGTAACATGGTCACGAACATGCTGCCTAATGCTTAAAGTGCCTGTTTCGTGGAATCCAAATCTCATTCCCTTCTTTGAAATCAAGAAATCTGAAGTAACCCAGGAGGATGAGCGGTTTAGATGGTGAGTGAGTATGTAATGTACGCAAACTGAGCTGCAAAAGCTTAGGATTCATTGTTTCTGTGATGTCACAACTTGTTTTCACCCATGGGGATCTTAAAGTGCGACATAAATAGCCATTTTTGGGGCTAAATGTGCCCGCAGACCCCCAAAACAAATAACGACCACAGAACCTGTAAACCTTTTCACAGTTGCTCCGTTGTTTATTAAGCACCTGTGGGTTAAAAAGGGTTCAATTCTTTCACTCCAGTCCACTTGTTACTCCACTGATATGCTAAGTTAAGGCATATGGAGTGGGGTACAAGAAGAAGCACCAGTCCCAAGTACAGGGGACAGAGTGTTGTGATGTTACTACCAACATAAATGAGTGCAGTACAGAAGAAACAACAAACAGAGACAAATGTGCCGAATACGGATTTATATGTATCTACGTAGTTCTAGATAAATAAGAACAGTGTGGACTGTAATGTGCATTTGTAGTGGTCAGCTGTTCATGAGTGTGATGGCATGCGGGAAGAAGCTTCTCTGTAGCCTGGTTGACTTGATCCTCATTTGGCTACAGCGCCAGCCTGAGGGAAGAGGCTGGAACGATGGGCGATGGCCAGGTGTGATGAGATAACAAGGTTGAGATAAGCGACAATGTCCGTTCACAGCATGGTCGATTCACGATGGTCAGGTTCATGAAGGGAAGCATATCTATTTTCAGATTTTCCATGCTGGGGATAATATACAAACTTTTTCATTTGGTTCTCCTGTAAGAAATTCTGAATTATTAAATTTCTCTAGAAAGAATTTCAGAGGAAATCACTCTGAATGACTTTGGGACAGAGCCACAATCTTCAAGTTTAGGCTTTAAACCTACCTGTTCATTTAAGCCTTTCCTAATTAGTTTCCAGCTGTCTGTGTGTCCGTCTTTGCTGGAGCTGAGCTACTTCTCAAAACTCTGTGGTCTGCTGCGGAGCTACTGCCCATCCTGTGCGGATCTGATGCCTTTGCTTCACCTGCCTCGGCTGGGTGCCACTGCCTTCCTGCTGACCAGATTCCCTACCATGAAGCTTCTCCTTGTCTTGGGCTGTGAGGGGGCTTGTGTAATGTGTAAGGGGCCCAAAGGGATCAGCAGATACTGACAGTACTGAATAATCATGTGTATGTACTGGTATTTAAGTGTCTAGAGTGTCCAGGAGTGCAGATGTACAGGATATACAGTAAAGTATCAATAGTACAGATAAATCAACCCTATGATTTAACATAAGAGATTCAGTCCTCATCTGTTCTCGTCCCTCTTCTGGTCCCACTGGGAAGAGCTGAAGAGCCTGATGGCTCTCGGGGACAAAGGATCTCCTGACTCTGCCTCAAAAACACTCAACGCTTCTCCTGTTCTTTCTAATAGACTACCATCCTAGTCTTCCATATAACAGTTACTGACAGCTCTTCCCCAGTGTTGCCTATAATCATAAACTCTGATCCTGTTTGTGTTTGTTGCTATCCGGGGTGGACCTGAGGAGGATGGGTTCCCCTTTTGAGTCTTGGTTCTTCCCAAGGTTTGTTCCTTTGCTCTGAGGGCGTTTCCTTGCCACTGTCGCCCCGGCTTGCTCACCGGGGGCTTGGACCCGGATTCTCCGTAAAGCTGCTTTGTGACGTCTAAAATGCGCTATATAAGTAAATTTGACTTGGCTTTGATGACATCTCAGCAATATAATTATGCATCAAATCAGTGGAATTCCATCTTTATCTTTACGGCAGCTTTACATCACAGAACGTCTATGTTCCAGCTCATGATCTTAGATCTACGGACGCTGGCGTTCTGCAAACACCTTCTGTAAAATACAGGAAACATGGAGAGACTCTTTCAGTTACTCTGCTTCTAAACTGTGGAGCTCAGTTCCAGCTTCTATTAGACAGTCGAGCTCTGTGCTCACTCTAATACACACCTAAACACGTATCTGTTTAACATTTAGCTAAAACTACATTAACATGGTATTTAAGTGTATGTATGTGTGTGTGTGTGTGTGTGTGTGTATTTATATATGTATATATACATATATGTATGTGTGTATGAAGTAGTAGTATTCCTTCTCATTACTGATGTTAAGCTGCCAATGGTATGAAAGGTGCTCTATAAATAAACATTATTATTATTATTATATCTAATAGCCAGTAACAGGACCTTATAAGAATAACACCAACATACTGCATATACCTGTATTCATCTCATCAACACTGCTTTCACTTGTACATGTTGACCCCTAGTGGTCAACAGGATAAAGAGATCATTCAGAGAGCAAGAAACATGGAATAAGACCACCACGACCAGGTAATTGTGGATCTCAGATTTATTGATTTTGTACACTAGAAATCACTGTCATACCACAGACTGGCTGCTGATGTGAAGAAGCTTACAAGGACTCTTGTTTACAATTTAGATTCTGAATAGATCTGTGTACAATTAGACTCTCAAAAATAAACCAGTGTACAATGAACTTACTGGGAAAATAACTTTTACCAACCAAAGATGAACTTCTGTAAAGCGGTTTCATGAAAAGCAACTGCGAACATAAACTACTCGACACAATCAGCAGTATGAAGAATTCTACTTAACCCACACTTAACCTGATTTCACCTCAGGTAGAAAACGTCTGAAAAAGATCATTTTGGAATTTAGTTCCAATGGTTTAGATTCTAGCCCCCCCACCACCATCTCCCTTCCCTCATAAGCTGTAGGCATTCTGATTTAAAGCAATGGGTGATGTGATTTGATTTCCTTAAACAGTTGCTTACCAACATACATACGTAAAAGATACGGTATGAAGTACATTCCTGTGGTTAATTACCAAAACAACGGCTTTCGGGCAAATACTGACCACCAACAGGATGAAGTCCTCCATGATGGCTCCAGTATGCCACTCTAGAGTGGAGGTGTTCTGTTCATGCGTGAAATGTTGTTTCCTAACCCCAATGAAGCAGGAGCTTTCCTTCAGTACACAGTTGGTGGTAGTGTTTCACACATTCTGGCTACGGTTCATGAAGCTAAAGCCAAAGGAATCCTCTGAGAACAGCGATCTTTGGCTAAAATAAACGTCCATGTTTGTTTTAATCCAATAACTATATTCACAAAAAGAATCAAGTGCCTCTGACAACCTTATGTGCACCGGTACATAAAGAGTTCATAATCTACGATAAGCGGCCTCAGCGCCCTCATAAAATCAGTCTCGGGTATCTCCAAAGAGGACTGCCCTTCTGGTGGAGTTAGGCCGACGTGCTTCATTCATGCTGAATGCTAAGAGCAAGGTATGTCAAGCTAGGACCGGCGTTGAACTCTACGGGTTCTCCAGTATTGGGTTTGGAGATACCTATTTTAGTCTGCAGGCAGGTGGCTGAGGGCAAAGAAGTCTGCTGCCTAAACTAAGCCTAATCATGGACTAGGCTTAGTTTAGACAACTTTCTCAGTGGGACTAGGCTTAATTCCTAAGCAAGCAACCACTGAATGATATATACATGCTATTACTGCCAAACCTTCTGGAGTGTCTCCACATATTGACTGGTGGTTGCTATTTGGACGTAACCATCAAAACACACACACACATAATTTGGAAAATGAGAAATAATACATTGAGTAAAGAGAATCACCTCAGGTCCATGTTTACTATGAAAACACATGATTATTTTGCTTTTAAAAGCACCTGCCATCTGTATTCTGCTTCCTGAAGCCGATCTGTAGACAAAAGGACTTTGCCACGCCCGTCTGTCAAGAATGTAACAGCTGAGTAACAGCAAGGAGGTGACTGAGCCCAAAGGAAAACGAGACACGTGCCTACACCTCTACACAAGGGTAACTCTAAGGAATTACAAACAGCAAAAGGACCCCCCCAAAAAAACATGAGAGACGCAGAAATTAGCTAAAAGAATTACCTCTTTCACAGACAGTACCATTAGGGTTCTTCTAAATGCTTATTTACTTGGAAGCCTACTAGGTTATTGGTGGTCAATTTTGTCTTTCATCTAATACTGCGAAGTCGCATCCCTAACATCTGATTAAGCACCATGCACCACGAGCACTTTATACTTTCTTTCATAACTTTTGAAGAGCCAAGTGTGTGTTAAGTAGGTCTCCGATACTCCTTCAACAAAACCAACCTTCAAATTTTTGCTTACAGTGTAAAAATTAAACACACACCCACATAATAAATTAAGATGTTTACTTCTTAACATTGAAAAAACATCACTCCAAGGATATGAAACTAAATCCATTCAAAGGGCTAAAAGATGTGAGGCCAAACAATATCATCTTTAAATAATCGTATTGTGTATGTAATCCTAAAACTTGAGAATAAACCATGAAAACTATGGCTGCCTTAAGTCCCGAGGGTGTGTGTGTGTGTGTTGGGAGAGACTGCAATCAGCGAGGACCTAGGGACGTTAGGATCCCACGCGAGTTGTGGTGGTTTTCTTGTCTGAAAAGAAGCTCCTCAGAAGAACCACTTGACTGATACTGACCACCAGCAGGATGAAAGCCTCTCCGATGGACCAGAACGCCACTCTGGTGTTGAGGTCCTCCGCTCTGCTGCGGCCCTGAGCCTCTCTCAGACGGAAGTGCGTCTGATAGTCGATCACGGACTTCAAGGCTTCGTGGATGGACACACAGGCTGACTCCATCTGAGACAAAGTAGAAATACTAGGAATGAGGATAATTTCTGCAATGTGATACCAGGTTTACTAATAAACGGTGTTATTGAGAAAAGGCAAAAAAGATGGATGCTATTAGATATTCAGTTTTATGTTTTTGAAGTGATAAGGAGCAGTATTAGATTTGGGAAACACATACCTGGGTAAGTGCGGTCACTCGGTTTTCATTGGGAAAGAGTGGAGGGTCTTCGCCAACTTGGAAGTCAAAGTACACAGTCTTGTGGGTAAAGGTGGAGAACTCGTTGCTGAAGCAGAACTTGTAGGTGCCGTTTTTGGCAGCGGTGAACGTAAAGCTGTCATACTGCTTCTTCATCTCTTTGTACAGAACTGTCCCGTCCGGATCCTCCAGACGACAGTCGACATCATAGTGGCCCCCGGTCACAACCTACACAAAATAAAATATGCATTTTTAAAAAAATACTTTCACAGACAATTCTCCGTCACATACATCCTATCACCAGAGACAATCAGGTCAACACGCTGCCCTGTAATTACTAAAACGACAAAACTGTTTCACTAAAATCACATTCAATCACACCTCACCCTTAAAAGAGTAGTCCAGAGCTTTAAACCTGAAAGCAAATGCTGGACCGGCTGCCAGCCGTTGCCTCTACGCTACCCGCGCCACATACAGTATTCCAAAAAACTTCTTCTAGAGCTTTATTATGAAGCTTAGATTTTTCACAATGCAGCCGGATGTAGGAGCACTACTTTGAGCATCGCATTAAGGTAACCTGTGCAGCCTTTCGGACATCTGGCACAGGTGAATTTCTCCTACCCCTTCTGAAAGTTGTATCAGGTTCTTCATGCAAAATACAAAGAAGCGTAACAGCATATCCGCAAACACTAAAGACGCCCATCAAGGTCCCCCCCGGACCCTAAAGTATCCAGATATCCCTTATGACGAATTAATTAGCTACTTTAAAGGTGCAGTCACTGGTGACACAAGCACTCAACTGCACCAACATTCAACCACCGCCTGCCACAAACAACTACACAAACTGTCAATACTGTGCTTTTGAGAATCGATACAGTGTCACAATCATACTGTGTTACTCTGTGTTGTCAATACCGGCAATTTCTGGAGTAACTGAGATCCACTCATCATCAGCCATCACTGATGCTCTTGTGGATGAATGCAATCAAATCCTCACTTCGATGTTCTAACATGCAATTCATCTTCTCAGCATCTAGTCTAATTCCCATTTCAATGCAGGCTGTCACTACAGGAAAAGGGTGACACACTCCACACTAACGGCCTGGATTTCAGAAGAAACGAGGACCAGATGAATACAGGCGTCTGGACCTACAGCGTGTTTACCACGGTCGTAAATGCCACGTAACCACTTGAAAGGGGTAAAACGAGTCTGACTGCTCCTCGGGCTGCAGACAGCTTCTCTTACCTGAAACTCGAGGGTGCACTTCGTGCCTATTGTAATGTCCTCGTAGAAACACTGCTTGGCGTTATCGGGCAGCTCGAAGGTGAGCTCGGAGCCCCACACCCATCCCCACAGCAGCACCTGCACCAGCACCAGCAGCCTCCCACTGCAGCCACGGAGCCACTCCATCTCAGCCAACTGCGGAGCGAGGGAGGTCTCTCAGGATGACAAACGGATAGACCTACAACTGGGAAACACCACATGACACAGTGAAACGAAAGAACAATCAGACACTAATAAAACCCGAAACTGGCTTCGACTGGTTTTATATTATTTGCTCGTGCTGAGTAGATTAGCCTTAGCAACAGCTAGCATAGCATCCTGATAATGAACGAACACACAGGCGAGGCTCTAGCGAGAGCGACACGGTACAGAGAGACGGACATGTCTGACAGTTCTCACACGGACACGGACATTTAATCTGAATACGGTAAATTAATAAGCTAGATACTCGAATTCATCTCTAAAATCGCAAATAACAAAGCTAGAGCAGTCCAGCTGTACTTACCTCAAAATCTACTACCCGGATGGAGGAAGTACGCCGGTGACGATGACATAGCACGTACGGACGTGGTGACGTCAGCGCGTAACTCTTTAACGACTAGCGTTTGTTGCTTACGACTAGAAATACGACAGATTTAAGTTTAACGGAAGTCTGAAAAGTGTTGAATTTATTTATTTATTTTAATTTATTTATCCCAATGATGTTGTTGCCTATTTCTGTATGTAGTTTATCTTTAATAGAAATGCCCTTGTTCACAATATTATGGTGATATAAATTTAACCTATGAATAATTATAATAATAAAATGAATCGGCGTTTGTTTGTGTGTGGAAACTCACATATGTGTAGAGAACAGGTCATTGGATTTTTTTGCTCACGTAAGATTTTTAAAAACAATTGTTCTTGATCCTTGATTAAAGACAATATATGTATTAGCTGGTATTTTAATTATTTAATTCATTAAGTTATTCATTTATTAATTTATTTGGTTTTTTTTGTTTGTTTTAATTGCACTCTAAAACAGATTTTTGTTGATAATATTACCATTTTGACTAAATATTACATACATCAATCCAGAATCTTGAATATCTCTCAGAGCGGGTTAGCATTCCAATATGATTTGGCTTTGTATTACAAATTCTTAAAAACTCGTTCACTAAAAATTATCCTTAAACTGTGCTCGTTATTACACGTGTCTTTTGAAAATAATAAAGAGTATTTATTTTATTGTCCTTTTAAACATATTATTACGGTTTAAGTGGTTAGATTCATGTAGGTTTTATTCTGTTACCTCCAAAGAATTGTTGTTGTTCTGTTAATCAAAGACGAGTTTATGAAATGATGTGCTTTTCCATGCTTCTTGAATTAATAAAAAGTGTAGAGGACAGAATAATTAAATACACTTACACTGCCACAAAAAAGTATTAGTAATCAACACAGATAAGCATTTCAGGAAGTTTGAAAAGTATTCTCAATCTCTCTTAATTACTATCTGTCATTTTGTTACTGTGCCTTTAAGGCTAATATATGTAAATTGTCTCTATTCTGATTGGCTTCCGTATATTGTAACTCAAGAAGAAAAAACCAGTCCATTCTCAAACACTGTTTATAACTTCCACCTGAATGGGGAGAATATGCAGATATATGTAAACATGTTGTTTTTCGTAGTTATTGAATTAGTTTTTATTATTTAATATTTGGGCTCACTCAGTTTCCGTTTAAATACTGGATGATTGAACCTGTAGATTTAATATTAGGTGTCTGAAGGCGTCGCCTGATGATGATAACATGTTTTTGGTACATTGAAAAGTCAGTGATGGTTTTCAATGAACGCCAACAAAGCAGAGAGAGCCTGCAGTTCATATCGTTGACCACAAGGGTGCAGCATGTAACCACTATTCTATTCAGCCACGTAATCTCTGCCTGTGCAATACATTCTCCCAAACTGAGTCAGGACATTACTGTGCACTTGTGCATCTTGTGTCAGAGTAAATCCCTCCATCCACTACGGTACTCATTTTTGTGACCGTCTGTCTTGTTTCCTTCCTTTTTATTTCCTTGTGATCACTTTATAATATTCATAAAATGGACAATTGTGTTAGACATGTGCATGATTTGCACGAGACAATATATTTTAACACTTTGTTTATTGTTGATTTATTTTTATTACCTGTCAGATTTGCAGTAGTGTAAACAAACAATTATGCATAATGATTCAGGTTCACTAATTATATATACTATATGATTATAAATATTTCATATATTAATCAACTGTTTAAATATAATTCTATTTTAATTATGTGTCTACTAATTATGTGGTTATATATATATATATATATATATATATATATATATA
>CM067484.1:1859938-1871897 GCA_034552555.1 Semaprochilodus insignis | reverse complement strand
CAGGAGCCTGAAGTTACTACCACCTTAAACACGCAAGGTGACTCATTTCTTTGTCTGCTTATTAACTACGTCATACATGTGGGGTGGGGAGCTGCTCTGCCATCCCTGCACATGTATACGCTGCATGGTATAGAACAGTGTCACTGAGTTCATGCAGCGCCAGCACGCTTTAGGCTGAGGCTTAAGACAAAGAAGAAGGGTGAATAAAAGAGCCCCACTATGCTAAACAGATGGAGAAACGCACAACGGCAATAGGATTTTCTCCACAGAGCCGTAGGTACCTGGATTTGGGGAACAGGATTAGGTAGTGTGTAATTATATGGGTGCTGCAGGGGTATACTTGCCATGCATCGTGTTTGGGTGTGTGCGTGTGAGGAAGAGATGGGGGAGGGGGGGTTGTGCATTATGAGGGGAATCTAAACAATAAACTGGGTTCTTTCTGTCTGAGTTTGCAGAACCTTATGCAGGCTCTTTGCCGTGCTGAAATATGAATGACGTTCGGTGTTGCTGAGCTCTGTCCTGAGCACTCAGAAGCAGAACAGCCTATTCCGAGACAAAGCCGTAACGCAACAGATGATACCAGGGGAAATCCCTTTTTAACCCGTGTCCATTTCCTTTCACGTCCAATGCAGAAGACAGCTTCATATTGGGAGCTGGTCTACGGAGCGACAATCAGGGTCTTGATGCTCTGCAGAGGTGCACACACGCAGAGCAGAACAACAATGACATTATCAACTAAAGCAGGCTGATTTGATTGACAGCCTAGGGGATAAACAGTGTGTGGTAACTGGTGGCAGCCTGGAAAGGACAGAATCTGGCCTGGACAGGTTCTGTTTATAGAGAGGTCTGTTAGCAACTGGACAGTGACACGAGTAATTGTTTTGGCTCTGCACTCCATCACTCTGGATTTGAACTGCAACAATGACAGTGGAACTAAAGAGGCCCAAGTAACGGGAAAACACATTTCCCCAGTTTGATGTAGCATGTAAACATGGCTGACGTTTCAATGTGCGTCATACACAGTCCATGCAGACTATATATGGAAACTGATATAACAGTTATGTGTCTTCTAAAGATGGGGTCAAGAGGTCAGCCAATCAGAGCAATGGCTATTTACATATAGCTGCTATATGACAGCATCTTTATGACAGGCCCCTTTGTGGCTATTTTGCTGGTGGAATAAAAATAAGAGTAATATTTTGAGTTGAATATAATAAACTATCTTCTGGGGCAAACAGCAGTTAGAATATGCAGCAGAGCCCTATACAGCTTAGTGTTAAGGGTACGGAAAGTACAGTGTGTTGTGGGAGCCAGGTCGTGCAGTTAAGTGTGTGGTTGTAAACAGCAGATGTATATACAGATGTATATATAGTGTACAGTGCAGGTAGTGAGCATAGCAGCTAATGTTCAGGTAAGCAGCCATACAACTCACAGAAGAGATGTTCAGGTATAGAGGTGTAGGTCTTCCATGTGTCAGCATGGTTTTCCTCCTACAGTCCAAAGACATGCAGTCAGGTGAACTGGAGATGCTAAATTGCCCAGAATTTGTTGGTATTGAACTGAATCCATTCCTCCCTTCACCAGTGAAATGGTCCCTGTGCCACTGGCTGCAGCACAAGCCCAAAGCATGATCGATCCACTTCCATTGTTTACAGCTCGAGAGGTGTTCCCTCCTTCTAAACCACCCTTCTGGGTTGTGTGGGGGGTGATGGAGCCAATCCCAGTATTCAATGGGTGAAAGGTAGAAAACACCCTGGGCAGGCCGGCATACACAGTTACACGCAGACCTGGGTGGGGAATTTAGCATCTCCAGTTCACCTGACTGCAGGATGACATGCAAACTCCACACGGAAAGGACGCCGGATGTTTCGGCCAGGAAACAAACCCAGGCCCTTCTTGCTGTGAGGCGACAGCGCTACCCACTGCACCACTGTGCCGCCCTCTGCATGAAACTCTGCACTGAACTTCCTTATGTTCTACAAACATGCCTCCATCAGTCCACAGGACTTGCTTCCAAAGTACACCAGGCTTTCTTATATGCTACCATTGCAGACCTCTGATGTTGCATTTTGTGGTGAGGACATAGGAAAGGGTTTCATCTGATGATGAAGTTGTATTTGTGCCGCAGTAGACCAGTGCACCACCATTCCAGAGCCTGGTAAATCTTCCTGAAGGTCTTCTACAGCCAAACTGGGGTTTTGAGTTGCCTTTCCAGCAAACCTACGAGCAGTTCTCTCTGAAAGTTTTCTTGGTCTTCAGACCTCAACTTGACCTCCACCAGCTGCCATTTCTTTAATACATTACAAACTGAGAAACCCGCTACCTGAAAACACATTCCTATCTTCTTATAGCTTCTCCTGCTTTGTGTCCATAAATTATTTTCATTTTCAGAGTGCCAGGGAGCCGCTTAGAGGAGCTCGTGGCTGCTGATTGTTGGGACGAGGTTTGTGAAGTGTGAGTATTTATAAAGCTGTGAAATTTGCATCACCTTGTCTTTCCTAACCATGACTGTGAATAAGCCACAGCGCTAACAAGCTAATTAAGATCTAAGACCTTTAGTTATCTGAGAGCTCAAATCTCTTGGGGTGCCCAAACTTTTGAATGGCGCTTCTTTTTTTTTTTTTTTTGGCTTATTCACTCATCATCAAAAGAATAGATGCACAAATATCTGCACCCAGAAGTGTTGGATAAGTCGTTGTACCTGACTGACCCAACAGCCACGATTGTGGACATTCAGCGAGCAGTGATGTCCTCCATGAGTCATCCTGTTAGTGCACCAGCACCATTGGCAGACGACTGCACCACGCAGGACTACATACACACAGACCGTTATGATGACTGCCCTTAACACCACGTCAAGCACTGCAATGGTGTCATGCCATACTGTCATCAGTGACGAGTCCCGCTTTTGTCTTGGTGGAGACGACCAATGAATCCGTGTGTGGAGGCACCGTGGTCAGTGCCAATATGAACGGTTTGTTATCACACGTCACACGTCCAGAAGACCTGGTGTCACTCCGCCTCCACCCCTACCCCACCATCTGCAGGAACTGTGTGAGAATATTCAAGCTGCATGGGATGGATTATCACAGGACACCATTAGGAACCTCTACAACTCCATGCCGAGACGTCTGGCATGTTGGGTTAGCAAACACAGCGGCCCGACACCATACTGAGAGACACTACTTCTGTATGTGTAGTTCAATAAATATTGATCATATCAGTCTAAATGTATCATCATTTATTGTTCCTGGTAACCTTTATCTTCCTTCCCAACAGCACTGTAATCCCACACCTCCTTCTTGGTGCAACTATTCTGTAGATGATGAGTGAAAATAATAACTACTCAAGCTTCAAATTTTCAAAAAGAATGTTTCATCCTTATGAATTTTGGAGATCTGTTCATCTTCTAAATATTTGCAGATATTAGCAGAAAGTTTGGCCAGGGGTGCCGCTGTAGTTGAAATGCATGGCCAGTGGTGTTCACTTTGGGTGGTTGACTTGGCTCTGGCACCTCAAAGACTCCATAATTACCTAACTAGTATGTGTTGGGTAAAGCACTTTCCAATGAGTCCGGAGGGATCGGTTAGATCAGATGTGTTACGGTGCCTTTGAGCACTTTAAAATTCGCCCTGCTGCTGCTGCTGTCAATAAAGACGAGTGAGCCAGTTCCCCCTGCAGTCATACATGCCCATAACACCGTGTTTCAAAGTTGAGGTGATTTGTTTCGGATCCTGAGCAGTGTCTTTGTGCTGTCCTCATTCCATCATTCCAGAACAGGTTAATCTTCCCCAGATCTGTACGTACAATTTCAGTACCAAAACTCTACAGACCTTTTCTTTGACGTGAACTAATGATATGATGACACAGCTTCTCCCAATATAGACGGCCCGATCAATAAAGATCCTCAATACCCTTAAAGGTGAAACCCTGCACTGTCCCTTCAGAGCCATTTGTTTTCCTGTCAAATGCAGTGAGCTTGAGCTGAAGGCAAAATTAATGTTTCTGTCCAGTTACTAACAGACCACTGAAGTTCTTTGTATCTTGCCAATCAAAAGTTTGGGAACACCTACACATAGAAGGCTTTTCCTTATCCTATTACACAGTGACCCAAAAGCCAGTGGTGGACGAAGTACACAAACCATGTACTGGAGTTAAAGTAGGGATCCCCAAGGTAAAACACTCCACCAGTGTCAGTAGACGTTCCTCCCTTTAGACCTCCACTGGAGTAACAGTACTAAAGTATTTACCTTCAAATGTACTTAAGTATGGAGAGTAACAGGAGCATGATTTATTATGGCTCTAATGTCCTATTATCATTTCTGGAACAAGACTCTTAATCAGCTCAGTGTAGGAGAAGAGACTCTAGTGTCTCTCAGTCCACCAGTCTTTAATAGAAGCTCATTCATTAATCTGACACTGATGTCTATTACAATCATCATAAGCACAGAACACTGAAGGAGAACAGGTTCCATTAGCTAGAACCAAGCTCTGTCCAACAGGCTTCACGCTTCTCTGGTTTGGACATGTTACGTTTATATGCTCACATAAGCCAAAAGGAATGACATGGTTGTTATGAGGACATCTTAAATCATTTCTGCACTGGAAATTATGGTTTTCAATTTTTCCCTTTCCCACTTCCTTAAGAAATTTCTGAATCTAATCTCTTCAGAAACATACATTGACAAATAACTTGCACAAAACGTCTGTTTTTACTGATAATGAAATATAAGCTTACCGGACAAACAATTAGTCACCTCGTATGTTAAAGGTGGTAGTAACTTCAGGCTCCTGCAGATGGCGCTGCACGAGGATGACGGGGCTATAAACACCTGCAGGGTGTGAGTGACGGGATCCATAGATTGAGAAGAGGTGCTACAGTGCAGTGAATGTCTCGGTCCATGTGTGGAAAATGGCTCCAAAGCAGATGTTAATGACTGGCTAAAAGGAGTGACTGCATTTGGGCGTGCCAAAGACCATAGTGTGAAGGAAGTAGCTGAATCTGCAGGTGTGTGGAAGCGTACGGTCATATGGGTCTACCAGCAGTGGCTAAAATCCCAGTCTACAGGGAATTCTCCTCGGAATTGTGCCAGGGAAAGGGTCCACCAAATCTGGCCCAAGTGCACAATTCTTAGATGAGCAAGAGTGTCTGAACATTGATGTGGCCTACTTGTCCAGTACATGCCAAATCCAATCACAGCTGTTATTGGTGCTCGTGGAGGTGTTACACACTACTGAGTATAGTTCAGTCACAGGGGACTCATTTTTGGTCTGGTGAGCTTATAAAGGGCATTTTGAACCTAGTAAATGACATCTACTGGAATAAGCATTTACACAGCTTATGTGTCAGCCTTACGAACAGTACCCTACAGTGGAGTCTTAGTGTTTGCTTGTTTACTGCATCTCCAAATATGATGAACAATGTATTTTCTGTATCTCCAAGCTTTTGAGTGGCAGTGGAGGTGGACTTCTATATATGGCCACAGCTATATATGGACCCCCATCTTTGGCCACAATCGAATGAAACACTCCAGAGTCTGGTGCCATGGCGAGGTCATCAACTCGCTAAAACAATATAGCAACACAGGCTTCGCTCCGAGCTGCGGGAGAATTCCTTTCTTGAACGCTGTCCCAGAACAGACTTGTCTTCAGGGCAAGAGTTGCAGAAAAGACAAAAGAGAGCGAGAGAAGAGACAAGCGAAGCAGAAGAGAAAAGAGACAGTGTTTCACTCAGAATAGTGTAATACCCGCATGGCCTTCCAAGAAGCCAGAGACGTCCTCTGCAGACACAGGGCAGACTTAGAGTCCTTGTTGAGGGGACACTGGCGAGCTGCGTACACGCAACAATGCTTATTCTTTCCCAATTGCGTTTCTCCTTTTCCCTCGATTTGAAGAGACAACAGGCGCTTAAACGAGTTTAGCAATCCCAGGGCACTGTCATATGAAAAGGCATGCTCGACATGGTTATAGGGAGCAGGGTGGAGGGGCGGGGTAGTCTGTGTAAGCGGGATGATGAGTGTGGCTCCACAGAGGGGTCGGGATCGTGAACCCTCCGGGCTCTGGAGCCGCCCTCGTCACAGCTGCCTCAGTGTAGACTGCTCTCCCCCCCGACACCCGCTGCCAATCTTACATCACTTCATTCATCTCACATGCATGTGGTGGGTTCGAGAAGGAGTGCTTTCTACAATATGGCTGTTTACTATGGTAGAGCATGATACTCTATACTGCTGTGCAATTCAGTGCAAGAAGTTTTGTTCAGATTGAAAGTCAGGACAAATAAAAACACACTGCTAAAATATGGATAAAATATGAAACCCCGAAATAATGGGCTGGATTTTATGGAAACATTTTGGACCACGTCATACACTCACTGTTGAAAAGAATAGCTGCACCCAAAGGGAAGTGTGTGACTGCAGTGCTATTGGGAAGGAAGATAAAGGTTGATACATTTAGACTGATATGGGCAATATTTATTGAGCTAGCTTTAGCTTTAGCTTTCATAATGCAACATGCCAGACGTCTCGGCATGGAGCTGTAGAGGTTCCTAATGGTGTCCTGTGATAATCCATCCCATGCAGCTTGAACATTCTAACACAGTTCCTGCAGATGGTGCGGTAGGGGTGGAGGTGGACGTGTGACGCATAACAACAAGCTGTTCATCTTGGCGCTGACCACGGTGTCTCCACCAAGACAAAAGCGGGACTCGTCACTGAAGATGACCCGCTGCCATTCTGAGTCACTCCATGACAGTCTAGCACGACTCCATTGCAGTGCTTGGTGACGCCGTCGTAACGGTCTGCGTGGACGTAGACCAACGTTGTGCAGCCGTCTGCCAATGGTGCTGGCACGCTGGGTCAGTCAAGGACAGCAATAAGGCCCGTCCTTACTTACGTCACACGCACAGCCCAGCGTGAAACTTGAATCATTTGCATGTCTCCCAATATCAAACCTACCCACCAAGTTTCATTCCTGTCGGTTGATTCCTTCTGGGTGCAGCTATTTGTGCAATTATTGTTTTATACATATAATATTTATTATTATTATATCAGTAATGTGAAAACTAGTGCATTTGTGGCATCCAAAAAGAAAATCCACTACAAATTCCATATGTCCGTTTTTGTATTTCACATATATGTCTTCAGGTTCCTTGACTCGTTCACGGCCCTGTGCTGTGGAGACTCCCATTTTCCCCTGAAGTATTTCTGCCTCATTTTCTACTTACTGAGGCAGAACTCTAACTACTCTCCATCCAACTCCTCAGGAAGCACTCCAAGTCCTCTGCAGGTTAATCTACTTTAGGTGGGCTGCCTGCAGGCCAGAGCCTGTGCTTAAACGCCTCTTAGAACTGAGCCCTCATGTCAGTGTTTACGGTCCAGAAGGCCTCCAAACTCGCTCACCATTATAGAACTCTCTGTTCTGTGTTTTGCTCCTTCTCTGCTGGAGTCATTCAGCACCAACCGGTTTCGCCATCGCAAGGCTCCGAGCCGCCATCTGTTCGCCATGCTGTGGGACACACTTTTCCCTCAGGCAGCGGCTTTGGTGGCTTTTTTTTTTTTGAGTTGTGGAGAAAAACGTAGAATTGGGTACAACGGCAGCTCTCGCGGAGCACATGAATGGACGTTGCTCAAGCTCCTCGGAAGGCACCTGGCTATTTCCGAGATTTCATGCAGGGAAGGGAATGTTTTGTGAAAAGCCTCGGCGTGCGCCAGGGAACGTGTTCCATAAGTTGATCTGAAATGAGGGACTAAGTCATCCGTTTTATAGCATATGCCATTATCCTATTAGCCATGGTGGAAAGTAATGGGGTACACGCACTTCATTACTCTGCCTAAGTGGCTGTTTCAAGGACCTGTACATTGGGATTTCTGTCTTCGGCAACTCGTAGTTTTGCCCTACTACGTTACAGCATTACAGCTCCTACAGGATGATTGATCTGACCACTATACTGGTGAAAACGTACGCAGCAGAAAGGTGTAACTAAAGGGAGATTGCTCAAAACCTGGCCTGAGCATAACAAATGGGCACAGTAGAATAGCATGCAGTAACTGCAGACAGTGTGAAGGAAGCCAAAGCCCATCAAAGCTGGAAGTCTCCCAGAAATGGAACGTAGGAGCTTGGCTTGTCTGTAAATCCTCAAGAAAGCTAGATCTGAATTAGAAAATGTGGGCAAAATGTAACCAATTGGCACAGCTCAAGTAAATTACAGCAGTCAGAGACATTATCCAACCTCATTTTATCCTTTAGAATTAAACAGGCTGTTTTGGCTACCGTGCCTATAAGACTGATACATCCGAGTGGCTGTCTTGTACTAGTCCTTATTCAGAAAGGAGCTCAGACTGAAACACTGCTTATTACATCAGCACGAATTGGCGGAGCGAAACTGCTATAGGCTGAATAGGTTGATAAACACTCATGTTGGGAAGGAAGATAAAGGTCACCAGGATCAATAAATGATGATAAATTTAGACTGATCAATATTTATTGAGCTACACATACAGAAGCAGTGTCTCTCAGTATGGCATCCGGGCAGCTAACGCAACATGCCAGACATCTTCGCATGGAGTTGTAGAGGTTCCTAATGGTGTGCTGTGATAATCCATCCCATGCAGCTTGAATATTCTCACACAGTTCCTGCAGATGGTGCGGCAGGGGTGGAGGTGGAGTGACACCAGGACTACTGGACGTGTGACGCGTGACAACAAACCGTTCATCTTGGTGCTGACCACGGTGCCTCCACACACGGATTCGTTGGTCGTCTCCACCAAGACAAAAGCGGGACTCGTCACTGAAGATGACCTGCTGCCGTTCTGAGTCACTCCATGACAGTCTGGTACGACACCATTGAAGTCTTTGGTGACGCTGACGTGGTGTTAAGGGCAGTCGTCATAACGGTCTGTGTGCATGCAGTCCTGTGTGGTGCAGCCGTCTGCCAGTGGTGCTGCACTAACAGGATGACTCATGGAGGGAATCACTCCTCACTGAATGTGCACAATCGTAGCTGTTGGGTCAGTCAGGTTCAGTAATAAGGCCCGTCCTTGCATACATCACATGCCAGTCTACCGTGAAACCTACCCACCAAGTTCCATCCCTGTCGGCTGATCCTTGTGGGTGCAACTATTTGTGCAACTATCATTTTGATGATGACTGTAGTTTCAGAAAACGCAATGTGGCTTCCTCGTCACAATAAGACGGATCTTTTATAATCTTATAACTGACCCCGTATCATTTTCCTTTTAAGGGGAAACAGGTCTGAGCTCCTCTGGGTTAAAGTAGTTTACATACCCCCTCAAACTCGTTCTTTGAGAAATGGAGGAAGACACAGTTTTCCCATGATATGAGCCCTGTAATACATTGCCTGCACTTGCATATCAAAAGGACCAGATGCTAACTGTGCTAACAAACAAATGTGCACTTTACCCACATTCAGATTTTAAGACACATTAATTTCTCACGTTCATTCTCGGCACTTCCATTAACAATTTATTGAAAATGCAGTTCAGAGAGAGTAGCACAAACGACAAGCTATAAAATGACACAGTATCGCTCACAGAAGATCAACGTTTGATTACAGTCAAGTACTTCACATAACAATACGGGTAAATGGGTCTTATGACTGACAAAGAGGGGATTTAACACACTTCAGACACAAGACCTCCCAATTAGCACATGTTGAATGTGACACCACATTACCGCTTAGGACAGGATTCCGTCGGATCCGTAAAGCTGTTTAACGCAGACACTACAGTACACTTACCAACTGATCAAGAGTGTGACTTCACACTCTCACACTTTCTAAGTGATGAAACCTCTAGGTGCATGTGACGATTGGGAGCTTAGGTCAAGCAACCACTTACGCTCCTGCACCTTGTTATATGGAGTAAAAACCAAGACCAAGTTTTGAGATCCAGCCGAGATGGAGAGCTTGAGGCAAGGACTGTGCTTTGACTCAAATCTGAAGCACATCGTTCATGCTCACTCAAAGAGAATCACACGTTGCTAAGACGTGGTAATTTAAGACCCAGACTGTTAGTGCACAAAGTGATAATTAAAGAAAGCAAACGTTAATGGGGGGGGAAATCAGTCAGATCCCGTTACAACGGAGGGCAATATACAGCACACTTGCTCATGAAGTTCGGCTGGGGAATCAAGTAAGGGAATCCAACTGTGCTTGGATCGTCTCTAGCTGCAAAAGAAGGAGGGAAAAAAAGAGAAAAAAAAATAAGAAGAAGGAGAAAAAAATAATGTTTGACAGTTTGAAGATAGGTACCATGTCTGACAGTGTTAGCTAAGCAGCCATGTGGAAAACTAAATGAATCTAGTCTGACCTTGTTGTAGAACTCCAGCAGTTCCTGGTGGCTGAATTCCACAAAAACATTCTGCAGATGCTAGAGGACAGAAAAAAAGAGAGAGAAAACAGAAATGAGAACCACAGCCGGCCCTCGTCAGCTCCCCATATAAAAGCTTCTCATGAATTATTGGTACACATCTGTCCAGATAAAGTCAGCTTCCATCAAAAACACAAAAGCATATACGTTGACCTCTTTGTTTAAGCGGTGAAACGGATACACTGACTAAAACTCAGCAACGGAAATTCAGACGGGCTCTACTTAATGTGGCAAAGCTAAANGACTAAAACTCAGCAACGGAAATTCAGACGGGCTCTACTTAATGTGGCAAAGCTAAACCGAAGCACGCTGTTTAGCTTCAATAATTCCTGAGCTGAATATGAGCATGTTTTCCAGAACAAGGCTTGGCAGAGGTTTACATATAGCAATGTCTTCAGGGCTGCACGATAAAGCAGATGTTTATGGCTATTGCAATTCCAGTTCTCATGATAAATACACTGTAATGGGCTGCGTTAGCCCAGCAGCTCAAATAACCTCACATGCAGCACCAAAGAGACATGATTAGAGTGGTGGAACACAGCATTAGTAGCCCATCGAGCTACTAACCCCCATATGGACAGTGAGGAACTTAACCATTTGGACAAATGACCAGTTACAAGGCACACACGTGCATCGCTCAGACACTACTCTAAACTACTAGCCCGTGAAAATGCTTTAATGCTCAATGGCCGTTCTCTCACTCTCAGGATATAAAATCCATAGACCGTATGGTACAATGTAGGAAGCATTAATGGCCCCTGGCATCAAACCCGAATCATCATGAGGAGCTTTCTAAGGAATTAAATATGTATTTATTTGTGTTTGTAGGCTCATATTGAAGATTAAAACATGCATATTTGTGTTTGTAGCCTGACTGCAAACATGACTTGAAAAATGCATTTCCAGCAGGCTAAGCACGTTGCTAGCCGGGTGCTAAAAATGAATAGGAGTCTATGGGAGGAACAAGGGATTAATAAATGCCACAAAGAGGAGTGCGGATCATTATGGCTGTGGATTAGACTTTGGGGATCTGCCCTGACTGAGTACATGCAGTTTGGTGGCTGTTGGGAACTAATAAGGTTTGAACGGGGGGTTGAATAACTGGGACTCTATTGGAGGAATGGGAAATGGGGTGAACACAAACAGATAAGTGCAGGTCAGACCAACACTGAATTTGAGCTTGGGGATCTGCCCTGAGAGAGGGTTTGTGAAATGGTGTCTGCCGGTTGAGCAGAAGTACAGTAGATGGGCGTGTACTTCTTCACCCCATTCATTCTTAACGGGGGACAAAAAACACGGAATTGAACCAAGTTTATCCGGAAACTGTACGTCAGACCAAAAACCTGTACATAAGCACACCATTCTTTATCACACCAAACATTCCAGAGTGGGAACATTGTTGATATCTCAACAACTGCGAGAGGAGTTAGCGGACCAAAGATGAGTATGAGTAAGAATACAAAGATGAAGAAGCAGGAGAAGAATACGAAGAAGAAAAATACAAAGAAGAATATAAAGAAGAATGCGAAGAAGAATGTGAATATGAAGATGAAGACAAATATGAAGAAGAAGAA
>CM067484.1:1843489-1859438 GCA_034552555.1 Semaprochilodus insignis | reverse complement strand
GTGGAGGTATTACAAGCTATTATGTAGGTTTTGTGTATTATACTATTTTATAATTAGTGTGAACTTGTTATAGTAACAGATTATTAAAGTGATTCATTACGTAATTATATTGGCCACACGAAGGACAATAATAGTGAGGCTTGTTTCCCTTCACAATCTGGACGTCCTATGATGGAGGATATCCAATCGCTCTCTACCGAAAGGACATCCCAAACAGCAGAGCTCATTTTTCATCATCATCCCCTCTCTGAGTAGCAGGTGCTAGAAGTTGCTGTTCAGCGTGGCACGTTTTTCTCTTCTTTGTCTGCTGGCACGCTGCTTGGCACGCTTTCGTTCTTTCTGCTGTATGAATGTGCCATATTTGCTCGGCCCTCCGCCGTAGTTAACTTGCCCTTGGCCCCCTTCTATCATCATCAAAGCTATATAATGGTATTGATGCTTACCTTAGCACTGCGAGGCTAAAAGCATTAAGTGGTCATTTTTTTTGCTGCGCCGTGCCATCTCAGTGAAAAACGGCACACAATGGAATGACCTAGCAAGCGCTTTCCCTACTGCGTTGTGTCCTCGTTGGCTGGAAGTTTCCATTCTGTTATTACTGAAAGTGCACTACAGATAAATCCCCAATGCCCTCAAATAAAGATCCCAAAAAGGCCTCTTAGAACCAGTTTTACTTCCCGCTAGAACCTTTCGATTGACAGTACCTCTTGTGAAAGAGATGTGCAAGCGTTTAAAAGAACCTTCTTAAGGAACCGTCACCCACCAACATAAAGGCTCTACACCAACCAAGGTTTTCCCTCAGAACCTTGTGTCCAAGCTAAGACCTGTTTGGGGAACCTTTGCTTGTAAGAGTGCATGCCGAGTTCGCATCATGCTCGAGAGATCAGAGATATTGTCTGAGCAAGGCTGAAGTAAACGACAGCAGATATCCTTGTAGCACCAGGGTGGCATCAAAGTCTGGTCAGATTTCCCATGCATTCTTTAGGGCTGATGCTGAGATTGCAGACAAAGCACCCGGCTTATCTCCTCACATGAGCAAATCGGAGTAGAAGCCGGGATCACAGGCCAGATCGGTGCAGGTGTTCCTTAAAGGTTCACACTGCATAAGGCTGCTAAGGAAAGGACAAGGCAGTGGAGGCTTGTCAAATGACTTGTATTCATGAGATGAGGACTGGGAATACATCACAGTCAGGGTTATGAATATTCTATGTTTTGTGTTCAGCCTTTTATTACTTATGTATTTCTCCTACCGCTTTTTAAATGCATGGGCTGCCGGTTTGGCAACAGGCCAGCATTTGTCGTTATCATGATAAATGACATCACATTACGCTTTTCTTAGTGCATCGTGAGGATCGCCTGTACATTTAAAACACTGTCCACCTGCATCATGTAAGACTAAACGTTTAGAGCAGTTACAGGGAGACTGTAAACAACACAAACCAGTTGAACAGAAATTCTGCACAATAATATTGGGGAAAAATGTCATATTTAAGTGTGTTCTCTGTAGATATCAATCAATCACCTAATTTTACATGTTTTATTGATTTATTTTTAACCCATCTTTTAGGAACAAACGTAAATATGACTTTTTAAGCATTCTCGATTGATTAGCTGAGTTTGACACATTCAAAAACAAATATGACAGAACTTTTGTGCAGATCATATGTCACTGGAAATAAATTAATATCCTGTAATCCCTCCCCAAGCACCAGTAACAGCTGTGATTGGATTGGGCATGGACTGGACAAGTTTCTGGATGTAGGCCACATCAATGTTCAGATACTCTTACATCAAAGAATTGGTCAGTTGGTCTTCCCTGTCACAATTCCAAGGAGAATTCCCTGTAGACTGGGATTTTAGCCACTGCTGGTAGACCCCTATGACTGTACGCTTCCATACACCTGCAGGTTCAGCTACTTCCTTCACACTATGGTCTTTGGCACGCCCAAATGCAGTCACTCCTTTTAGCCAATCATTAACATCTGCTTTGGAGCCATTTACCACACACAGAACGAGACATTCCCCGCACTGTAGCACCTCTTCTCAATCTATGGATCCCGTCACTCACACCCCGCAGGTATTTATAGCCCCATCATCCTCGTGCAGCGCCATCTGCAGGAGCCTGAAGTTACTGCCACCTTAAACACACAAAGTGACTCATTTTCCCAGGGGTGCCCAAGCTTTTGCATCCAACTGTATACAGTGCTGGTAGCGTCTGGATGTCGGTGTATTAGTCTGCATTCTCCGGACATTTCCGTATCTGTGTAATAAGAACGAGCAGCTGCACATTGCTGGTTTGTTGTGGGTGTGTTTGTAGGCGGAGATCAATGTGAGTAGGAAACTCATTCAAACATCAACAAGCTTTTAAGGGAAATCTGCTGGCAGTTGTGGTTCTTTGCGCAAGACCGTTCACTGTCCTACTATAGCATTAGAGATGGGCTGTGCAGCTCTGAATGTGAGGAGACGGCAGCGATCACTTTCCCTTCCGTTTTCTCCATGTAGCAAATTTAGAATTTTTTCAGCCGACAATGGAGCATAATTTGCACGAGCCATCATGAGTGGTGTCCATCAGCACGTTGTTTCATTGATATCATTGACAAGAGACATGGTTTTTTTTGCCGTAACGCTTTCTATGAATCTGGTATCCATAATGCATTATAGGTGCATTGATACAGATTGATAAATCAGTCATAATGCTGTATTATACATGACATAAGCCTTTCTGACTGTACATAAATGTTCATAATCGAACACATATATATAATATATATATATAATATATACTGTATATTGTTGTGATCTCTAGCTGTCTATTCAGATGAATTGATATCAGCATGTAGTTTGTAATAATATATTGTATTAATAAATGGACCCCTGTTCAAAGTACAAACTAGCTATTCTGGTATTCCTCTATTTAGACATTTTTATTTAAGGCAGTCTTACTTTATTAATAGTTATGTGCTCTTATTAACATTGACTAATTCATCCAGCTGACCAACACTATCACTTTAGCTACAGTCTGTATAGAGAGCTTATAAGTGTTTATTAGATGTTGTATCGCAGTTACAAAATGCTTATTTCACTTTGCACTATGAAACTTTCTACTGTGGTTTTGCAACAGTTGATCTGCATGGTTATGATCATTTATGTACAGTTACAAAAACATTTATGATACTACAAAGCATTGTAAATGCTTTATAGATCTTTATGAATGCATTTATAACGCATTATAGAAATTGTTACCATTTTTCCTAATGAATGCAGTATCTTACCTTTACAGTTGGGTGGTCCATTCAAACTTCACTGCCAACCTCAAGAAAAGCAAAATATCATAATTCATTTCATCTCCATGTTATATTTCTGCAGTATCGTCTACCTTTAGCGTAGTACCCTTATGATTTTTCTGGGTTTTCCAGAATTTTCTGCTGATACAGGAAAGATGGTGTTTTGGGATCACTTGTAGGTCCAACGTGTTCCAAACACACTGCCTGTGAGTCAGAAATGGGATGCTATCCTTAATGAAAACCTCGTTATGGAGAGTATATGGATTTCTCAGGCTGTCATGGGCTTCACTTTTCCGGAAGCCGCATTTACGCTGCATGGACCAGGCGTATTAGCGTACGACAGGGGAGCTGATTTAGCCTGGCCTTCTGCTTTTCTTTTAATCTGCATCTCCGGGCAAATGTGCTGTCCTCATCAAGATGCCTTTCCGAGCTCTCTTTTTTAATAATGTAGCCGGATTTTTAAAGTTTTATTGCATCTGTTTACCTGTTTGAGGGTCCAGAGGCCCCTAGGTTATGTAATTCACATCAGGAAAAAAGTTAGTTTAAACCAGTTTGTGAAGTGAGCTGAACTGTAAACTTTATTGTCCTGAGAGGAATGGTGGGGAAGACTTAGTAAACTCAAACTTGGACGCATTTTTGAGTATTATTTTTTTCCCCCTTAACACCAAACTCATCATCAATCAATAGCTGCACAAATAGCTGCACCCAGAAGGAATCAACTGACGGGTATGGAACTTGGTGGGTAGGTTTGACATCATGAGACATGTAAATAGTTCAAGTTTCACGCTCGGCTGCACATGTAATGTCAGCAAGGACGGCCCTTATCGCTGTACCTGACTGACCCAACAGCCACGATTGTGGCCATTCAGCTAGCAGTGATGCCCTCCATGAGTCATCCTGTTAGTGCCCCAGCACCATTGGCAGACGGCTGCACCACGCAGGACTACATACACACAGACCGTTACAACGACTGTCCTTAACACTGCGTCAACGTCCCCAGAGACTGCAATGGTGTCGTGCCAGACTGTCATGGAGTGACTCAGAATGGCAGCGGGTCATCTTCAGTGATGAGTCCTGCTTTTGTCTTGGTGGAGACGACCAACGAATCCGTGTGTGGAGGCACCGTGGTCAGCACCAAGATGAACGGTTTGTTGCCCCATGTCACACGTCCAGAAGGCCTGGTGTCACTCCACCTCCACGCCTACCGCACCATCTGCAGGAACTGTGTGAGAATATTCAAGCTGCCTGGGATGGATTATCACAGGACACCATTAGGAACCTCTACAACTCCATGCCAAGACGTCTGGCATGTTGTGTTAGCCATACTGAGAGACACTACTTCTGTATGTGTAGCTCAATAAATATTGATCATATCAGTCTAAATGTATCATCATTTATTGTTCCTGGTAACCTTTATCTTCCTTCCCAACAGCACTGCAATCCCACACCTCCTTCTGGGTGCAGCTGTTCTTGTTGATTACTGAGGCTAGGTTTTTTTCCTTTTCCCTCAGTCCAATTGTAACAGTTTATTTGGGTAAATTGTCACATCTGTGTAATGTGACGTGACAGTAAACATGATTTGATTTAATTTAGGTAGCTTTCAAATTGAGTTCTGATCCATTCAATGATTTTTTTCTTTTTTTTTATACCGTAATCATATTTTCAGTTTTCATATCTGTAAACTTTAGTCAGCGGACAAAGGACAAATCAGAATAAATGAGCAGAGAAATGTAGTGGAGCGGATAATTCCAGATGCTACACGAGACAGTTTAACACTTAAAGTCCTTCCTTCTCCAGATTCTGTGGCAAGTATGAACATACTGAGCAGGTTGAGTTGTTGAGTTGGTTTGGGAGCAAGATGGCACAAGAAAAAGTCTTTAAAAGCGGGTTCGTTATTCCCCAAAAATACACTGCAGGCAGAAACTTCATATCACTAATACAGCCATATACTGCTCATACAGTGAATACAGCTACACTGGCTGGTGTTTCAACTGGAAGAGTAAAGTGACTAAAGTGCCATCTGCCTTTACATCTGTGGGAACACCAGTAAACGAGATGGGAGTTGTGGATAAAAGCATGACCCTGATGCTCATGTTTTAGTGTAGTAGGAACACGGAAGACCCAACTGGTCCTCAGGTAACGGAGGGGATGTCGATACAAGCCGTAATCAGGTTGCATGAGTATGAACAGTCCAACCGCCAATTACTGTACATAGAGAGGGAAATTACAGTAGTGCTGCAGTACATTAACCCCTCATTACAAAGATGAATGCACATTGTTGTATAAGCCGCAGACATCATATTCTCCACACAGCGAGCAAGTACATGTGTGGCATACACCTCAAGAACGGTGCAGGCGTGACAGCTTAAGGGTATCCAGTGGCTCTGTTAGACTGTGAGGTACATTTTGCTGGCTTGGTTTGAGTTCTTTGCTGGTCCTGTAAGGAAAGGTCACTGCAAATCAGTACAGAGATATTCTGGCCGATCATCCATGACTGATGGAAGTGGTCTCTTCCAGGATGTCAGTGCCTCCACGCACAGGGCTACATCAGTATGCCTTAAGATCATACTCTGTGGTCACCAGATCTCAACCCAGTTGGACACCTATAGTAGACAGTGCTCTCCAGTAGGGGTGGGCAATATGGTCAATGCTATATCGTGATACTTCAAGGCGTTTTCAGAACGTGCATCACGATATTTTGATATAATAGAATCTGTAGTGCCACATACAAACATACTATAATAATAAGCCACCCTGACAAAAACTAATGAGTCACCTGGGGGGGTGTTTTAAATGGGTTCTTTGGGTGGAGGTGACAGTGAATTGACCCACAGTGCTTTACACTGAGCTGCTGGACAACCAGATTTTGCCTTTTGCTGATGATATTATAAAGAAACATAATCCTTGTACTCCAAGATGACAGTTCTCGCGTTCACAGGGCTGCAGATGTGACTGATTGGCATTGAACATTCAGAAGCATTCACAGATCTGGACTGGCCCACAAAATCCCCAGATTTGAATCCTCTTGGAAATCTGTGGGACTACCTGGAACAACCAGTAGAACGCCAGGGAGGGAAGCCACCAAATCTGGCCCAACTGCCTACACTTTGGTGTAGGAGTAAATTTGAACCATAGTGCCTACATTGAGCTGCTGGATATCCAGGTTTTGCTTTTTGCTCATGATCTATCCTGGTATTCCAAGAGGACAGTACTTGCATTCACAGGGGCATACTGAGACACTACTTCTGAATGAGTAGCTCAATAAATATTGTCCATATCAGTCTAAATCTATCATCATTTATTGTTCCTGGTAACTTTTATCTTCCTTCCCAACAGCACTGCAATCCCACACCTCCCTCTGTGTGTGGCTATGAGTGTATATATATATGTAAAAATGTTTGTGAAAGTAAAGACGAGAATACTCCTCACATAAACATTGCACAGTGCTACAACAGCATCTCATATTCGCTTCACGTTTCTTCTATAAATATTAAATTTTCTTATCCTTTTCCACAAGCATTGTGTGTTTCCCTTGTACGGACTTTAGATGCCTAAAGCAAAGAGTTCTTCTATTATTCTTGGGACTAGTGTTAAAGAAGCATGCCTTATAGTATTTTAGAGGCTTACGGATATGTCTCCGACTGTAACCCTAAGCAGGAGGTTACAGTATTCCACATTCTGAGGTTGATTCAAAGTTATGTGGGCATGACTGTTGGGGTTACATTATGTCAGCTGCCACCAGCTGCCTCTTCTACCTAGACTCTACTCTCTACGATTCCAATTTGACTGTGGCTTTGCAAATGAGGACCTGCCGTCGGAATAGATTTCCATTGGAGTTCTATATTCCAGGAGCAGAGTGATATGTGTGTAGGTACGGTGTTGTTAATAGTGCTATAATATGACGATCTTTATTTATTTATTTGTTTATTTTTTTCTATTCATTTCTTTATTTTGTGATTATTTCGCTGGGAATATCCNGAGTGATATGTGTGTAGGTACGGTGTTGTTAATAGTGCTATAATATGACGATCTTTATTTATTTATTTGTTTATTTTTTTCTATTCATTTCTTTATTTTGTGATTATTTCGCTGGGAATATCCAGTGGTAAATAAGGCCATTAGCCATGAATGCTTGGCTGAATGGCAGCCTACCATTTCAGTGTAGGTAGTATATCATGATGCTTGCTTCCGCTGGCTTCCCTAAAGCCAATTTAAATGTGTTTCTCAGTGTGGAGTTACGTCTTTGTGGGGCTCGATATTAATGTGGGCAGTATGCATACGTCAACCCCATTGTTATGCTGCAGGAATGAGCTGTGCAGATATTTGACGGGGTTTGTCAACTACGGATAGCAGTGAACCTGTGAATTCTTGATAAGGACTCCCAAGCTCCAAGCTCTCAAGCCCTAAAAAAAAGATACTGGTATGGGGCAAAATGAAGAGATAAGATTCACTGAGTTTTTTTTTTTTTTTAAATGAAAATGGTCCTTGGTATTTACCCAGCAAGGAAGTCCTCCAACCGTTACGAGAAAACCTCCATAATCCTTTTAGTCACAGTTTTGTGTGGAAAAGCGCCTTATTCGAGGCATCTTCTTCCCCACATTTTTGAGTGTTTACTTTGCCTTGAGCTCTGGTTTGATGGCAGGCCTCCGTTTTAAGTTGCAGATACTTGTCTGCAAATTTTAAACAAAGAATAAAACAAAGAAAGACACATTGGGGTTGGTAAACTCACAGTGGCTTTGGTTGGCTCTGGTAGTAGCATGGCATTGGCCCTCAGCCGACTCTATAATTCATGGCAGGCTGATGTGTTCAGTCACTCAGCGGTTGGTTTTAATGCACCTGACTTCAGACATGTTTACTGAAAGTGTGTCATGCGACAGTCTGTGCTGAATAATTTAGGGTGGGCTTCAGTCGGCCATCTATAGAGTGTTGCTTATAGAGCTCAAGGCATATGGTGGCCTATATACACATACACTCATCATCTAAAAAATAGCTGCACCCAGAAGGAATCTACCGACTGGAATGAAACTTGGTGGGTAGGTTTGACATCATGAGACACGCGAATGATTCAGGTGTCACGCTCGGTCACGCATGTGACCTAAGCAAGGGCCGGCCTTATCGCTGTAGCTGACTGACCCAACAGCCATGATTGCCAACATTCAGCAAGCTCTGATGCCCTCCATGAGTCATCCTGTTAGTGCCAGCACCATTGGCAGATGACTGAAAGCCCGACGCCATGCTGAGAGACAATACTTACGTATGTGTAGCTCAATGCATGTTGCCCATATCGGGCATCATCATTTATTGTTCCTGAGCAACAGCTCTGCAATCCCACACCTCCTTCTGGGTGCAGCTTTGTATTGACGATGAGTGTATTTGGATACAATCAGTAACTACAAAGTGTCAATGCTTGCCATAGTTGGCTAAGTGAACCTGCATCAGTGTACCAATTGGACTGAATCGTTTGGTAGACCTGCTTGTGGATCATATCTAGTTTGTCCAGTGTGTTCAAATCTCACAGCAGTGACTGGAATTAAACCTGACCCACTGGCTGCAGGGTCTCGGGAAGGGGGCCAGGATTGGCTGTAAGGAGCCTCTCTCGCAGTATGTGTCAAAGCAGCTTTCGATATCTGATGTAAACAAGATTCTGCGTGTTCCCTACTGGACTTTGCAAGGTATTTCAGGCCTGTAGAGCTATCCCCTCCTAACTCTCTCCTAATTAGGACAAGGATTTTCTTCTCCTCTTTCCTGTGTGCAGCAGCAGGTCTTGGCGTAATATCCAGGCCGAAACTGTGAGAGGAGTGGATGAGTCCAGACCCTTATTAATGCAAAACATTAAGCAAGCATGAGTGATCAGAACATCTACACGTTCGCCATCTCTTGGCTCTCTCTCTTACCGCAGAAGATCCTCACATTTCCACAGAGGACGGAGGCTTTTTTCTTTTTTATTTTGATTGGGAATTGGATTCCGTGAAGTGGCAAATAATTAGTTTTAGGCCCTCCTATATGCTAATGAGTCACTAATCTCCTCATGAACGCAGGGCTTAATGAGGGCGACTTATCCTCAGCGAGAGCGGGAGTATGGAAATAAGTCGCACCGTGGGATGGGAGCAGCGAACGCCTTTGGATAGTTTGAAGCTTCTCAAACCCGGCCTGTTGTCCTCTGAGGCCACCGTCGGAAAGTAAACAAACAGTAATGAATCGCGGGGAAGAACCTTCGCTCGCTTATGAAGTCTGTGGCCTCCAACCAATGGATCAGGGAAATGGGACACTGTGGATGAAAGGGAGCGCTGGATGTGACTACATCAAATAGCTCCTCTGAATTAGAAATACTGTAGGAAAGTGACAGGATAAGGGGATTTATGGAAGTACAGTGGTGTGCACATGTAGCTGGGTTTCAAAAAAGAGAAAAATGCTGAGTTCATTCAAAAGCATATTCGCGGGGCACGGGGGAGCCTGACTTTCCCCGGTTAGGTGAAATGTGTCTTGTATTTTTTTTTATGCAGCTCCTTTTGGAACATACTAAGCTCCCAAAAATCCTCTCTGTGATGTTCTGGGGGTGGTTTTAATTATGTGGAAAGGGTTCTTTGGTTGATGTGACAGTAAATCTGAACCACAATGCCTACACTGAGCTGCTGGACAACCAGGTTTTGCCTTTTGCTCATCATCTTACCGAGGAACATAACATTCCTATTCCTGTATTCCAAGATGGCAGTTCTCGCATTCACAGGGCTGCGAATGTGACTGATTGACATGATGAACATTCAGGAGCATTCCCACAGCTGGATTGGCACTGCAAAATCCCTTGACTTGAATCCTCTTTGAAATTTGTGGGACTGCCTGGAACAACCAGTAAAACACCAACAAAGGCATCCACCAATCTGGACTAACAGTTCTTTGGTGCAAGAGTGGCTAAACATTGATGTTAAGGAAGTGGTACATTGAAGTGAATGTCTCGTTCCATGTGTGGAAAATGGCTCCAAAGCAGATGTTAATGATTGCCTTAAAGGAGTGACTGCATTTGGGCGTGCCAAAGACCATAGTGTGAAGGAAGTAGCTGAATCTGCAGGTGTATGGAAGCGTACAGTCATAGGGGTCTACCAGCAGTGGCTAAAATCCCAGTCTTCAGGAAATTCTCCTTGGAATTGTTCCAGGGAAGACATCGACCAAATCTGGCCCAACTGCCCAATTCTATGATGCAAGAGTGTCTGAACATTGATGTGGCCTACATCCAGAAACTTGTCCAGTCCATGCCAAATCCAATCACAGGTGTTATTTGTGCTTATTATTACACGCTATTAGGCACCTTTCAGTCATAGGTGACTCATTTTTCTTGTCCGGTGAGCTTATTTCCACTAACCAAACCATACGTGGCCTGAAACCACTGAACTGGACCCTTTGCGGATAATAGAACATGTTGTTTTTTAAGCCTTTATCAGCTGCTTCAATTTGTGCCTCGTTTACGTCCATCCAGTGTTTTCTTGGCCACGGGGGAGCATGAGAGTGACATCCTGTCGACAAATTAAACCCGTTGTGTCAGAAGTGATTAGTCTGTATGTCCGTGTGAGTCTTTGGTGAGTAAATTGTGAGGTGGCCTCCAGCAAACTCGCTGGCTCACATGGCAAGGCTTTGAATCTCAGGACGGCAAGTCTTAGAACTTCCTTCAGGCCGTGTTCAAAGGGCCACGACTCTGGGCAAGTGTAGCCGGTTCTTCCCTCAGCAAATGAAAAGCAGCCTGAGAACTGTTACTGCCTGGCTAAGCCTGGTTGTGATGTGGTGGAGCAGCGATGAGCCTTATGAGCAAACGCCTAAAAATGAGTCCCAACCACAGCAGCTTATGGGGAGCTGGGGAAGGGTTCAGTGAAGGCATGTGCCATAGGAAGACAGAAAGCTCAGCTCGATGAAGGCTTATGACTTGAGTTTATGGTTTTCATTAAAGGGGTAAAAACCAAAAACCCTCATCAGTCACTGTGTGCGCATCAGATCTCTTCAAATAGAGTGACTGTGAAACTCTGTTAGCAAAATAATCAACTCTGGAAAGGCTCCAGGGGGTGAATGAACCTACATTGTTCATTTGAGTCCTTGCAGACTTAACATGGAAATGAATTCAGTGTTGGTAATTTTGTTATGGAGAAGTCCCAGCCCCAGCAGACAAATAGAAATGAATATAGTCCTATTAATACAAGAATACTGAAACGAACCAGTTTAATGTGCAAAAATGTGGCTTTAACTGATAACTCAATAACTGGGCTCAGACATGGAGTTATAAACAAATCAATTAGTTGTTCTGTGCTCATTAGGTTGTCTATGTTATCATAACAACAAACAATCAAACAGACAACAAACTGGACTGGTTATTTTCCTAATACTAATGAGTAGGTTTGACGTAAGCACGTGACGTAAGCAAGGACATTCAGTGAGCAATGATGTCCTCCATGAGTCATCCTGTTAGTGCCAGCACCATTGGCAGACGGCTGCACGACGCAGGACACGTCACTGTCACCAAAGACTGCAATGGTGTCGTGCCAGGCTGTCATGGAGTGACTCAGAATGGCAGCGGGTCACCTTCAGTGAAGAGTCCCGCTTTTGTCTTGGTGGACGACCAACGAATCCGTCTTTGGAGGCACCGTGGTCAGCGCCAAGATCAACGATTTGTTGTCACACGTCCAGAAGGCCTGGTGTCACTCCACCTCCACCCCTACCGCACAGTCTCCAGGAACTGTGTGAGGTTATTCAAGCTGCATGGGATGGATTATCACAGGACACCATTAGGAACCTCTACAACTCCATGCTGAGATGTCTGGCATGTAACGTTAGCAAACATGGCGGCCCGAGGCCATACTGAGAGACAGACTTCTGTATGTGTAGCTCAGTAAATATTGATCATATCAGTCTAAATGTATTATCATTTATTGATCCTGGTAACCTTTATCTTCCTTCCCAACAGCACTGCAATCCCACACCTCCTTCTGGGTGCAGCAGTTCTTTTGAACATGGGTGTATTGGAGAATCTAAGGCTTGGATGTAAACAAATACACAACCCATTTGTAAGCTCTACAAACAATAAACCCCACTTTTCCAAGAAACTAAACCATACTCATCCAGAGACATCAAATGCATGGTCGGCGATACAGTTTCAGCCCATTTTTTTATTGGTAGTATTAGCATATGCTAAACCACTCCATTCAAGTTTCATACCATTCACTCCAGCCCCATTGAGGGAGCCTCTCTGCATATTATGTAGGCTTATTAGACGGAGTACAAGGAAGAGGCCTTTCTCCTTCCTTATTTTTCCATGCTAAGCTGGTTTGTGGAGAAGCAGTGGGGAAGGTGAGGCCTACCCACTGTCCTGCGATGAGGCCGGCGCTGAAAGAGAGCTCTGTATGGCCAAGCCTGTCATTCCGCGCCTTTTGAGCACGGAGCCGTTGGGGCACAATCCCGTCCTTTGTGCCGGGGCGTTATTGCACTCTGGCTGTGTACTGTACTGAATGGCAGTGTGAAAACCGTGTGAAAATCCCCCCTGGCTCACATGTATTCAGGCAGCTTTAGGGGGACACCAAGACCTCAGTGGAACAATAAGCCATTTCTTTTTTTTTTTCTGTTCCAGTTGCACACAAACAAAACAAAAAATGTCCAGACAAATGCCCTGAAGGCTTCGAGCTCAGACGAGTATGAAGTCTCGAGATTTTTCCTGTCCTCTCTGTTGTCGATGGTTGATGCATATTGTGCGGGTCAGGAGTCGGATGTGCTCGCTGCCTGTTTTTGTTGGAGCGGTGCTCCAGATTCTTCTTGCTCCCCCCCCCCTGCCCAACCTCCCCACTCCACTCCTCCAAAGCCACAACAGAGGATGTGGTTTATTGTAATGATGGAACAGCGGCAGGGCCCGCCCATGTCCTAGGTGACCTCATCCTTATTAAACAAATGACAAGGTACGGAGTTATGTCTCATTGCTTTCTCATTTGTATGAACTCAAATCATCGAATCCTGTTTGCTTCTCACGTGCCTGGAAATGAATCCTGACCTGCCGTTCGCTGAATATTATGGGACTCATATGGGATGCAAACCCAAAAGGATGCGAGGAAATCTAATTAAAACTGAGAAATCGTCAATGCCTCTAAACAAGAGGGCGGCCTGATTTATGGGATAACGGAATCCTACAGAGGGCTGTAAGAGAATGCATTACTCAAATTAGAACGGCCTGTTATGGATCCTGCCTGGGCTCGGTGCGATTGTCTGTATTTTCTCCGCATTTTCCAATTACGTTTGCCATTTTGTTTTCCGTCTTTGGCGGTACGAACGTCTGGCCCCGTATGTCGACACGCACTCCTCTTCGCCCTAATTGGATCATTCTATTTATCTGGAGACCGACTCCATCTTGGCTTTCAATAAATGCCAATCCGGTGGCGCGGCGGATGGATGCCTCTCTGATAGGAGGTCCGCATTTAGGCATCTCCCTTTCTCCGAGTGCTGAAAACACACGAAGAACACAGACTCGCCTCCAGGGTGCTTCAGTAGACGTGGAAGAGGTGTGAAAACCAGGGGGTGCTGGCACGCCTGCCGCTACATCGGCTATTGGGTATTTTTGATATCACATCTGGGCTCTGTTTACTCTAAAGTGCTCCCACAGTGAGGGTAACAACCGAGCTTGATTTTCTGCAGCATGTTCTTTCCTTTAAATAAATGAGTTTTCAGTCCGTAGATTGTCAAAAAAGGAGCTTCCAATTTTAACACCGTATTTCCTGCGGCGGCATCATGAATGGAATTCCTATGAGGTCGTCTCTCTTTCCGAGCTGTCTTTGGAACGGAGATGTGTGTACGGAATCAAAAGGAAATAAAGCGTGTAGATGGACCGCCACACCCCATTCCTGTTTACGCTCGTAGTTGGATCTGCTTCACATTGTATCCACACATGGCTGCTAGCACGTCTCCTAGCGCATCCTGCCGGCCTCCCGCTGGCCGCTCCACGACTGATCCCGGTTCCTCAGAGGCTCTGCCATCTCTGAGCAGCCACCTTTTGGCTCGGCTCCTTGGCTTTGTTTATGCTTTGCAGGGAGATGACCATTGTCCCCCTCCACAGCCCTCCCATCGCCTCCCCTCCCCAACCAAACGTCCCATCCACTGCCTTAGTTAGGCATGACATTCCTCACCATTGTTTTTCCCAAACAATGAATAGCTGCACAGTTTGTTTAATATCTTGTTTATAGCTCCAGGTTTGGCGTAAGCATTCCGACTCCCTTCACATTGCGATGCTGTTTGTACGTCGCTACCACATCAGGTTGCCCTGGCCAAATATTTGAGAGCTGTTCCTCCTTAACAAGATGTGGAACACATTTTACCATGTCGATAATAACGCAGCTCTGAACCGAAGCAATATGCTCATTAAATCTGTTCGGCATGTTTCATTAGCAATTCTTAGTGGCTGGAAAACAGCGCGGTTCAATTAAGTTAGATAGTCACACGTGTTTTTTATTTTTTTATTTTATTATTTTTTTTTTTTTGCCGGTTTCATTTAGATAGGAGGAGCGGAAAACAATTTTCTCTCCAAACATATTATTAATTTTGTAAATGCCGGGCCATGCATAATGGGAAATTGCTTTTAACCATAGTTATTTGCAGGTTCCTTTCTCCTGCACGGTTTCCCAATTTCCGCCATTATTCCGGAGAAACTCCCACCACCTTGAAATGACTGACATGGAAACAAAACTTTACAATGTATTCCTCAGAGCAGCAGGCCAATTACACAAAGGGAGACTGACATTTTGTACAGAGACAGACAGCGTAGTACGGCAGAAAAGGCTTTCCAAGAGCTCCGTGGCCATGGCAACCGGTTAACCTAGGAATTGGGTGGAGGGGGGGTGTATTCATAATTAAGGATGTTTGGGAGGAGCTCAGCTTTGGTCAACATTGCCCAGGGTCAGTGTATATCCTGTGGAACATAGGCAGGAATTGGTGGTTTGATTGTATTGATTTTCTAATTATTATTGTTTTCTGATTTGCTTATGATGTAGTTCATTCAGTTCTTGCATCCATCAAAGCCCTAATACCAGTAGAAGACTGAATAAAGGGTTGCAGTAATTAGATTTTGCAGGTGGTGATTCAGACGCAGCCTATTTATAAAGACTATAATCCTTTTCATTGTATTTTCTGAATCCTCGGATTACACTGACGCAGCACACGTAGCAGGCGGAGCGTCCTCCCATATGAAGAACACCGTTTGGTCAAGTTTTCAAATCTCAGCGTGCTCACTAACACGATGCTCCTTAGCCATATTTACGGACGTGTTTCTGTCTTAAGCTGTCACTGCATCTGGCGACACTGCTCGCCATATGTTATGTAATTTCCCGATAAAGAGCTTTTGAAAGGCGAGACCTAAAAATACCTCAATACATGAGGTTACTCACGCCTTAGGGTTTCACCTAGCACTCCAGCTGCACCCAGAAGGAGGTGTGGGATTGCAGTGCTGTTGGGAAGGAAGATAAAGGTTACCAGGAACAATAAATGATCATAAATTTAGACGAATATGATCAATATTTATTGAGCTACACATACAGAAGTAGTGTCTCTCAGTATGGCGTCGGGCCACCATGTTTGCCAACGCAACAGCATGGAGTTGTAGAGGTTCCTAATGGTGTTCTGTGATAATCCATCCCATGCAGCTTGAATATCCTCAC
>CM067484.1:1821408-1842989 GCA_034552555.1 Semaprochilodus insignis | reverse complement strand
TGAAGTCGAGTAATTGATTGATTCTTGGTGTGTGCAGTGGGGAAGTAATTCCCCTCGTTTTGACCCTCCGTATCTACTGCGTCTGTAACATCTGTATCTGTCTGTCTCTACCGCGTGTCCTGAGTGAAATCTTAAAGGTGGATTTAACCGACTTTCGACCTGAATTAGAGTTATTGCTACATTTCAGCCACGTCCGCTAGGTGTACAGCGTTCATGCAGCGTTAGGCTTCCTTTGAAGGGTTCTACTTACTTTACCTGCTGTACTACAGCAACGCTATACTTACACCACCATAAGCATCAACTTAGTCTGATTAGATGTGGCTCACAGCCCGGATTATTAAATCAGTATTCTGGTTTGTATGGTAATGATAAAGAAAAGCCGTTCATTATTTCTGTCGCTGTTAAATCGGTCAAAGACAGTACTGAGTGTTTGTCTGTATCTTTAAAAGTGCTGACCTGTTCTGTTTACATTGCACAGCTGAACTTGACGGAATCGTGGCGAGGGACGGGCAGGTGCCCAGCCCAGCCAGCTCACACAGGGCTGCTACCTCATCAGCAGAACAAGCATTACACCCACAGAGCCAGCCTCCCTCATGCCAACGCTCTATGCCACTTCCACATCGCTGCTAGCATCAACCCAGCCACAGGTACTATAACCCTCACTGTCTGTTTCAGGTCTCTTCAGCACCCACCTGGGCACTTCATGGACTTTATTTTCAGCCCCTGTCTAATCATGTTCTTCTAGCTATTATCTATTGGCTGGGACTAAATTTGGCACAGGTGAGGCTACACCTGTACCAGCCAGAGTTAGCGCTATATACAGTATGTATGTCAGCTACGTGCGTACAAAAGGTGCCCCGTATTCCAGATAAAACTGTTTGGCAGCGTTTCCACATTTAATAGTGCTTGTTATGAAGCTTTATTACACAGCTTGTAGCATAGCCTGATGCTACGTCATGCTTAAGTTAGCCACCCGTTACAACCTGATCCAACTTTAAGCCATTTTAACTTTACAAGACAGCGGTAGCTAGCACTCCATCTTAGCTCTGGGTATAAAGTGATACGTTAGCTACCCCGCTGAGGTCAAAGCTCCCAATGTTTCCCTGCAGTTGTACTTACAGGCCTGACACACAATAAGGCACACAGGAAACTGCTTTAGCGTGTCTGCGGACATATGACCACGCTGACTCATAATGGGAGGATGTGTGAACGTTTAGTGACCACATCCCAGTAGTTAGCTGGGGAGCTGTAGATGATGTGGCTACGTATGCTGCAGAGTGTTCAGGTGACGTGATATGTCTGTGATCTATCAGTCATGCAATGAATGCCTGAGTTCTTGAACATTTCGCTGTCAAAGGGAATTCAATCACCTACTGTATGTGTATGTGACTGAAATGTACCTAGTAGCGTGTAATACCTCCACGAGCACCAATAACAGCTGTGACTGGATTTGGCATGTACTGGACAAGTTTCTGGATGTAGGCCACATCAATGTTCAGACACTCTTACATCAAAGAGTTGGGCCCGATTTGGTGGATGCCTTCCCTGGTGTTTTAGTGGTTGTTCCAGATAGTCGCACAGGTTTCCATGAGGATTCCAATCTGGGGTTCTGTGGGCCGGTCCAGATGTGTGAATGTTCATCATCAGTCCTGTGAATGCGGGAATTGATGTCTTGGAATTGGGATGGGATCGTTATGTTCCTTGGTAAGATGATGAGCAAAAACCAAAGCCTGGTTGTCCAGCAGCTCAGTGTAGGTCCTGTTGTTCAAATTTACTGTTACCTCAACCAAAGAACCCGTTTCCAAGAACCGCCTTTAGCTTTGATCACGGAACGCATTCGCTGTGGCATCGTTTCCACAAGCATTTATTTCTGTCCAGAGCTTCATAATTTTTTCCCCAAGATCCCGTATTGATGACGGGAGATTCGGACCACTGCGCAAAGTCTTCTCCAGCACATCCCAAAGATTCTCAATGGGGTTCAGGTCTGGACTCTGTGGGGGCCAATCCATGTGTGAACATGATGTCTCAGGCTCCCTGAACCGCTCTTTCACAATCTGAGCCCGATGAATCCTGACATTGTCATCTTGGAATATGCCCGTGCCATCAGGGAAGAAGAAATCCATTGATGGAATAACCAGGTGGTTCAGGATATTCAGGTGGTCAGCTGACCTCATTCTCTGGGCACATAGCGTTGCTGAACCTGGACCTGACCAACTGCAGCAACCCCAGATCATAGCACTGCCCCCACAGGCTTGTACAGTAGGCACTAGGCATGATGGGTCCATCACTTCAGCCGCCTCTCTTCTTACCCTGATGCGCCCCATCACTCTGGAACAGGGTACATCTGGACTCATCAGACCACATGACCTTCTTCCATTGCTCCAGAGTCCAGTCTTTATGCTCCCTAGCAGATTGAAGCCGCTTTTGCCGGTTAGGCTCACTGACGAGTGGTTTTCTTAAGGCTACACAGCTGTTTAGCCCCAATCCCTCGAGTTCCCTTCACACTGTGCGTGTGGAGATGCTCTTACTCTCACTATTAAACATGTCCCTGAGTTCTACTGCTGTTTATCTACCATCTGATTTCACCAAACGTTTAAGTGAGCGCCGATCACCATCATTCAAGATCTTTTTCCGACCACATTCCTTCCTGGATGATGTTTCCCCTTCCACTGTCCTTCCACTTTTTAATAATGCGTTGTACAGTTCTTAACCCGATTTTAGTAGTTTCAGCATCTCCTTAGATGTGTTCTCTGCTTGATGCGAATAGTTTGACCCTTCTGAAACAGATTAACACCTTTTACACGACCGCAGGACGTGTCTTTCCACATGGTTGTTTAACAAATGAGAAGCTACTCACTGCATCAGTTCGGGTTAAATAACTTGTTGCCAGCTGAAACATGATCACCCATGCAGTAATTATCCAATGGGAGGCTCTTACCTATTTGCTTAGTTAGTTTTTTTTTTGGCCAGGCGGTGTATTATACTATATTATATTATACTATGTAAGTATATACTAATGTACTAAACATGTACTGTGTGTGTGTGTGTCTATATATATATATATATATATATATATACACAGGGGTTGGACAATGAAACTGAAACACCTGGTTTTAGACCATAATCATTTATTAGTATGGTGTAGGGCCTCCTCCTCCTTTTGCGGCCAATGCAGCGTCAGTTCGTCTTGGGAATGACATATACAAGTCCTGCACAGTGGTCAGAGGGATTTTAAGCCATTCTTCTTGCAGGATAGTGGCCAGGTCACTATGTGATGCTGGTGGAGGAAAACGTCCTTCTTGGTGGTATGCTTACATTACCCTGGATACCATGGCTCTTGATACATCACAAAGACTTGCTGTCTTGGTCACAGATGCGCCAGCAAGACGTGCACCAACAATTTGTCCTCTTTTGAACTCTGGTATGTCACCCATAATGTTGTGTGCGTTGCAATATTTTGAGCAAAACTGTAAAACTGTGCTCTTACCTGCTGATTGAACCTTCACACTCTGCTCTTACTGGTGCAATGTGCAATTAATGAAGATTGACCACCAGGCTGGTCCAATTTAGCCATGAAACCTCCCACACTAAAATCACAGGTGTTTCAGTTTCATTGTCCAACCCCTGTATATGTGTGTGTGTGTGTGTGTATAATAGTACAGACATAGTATTGTAGATGTAGAGATTGTGGCTTGCATATCTACTATACTATGTCTGTAGTCTACTATATAAAAGAAGACATATGACGGCGGTTTGAAAATAACATTGAGAAAGGACGGCTGAGCTGTGCGGTGTTGATGTATTGTGATGGTTTATGAAAGTGTGATGTGAAATGATCTCTCCCTGCGATCGGTCTTTCTGTGTCTGAGTGTTTGCTGTAGCGAGTAGGCTTGTAACCGGAAAGGTTATGTCAGAGCGTGGGAGGAAGTTATTCATGTTTAAGATGTGGTTCCGCCACCGTGACCGCACAGACTTCAAACCTTGTATTGCATTTTTGCAGCAAGGTTTTTGAAACGATTTGCTGCCTAATGCTGAAGCGCAGCACTGCCTAAAAGCTTAAACGCCTCCATTAAGCCCTGCCGGCGTATATGAGTATGTGATATTTTTATAGGAAGCCTGTAATTGTGTTTATAAATATATTCATTTACATGTGAAATGCATTTGGATCTCTGGTTATTTAGTAGCAAACATGCTGTGTTGATCCAGATATCCCATTACTGCCATCCATCTCGTCACTGAGCGGTTCAGATGAGGAGGAACCTGGAGGACCTTTTACTGTTCATTGGCTCAACAACAAAGAGCTGCACCTCACTCTCGCCATGGAGGTGTTCCTCCAGCAGATCAGGAGCAGTGTGGAGCAGCAGAACCAACCACAGGCCAGCCAGGCTGATGACGGTTTGTGTTGTTCATGTATGGGGTGCTCGAGTTTGATGCATTATATGAAACATGATGTTTTGTTATAAATAAATAAATAAATAAATAAATAAATCAATCTGACAATGGACGGTTGATGATATGTTGGGAGTCCCCACAAATTGTGCTGGAGTGGATTATGCTAAGTACCTCCCCCACTTCAGGTTGATGGATGACTGAACTGTTACCTTAGTCATACGTTAATCATCTCGGATCAGAGGTTCCCAACCACCGAGCCGCTGACTGGTACCCGGTGACAGGCCGCAGCAGTACAGCAACCAGCAGGGGGACCTAAGAGCCTAACTGCTGAAATCTGCCAGGTTATATCTGATTTTATATTAGGTCACACAATATTTTCTATCTAAGGCTTACTAATTCCCATTGAATTTCCTGGAAGTTTAAACATATCCCTGTATCCGTGCATGCATTCAGGTTGCTATTGGTTGCTTTCAGCAAGAAGAAGAATTTCTGTTCAAACACAAAACAAAAACATCAAATTCAAATTCAAGAACGAATGTGATCCCGGGGTTCTCAGAGCCATAACTGCAACAAGACATAACTGCTGCAAGATGGAAGGTCTGAAGTCGATCTGTTCTGAAGGAGCCACATTCCCAAAAGAGCATGTATTTTCCCAATCTAGGAAATATCTGCTGATCTTCCAACAAACAACACGAAGTACATTTATAAAACACAGCCAGTATAAAGTGATGCCTGCACAGGTGGGCATGACTGGTTGTGTGCATTGTGGCATCAGCAGCAACCAAACAACCCCCATCCCCTCCACCAAGCAGACTGCGAATGCCGCTGTGGTTTGGGCATTGGTTTACACCGTCAAAGAGGGTGGGAACCCCTGGTCTAGATATTTGGTGCATCCTCTGTAGGGCATGAGGGCATGTAAGCCACAGTGTCTTTATTGAACCAAGTGAAGTAAATGAGGTGTTCTTTGTTCATGGTCCAGACTTTGATGAGGAGGGCAATGCTGCAAGCCCTGAAGGCAGAAAAGCAGAGGATGCAGCCTCCATCCCTCTCCCCGCAGCTGCAGTGGAGCACCAGGTGGATGTGTTGCTGGGTGACTGGAACCGGGGGGCAGACATGCTGTTCAGCATCCACCCCATGGATGGTTCTCTGCTGGTGTGGCACGTAGACTGGCTGGATGAGTATCAGCCCGGGATGTTTCGTCAGGCGCAGGTAGGATCAGCAGGCCACCTATTTTCTTATGTACATTGTGCCGATAGCCCTCATGTAAATGGGATTGTTAGTGTTGTTTGTACTGTAAATTTGCCTATGTGTGTTCATCGCAGGTGTCTTTCGTGTCCCGAATACCAGTCGCCTTCCCCACCGGCGACGCCAACTCGCTCAGCCGCAGCGTGGTGATGTACGCCTGCAACAGGAACGTAGATCTGGCCATCCAGCACGGCCGCCAGCGGCCCGCGGGCCTGCCCCGCTCCTCTTCGGTCCTGATCGGCCTAGGCCAAAGCAAGCCGTGCCCCAACAGCCACCGCCTGAGCATCTTCACCCCTAACGTGCTGATGATCTCAAAGCATGCGGACGGATCTCTCAATCAGTGGGCGGTCAGCTTCGCCGAAGGCTCGGCATTCTCAACTGTGCTCAGTGTTTCCCACAAGTCCCGCTACTGCGGCCACCGCTTTCACCTCAACGACCTAGCCTGCCACTCGCTGCTGCCCCTGCTACTTACCACCTCACACCACAATGCCCTGCGTACGCCCGAGGGGGAAAACATCCTCGCCCAATCCCTGCCCGGCTCCACATCCTCCGGCCGGAAGACGCGAATATCCCTGAGCACTGTGTCCCAGGATCCAAACGCTATCTACAGCGAGCTGATTCTGTGGAGGGTTGACCCAGTCGGCCCGCTGTCCTTCTCGGGGGGCGTGTCCGAGCTGGCCAGGATCAACTCTCTCCATGCCTCGGCCTTCTCCAATGTGGCCTGGCTTCCAACTCTCATTCCCAGCCACTGCCTTGGTAAGGGTGGTCTTTTTTTTCATAGGAGTGCTTTGACCCTATGGTCACACTAGCAGGCGACAGAGCGACCAGCAACCAGTGGCTTCCTGAAATGTGTCAAATCGAGCTGAGATTTTCTCACCTTGCAAAGAATCATAATGCAAATGAATTATGATGCCGTGAAGCGACGTAGTTAGCGATGGGCTCCAACGAATTCTTCGGACCACTTATAGACCCAGGGGCCCTCGTTCCCCAGCTCCTGCTCTCCTGAGCTTTTTGTTCCTACCAGCATTCGGTTCCCNAAATTCTTCTGACCACTTATAGACCCAGGGGCCCTCGTTCCCCAGCTCCTGCTCTCCTGAGCTTTTTGTTCCTACCATCATTTGGTTCCGGCTCTCAGCAGTGTGGTGGTAACAGGGAGGAGAAACTCATAACTGCTGTTTCATCCTTTCCCAGGTTTATATGATGGTCTTTGTACGTCTTTGTAGCTGATATCGTTGGTGTGTCTGGTGAGTTAGGTCACTCGATAGCTAGTGAGGTTAACCAGCATGCTAACCGGTCAATAAAGCTAGCCATGAATGCAAGCAGTTAAGTTTCCATTCAAATTACTAAGTAAAAGGCTTGAAGCACTCTGCCTACAAGTATGGACGTCGGTGACCTAACCTGTCTCTGTGAGCCAAGAACAAGACAAGGAGTGCTGTGACCCTATAGTCACACTAGCAGGGGACACAGCGACAAGGCACCAGTCATTTCCTGTGGGAGTACATGATTTAAAACCCTGATTTGGTGACAAGTGGCAAATCAAACTGAGATTTTCTAGCATTTGGCTCCAGTTCTCAAGAATTTGGAGGTAAACAAATTGTATATGTATATTACAGTGCTGAGCGCAGCAGTCCGGATGTAGAGGCAGATTGAGGCTTATAAAGTGCAGTACAAGAAGAATCACCAGTCTGAGACAGTCAGTACAGAGGACGGAGCACCAGTCTGAGACAGTCAGTACAGAGGACGGAGCACCAGTCTGAGATAGTTAGTACAGAGGACGGAGCACCAGTCTGAGACAGTCGGTACAGAGGACGGAGCACCGGTCTGAGACAGTCAGTACAGAGGACGGAGCACCAGTCTGAGATAGACAGTACAGAGGACTGAGCACCAGTCTGAGACAGTCAGTACAGAGGACGGAGCACCAGTCTGAGACAGTCAGTACAGAGGACGGAGCACCAGTCTGAGATAGACAGTACAGAGGACGGAGCACCAGTCCGAGACAGTCAGTACAGAGGATGGAGCACCAGTCCGAGACAGTCAGTACAGAGGACGGAGCACCAGTCTGAGACAGTCAGTACAGAGGACGGAGCACCAGTCTGAGACAGTCAGTACAGAGGACGGAGCACCGGTCTGAGACAGTTAGTACAGAGGATGGAGCACCAGTCTGTCTGAAAGGAAAGTAGTGGATGTTGTTGGTGTCCGGTGAGTTAGGTCACTCGATAGCTAGCTAGGTTAGCCAGCATGCTAACTGGACAATAAAGCTAGCCAGGAATGCGTCCCCGAAACAGTATGTATTTGCCAATCTAGGAAATGAAATCTCCTGATCTTCCAACAAACAACACAAAGTACATCTATTAAAGAAGAAACAGCCGGTATAAGGTGATGCATGCACACATGGGCATGACTGTGTGCATTGTGGCATCAGCAGCAACCAAACCACCCCACATCCCCTCCACCAAGCAGGCACTGTGGTTTGGGCATTGTCAAAGAGGTTGGGGACCCCTGGTCTAGATATTTGGTGCACCCTCTGTAGGGCATGACGTCGATGAACCAGGTAAAGGAAATTAAATGCTTGTTATTCATGATACAGATTCAGCCCTGAAGGCAGAGGAGAATATTGTTGGAGCCTCTGGTGAGTTGGTCACTCGATAGCTAGCTAGGTTAGCCAGCATGCTAACCGGTCCATGAAGCTAGCCATAAATTCAAGCAGTTAGGTTTTCATACAGATTCGTTCCTCAGTAATAATATGTGCTGTTAAAACTTGCTAGCGGTCCTGGCCCTTGTACACAGCCACACACAACAATGCGAGCAACCTCAAACACACCCATAAGAGACACACTTGGGGTGACGTAAGCAACATGTCGCCTGCTAGTGGGAGCGTGGGTTGAGAGTGACTTCATGAATGACGCTGATTGTCCTTGTTCCTTGTGTCCTAAATTGATGTAGCTTTTCAGCTGAAGTCTGAGTGTTTCTGTCCGTGTCTCCTGCTGACTCACTGATTTTGTGTTCCCAAAGGTGTATACGGCAATTCACCAAGTGCCTGCTTCGTGGCAAGTGACGGCCACTCCCTGCGACTGTATCAGGCAGTTATTGAGGCCAAGAAACTGCTGAGCGAACTTTCCAATCCGGAAATATCAGTAAGAGAAGGCCATATGTCCAGTGCAGCCGTTTTTAGTAGCTATAATAAGTGCTGTTATTGTTTATTTATTTAATTAATTAATCAATAATTAATTATTTTTACCTCCTGTTCAGAAATATGTTGGGGAAGTGTTCAACATCATAAGTCAGCAATCTACTGCGAGGCCAGGCTGCATCATCGAGCTTGATCCCATCACAGACTTTGTACGTATGCATTGTCTCTCACGTCTGCATAGCCAGTCATGAAGACTAAATGACTGTACAGCCGTTGTGGTAAATATTGTTATGGCTAGTTTCTTGTTTGAATAGATGATCAGGGAGTTGTTTGGTAGAAAGTCTAGTTTGTGTGCCCTTGAGCCCGTTTACCACACTGCCGAGGCGTTTCACTGCTTCTTTCGTGCCGTGTATCTGCAGCAGGGAAAGGAGATCCAGCTGTTACACGTGTTCGAGGAGGACTTGATCTTGGGAAACGAGAAAAACGGCGAGTGCTCGCAGGAGCTCCCGCCTGCTGAGACCGGTAGGGAGCCTCTCAGAAATTCCGTCTGATCTTCACCAACATTCACTTTGACCCTATGAAATGTAATGTGCCCGTGTCTTCCAATTAGCGTCCAGCCCGGCACTCTTCTCCGCACGCTTTTTTCTGGTGGTGATCGAGTTTACCCAGAGCAGGAGGTCGCTCTTACATATGTGGCATCTGCAGCTGGCAGCAGTTCCTGTTGCTGTTGGTGCGTATGTGATTTTACACAGGAAACGTTCTGCTCTTTGTGTTATGCCCGCTAGCAGCTTTTCTGACTATCGATGCAGTTTTTCGGAAAACGAGATGTCCTACATTCCTCCTCAGACGTTTGTGGTTTCAATTATTCATGTTATGTTTTTTTGGGCTTGTTTCTCTGTCCCCAGAGGAAACCTCCACCCCTGTTGATAAAGACACAGCGGCCCTGTCACCCACCAACAACTTTAGCTTCGAGCCTTTCAGCTCTCCATCATCCCAGAAATCTAAGCTGAGCAGGTCCAACTTGCGGAGTGCGTGTCGCCTCACTCTGACCAGTGAGCGGGTTTATAGTCAGGAGCTGAGCCTTCCGGAAGGAGTTGAAGTCATACGTGCAACTCCGGCAGCAGGTATCGACGTATACCTATTGTTTAGCATCTGTTAGCCACAGATCAGCTAAGCATTAAGGATTAGCTAAGCAATTTTGTTGTTCTACATGTGGTACAGATTCTTCAGAGAAGCCCAGTTGTTGTAAATGAGCATGATTAAATCCCTCTTGCATCCGTTGCAGGCCACTTGAGCTCGTCATCCTTGCAGCCAGCTGGACGAGCGCCGTATCTTCTTGCCACGTCATGTTCTGATGGGACGGTGAGGTTCTGGAGTTGTAGCACTGCCTCCGACAATGATGCTTCTGTTGATATTGCACCTGCCTACTTCTGGGAAGAATGGCCTTTGCTTGTGGAAGAAGGTCTAGCCAGCACCAGTGCAGTGAGCGTTCCTGGCTGGCCAGTGGGCGCCAGCTGCTGCCACACTAGCCGAGTAGCCGTGGCCTACAAGGACTTGAAACCTCAGGGACTTGCTAAGGATCCCCATATTCATGTGAGTATATTCCAGTGTGAGTCCACAGGAGGGTCCCAGTGGATGCTGGAGCAGACTCTTAAACTGGATAGTTTGGGAAGCGTGCCTAGCAATGGCTCGGATAAACACCTGACTGTGCCAGGCCTCCAGGATGGTTTGGTGGTGACTGGAGACTGTTTAGGCAACAGTGGTAAAAGCCTCGTTCACCTAGATTGGGTTTCTAGAGAGGATGGTTCCCATGTATTGACGGTAGGTCTTGGATCCAAACTGTACATGTATGGGCCTCTCCTGGGAAAACCGCCAGAGCTGGGCCTGTCGGACAGCGGCAGGGAGCGCTCCTCCTCTCGCCTTGTACTGTTACGGGTGGTGGACTTGGTCTCCTCCGTAGAGGGCTCCTTACCCATCCCCGTTTCCCTGTCCTGGGTTAGAGACGGTATCCTGGTAGTGGGCATGGACTGTGAGATGCATGTCTACTCTCAGTGGCAACCGCCAGCGCCAGCCAGATCGGCACTGACCACATGCGATACGAATGTTGGCAGTGTTAGCTCGCTTATTGCAGCGGTGAAACAAGAGGGACTAAGTCCTCAGCCCCCTAAAAGGACTCTTACCAGGTCTATGACCAGTCTGGCACAGAAGCTTAGCGGTAAGAGGACGATGTACGACCTTCCAGCCGAGATGGAGGACTACGGTTTATTTGAGGCTGCGCATCACCTGTTCCCCACCCTCCCTCAATATCACCCAGTGCAGCTTTTAGAGCTGATGGACCTGGGGAAGGTGCGACGGGCCAAGGCCATCCTCTCTCATCTGGTCAAGTGCATAGCTGGAGAGATCGTGGCTCTGAAGGACACTGCCGTCAACCAGGAGCGCCGTTTGCGATCCCTCACGATCAGCGCCAGCGGCAGCACCGCCAGGGATCCCCGAATGTTTAACAAGGCCGAGAACCCGGACTACACGGAGATCGACTCCATCCCACCCCTGCCTCTGTATGCTCTGCTCGCTGCCGATGAAGAGACCACCCCCAAAGCCAAAGACAAAACGGGCAGCGTCAGTGGTGACAGCGGCCACGGCTCCAGTCGGACAGACACTTACGATGAGCTGTTCCAGGCGACTACCGTGAGCATGGACGATGTGGATCCTTTAGACGGCGAGGAAGAGGATTCTAATGCCAAAGTCATCGATCTGTCTCAGTATAGTCCGACTTTCTTCGGCCCAGAGCACGCTCAGGTTCTGTCCAGCCACCTGCTTCACTCTAGTCTGCCAGGTCTGACGCGAATGGAGCAGATGTCCCTCATGGCCTTGGCTGATACCATCGCCTCCACCAGCACAGACATCGGGGAAAGTCAAGGCAAAAGTCAAGGTTGGTACCTTTTGCGTACTGCAAGGGTGTTCAAGGCCACACACTGACAACAAAATAAGTTTACGTGAGTCAGATATGTACATCGGTTCCACGCAAATTAAATATGTTACATCAGCAGTGTAGGAGTTTCACAAAGTAAGTATGTTAATGTAACATACTTCATGTTTGGCCTGTGTATTCGTTTGAATCATGTAAGGCATGTTTTCCAGTGTAGTCCAGCACGGTTGGAGGACTGAACTGACATGAAACTCTTTGGATGGAACCAAATTTCAGAACAAGCATGACTAAAAAGCCCAACTGACCATTACTGAACTGAAAACAGTTTAAACACAATAAACATAAGCTTATAAGTGAACTCTGCTGACATATCAAAAGCTCTGCATAGATAAATTAAGCTCACCAGACAAAAATGAGTCACCTTGTGTGTTTAAGGTGGTAGTAAGTTCAGGCTCCTGCAGATGGGGCTATATATACCTGCGCGGTGAGAGTGACGGGATCCATAGATTGGGAAGAGGTGCAACAGTGCAGTGAACGTCTCGTTCCATGTGTGGAAAATGGCTCCAAATCAGATGTTAATGATTGGCTAAAAGGAGTGACTGCATTTGGGTGTGTCAAAGACCATAATGTGAAGGAAGTAGCTGAATCTGCAGGTGTATGGAAGCGTACGGTCATACGGGTCTACCAGCAGTGGCTAAAATCCCAGTCTACAGGGATTTCTGGCCCAGCTGACCAATTCTTTGATGTAAGAGCATTGATGTGTTCTACATCCAGAAACTTGTGCAGTATGTGCCAAATCCAGTCACAGCTGTTACTGGTGCTCGTGGTGGTATTACACGCTATTAGGTATGTTTCAGTCACAGGGGACTCAGTTTTTTGTCTGGTGAGCTGAAAGTGTCCTTCAGTCCTTCGGAGTGGACTTTTGAGATAAATACCAAATCTGTATGCCATTTTTTTACATCTAATTCAGTTATTCAGAAATAGTGTCAAGGCTGTGGATTTCCTCTTTAATAGCATGTGCCATGAGATCCAGCAGCTTCAGAAACAGAAAATAGTTGTTCAGACAATTGTGCTGCTTTTCAACTAGACTTTGCACAAATTTAAAAATGGAAAAAAAAATAAAAATGAAACAAAAAAATTATGTGTCCAGAAATGATAAATTGTGTGTCCAATGAACCTCACAGAACCCTGGAAATTGTGATCAAACTGAACACACCTGTGTTGATAGGTGCAGGAAAAGGAAAGGAACAGTGTTTCTAATCTCTGTTTCTCATTTCCGTTACCATGTAAACTATTCCGGCTGGAAAACGTTGCCTTAGCCGAGTTTGAGCAGAGAAATCACTAAACTGTGCTGCATTCCAGTTCATTGAAATTGGATACCCTTTGTTTACTGTCAGTCTGCTTCTCTTTGACTAACTACGTAATAGTTAGATGCCTAACCAAATGTCCTACCATAAATCAGGTGGAGAAACACTGGACGAGTGCGGTCTGAAATTCCTGCTGGCTGTTCGTTTGCATACTTTTCTGCTGACCTCATTACCTCCAGCGCACCGTGCACAGCTCCTCTGTCAAGGTACAGTATACAGTACTCTTCCTAGTATTGAAATTTAAGGGCTCCATTGAAAAACCAGTAGGATTCGAATCGTTGTTCTGAATAGATCAGCTCCCTGAGGGTCGGCCTTGCTGTCACTTCAGATGTTGCTCCACTAAGTGATATGTGTTAATGTCAGGGCTCAAGGCTGGACACAGCAGCCAGTAACACTCATTTCTGGCCTACAGGGCTGTCTACCTGTCACTACGCCTGGGCCTTTCATTCCGAGGCAGAGGAGGAGCTGCTCAATATGCTTCCTGCCATGCAGAAAGGAGAGCCCACCTGGCCTGAGCTCAGAGCTATGGGTGTGGGCTGGTGGCTGAGAAGCACCAATAAGCTTCGCAGGTGCATTGAGAAGGTCAGTTCATTCAAAACAGTGGGTCACCTAAGCTTTATAGTTCTCTAAGAAACCAGATACACAGTCGAGTCACATTATTATGACCACTTCCTACTTTTGATGGCGGCAGCAGCGCGTAGCTCATGAAGGAAGTCACGTTTTCGTGGCATTCTCTGGGCCCACTCGTCCATGTGGAAGGCACTCTCAGCTGGTTTGGGTATGAATCCATCCATCCAGATCACGTACACCCATACATGCTGATTGCCTTCCCTGGGGCGGATGGGTTCTTCCAGCAAGCAATGTGACATGTCACACGGCTAGAAATGTCCAACACTGGCTGGAAGAATATGACCAGGACTTCCAAGTATTGCTCTGAGCCCCGAATTCCCCAGACTTGAACCCAGTTGAGCATCTGTGGGACCACCTCGATCGTCGTGTTCGCTCTGTGGATCCTACCCCACACATCCTCCAGCAGCTGTGGGATGCCCTGCAGTCAGCATGGCTCCGGATACCTGCGACCAGGACCTTACTGAGTCACTCCCAGCCCGTCCAGCTGCATGTGGCGGTTACTCTCGATATTAGATGGTCATAATAATGTGACTCGACTATGTATTTCTGACTGTAAGGCTGCAATTTTGGTGTCTTATTATCCATAAATGACATTTTTACCGGCAGGAATATCTTTTTATTCCTCCCAGTCATTTAATCTCCTCCGCCCTAACTTTCACCAGGTAGCAAAAGCTTCCTTTCAAAGGAACAATGATCCCCTGGACGCAGCCCTGTTCTATCTAGCTATGAAGAAGAAAGCTGTAGTTTGGGGACTTTACAGGTAAGCCTTAGCTAAACTCTTGTGCCTCACCTGTTGTGAGATGTAGGATAAAAGGCAGCCTGCTGTCTAGATGGTTTAATCTCACTGAGAACCTCTGTCATGTGAAGGTCCCATAAGAACGTGAAGATGACAGCCTTCTTCAGTAACAACTTTAATGAGGACCGATGGAGGAAGGCTGCCTTGAAGAACGCGTTCTCCCTGCTTGGAAAGCAGCGGTTTCAGCACTCGGCCGCCTTCTTTCTGCTGGCAGGCTCCCTTAAGGACGCTGTTGAGGTAAAAACGTCCTCAGGACTGTCATTGTTTTAGGTAATTCTGCCCCCTTTTGAAGTGGTGCACTTAGCCTCTTCTGAATTCAAGCAGGAAATGAGATCTTTTATTATTTACTCTCCAGCTCTCAAGGTAAGGGCAGCGTTGTTTTTGAACACTGGTGCCTTTATGTAGCTCTTCGGTAAGTCTTGGGTCCCTCGCTGTTGAAGGACTGTTGTCAGGGATTGCACGTCTTTTGGAAAGTGAATAGGACGTGGCTGTAAACGGGAAAGAAAAGTGCCACCAGTTTCCGTTTTCTCTTCAAGGTGCGCTTTGCATGTGTTGTTTGTCGATCCCGCAGGGAAAAGGGCTGAGAGGTGCCTTTGTAGGAAGCTTTAGTCCCCCTCCCGGCTACTTGCATGTATTCTTTGTGTGCCGTAACTGTAGACATCAGCAAGAAGGATGGCTCCTGCTGAACTGCTGTTCCCTTTCTTAGGTTTGCCTGGAGAAGATGCAGGACCTGCAGTTGGCCTTGGTTATTAGCAGATTGTATGAGTCTGAGTTTGAGACATCTTCCACCTATAAGAAGATCCTGCAGAGGTATGTGCTGGGTCACGACCATCAGATCCCGATGCATCAGGATCCGTTTCTACGGAGTATGGCGTACTGGGTGCTAGATGATTACAGCAGAGCTTTGGACACTCTGCTTGAGCAGCCCAAACCAAATGGCGACGCTTCAGACCAAGGTATGAACTGGTATCGTGTTGCGAACCGAGTGTTCAGTTTTCTTTCTTTCCGTCTTTAAGCCCCAGGTTACCTAAATTTGTGATTGCTTCCTAATTATATAAGCTCACTGGGCTATTAATGAGCCCCCTGTGACTAAAACATACCTAGCAGCGTGTTATACCTCCACAAGCACCAATAACAGCTGTGATTGGATTTGGAATTGGCTCGGGCAAGTTTCTGGATGTAGCCACATCAATGTTCAGACACTCAAAGAATTGCGCAGTTGGGCCAGATTTGGTGGATGCCTTCCCCGGCACAGTCCCGAGGAGAATTCCCTATAGACTGGGATTTTAGCCACTGCTGGTAGACCCGTATGACCGTATGCTTCCATACACCTGCAGATTCAGCTACTTCCTTCACACTACGGTCTTTGGCACGCCAAAATGCAGTCACTCCTTTTAGCCAATCATTAACCATGATCGGTTAATGATTTTCCACACATGGAATGAGACATTCCCTGCACTCTACCACCTCTTCTCAATGCTCCCATGTTGTTTCTTGCAGGACCCACGGCCATGTCCCCTTGCAGTCCAGAGGTCTTCAACTTCTACACCTACCTCAGAACTCACCCTCTCCTGCTTCGCCGCCATTTTGGCTCCTCGGACAAAGCTAAAGTGGGGTTGACTGCAGAAGGTCGCATGGCGGACTCCATTAGCCTCATAGAGAGGAGACTGTTCTTCACTGCTGCTTATGCCCACCTACAAGCTGGTTGCCCCATGCTAGCTCTAGAAGTCCTTTCCAAAATGCCCAAAGTTGTGAAGCGATCTAAGCTGCTGCTAAATCAAGAGAAGCCCTCGCCTTCGTTCAGTGTTTCCGGCAACTCGGCTGGACAGAATGGCAAAGACCAAGCCTCTGCCCTGGACTGGTCCCAACCTATGCTTAACGGCTTTGAGTCCATTTCGGACACCCTGTCTTCTCCCAGAGAGGACCACAGCCAGTCAGACTCTGTGCTGAGCTTTGACTGGAGCCAGCCTTCTGTGACCCTGCAGGATGAGCCCTTGGAGTTGAAGTGGGACAGTGACAAAGAAGACTCTGACGATGAAGGAACTGGGCTGGCCATGAAACACATCAAACCAGAAGACTCCACGGTCATTCATGACAGTGGTGACTCTACCTCTGCCTCCACAGACGTGGTGGACAGCTCCCTGCTTCTCTCCGAAGACATCCTGGCTGCCCGCCTCAAGTTTAGCTCATGCCTGAAGGTCCTCACGGCTGAGCTGCGGACGCTCTCCACAGGGTACGAGCTTGACGGGGGCAAGCTACGCCACCAGCTGTGCCATTGGCTAGAGCGGGAGGTGGTGGCCCTCCAGAGGTGCTGCGGTTACAACCCGTGCCTCCAGCAGCTGGCTGGGGGCATCTCAACCGACCTCAGTCAGATTGGTGGTGGTGGTGGAGATGAGCAGGAGGCTCAAGGGGCAGCTGAGCAGGCCAGAGCAGTGCAGCGTAGACGCAGGATCTGGCTGCAGAGGAACCAGCCTCTACTGCGCATCTTCCTCAGCTACTGCAGCCTGCACGGCTCCCATGGAGGAGGGCTGGCCTCCGTCAGGATGGAGCTCATTCTACTGCTGCAGGAGTCTCAGCAGGTGAGTGGCTTCATCACACAATAGCTGCAAACGCTGAACACTGATTAACATGTGCATTAATGGCCTGGCGCTCAAAAATGAAATTAAAATACAAAAATAAAATTAAAATAAAATTAAAAATACAGTTTTATTTTTAAATTAAAAAATAAATTACAATTTACATTTAACATTAAAATTAAAGTTAAAAATTAAAGTAAAAATTTAAACAAAAAATGTAAAAGTTAAAGCTAAAGTTAAAAATAAAAGCAATTTTTAGAAGGAACGAGATTAACTTGTGGAAGCTTTTGCCAGTGCAATATGTTTAAGTTATATTTATTTTATTTATCAAATTATTTATTCAGTGTTTTGACTTTTGAATATTCAGTTTTTTTCCTATTTTATTTTTTGGATAATTTTTCATGAATATACGCATGTTTATGTATATGTGTATATTTATGTTAACTTCTGCTCTTTTTTCATGATCTGTCTTTTGGCATGGAATAAAGAGAAGTCATTGTCATAACTACCAAAAATGATAATACATATTTCATACAGTCTGTTGCATTGTCATACAGTACTGTGCAAAAAGACGCAGAGTGTTAAGTCATTAAATACATCTAGCCAGGCAGTTTTTAGTTTTAGTGTTTAGCATCAGTGGGAAAAGCAGAAAAGCAGGTTAAACAGAAGATTACCCAGAATCCAACAGTGAAACACCATCTACGTTCCAGTGGTTTGTGTGTCCAGCCTTTGCCTTTAATACAGCATCCATCCTAGACTTGATTTCAGCCTGACAAAGGAATCTGTAGGGGTATTTTTTCCGGACCTCTGAAGTTCAGTCTTAGAAGTTGGTTGTACAGTATTTTCTGCTTCTCGTGAGCCCAGACACTTTCAGTGATGTTCTTACTGATGTTTTTTTAATCACCGGCGGATTCTTTGTTTGATTTACGAACGTTCAATTTGTTTCTCAGTTTTTTTGACTGCTACTCTTCCAGATCTGTAAGGTTGAGCTGAGAACACATGTGTTGTTCAGATCTGAGTGATGCTTAATTTTCTCATCGCTGAAAAATGAAATCTTACTAATATACTATTTATTAATTAATTCATTTATCGTGGCAGTTCTGTAGGTGCTCCGGGTCCTGCATGGTTGTTAAGAGCCTCATTTTGTTGGTAACTGTTAAAAAAGGAAGACTTTTTTAGTTTTGGAAGCTGATTTTGCTACGCCTTTCCTTAGGCAAGTGCATTATCGTTTATCTAATCTCCAGAAAACAAACAACTTGTACTTACTGTTTGTTTGGCTGGAAAACAAATGAACAGACGAGATATTTCTCACCCCAGTTTGCTGGGAGGGGACACTGGACTGCTGGATATGAAAGAAGAGTTTATGATTGAGACAGTTTCAGGAGTCTTTGACTTATTTAGCTTGGAAAGGAGAACTGAGAAGAGTTTTCCAGAGCCGGAAAACTGCTGAGGAAGTGTTGGTAATTGGCAGAAGTGTGACAGTTCCAGCACTGGCTGACAGATGGAGCTGAAGCACAGGGCTCTGAGGAGCCTGTCCTCCTTCCTGCGAAGCTTCAAACAAGCAGCCAGACACGAGCGGCGTCTGAATACACGCGGCGTCAGGCCCGGCTGTCACAGAAATCAGCGGGCTCCTTTGACTAATCCTAATTGACTTTCTGTTTCTGTCTCCTGGCGCTGACAAACGGGGCTTGTGAAGACTCCATCCGAGTTAGCTGTAGTGGAATTGATGATGATGTTGTTGCTGTTGTTGTTGTTATTGTTGTTCTCATTTGAATATGAATTATATATGTATTTTTGTGCATTCTACGGCATTGTTTTCATTTATTTATTTATTTATTAGGATGACAGTCCTCAGATTCCTGTTCAGCAGCAAGCCTTGGTTCCTCTCCTGCTAGCCTGCACAGCCAGCTCTAAAACGGTTGTGGCCAATCCCATAGTTCACCTGACCAACCTGACGCATGATATTCTGCACATCATTAATGCGCTGGACTCCCCTCCTCACCCAGATGTCATTAACAATGAGGTAAGGTGGCATTCCAGAAGATGCATGGAAACAAATCTCAGTTCATCTCAGCTAATTAAACTCTAGAGTAGTTCCGTCTAGTCTGTTTAGTTCAGCAGCAGTTCTGAGTACAGGCTAATATCAGAAAGAACAGAAATTATACACTCATCATCGAAGTAATAGCTGCACCCAGAAGGAATCAACCGAGAGGAATGAAACTTGGTGGGTAGGTCAGACATCGTGAGCATCGTGAGATTCAAGTTTCACGCTCAGCCGCGCATGTGACGTAAGCAAGGGTATCGCTGTACCTGACTGACTATATAAGGTCGTCCTGTCGTGCGTGCTTTCCATTCTGCTCTTGTGTTGGTAGCATCCTTTGCAAGCGAAGTACGCCCCGGAGAAGAACTGAGAGCAAGGTCGTATCGATGTATTGCACGGCATACCGGTCATGCGGATATTACAGTAGCGTTGAAGGACGCACGTGCCAGCCACATGAAGGATCTGGGAGACCTACACGAATCATGGAGGGAGAAAGAACCCACAACTTGTGAAACATGCGTGGAGTGACCCAACAGCCACAAGTGCAGACATTCGGCAAGCAGTGACGCCCTTCATGAGTCATCCTCTTAGTGCCAGCACACCACGTCAGTGTCGACTGCAATGGTGTCGTGCCAGACTGTCATGGAGTGACTCAGAATGGCAGCGGGTCATCTTCAGTCCCGCTTTTGTCTTGGTGGAGACGACCAACGAATCTGTGTGTGGAGGCACCGTGGTCAGCACCAAGAGGAAGGCCTGGTGTCCCTCCACCTCCACCCCTACCGCACCATCTGCAGGAACTATGTGAGGATATTCAAGCTGCATGGGATGGAGTATCACAGGATACCATTAGGAACCTCTACAACTCCATGCTGAGACGTCTGGCAAGTTGCGTTAGCCAACATGGTGGCCCAACGCCATACTGAGAGACAGACTTCTGTATGTGTAGCTCAATAAATATTGATCATATCAGTCTAAATGTATCATCATTTGTTGATCCTGGTAACCTTTATCTTCCTTCCCAACAGCACTGCAATCCCACACCTCCTCCTGGGTGCAGCTGTTATTTTGGTGATGAGTGTATATTTATCTTCCACCTTCCAAGTTTCTGTGACCGTATTTGTAGTTTAGACGTTTCCAAATGGAGCACAAAGTGTTTTTCTCATGTTGCTGCTGCTTCTGTTGTGATACAGCTCGCTAATCTGTTTTGAACGGCTGCTCTGTTCTCAGATCTACGTGATGCACACGCTGGCAGCCTCCCTGTCCGCCTGCATCTATCAGTGCCTCTGCGACGGCCACAATTACAGGTGGGTCGGACTTTGTGTGACCCGTTCTTATTGTAGGAGCGCAGCACCCCGCTCTCAGCCACAAAATGGCCACTTGGAATAAAGCACACCGAGAGGAACTTGGAAAACGTTATCAGCGCTTTGAGTCAGGCCTGTGTTTTTGTGACCCACTTTAAGTCCTTCTGTTCTGGAGTTTTCAGAAGGCATGATATTTCTCTTGTTAAAGTGCATCTCACCGACCCGTCAGTGGCGCAGAGTAGAAATGTTTCAGACTCCCAAGTCGGTTTTGCTGAGAGGCTCGTGGAGAGCAGTTGACCTTAGAATGTCAGTGTCATGTGATGCCTCAAAAGCCCCTTCGGCCGGCTCGTGACATTTTTCAAGGGAGCGGATTTTCTCTGACATGCGAATGCAGCCTTTGCGAGGAGCTCTACACATGCACGTTCACAGGCTGAATGTTAAATGTACTTTTGCAACACTGTGCGACGACAATATTCCCTTTTTTCCCACCTTGAAGCATTTGTCTATAGTGTACTACCATCAAGTATCCAAGTAATGGGCATTTCTTAGTGTTCCTGGACATGGTAAACTTCCGGAATTTTATTGTATTGAGCCTATTCCCTTTTTTTTCCTCCCCCAGTCATATCAACCAGTTCACAGGAACGGTGTACCAAAGCATCCTGCTTTCCCATCAGCACCCTGTACGAACCATCAGCATGGATGAAGCCGTTTTTCCAAACACCTCTCCGGCACAGTGGCCTGGTAAGCCGCAGTCATCTATTCTTTTTGGGTCTAAATAATCTGAATGGCCAGAACAGCTCCAATTCATGTTCCAGGTCCTTTTAGCCGAAGCATCAGTAAGCATTATGGCTAGCTGGAGTTCACCTCACTGCTCTTTCATCAGTTTGTACACTGTCAAAAAAGGTTAGTGTGCAGGTTCTTGTTCATCAGCGCAGATTGTGTTCCTTAAGATACGCTAAAAAGAGCAGCTGCACAAATAACTGGACCCAGAAACTTGGTGGGTTAGACATGGTGAGACATGTGAGTGATTCAGGTTTCATGCTCGATCACGTGTGTGACACAAGCAAGGACGGGCCTTATCGCTGTACCTGATGGACCCGACAGCCACGATGGCAGACATTCAGCTAGCAGTGATGCCTCCATGAGTCATCCTGTTAGTGCAGCACCATTGGCAGAC
>CM067484.1:1810041-1820908 GCA_034552555.1 Semaprochilodus insignis | reverse complement strand
GATTATCACAACACCTGAGCGATTATCATGATACCTGAGTGATTATCACTGTCCCCTAATGATCTATCTACCTTATCACAATACATGATCATGATAATAATCATTGTGTGAATGTCACGATACTCAAATGATTATCATGATACCTAAGTAATATTATGATATTTAAATGATTATCTTGATCCATAAGTGATATCACGATACCTAAGTGATTATCACGAGTGCCTAGGTGATTATCATCAGATTTGTTATGTTTATCTCCTGTCAGTCATTTTTATTGCAGCTAAATTGATAGTCCAGCTTGCAGACTGGTCAACACTGTCATAAAAACCTGACATTTAAATAACACAATATTGATATTTGGAAATTAATTATCGATACAATATCATCAAACAAAATATCGCGATACTTTGCTGTGCCGATGTATTCCCCCACCCCTAGTAGTTTTCTAGTGGTCTCGGGGCTGTTTGTCAGTATTAAGGTAATTAACTGGATATTAAGTGCGGTTGTTGTCGTTGTAGTCGCTATAGTGATTGTTCTGGGAACATGTCGGATTGTAATGAACATGTAAACACAGTGTGACAGGTAAACGTTGTTCTAGACTTGGTTTGTTGCTTTATTGCCACTTGATTTACTTGCTTCCTTGGCAAGTTGTCATGTTGGGGTAAAACACGGCCGTGGTCACCTGATAGCCTGAGGCCTGTGTTTTCCACCTGTGCACACTGGATGCTTCTCCGGGCTTGCTCCAGTGTTGTTGCTTGCACTGAAGCATGTGTGGAATGTTGTCTTTTCCTTTTCCTTAAGGCTTTGCAATGTGGGGAAAACACCATATTGGAACTAGAGAAGTGTATTATCCTGAAGAAGCTGCGGAGTGATGGGGCAGCTTTAGCTAGTAGCTAGCCTGGTTGCTAAAATGAATGGGAGTCTATGGGAGGAACAAGGAACATGAACAAATGACACATAGAGGAGTGAGGGTCAGTATGGCTGTGGATTAGAGTTTGGGGATCTGCCTTGAGTGAGTACATGCAGTTTGGTGGTTGTAAGTTAAAGAGACAATAGGGTTTGAATGGGGGTGGAAATGAATGGGACTCTATGGAAGGAACGAGAGATGGGGGGAAAAAAGACAAATAGATGAGTGTGGGTCAGACCAACATTGCGTTCTTGCTGGAGGTCTGCCCTGAGATGTGGATGTGAAATGATGTCTGTCGGTTGCGCATAAGTACAGTAGATGGGTGTGTAGTTTTCCATTCCATTTATTCTTAATGGGAAAAAAAATGGGATTTAATAAGGGTTTTCCGAAAACCGTATGTCGGATCAAAAAGCTGTACACAACCACAACATTTCGGATCAGATGGAACATTCCGGAGTTGGAACGGTGCTGATATCTCAAAAACTGCAGGACTAGTTAGTGGAAAAAGAAAGCTAACCTAGCATTGCACAACACTACTGTTATCCTTTCTATTCTTCTTCTTCTTCTTCTTCTTCATCTTCTTCTTCTTCTTCTTCTTCTTCTTCTTCTTCTTCTTCTCTTTTGTGCGAATTTCTTCAATTACTTTTCACCAATCGCTAATTAACAATATAGTGCAGCCCTACCGGGACGGTGCTTCAGCACTGGCATCCTGTAGGTGCGCATTGCAAGCGCCGCCCGTTCCTCCGCCTGGCCAGGTTTTAAGCATGCCGCGGCGGTGTGAGAGTCGCCGAGGAGGGAGAGTACATCTGTCCCATCCCCAGGCCCAGCGCGATTGGCACGGCCTCTCTCATCTATTAATCATGGAGAGTGCTTTCTTATTCCGTTGCCATAGTTTCAGGGCCTGAGACAGTGTCGGGGCGCCTAGAGGAAGGGGGCTGTTGGAGAGATTGCTGGGGCCAGCGATTCCAAACAGCCTCTCCAGCAGAGCGTGTGCTTAAAGGGGCCATCGTGGCCTCCGCTGGCACACGGAAAGCCTTATCGAACGCGCAGGAGGAGGGTGCCCTGAAATACACGGGATGTGACAGTGTCAAAAACGGAGCGAGTGCTCTCCATCACACCGAGGCCCTTTAGATGGAGGATCGCCCGAAGGTGTTAATACGTGCGAACGACACCATGGCTGTGTCTCAAATCAAGTGCATGCTTAGTGCTGAAGCCACTTTTGGTGCAAGTAGTGTGTTCACACTGAAATGAAGTGGGACACTGTTAATTATGTCTGAATGATGTACTGGAACCGACCCGGCCAACACATTGCAAGTTGCACACTGTTTGTGCTCGGTGGTTGCAGGTTGCCATACGTAGTGCAACCAAATGGCAGATGTATCAAGATCATCCGTACTGCTGAAACCACTTTGGGTACAAGTAGCATGTTCACAATGTTAAATACATGTTCATCATGACTGAGTGATGTACTGGAACCGGCGGACGTACGCTGCACACTGCTTGCACTTAGTTGTAGCAGGTTGTCATATGCAGTGGAGCCAAATGGCAGCCAAGACTAATTTTGGGCTAAATGTGGGTAAAAATACAGTATAAACTGGAGAGTGAAATTTCGAACCCAGTCCAATGTCTTGTGAAGTAGGGGGCAACGGTGTACTCACCTACAGCTACATTCACATCACAAGCCCATTTGCCCAACTCCCATGCTTTCCGATGGTTCACATTTGTGTAGGTGGATGTGACTCAAATGTCCTGAAACGAACCATGCAATTCCTAATCAATCAATCAATCAACTCCCAGTGAATGAACAGCAAACAAGCTTTGGTCTAAAAAGCTTTCATCTGAAAGAGACAAGGGTGAAAAAAGCTGCTTTGCTTTTGTAGCCTTTACTGGAACCAGCTTCAGGTTGGGCACTGCTCTCATGTTTGCACCAAAGGATGGCGCATGTGCAATGAAAAAAATCACATGCGTTTCAATCTGAGAGTCCCTACTGAGGTTGCATGGGCCGGAATCTGATGTGTATCTGATCTAGGACTCCATATGACATCTGCTGAGGTCCGATTTGAAAAGCTCAGGAGGTTCCAGGAGCTCAGGACACCAACCTTATAGACATTTACTGGGTATTCCAGGTAGTCCCACAGATTTCCAAGAGGGTTCAAATCTGGGAATTTTGCAGGCCGGTCCAGATGTGTGAATGCTCCTGAATGTTCATCGTGCCAATCATGGTGGGCAGTCGTGGGCTGGAGGTTAGGGGCCCAGCCTTGTGCATAGAGGGTCAGGGCATGACTGAAGTGCACTTGAGCAAGGCACCTAACCCTAAACTGCTCCCTGGGCACCATGGATAGGCCTACAGCTGCCTACCACTCACTGCCCCCTAGTGTGTTCACTAATGTGTGTGTATGTGGGTGTTTCACTGCACGGTTGGGTAAATGGTAAACCATTGGCAGATGGTTCTTAATTCTAATTTTAATTCTAATCAGTCACATTTGGAATACAGGAATAGGAATGTTATGTTCCTTGGTAAGATGATGATGATGATGATGAGCAAAAGGCAAAACCTGGTTACCTAGCAGCTCAATGTATGCCCTGTGGATCAAATTCACCGTCAGCTCAACCAAAGAACCAATTTCCATGTATTTAGAGCACCCCCAGAGCATCACAGACGTGGCTGATTTTTGGTCCAGGGATCTTCTATGCATGCAGTGTTTAAAAAGAACCATGGTGCACGCTGGCAGCTCTATTCAGACGCCTTTCGCACGGAGAAGATTCCCCCTGATGCTGAATGCTTGGCAGTCGTTAGTACGATGATTGGCTCACGGTTTGGGAGACGTTAGTGAAATAGGTAATAGCGTATTCTTCGGGTGGAGAGAGAATGAAACTGCCCCATTGACTCAGAAGCAGACAGGCTTTTCAGTATCACTGATGGGCCGATGAGTCGTATATTGCCCGCGCAGCGGCACAGCGTGCATCACCGGTTGGCAGGGATTTTATAAGACGTGCCGAAGCGAGCCTACTCATCGGATGTGAGTCCCTTAAGTGTAAACGATGCTATGTAGTGCGAGGTGCCGAGAACGCCGAAGCGACGTTTTCCCAGCGGATAGGGTTGTCGCCGATGCTTTACTCACCCTTCAGATGAAATGGAACTTGCAGTGCAGCCTCTTTGGCCCAGTGCTTGTTATACACTTTGTTGGTTATCATTCCCTTACACACCTTGACGTTCCTATGAAAATAGCCGGGATGACTAGTTACACCCTGGAGCGCATAATCATAGGTTGTCCTGGTCTTGTTTTAATGGCGGCGCTGGCCGCTGTAAGTCATCATAAGGTTGCTTTTCCAGGCAGTATTTTAGGCCTGCGCAGGCAGACGCTCTGTAATCATGAGACTTTCTCCTGTGCCTTTCATGTGGCTAGAGTTCTGAATAAGGGGCCTTGTCATTGTCAGTGCCGCCGGGCTGCGGTCCAGCCCTACGTGATTTACGCTCTGTCTTTCTCATATCTGTGACCTTTCCTGAATGGGCCACCCGTTGGAGTTACAGAATAAGTGGAGGAGGAGGAGGAGGAGGTGGTGTTTTTTGTCTTCTCCTCTTCTTGTTGAAGGCTTCTCCGCGGCTTTGAAGATTCCGTTGTGGGTGCCGTTACATCACCCTCTGCCTTGTGCAGGTGGGGCTGAAGGAGAAGCATGTGGCTCTCGGAGGATCTTGTCAGATATTGTGGGGGATTGCGTCACGTTAAGAAGCGTCTGCTGTAACGGTTCGAGGAGGAGACCGGAGCATCTCATACGTGTTTCATTTCCGGCTTTTCCGAACGCGTGTCGTTCTTCTCAAGTGTCGGCAAATTTGAGGACGGCCGTGGCTGAGATATCCAAGCACGGAAATCGTGCTGGATAAAGTTCTCTTTATGCCGGTGCTTGCTCTGTCCCAAATAGGTTACTCCTAAAACTAAGCAGCTGTTCCAGCGGTTTTTGTGCATAGCTGCTCGGCAGGGCGCACGTTGCCCCCAGGGTGGGGTGGGGAGGGGAGGGGAGGTCAAGTTTTCCGGGCCTCGTCAGTGAAAGTTTAACAATAATGGCCCCTTTGTGTACGTTTATTACATATCTAATGAACAAATTGGAGCCATGTGTAGCGCGTGCCTGGTAGCATAAGCGCAACCACAAGGCCTCCAGTGTTCGAGGCGCTGCTTGTCCGTCAGGCTGGTGTATAGAAACGAGACAGGAGCACTTATCATCACTCTCAAAGGACCTCCTCAACAGCCCGACATTGTTTCCTTCCTGTGCCGCAAAAGGAACCACACGTGGAGAATCAGAGGCAGATCTATAACAAGAAGGACTCTGTTCATACCGTGATGCCGTGTTGGTGGAAATATCCATTTTCCTTTGTGTCTCACAAGGAAAAAGCTTTTACCCCTTATTATAAGCTCACTGTGACTAAAACAAACCAATAAACCAAATAGCGTGTAATACTTTCACAAGCCCAAATAACAGCTGCAATCCCGGAGAGTTTCTAGATGTAGCGTACATCAAAGTTCAGCCAATCTTGCTCATCAAAGAACTGTGCAGTTGGGCCAGATTTGGTGGATGTCTTCCCTGGCACAATTCCAAATAGAATTCCCTGTAGACTGGGATTTTAGCCACTGCTGGTAGACCCGTATGACCGTATGCTTCCATACACCTGCAGATTCAGCTGCTTCCTTCCAGTGGTGGATGAAGTACACAAAGACATTTCGCATAACATAGTGGAGTAAACAGTCAGACAGAGTTTGAAATGTGGTGGAGTTAAAGAACAAAGTCGTCCAAAATGGAAACACTTCAGTAAAGTACAGATACACAGAAAAACTACTTAAGTACACTAACTAATTACATTTACTTAGTTACTGTCCACCACAACTTCCTTCACACTATGGTCTTTGGCAGGTCCAAATGCAGTCACTCCTTTTAGCCAATCATTAACATCTGCTTTGGAGACATTTTCCACACATGGAACGAGACCTTCACTGCACTGTAGCACCTCTTCTCAGTTACAGGTTTACATGTTTACTTAAAATTAGTTAACCATTGTAACCTTGGGTAATATATTACTTCATGTTAACTAATGTATTACGTCATGGTAGTTAGTCAACCCTTAATGCTTTACCAGTGGTTGACTATGGTAAAAAAGCATGTAACGGTTACGTGTTTACTTAACATGGAATCTTACAGTTGTTTTATGTTTACTTAACTTTAGTTTACTTAACATTGTTAACCTATTACGTCGTATTAACTGATGCATTACTCCATAAAGTGTTGACTAACTAACATTAAATAATGCATTAGTGAACATGATTGAACTTACTTTGGTAAGTATTGTAATGCTTTGTTAATGTATTACATCATGTTAACTAATGTGTTACTACATGTTAGTTAGTTAACACTCAATGGAGGAATGCTTTCGTTATTATGATGTAATGCTTTAATAATGGATGGTTAGCTATGTTAAAATAGCATGTTGCAGTTGTTACTTGTTTACTTAACATATCAGTGTTTTATGTTTACTTAACATTAGTTTACCAGTGTTAGTGTATTACTTCATGTTCACTAATGCGTTACCCAGTGTTAGTTAGTCAACACTTAATGTCGTAATGTGTGGGTTAATAAGAAGTGATACATTAAGAAAGGTTAACGACTTCTAACTAATGCTAAGAAAGTGTGGTACTTGTTTACTTAACAGGTAGCTGTTACCTGTATTTACTTAACGTTAGTTAAGGATTGTAACCATTGTTAATGTATTCTGTCATGCTAACTAATGCATTGCTTGATGTTAATAGTTAACAGTCAATGTAATAGTGCATTAGTTAACATGTAGTAATACATTAACAATGGTAACTAATGTTAAGGCGGCATGTAACAGCTGTTAGGCTACATGTTTACTTAACATTAGTTAACTATTGATAATGTATTACTTCATGTTAACCCATGTATTGCTTCATGCTAGTTAGTCAACACCTAATGTGAAGTGTTACCGTGTAATTACTTGATAATTACAGTTATGCTTTAATGAGTAAGACTCAAATGGGGGTTTCAATGAACTACACCCTGCGGGGCGGGTGGGGGTTGTATCTGGAAGGTTTAATTAGATTTGTTTGGTGCAGTATAGGAAGGCAGTTGATCAGCAGGAGTGAATTAGACATTGAGCCATGGTATTTGGATAGCTGGTGTCTTGTTTGTATGTTTTTGCATAAATAATAATGTTATTTTGGGGGGGTGGTGGGGTGGGGGTTACGGATTCTGCTTGCCTGGCTTCCATTCATAATGCTCTCGTGCTGAGTAGGCAACTCGGAACGCTTCCATCTGTTTCAGTGACGCCACAGTGGATCATCAGTATCCACCGGCTCGGGTTTCTCCAGGCTTGGTCAGGCTACATGCTAGTTTATATGAGCTAATGCATTGTAACAGGATCGGGAGCAACGGAACGCTATCCTGACGCGCAGCTCCTGCGCAACAATTGACCTACATATGAAAGCGCGAAAGAGATCCAGCCGTATTGTTGCTGGAATATTTCCTCCCCACCTGACTTTGATCTCCTTTCCCCCCGGGGCTCTGTGGATTTATGCTCCTCTCCGTAGCCCTCTGTTGAGGTGCGCTTGTCCAAGGCCAGCTGCTAGTTCAAATGAGAGGAAGCGTATCTAAAACAAACATCGCTTCGCGCGTTTAGGCCGATAAGGCAGCTCGCTCGTGTCGACCGTTTGGCGCCGCGATGCAGGCTTTCGTCTCTTTGTTACCAGCCATGATTTCGGGCCTTTGTGAAGTTGGAAGAAATGGCACTTTTCCGCAAGCCGGGCAAAAAGAAATGGGGGTGAACAAGCGACGGCTTGTGGCTAGACAGATTCCAGACAATGGGCTGTATTGGGTAAAACACTTTTGACTGGCACGAAAACCAAAACAGTTGCATTCATTTGAAGACCTGTCAGGTTCCCGTACGTCGTATCTTCATTACAATGCCCCATTTATCTTGTACCTTGCTTCACCCATCCGACAAATGGCTGAGTCAAATCCATCAAGAACACAAGCAACAACACGAGCTCTATTATAGGCCTTCGTTCAAATCCGAGGGAAGATCCACAGCACCCTATTAGCGCCAATTGATGTGACACCCTGAGAGATTATATTGCTGGTTTGACAGTGCTGTTGGAGTGAAATTATGCGTGAAGCCCCGTTTTTTTATTGCTTGCGTCTGGTCTGCTCGGCTTCCCTGACAGTAATAGCCATGCCTTTACCTTTGTAGCTGTTGTGTCCGTTCACGGATGTGTGATATTTCCTCCATCCTTTCATAGGAACAATGAATGATGATAAATTTAGACTGATATGGGCAATATTTACTGAGCCACACATACAGAATTAGTGTCACTCAGATGTTGTAGAGGTTCCTAATGGGGTCCTGTGATAATCCATCCCATGCAACTTGAATATCCTCACACAGTTCCTGCAGATGGTGTGGTAGGGGTGGAGGTGGAGTGACACCAGGCCTTCTGGACAACAAACCGTTAATCTTGGTGCTGACCACGGTGCCTCCACACACCGATTCGTTGGTCGTCTCTACCAAGAAAAAAGCGGGACTCGTCACTGAAGATGACCCGCTGCCATTCTGAGTCACTCCATGACCGTCTGGCACCACACCATTGCAGTCTTTGGCCACGTTGACGTGGTGTTAAGGACAGATGTCGTAACTGTCTGTGTGCATGTAGTCCTGCGTTGTGCAGTCGTCACTAACAGGATGACTCATAGAGGGCATCATTCCTCACTGAATGACAGCAATCGTGGCTGTTGGGTCAGTCAGGTACAGTGATAAGGCCCATCCTTGCTTACGTTCCTTTCATTCCTGATGGTTGATTCCTTCTGGGTGCAGCTATTTGTGCAGCTACTCTTTTGACGATGAGTGTATTTCCATTCCACCACAGTTTAAAGTCTAAGATCTTTCTGTTTACTCCACTACATTATGGACAAATCTGTTCTTCCTTTTGGCTTATGTGAGCATATAAATGTAACATGTCCAAACGAGAGAAGCGTGAAGCGAGTCCACCAATCAGGGATCAGCGGTCACTTTGTTTTGAGCTTGTTTTGACCTGTTGGACCGAGCTTGGTTCTAGCTAATGGAACCTGTTCTCCTTTAGGGTTCTGTGCTTATGATCATTGTAATAGACGTCAGTGTCAGACTAATGAATGAGCTTCTATTAAAGACTGATGGACTGAGAGACACTAGAGTCTCTTCTCCTACACTGAGCTGATTAAGAGTCTTGTTCCAGAAATGATAATAGGACATTAGAGCCATAATAAATCATGCTCCTGTTACTCTCCATACTTCAGTACATTTGAAGGTAAATACTTTAGTACTGCTACTCCAGTGGAGGTCTAAAGGAGGAACTTCTACTGACACTGGAGGAGTGTTTTACCTTGGGGATCCCTACTTTAACTCAGCTACAAGCTTCGTGTACTGCGCCCACCGCTGCTCTGGCGGTTCTCGACCCTCACCTGCCTTCACACGCTGAAGCCGAAGGAGATGCTGCGGTTTCTGGAGGTATTGATTTTATGCAGCTGACTATGAAGAGCTTTTTATAGCCATTAGTGATGGTTATTTATTCGCACAGCTGCATTGTATTACGTTTTGGAGGTTATCGAGTGGTGTACCCGAGATTCCGATCAATGAAACCATTGATACTTTGTTTGTCCTATATTCACAAACAGCTGCTTCCCAGTCCCCCCCAAGAGCCGGAGTCTTCGGCGGGCACGTTTAGGCAATTTTCGAGCCGCTCAATAGCTCATTTCTCGCTTGACTTTAGCATCGCTCCCTCCAAAAGTTGCTTCATCCTGTTCCAGTGTAGCTCAGTGGAGCTGATTTCAATGGAAGAAGCTGGAGCCAAATGTCAAGAAGGGCCCGTTTAATTATGCGGAGAAGATGCAGATCAGTGTGAAACCTCAGTAGAGCTTCTCAGCCCTTAATGGTAGTGGCAAAATCTTACAGACAAGCCTCAAAGTATTTTGGGAGACAGCCACCGTAAGTGCTGTGACAGTGTAGTGCGCTTTTCCATTAGAGCTGGGCTCTTGACTTGACTTGACTTGCACAGCGATGCACGCGCACACAAAGCTTTTAGGGATGACGGGGCAGTAGAAACCCAAGCCGGGCACAATGGCTGGACAGCTGTTCGGCTTTACGTGCATGCCTCTCCGAGTGGGGCGTGGCATCAGCTGCAGGTTTGGTATCTTAATGGGTCTTTTAACAGATCGTGTGACGCCTGGACATGTGCTCTGGGTCCTGTGTCCCCTCGGACCTACGGGTGTCCAGTTCGAGGATATCAGGCAGATCGGGTTTCTTGGGTTTTTCTGGTCGGACGTCATGGAGGCTTCATGTATACTGGATAGAGACTTTAGGGAGTGCTTTACTGGTGTCGCTTTGGACTGTGGTCAAGCTGAGTAATTCAGTTCAATCATGATTGTTTAGGAAATGAGCCTCTGCGTCATCATATCTCAGATTTCAGTCTAATTCCATTCAGTTCGATTATTGTTATATGATGTAGCATTAGTGATGTCCCCATCAAGGTCTTTGGCTCCCGATCCAGATCCAAGCACTTTAATATATCTATTGATATCGAGTTTCAGTCCATGCAAATGATTCAAGTTTCATGCTCGGCTGTGCATGTGATGTTGGCAAGGACGGGTCTTATTGCTGTACCTGACTGACCCAACAGCCACGACTGTGGACATTCAATCATGCCCTTCATGAGTCATCCTGTTAGTGCCAGCACCATTGGCAAGTGGCTGCATGACGCAGGACTCCATGCACGCAGACCGTTACGACGACTATCCTTAACACCACGTCACCATCACCAAAGACTGCAATGGTGTCGTGCCAGACTGTCATGGAGTGACTCAGAATGGCAGCGGATCATCTTCAGTGACGAGTCCCGCTTTTGTCTTGGTGGAGACGACCAACGAATC
>CM067484.1:1780254-1801972 GCA_034552555.1 Semaprochilodus insignis | reverse complement strand
CTGAGAGACACTACTTCTGTATGTGTAGCTGAATAAATATTGATCATATCAGTCTAAATTTATCATCAGTTATTGATCCTGGTAACCTTTATCTTTCTTCCCAACAGCACTGCAATCCCACACCTCCTTCTCGGTGCAGCTATTCTAGCATCTGTTTCAGGGTCCCTCCAGTGTTTTGAATTCAAGTCATTCTGGGGGTCCAAGAGGTTAATTAGGTATTCCGGGACCCCCCAGGACCTCAGTTTATTTTCTGATAGAGTGAACCAAGTCAATAAAGCACTAATAAGTGCATGTTATACTCGTCTGAATGTGCCGCTGTAGGTGCTGTTATAAAGTGTAGTTCTGTAAATGTCTTAGCTCACAAGTGTCAGAGGTATTGCATGGAAGTATGAGATTATCTGCCATAGCTGACTTGGGTAAATCAGCACACTGTGTCGGTGGGAGGGCTAATGTCAGCATATCAAGAGTGAATCAGAAGCAGTTTTATTCAACAGTACAGAAAGGTCACAGTCAATGACTTCCTCTGCAGACATGACAGCACGCAGTAGTGTGTCCTTGTAGCCGGGCCGCTTCAATGCCAAACCAGACAACGATGGAAAATGTGATGACGCTTGCGTTGATGGCACAGTAGAAGTACCTGAACCACATTTTCCTCAGATGTTACAGAAAGTTAACATATTCCTTTTGCTTTCAATAAGATGAACGTGATATATCTCATATACGAGGTATATTTGCAGGTATGTTCCTCTGTTTGGATAATGGAGTTGCAGCTTATTAATAAAAAATCCCATTATGTAAAAACTATATAACGTTCAGTTACATATACACTCATCATCAAAAGAACAGCTGCACCCAGACGGAAGTGTGGGATTGCAGTGCTGTTGGGAAGGAAGATAAAGGTTACCAGGTACAATAGATGATGATAAATTTAGACTGATATGATCAATATTTATTGAGCTACATATGCAGAAGTCTGTCTCTCAGTATGGCGTCAAGCCGCCATGTTTGCTAATGCCACATGCCAGACGTCTCGGCATGGAGTTGTAGAGGTTCCTAATGATGTCCTGTAGGGTAAGGGTGGAGGTGGAGTGACACCAGGCCTTCTGGACGTGTGACACGTGACAACAAACCGTTCATCTTGGTGCTGACCACGGTGCCTCCACACACGGATTCGTTGGTCGTCTCCACCAAGACAAAAGCGGGACTCGTCACTGAAGATGACCCGCTGCCATTCTGAGTCACTCCATGACACTCCATTGCAGTCTTTGGTGACGTTGACGTGATGTTAAGGACAGTCGTCGTAACAGCCTGTGTGCATGTAGTCCAGCATTGTGCAGTCGTCTGCCAATGGTGCTGGCACTAACAGGATGACCCATGAAGGACATCACTGCTCGCTGAATGTCCGCAATCGCGGCTGTTGGGTCAGTCAGGGACAGCGATAAGGCCAGGAATGATTGGCTAAAAGGAGTGAATTGAATTTCCTAAAGGCCATAAAGGAAGTAGCTGAACTTGCAGGCGTGTGGAAGCATATTCAGTCCAGTGAGCTTATTTTCCCATTCATATAGCTATAACAAAGTGTGCTGTAGAACGATGGTCAATTAAGGCAAAAGCAGTTCATGTGATTTTTCACTATTAGTCGTGTATTTGGGAGTTCTAATTGATGCCCTTGTTATGATGTCAGCATTCATCAACACTCAGGTGTTTAAACTGCCTGTAAAATACTTTGAACCTTGTTTTATTAAGTGTATAAAGATTAACCTACTACAGTAAAAACATGCTTATTCTAGTTGCTGTTTGTCGGTTGTCGGTTACGGCATCTGAAGACGCAGTAGTCTCCCTTGAGTTTTCCCAGTTTGCTTGGCAGTTGCTGGGATATTATGACATTGAGGACTGCGTCAAAGAGTGAAAGCACAGATTTTTAAATTAGCGGCTTGGCAGGGGTTCGAAACAGCTGTAGTTTTACAAACCCTGCTTTCATTTCTCAGGTGGAACGATAGTGACATGCACCGTAATTGAAAGAATTTGTTAGGTTTCTGTAGAAGCAAAAACGCAGCAAACAAATGATGCTGTGAGGTAGAAAACAGTGCTTCTCTCCGGCGTTGACAGCCCCATTCATATCCCCTTCTCCAGCTTCAGACGGTTGGAAGTCTTTCAGAACCGACGGCAGGTCGAGGCCTCGTTGGTTCCTGGGAACGAAGCTGCTAAGCACTGAGAGGCGTTAAATAGCACCTAGAGGTGCTACATGGAATCTCTTTGGCAAGTTGTTTCCCAACAGTCTCGTTGGATGATCAGAGTGAAGTAAATGTAGCGTGGCAGTTTTGCTAAAGTTGTCCTAATTGGCCTGACACTTAATGGTAACATTGATATTCAGTTCCTTTGCTATGTTTCTTTGGCCTTTACATGCACCCCATGATGACTCCTCCAGTGTACGTCTGGGCTGGGCTTCTTGTGGCGGGAGCAGGACGACGTTATCGTGCAGCAGCTGTGAATAAGGTCATGAAGAGATGAGGCCTCAGCTGTTCTTCCAGAGGTAACGCAAGAACAACAGAAGCTCCTCGCTTGGTCAGACAGAAGAAATTGCTCAAAACATTATGACAAATCAGTGACACAACAGTATAAGCTATGGCATGCGTCTGGAAACATACAGACACACACAGACTGTAGAGGAGAACATGAACCATTGAACCAGAAGTGCATTTGTGCGTATGAGTGATGCTGGGGACATATGCCATGAGTGCAGAATGTTGTTATAGCTGTATGAATGGGAAAATAAGCTCCCCCGACAAAAAACGAGTCACCAGTGACTGAAACACACCCAATAGTGTGTAATATCTAGCCAGCCCACCACCATGACTTGCCCCCTAACCTCCAGCCCACAACTGCCCCCAACCTCCAGTTTACTACTGCCCCTAACCTCCAGTTCAATACTGCCCCTAACCTCCAGCCCCCTAAGCTCCAGCCCTCTACTGCCTCCTAACCTCCAGCCCACTACTGCCCCCTAACCTCCAGCCCACTACTGCCCCAAACCTCCAGCCACAACTGACTCCTGACTTCCAGCCCACGACTGCCCCCTAACCTCCAGCTCATAAAAACAGGGATGAGGTTGTTTTGTAATGCAACATTTTTGTGGTCATCGACACAACAGAAAGCCAACCGGGATCACTTTTCCATCATAAAAGCGCTTTAACTTGATTTTCTGTGTACCTGGACTTGTGAATGATGCAGCGTGTTGGCATTAAATACCCTTTTAGAGAAACCAAACCTAAACCTAACCTTAACCTCGGGATTCACGAGACTAATTTTCTGTGTTACTAGGTTTTCCAAAAATTTGGATTTACTGTGAAAAAAGCATTTGGAAAAAGAGTGTCATAGAGTGGGAACCTGTAAAACATAGTCCTCACAAATATACCACTACAAGAGCACACACACACACACACACACACAAAAACAAAGAGCAAATATTCCTGCAAATGTTTGAGAACAGCTGCAGCAGAATCAAGCATGTCAGCCTCCAGCTATCACAATAAAGCAGCGAGATCTGACGGGACACTACAGCATACCTGTCAACTACATCCTAGCAGGACTACAGAAGTGGGTAGATATTGGATAAAAGGCCAATCTGTCATATACAGACGAGTCACATTATTATGACCACCAGCTAATTTCCAGAGTAACCGCCGTGTGCAGCACAGACAGCAGCTAGACGGGCTGGGAGTGACTCAGTAAGGTCCTGGTAGGTTGTCACAGGTTTCTGGAGCCATGCTGACTGCAGTGCATCCCACAGCTGCAGGAGGGTCACAGGTGGAGGAACCATAGAGGGAACATGACGATCGAGGTGGTCCCACAGATGCTTAATTGGGTTCAAGTCTTGGGCATTAGGGGGCCAGAGTAGTACTTTGGTCGTATTCTTCCAGCCAGTGTCTGACATTTCTAGCTGTGTGACCTGTGGCATTGTCTTGCTGGAAGACCCCATCCGTCCCAGGGAAGACCATCAGCATGTATGGGTGTACATGATCTGCAAGGATGGATTTATACCCAAACCAGTTAAGAGTACCTTCCACATGGAAGAGTGGGCCCGGAGAATACCACGAAAACATTCCCCAGGCCATAACGCTGCCGCCTCCAGCTCGTGTTCTTCCAGTAGGAAGTGGTCATAATAATGCGACTCGACTGTGTATAAATATAATAAAACTTGTTTTAGCTGTTTTCAATTTATTACAGTCGTTATTTCCATCTGTCTCTATTTCCTTTATATATTGATTTGTTCTGCCAGCAGCTACAGATATTGATCACTGAATTCAATAATAATCTCAAGCGATCTGAAATCTATTTATATTAATCAGTCCTGAAAGCTGTGCTGGGTTGTGGGTGTGTGTGTGTCTGTGTGTGCGGCTTGCATTAAAGCATTGGTTAATATCAAATAGCTGCAGATCCTGCAATACAGTGTATTTTACACCATGGCAGAGCTTCACAGATCCCACATTATTCCCTAGGTTTGACTTCACAGTGTACCACCTTTACATTGTGCATTCAGGGGGATTTCCTGTTGCATGTGTACACCGTTTACACGCTGGCTGGTTTCACTTAGCATCAGATTTACTTGGAGTATTATATAGCAGCTGTGAAACCAGTAGTCTGGTGTGTATAATGTGAGCTGGCAATATTGGACAGTAAGCTCACCTTGCGTATTTAAGGTGGTAGTAACTTCAGGCTCCTGCAGATGGCGCTGCACGAGGATGATGGGGCTATAAACACCTGTGGGGTGTGAGTGACGGGATCCATAGATTGGGAAGAGGTGCTACAGTGCAGTGAATGTCTCGTTCCATGTGTGGAAAATGGCTCCAAAGCAGATGTTAATGATTGGCTAAAAGGAGTGACTGCATTTGGGCGTGCCAAAGACCATAGTGTGAAGGAAGTAGCTGAATCTGCAGGTGTATGGAAGCGTATGGTCATACGGGTTTACCAGCAGTGGCTAAAATCCCAGCCTACAAGGAATTCTCCTCGGAATTGTGCCAGGGAAGGCATCCACCAAATCTGGCCCAACTGACCAATTCTTTGATGTAACAGTGTCTGAACATTGATGTGGCCTACATCCAGAAACTTGTCCAGAACATGCCAAATCCAATCACAGCTGCTGTTGGTGCTCGTGGTGGTATTACACGACATCAGTCACAGGGGACTCAGTGAGCTTACATAGATTAGTCAAATGCATGATGCCACCTTTACTGAAGTGGAGGTCTAAAGGGAGGACCTTTCACTGGAGGAGTATTTGACCTTGGGGATCTCTACTTTAACTCATTGGCATGCATGGTGTACTTCGTCCATCCCTGTCAGTTTGCGGTAAGAGCCCTTAGCCTGGGTGAGGTTGACGCTGAGCCCATTGCACTGGGCATAGGATAGATGGGGGACTCAAGTGTTCTTTGATTGCCGACCATGTACAGAATGATTCGTCACGAGCTTTAGAAGACAAATAAACAGACACGATTTCACAGTATCATCGTGACAGCTTGAAATAAATATCACGTGGCTGGAGTGGCATGACTCTCATCTCGTGGTGATAAGAGATTTGATCTTTTCTTGCTCCAAGATGCCTCCTTAGAGACAGCTCGCTTCTCTGGATGCACTTTTCCCCAGTGTGGGAGGAAAAAATCAATGTCCTTCACCACTCCCATCCCACACACGACCGTCTTATTTTTACCCAGGAAGCCCACTGTACTCGCCTCAGCCAGAGCCAGATGCATCTAGATCTGATTATTTACAAACAGCGGCGTTGATATATGATTACTGACTGTATACAAGAGATAAAGCAATATGAACTGGTGTTCATGGTGCCACGTTATATGATTGCTGACTGTATACAGCCATATGAGCTGGTGGTTATGATGTAAATGCTTGTTTATGTGTGCTCATTTGAGCTCGGACTCAATTGCGAGACATTTACATTGAGAGTTACAGTGATCGTTTCCTCTGAGCTGCTTTAGATTTGAGAGACAGCAGACTCATCATTGCTGCATTCAGAAATACACACTCATCGTCAAACAGCTGCACCCAGAAGGAATCAGCCCATAGGAATGAAACTTGGTGGGTAGGTTTGACATCGTGAGACATGCCAATGATTCAAGTTTCGGCTGCACATGTGACGTAACCAAGGACGGGCCTTATCGCTGTACCTGACTGAGCCAACAGACATGATTACAGACATTCAGCGAGGAGTGATGCCCTCCATGAGTCATCCTGTTAGTGCCAGCACCATTGGCAGACGGCTGCACCACGCAGGACTACATGCACGCAGACCGTTACAGCGACTGTCCTTAACACCACGTCAATGTCACCAAAGACTGCAATGGTGTCGTGCCAAACTGTCACGGAGTGACTCAGAATGGCAGCGGGTCATCTTCAGTTCCGCTTTTGTCTTGGTGGAAACGACCAACGAATCCGTGTGTGGAGGCACCGTGGTCAGCACCAAGATGAATGGTTTGTTGTCATGCGTCACACGTCCAGAAGGCCTGGTGTCACTCCACCTCCACCCCTACAGCACCATCTGCGGGAACTGTGTGAGGATATTCAAGCTGCATGGGATGGATTATCACAGGACACCATTAGGAACCTAAAGGTCCATGGCGAGACGTCTGGAATGTTACGTCAGCAAACATGGCAGCCCAACGCCATACTGAGAGACACTACTTCTGTATGTGCAGCTCAATAAATATTGATCATATCAGTCTAAATGTATCATCATTTATTGTTCCTGGTAACCTTTATCTTCCTTCCCAACAGCACTGCAATCCCACACCTCCTTCAGGGTGCAGCTGTTCTTTTGATGATGAGTGTATGTTGTATTATACATGGGCTTTCATATCGACTTTCTTATGTGGGAGATATAGACAGTAGGTGCAACATGGTTCACCCCTGAAAGAGACAGACATGGGGATTTTAGTTGTCCAAACACAGTATATGTTTTCTAAAGAAGATTTTAATATTATCTAAAAGAGCATATTTTAGATTTTTTTTGGGATGAGGTTTTAATGGTGGTTGCTTTCCTTTTTCGCTGGACTGTAATCTCTACAGAGCATATATTTACATCATGTATTTCTGCATCATACACATATATAGAAGTTCTGATTGTTCTGAATGTATGATGTATTCAAGTAAGCCCACCGGACAAAATTGAGTCACCTTGGGTAATTAAGGTCGTAGTAACTTCAGGCTCCTGCAGATGGCGCTGTGTGAGGATGATGGGGCTATAAATCCCTGCAGGGTGTGAGTGACGGGATCCATAGATTGGGAAGAGGTGCTACAGTGCAGTGAATGTCTCGTTCCATGTGTGGTAAATGGCTCCAAAGCAGATGTTAATGATTGGCTAAAAGGAGTGACTGCATTTGGGCGTGCCAAAGACCATAGTGTGAAGGAAGTAGCTGAATCTGCAGGTGTATGGAAGCGTACGGTCATACGGGTCTAACAGCAGTAGCTAAAATCACAGTCTACAGGAAACTCTCCTCGGAATTGTGCCAGGGAAGGCATCTACCAAAATCTGGCCCAACCGCGCAATTCATGGATGCACATTGATGTGGTCTACATCCAGAAACTTGTCCAGTACATGCCAAATCCACTCACAGCTGTTATTGGTTCTCGTGGAGGTATTACACACTATTTCAGACTCTTTTTCGGTCTGGTGAGCTTATGTTGTATCATATATAAGCTTACTTATGCGGGAGATACAGGCATGGGAACATCCTGAGCAATCACTGATGGGTATTTTGATAACCCGAGGCATGCATATGTTCCAACAGATGTCATCAATTTGGGTCAAAAATAATGCATGCATTGTTAACCGCGCCCCATGAAGGGTTCGTTATAGTATTGCAATGTGGTTCTCCATCCATATCACTCAGCTTTAGATCAAACTAAGCACGCTCCATATACCCCGTTTTTCATATTCAGTGTTAATCTCATATTCCCTTCTGTTTTGCCAGTTTCAGTCCTATTTTGCTTTGGTCGTGATGCTCATGCTAATGTGCTTCTCGTGTTTCCCCTGCAGGTCCCTTTGTGCGGCGGAAGAGACACCATTCGCAGACAACCTACTGATCACCTCAATTTTCGTCATGTGACGCTCGGCGAGGGCTCACCGCATCTGACAGAAAGGCCTCAGAACCGCTACCGAATAATTTACGGCCATCGGGCCCAAGGGCATTGTCTTAGACGTAGGGAAAAGTACGGCCAAAGTAGGAATCTCGCCGTGAGAGCCTGCAACTTACGGCTACCGAGCTGAGTCATCTACAATTAGAGGCTATGTTTAATCATACTGTACACGGGGGGATGGAAATGTTTTTTTCTCTTTCTCTCTCTCTCTCTCTCTCTCTCTCTCTCTCTCTGTACCAGAAGGAGTGGCATACTCTTAGAATTGCAAAAAAACAAAAACGAGAAAATACCTAAAACCAAGCCTATGACTATCATTCAGAAGATTCTATTTTTTCACTCCATATTTCTGCGATCGAATCCATTTCGTGTCGTTCCTGTAGCAGAAGTGATCGTTCCAGAGCCACCCTAAAATACTGTCATCGACTGTAGCGTCATTGGAAAGAGCGATAGGTTATTGCTGCTAAAACAGTCCAAACATGGACCACGATCCACTTCAACATGATGCCTGCACAGCCTAATTTAGCTGTTGTAATTATCATCATTATGCCGACAATAGCAAGTTCCCTTCAGTCATTAGTTGCGTGCAATACAGTTCACCTCTGAAAGACTTGGGCCGAGACCGAAACGGGGGGAGATTTTAAGTGTCCAAACACAGTATATGTTTTCTAAAGAGGATTTTGAGATTATATAAAAGAGCATATTTTTGATATTCCTTGAGATGATTTTAATGACTATTGCTTTCCTTTTTTCCCGCTGGACTGTAATCTCTGCAGGGCATATGAATATATATATATATATTTACATCATTTATTTATGTATCATTCAAAGATTATAGAAGATGTCTAAGGAGATGTTTACGCGTGGTCATGTTTCTTAAAGCCAAATAAGTTGTTTCATGTGCAGTACATACAATGACAAAAGCACTGGAGCTCTAGGGAGGCCTGCCATGCATTATGGGAGTATACACTTGCTGTCCACTTTATTCAAAGCACCTGCAATACTGGTCAAAAGTTTAGAGACGGCTCCTCATAGAAGGTTCTCCTTATATTTATCTTAAAGCTGTACTGTAGAATAGAAGTGAAGACACCAAACTATAAAGTAGCACTCATGGAATTATACAGTCCACCTTAAAACCCTCCAGAATGGAGCTTTACAGGAGGATGAACCAGCTTTCTTAACCTGCAGCGGAGGCTGATAGAACAAGGTTTATTTCTAAGCAGGTTTGGAGCAATTCTATTATTATTAGAATATTATTCTATCAGTCACTAAACTGAAAGGAGAACTAGAGCTTTTACACTGAGCAGAAAAAGAGATCAAAGTTTTTACACCACTAAATATATAATAGAGGTGGAGATATGGAGAAATATCATACTGTGGTACATCAAGAGTATATGTGGTATATCAGGGTATGTACTGGTTCAGACTCTCATCAGTTGGAGCTGTTCAGTGTAAGACTATAGAGTCTTTAAGATCACCAACTACATCCAATTAGATGGGTGTGTCTAAACTTTTGACTAGTAGTGTACGTGTATTCTAGTTCACTGCTTACTTTATGAGCTCCACATCCATCTATACAGGTGAAGAGTGACCGGTTGTATGCACAGTTTGTCAGCCACCCTCTGCCCCATTCATTATTCAGTGTGTTTGCATGCACTTGATAATCTGATAATTCTAGAAAAATCTGATTTTGTCAGTAATCTGATCGTTTACATGCACTCGGGTAATCAGATAACGGGAACACTCTGTCTGCATGTGCCAGGCAGTAACTGGATGTCTGCTTTGCGGCACAGCCAATAAGCTTACAAAGGAAAATCCAACATAAGCATAATGTAAAACTTCAGGCGAGTATTTATTTGATATAATTATAAGCTCACCAGACAACAGATGAGTCACCTTACGTGTTTAAGGTGGTAGTAACTTCAGACTCCTGCAGATGGCGCTGCACGAGGATGATGGGGCTATAAACACCTGCGGGGTGAGAGTAACGGGATCCATAGATTGGGAAGAGGTGCTACAGTGCAGGGAATGTCTCGTTCCATGTGTGGAAATGGCTCCAAAGCAGATGTTAATGATTGGCTAAAAGGAGTGACTGCATTTGGGCATGCCAAAGACCATAGTGTGAAGGAAGTAGCTGAATCTGCAGGTGTATGGAAGCGTACGGTCATACGGGTCTACCAGCAGTGGCTAAAATCCCAGTCTACAGGGAATTCTCCTCGGAATTGTGCCAGGGAAGGCATCCACCAAATCTGGCCCAGCTGCGCAATTCTTTGATGAGCAAGAGTGTCTGAACATTGATGTGACCTACATCCAGAAACTTGTCCAGTACATGCCAAATCCAATCACAGCTGTTATTGGTGCTGGTGGAGGAGTTATGCTATTAGGTACGTTGTGGTCACAGGGGACTCAGTGTTGGTCTGGTGAGCTTATAAGGTAATAAAGTGGCCAGGAAGTGTATCAGTGTGCTATAATATGTCAGATACAGCCCATGTTTCACGTCACCCGAACACATGCACCTGATGCCTGATATCACTCTTCTATTTCCAAAAATCTATTTTTGATAATGTGAAATAGTGACAAGTCATTTGCCCCAGTTATAAATACGTGGCTACTGCTCTGAGATCGTAACTGGAACTGTAAGAAGTACACAAGCAAGTGGAACACCTGATCATCACACTGCGGTGTCCTAGGTCCTATCTGGAGCTTGTGAAGCATTGGTGAAGCGGGTTGCCATCCTCTCGCCGTTTTTCTTTACTTTCTAAGGCTCGTCTTCTCCTGAGCCGAAGGGCAGATGTAAAAAGATGAAGACCATCAACTAAAATTAGACGACCATAAAAATGGCGAAGCGTTTGTGGGGTTTTAAGATGGTTGTTAATCTTTGCACTTTGCACTGTAAATGGAAGTCTTTATACAGTGGACGAGGAGTCCACTTTAATATGTGAAATACAGAGAGATTTCAATTGACTCGGCCTTGTCTCTGTGTCTTGTGTGTGTGTATGTGTTTCCTATTCGGTATTTTGCTCATGTAGACTTTGGGAAAAGAAATGGTTTTGCAAACCCAAGAATGGATGATGCTGTTCAAAAGATAGAGACCACCCTTCATTTATTTCATTTCTAGCCAACAGCGCAAATAGCTGCACCTAGAAGGAATCAGCTGACAGGAATGAAACTTGGTAGGTGGGTTTAACATCATGAGACATGCAAATGATTCAAGATTCAAGCTCGGCCGTGCATGTGACTTAAGCAAGGACAGGCCTTATCGCTGTACCTGACTGACCCAACACCCACGATTGCAGACATTCAGCGTGCAGTGATGTCCTCCATGAGTCATCCTGTTAGTGCCAGCACTGTTGGCAGACAGCTGCACCACGCTGGACTACATATACGCAGGCTGTTACGACGACTGTCCTTAACACCACGTCAATGTCACCAAAGACTGCAATGGTGTCGTGCCAAACTGTCACGGAGTGACTCAGAATGGCAGCGGGTCATCTTCAGTGATGAGTCCCGCTTTTGGCTTGATGGAGACGACCAACAAATCCGTGTGTGGAGGCACCATGGTCAGCACCAAGATGAATGATTTGTTGACACACGTCACATGTCCAGTGGGCTTGGTGTTACTCCACCCCTACCGCACCATCTGCAGGAACTGTGTGAGAATATTCAAGCTGCATGGGATGGATTATCACAGGACACCATTAGGAATCTCTACAACTCCATGCCGAGACGTCTGGCATGTTGAGTTAGGAAACATGGCAGCCAGACGCCATATTGAGAGACACTACTTCTGTATGTGTAGCTCAAAAAATATTGATCATATCAGTCTAAATTGATCATCATTTATTGATCCCGGTAACCTTTATCTTCCTTCCCAATAGCACTGCAATCCCACACCTCCTTCTGGGTGTAGCTATTCTTTTGTATGTTTTCTGAATTTTATTTTTCCTTAATATGGATTTCAATTGTAAATTAAATACACAGTGCTATATACTGTATTAAGCAGAGCAAGACCACTTAGAACTTATGATGACCATGTGTGGTGGTTCAGATGCAAGCTGTCTTATCTGCAGCAGGTCAAGCGAGAGAACAAGCTACTTCACCCATTGTAATGAATGAATGTGGCACAAGATGGCAACCTACACTTGTACTCTAGACCTCGGAAAGCATCTGCACAAGGGAGAAAGTATTGCCTGCCCCACCTGAACCAAAGATGAGAAAAGCCAGGCCTGATCATTTGACTGATCAAGGTATCCAGCTTGTCTAGCGTCCAGTCATGAACAACTACATCACCCAACCCTTGAGGACAAGCTATTGTCCTCGGTCAAGATTATAATGACTCATAGTGACACTAGTTCTGAACCGACAGTGGAATGGTGCAACTCGAGTCAGTCATCCATTCTGCCAGTATGCAGCAGGGAAATAAGTGATGTCCACCAGGACAGCTGAGAGGTTATTCAGTGCATGTTACTCATCAGCCTCATGATATGCCCAGTTTCACTTGCCTTGGACACCGTATGACAAAGTAGCACCAGTTATTTAAAGAATGGCACAACAGAAACGCCCACACAAGCTGTTTGCATTTACAGGGTCTTACCTTCAAGGCATGAGTGTAATGTGAGAGCAAGACGCAAAACTGCTTCCCAGTGCTGGACAGTAATTCAGTAAATGCAATGAGTCACTCTAAGTAGTATTTGGTGTATCTATACTGACATACACTCGTCATCAAAAGAACAGCTGCACCCAGAAAGAGGTGTGGGATTGCAGTGCTGTTGGGAAGGAAGATAAAGGTTACCAGGAACAATAAATGATGATCAGTTTAGACTGATATGATCAATATTTATTGAGCTACACATACAGAAGTAGTGTCTGTCCGTATGGCGTCAGGCCGCCATGTTTACTATAGTAACCTGCCAGACGTCTCGGCATGGAGCTGTAGAGGTTCCTAAAGGTGTCCTGTGATAATCCATCCCATGCAGCTTGAATATTCTCACACAGTTCCTGCAGATGGTGCGGTAGGGGTGGAGGTGGAGTGAGACCAGGCCTTCTGGACGTGTGACAACAAACCATTCATCTTGACCACGGTGCCTCCACACACGGATTCGTAGGTCATCTCCACCAAGACAAAAGCGGGACTGATGACCCGCTGCCATTGTCACTCCATGACAGTCTGGCATGACACCATTGCAGTCTTTGTCGACGTTGACGTGGTGTTAAGGACCGATGTCGTTGTAACGGTCTGTGTGCATGTAGTCCTGCGTCATGCAGCCGTCTGCCAATGGTGCTGGCACTAACAGGATGACTGTCCGCTGAATATCCGCAATTATGGCTGTTGGGTCAGTTAGAAACGGTGATAAAGTCCGTCCTTGCTTAAATCACATGCGTCGAGTGTGAAACTTGAATCATTTGCATGTCTCACGATGTCAAACCTACCCACCAAGGTTCACTCCTGTCGGTTAATTCCTTCTGGGTGCAGCTACTCATTTGACGATGAGTGTATTTCCATTCTGGGGGTCTGTTTACTTTAACACCACCACAGTTTAAAGTCTAAGATCTTTCTGTTTACTCCACTACATTATGGTCAAATCTGCCCCTCTTTTTGGCTTATGTGAGCTTATAAATGTAACATGTCCAAATGAAAGAAGTGTAAAGCGAGCCAACCAATCAGGCTACAGTGGTCACTTTGTTTTGAGCTTGTGTTGACCTGTTGGACAGAGCTTGGTTCTAGCTAATGGAACCTGTTCTCCTTCAGTGTTCTGTGCTGATGATGATTGTAATAGACGTCAGTGTCAGACTAATGAATGAGCTTCTATTAAAGACTGGTGGACTGAGAGACACTAGAGTCTCTTCTCCTACACTGAGCTGATTAAGAGTCTTGTTCCAGAAATGATAATAGGACATTAGAGCCATAATAAATCATGCTCCTGTTACTCTCCATACTTAAGTACATTTGAAGGTAAATACTTTAGTACTGTTACTCCAGCGGAGGTCTAAAGGGAGGAACTTCTACTGACACTGGAGGAGTGTTTTACCTTGGCGATCTCTACTTTAATTGTACTACATGCTTTGTGTACTTTGTCCACCACTGCTGTTTCCTTCCTTTCAGGTTCCGAGGTTTTGTCTTGCAGTTCTCCGTTGGAAACACCAAGGCGGCAGTAATAAGACCGCTTGCAAATCAGCTTGAAAACATAACCGGTACTGCTAATACCTTCAATAATCAGTTAAGCCTGCAGCAGTGTATTATTATTTGGAGAAAGGTGAAAACCATCAGCATAATAATGAGCTTTATTTGTGAACTATGCAGCGAATTTAGCAAAGGGGTGTAGAACACGGCGTCCATGCATGAAAAATCTAAGGCCTTTCTTAATGAAATCATAAGCCTTGGCCTTTTCACTGTGCCTTTCACTGTTTCTCTACATGCACCACTCAAATCACACATCATTATGACCACACAACAAACCATTCAACCATGCAAAAGTTTGAAAACAGTGTTTTCCATAATTAACTTGCTTGCAGACAAGCATACACAACGGTCGTGATATTGCAGTCCTGTGCAACTTTCTGTGAAAGTGTCAAATCATTAATAGGACACAAGGAAGCCGTAAATGAAGCAGATTTAGACACGTCCAGAATGATGAATGGAGGAACAATGGCAATGGAACTTTAATGGCATCCATAAATTTGTTGTCAAGAAATTAATATTGAGGTGGCGCAGTGGGTAGCACTGTTACCGTACAGCAAGTAGGGCCTGGGATGATTTCCGGCTGTCGTGTTCGTGGTCCTTGGGCTTCCTTTGGGTACTCCGGTTTCCTCCCATAGTCCAAAGACATGTAGTCAGCCTGACTGGAGATGCTAAACTGCCCTCCCTAGTTGTGAGTAAATGTGTGTCTGCCCTGTGATGGACTGGCAGCCTGTCCAGGGTGTTTCCTGCCTTCCGCCCAGTGTGAGCTGGGATAAGCTCCAGGACCCCCAGCAAAGGATAAGCAGCTCAGAAGATGAATGAAAAAATGAATTAATTAATTGCAAATTAAAGTCGAGATCAAATTTCAGGGCAGATAACTAATTATAAAAATTGAATATAATTTAAGAACTGGCACATATTGTGCAACATATAGACTATAGTCAAGGTACGTGTTTCTGATATTGCAGCGAATGTAGCCTTAGGAGTCTAGCCCAAAACCAAGATCTGCCAAAATCATCACTGTAATTTAAGCTCACTGGAAAAACATGAGTCGCCTTGTTTGTTTAAGGTGGTAGTAACTTCAGGCTCCTGCAGATGGGGCTATATATACCTGCGGGGTGTGAGTGACGGGATCCATAGATTGGGAAGAGGTGGTACAGTGCAGTGAATGTCTCGTTCTATGTGTGGAAAATGGCTCCAAAGCAGATGTTAATGATTGGCTAAAAGGAGTGACTGCATTTGGGTGTGCCAAAGACCATAGTGTGAAGGAAGTAGCTGAATCTGCAGGTGTGTGGAAGCGTACGGTCATACGGGTCTACCAGCAGTGGCTAAGATCCCAGTCTACAGGGAATTCTCCTCGGAATTGTGCCAGGGAAGGCGTCCACCAAATCTGGCCCAACTGCACAATTCTGGTGTAAGAGTGTCTGAACATTGATGTGGCCTACATCCAGAAACTTGTCCAGTACACGCCAAATCCAATCCCAGCTGTTATTGGTGCTCGTGGAGGTATTACATGCCATTAGGTATGTTTCAGTTACAGGTGACCAGTTTAATTGTTGGTGAACTTGCATACTTGCATTTGTCAGTAAAAGAACAGCTGCACCCAGAAGGAGGTGTGGGATTGCAGTGCTGTTGGGAAGGAAGATAAAGGTTACCAGGAACAGTAAATGATGATAGATTTAGACTGATATGATCAATATTTATTGAGCTACACATACAGAAGTCTGTCTCTCAGTATGGCTAATGCAACATTCCAGACATCTCGGCATGGAGTTGTGGAGGTTTCTAATGGTGTCCTGTGATAATCCATCCCATGCAGCTTGAATATTCTCACACAGTTCCTGCAGATGGTGCGGTAGGGGTGGAGGTGGGGGGACACCAGGCCTTCAGGATGTATGACGTGTGACAACAAACCGTTCATCTTGGCGCTGACCACGGTGCCTCCGCACACAGATTCGTTGGTCGTCTCCACCAAGACTAAAGCGGGTCTCGTCACTGAAGACGACCCGCTGCCATTCTGAGTCACTCCATGACAATCTGGCACAACACCATTGCAGTCTCTGGTGACGTTGATGTGGTGTTAATGACAGTCGTCATAATGGTCTGTTCATGTAGTCCTGCGTTGTGCAGCCATATGCCCATGGGGCTGGCACTAACAGGATGACTCACAGAGGGCATGTCCAAAATTGGTTGCATTTTCTACTTGCCATGATTCAAGCAATCCCAAACACCTTCAGTGATGTTGAGGTCTGGACCCTGGAGTGGTCAGTCCATTGTTCGGAGAACACGAGCAGCTTCTTGTTCTACAAATTGCATTATCTCTTCCTGTATGTTTCCTTTCCTCAGCAAAAGCTTGTTAACAGTTACACATCCTTTCAGACCCAGAGCACCGAGGTATCTTTTCCCAGTAGAAGGATGGACAAATAACAGGCGGATGTTTTCAGATCTGAAGCAAGAGTGGATCTCCAAGTTCTCCCCTCTCTCAAAGATGAAGAACTGCTCCATTTTCTGCTGCACACAGTTCACTCAGGTTCTTCTGACTTTCTGGTTTCTAATGTAAAATCAAATCAAATTTCTGCAGAAATACGTCCTGAAAAACAATGAATCAGTTTTGCACAACCGTTTGAATGGCACTGTGTGCTTGGGGAATGCAAGCTAAGCGTGCAAAAAACAGCTAAAGCTGTTTACAAAGCATTGTTGAGGCTTGACCCAGGTCAGTACTGTGTCAGAATACGGTCCAGAATGTGATTTGACTCTCTTTGAGCAGCGCTTTCAGAACTGATTGTGCTCTCAGACTCTTGCCAAACAATGGCCTACAGTTCATAACCTTCACAGTATACTGGCTTGCAGCTGCTGTGCGGCGATCCTATGCGAGCACGTCTCTTGTCAGCGGTCCCCAGCAAATAAGGCGAGCTATCGTGTTGACACAGTGTCTCTGGTTCTGTTTTGTTAGAATGTGATTAAAGTCTGCCAGTCAGTCAGTTTACGCTGTGTTGGAGCCACTGCTGGGAAGAAGTAAGCTCTTTTCATGCGCTCCACCCATTCTGTTGTGACAACAATGCTCTTTTCTGTAGTGCTGGAAACTAGGTCTGTGCATGCTGAGTGCCACGTTGCTTCGCGCACTGTAAACGGAACCAGCTGAGATGCTGCTGTCAAAGTGTCAGTGTGAAGCGTGTGCCACATACGGAGCGCTTCCCATTCAACAAGTGAAATTTCACTCATTAGGTTCCGGGGGTTGTGCATTGGTTGCCCCTTGCTGCAAATGTGGCATTTAAAGGGAGCACTGCTGAGCAGCCTTTGATTCGGAACAGATCCGAAGTGATACGTGCATGGCAGTCCATGCATACTAAAATGCGGCGCATCAAAATGCATGAGGCCTTATAAGGCTTCCATACTTCTGCTAGTCTCAAGTGCTTCCGAAAGAAGCGGGAACGTAGGCCCCTGTGTTTGTATAGTCGGTAATAATAGATGGGATCAACTTGTGGTGTCTCAGTTTCCATGTATTTTATACGTCCTGTGGGGGTTCCTACCGGCCGGTGTCCCTGTGGAGAGCCGCCTCATTATTATGGAGATTAAAGTGCCGGGGTCAACGTCACACACCTGCAACTAATTGTAACGCGACGTGCGCGCCTTTATATTCCGTAGGAAATACCTTCGGTGTGGTAAACTGCTTTAACTTTGATCTTTACACAGCGTATAAAACGGGTCTTGCTCAGTAGATTCCCTCCCTTCTTTCCTACGTGGAGAGCTGTTAAATCAATAGAACATGTTGGCCTTGTGCACGTGAGCTAGTGGCTAATCCCAATGGAGGAGATGGGACCTTTCAGGCCTACTACAGCATATATAGCCAAGGACTGCCCAAACGCAGTCACGTAACGAAGATCAGTAAGTTGGCTGCTGTCGGCCGAGACGTACTTCGTGGTGTCAGAACGGCAATGGGAAAACAAGGAACTACACTTTGCCCTGCATAAAACACATAAGGGTTCCTGATGGGTTCTTTGTGCCATTGCTGTCCAATAAAAACCATGTATATCCATTTTTTACCTTTTTTTTGCATCATTTGAACACAGCAGCTGCTCAAATTTCATGATGAATGGACCAACAGAAATGGCCCAATACTGCGTGGGAAAAAGGTCTGGTTCCATTGACGTACATTCAAATTAAATTAGGTTTTTGGCCTCTCCTGTAAAGTTACCATTTTGGACACGCCATATGTTGTAGTGTGAACACATGTATTAGGGATGTAGCCGTAGTGGAAATGTGGGTCGATGCTGGTATCTCATATTCTGTCTGTACGTATCGGCTAATACTGATGCCAACACCTGAACATTTATGAAATGCAGTGTTGGGGTAGCCAGGCTTAGGAAAGTAACCCATCACCCATTAACCCAATTCTGTCAGGCAAGTGTTCATGGCATCACTTTAATCAGTGCTTCTTGGAAAAGTCACCTCACTGCTACTTGGTTTATGCACTACTTGGTAACACTGAACATTAAGTGTTGGGTAACTAACATGTAAGTAATGTGTTAGTTACCATGAAGTAATACATAACAATGACATAACATACATAACAATAATAACAATGGTTACACTGGTTAACTAATGTTAAGTAAACATATAACAACTACATGTTTACATGTTAAGTAAGCAAGTAACAGCTGTTACTTGTTTACTTAACATTAGTTGACCATTGTTAATGCATTGCTTCACGTTAGTTAGTCAACACTTTATGTTCAGTGTTACCCATTACTCGATAAAACCCATTCAAATCTGCACCAACTGGAAAGTACAAAACCCAGCAGTAATTATCAGCCTCTCTATGTAGGAGACAGCCAGTCAAGCAACTGTACATTTATATCAGCATACTGGCCACTTTATTAGGTACACTTAGGTCCACTGACCATATAGGAGCACTCTGTAGTTCTACAGGTACAGACTGTAGTCCATCTGTTTCTCTGTGTGCTTTATTACCCTGTTCTTCAATGGTCAGGACCCCCACAGGACCACCACAGAGCAGGTATTATGTGGTTGGTGGATCATTCTCAGCACTGCAGTGACACTGACATGGTGGTGGTGTGTTAGTGTGTGTTGTGCTGGTGTGAGTGGATCAGACACAGCAGTGCTGCTGGACACCTCAGTGTCACTTCTGGACTGAGAATCGTCCACCATTCAAAACTATCCAGCAGAACAGCGTCCCGTGGGCAGCATCCTGTAACCACTGACGAAGGACTAGAGGATGACCAACACTGCACTGTGCAGCAGCAGGTGAGCTATTGTCTCTACAAGGTGGCCCAGCAAGGTAGGAGTGTCTAATAGAGTGGACAGTGAGTGGACACAGTGTTTAAACACTCCAGCAGCACTGCTGTGTCTGATCCACTCACACCAGCACAACACACACTAACACACCACCACCACCGCGTCAGTGTCACTGCAGTGCTGAGAATGATCCACCACCCACATCATACCTGCTCTGTGGTGGTCCTGTGGGGGTCCTGACCATTGAAGAACAGGGTAATACAGTATACAGAGAAACAGATGGACTACAGTCTGGAACTGTACAACTACAGAGTGCTCCTATATGGTCAGTGGAGCTGATATATATTCTTCACTTGGTACCATGTACAATGCTTTTTGCTAAGAGTGTTCTTCATGAATGATGGAAGGATGGAATGATGCATAGAGAATCAGGAGACAGGCAGTGCTCTCATTTACATGTATGTAGTGATTTCATTAGGAGACAATGTCCTCTAGTGTGACAGCAGCAAAATGAAAAGTACCTGAAGGCAATGCACCCTATTAGTGCTGCTCATAATTAACACTCGTCATCATTTATCTTGGCTCATAATTAGCATAATTGAAACACTATCTGTTGTAAACACTGTGCTCAGCTTGTCAGACCTATGCTGTCCTCTTTCAACAATGTCACAGACTGAAGGAGGGCTGCTTCCTGTTGTTCTATTCATGCAATGTCACAGGAAATCAGGGTCTACACTCCTGGGCAAGTACATTGGGCTGGAAAATTTACCCACAAAACTTCACTGTTTATGGAACTCAGTGGGAAAGGCTGGTTTGCGGTTAAAACCATTCAAAGCTTGATGTTTCACCATTTTGCCATTATAATTTTTCACTGGTAATATTAGAAAAGCACGTACTTGTAATAAATAACTACTCAAAGGACACAAACACTTCAACTAACGATTTAACCATTGCTAGACTAGATAAAGTTACTTCACCTTGCGTGTTTAAGGTGGTAGTAACCTCAGGCTCCTGCAGATGGGGCTATAAATACCTGCGGGGTGTGAGTGACAGGATCCATAGATTGAGAAGAGATGGTACAGTGCAGTGAATGTCTCGTTCCATGTGTGGAAAATGGCTCCAAAGCAGATGTTAATGATTGGCTAAAAGGAGTGACTGCATTTGGGCGTGCCAAAGACCATAGTGTGAAGGAAGTAGCTGAATCTGCAGGTGTATGGAAGCGTACGGTTTGGGTAGATGCCTTCCCTGGCACAATTCCGAGAAGAATTCACCTGCAGACTGGAATTTTAGTCACTGCTGGTAGATCCGTATGACAGCGCCATCTGCAGGAGCCTGACGTTACTTTATTCTTCTATTTATGTCCTTTTTGTCATTTCTAGAGATGCAAAATGGTTTTTGGTTGTTTTTTTCAAACTAAAGATCATTCTATTCTATTCTATTCTATTCTATTCTATTCTATTCTATTCATATTTTTGGATGAAAATCTTGCAAAGAATATGACAGTCGGTTTAAAATAAATGCTGCTTGATTTCACCCCTTTTTCCTAACACAGTGAACCTCATACATTTTAAAATTGTGTGTCACAAATATCCAACTACTTTTTATATGTTCGACACGTTCAATACCAATCCTGATACTGGAACCAGATACCATCTTGTTTCCCCTTTTAAACCATTAAGCTGTTAATAATACATTACTCTGATAGTAAGTATAATCAGTAGTACACTTCCTTGTACTTATGATTGATGTTCTGGAAGTGTGCTATTTCAGTATACTAACTATGTACTGAGTATGCAATATATACACATAAAAATATACTTAAAAAGAAATAATTGAGCTTAACTGTACTATTTTGCAACACCATTAAGATTCACTTAATTATACATATACTTATATAAGCGCTATACAAATAAATGTCGATATATATATATATATATATATATATATATATATATATTTATTAAAATACACTTAATTTATACACTTAATTTAATTTTTAATTAAATACACTTCATTTTTTAATTTGTACCATGACTAAACTGTAAAACAAGTATTTTGATACTCTAAAGGAAGAAATACAAAAACCACTACATGACACAGTTATGATACATCAGAATTATTTTTTTTTTTATTATTATTATTATTATT